>CM067324.1:138258500-138877500 GCA_034376525.1 Nicotiana benthamiana
CGGTACTTCGGTATGGTATTTGTGAATTATGGTTCTGTATTTTGGTATTTAAAAATATCAATTATGGTAAAAATAGCACAGCTAGCAAGTTTTCAGACCGGTCATTCAAAATTAGCCGGTGTTTGTAAAGTCATTAAAAAATAGCTACTATTTTGCTGCAAGACGAAAAGTTCCAGCATAATATACGGTAGGTCGATGCACCTGTATATAGACTTCCAGCATATTATGCTGGAACTTCAACACGAAGAAAGTTCCAGTATAATATACTGGAGATTGAAGCACCGGTATATAGTACTCAAACTTTAGTATAATATACTGAAGTTCCAGTATATTATACTAGAGTATTTTTTGGATTTTGAATGGTATTTTCATTCATATTTATTTTTACTTGAAAAATGGCTAAAATTTCGATTACTTTTGAAACTGTGGCTATTTTTGAATGATCACTTGTAAATCTGGCTGTTTTTGAATTTCTCCCTAAATTGTGCATACCTTGGGTTGGGTGTAATGACTCGGCCGACCGTTTTATGAATTACAGCTTCTTTATGTGTTTTAAAGCTATATTTAATCGTATCGTATTGGTTGGTTTGGGTTCGGAGTGACCTTGGAGTGCAATGAGACACTTAGTCTCTTTTGAGAAAACTTAAGTTGAAAAAGTCAACTGGATGTTGACTTATGTGTAGAAGGTCTCTGATGTGAATTCTGATGGTTCAGATAGCTCCGTTAGGTGATTTTGGACTTAGAAGCGTGATGGAATGTAATTTGGAGGTCCGTGGTAGAATTAGGCTTGAATTGGCGAAATTAAAATTTATTTCCGATTGGCAGTGCAAAATTTGATATCGGCGTCGGAATGGAATTACGAAAATTTAAGTAGGTTTTTAGTGTCATTTATAACGTGTGTGCAAAATTTTAGGTCATTCAGAGGTGATTTGATAGGTTTCGGCGTCAGTTGTAGAATTTGAAAGTTTCTAAGTTCTTATGCTTGAATCCGAGGTTGATTTGGTGTTTTGATGTTGTTTTGAGTGATTTGAATGCTCGACTAAGTTTGAATGATGTTATGAGATATGTTGGTATGTTTGATTGAGTTCACGTGGGCCTCGGCTATTTTTCGGATGCTCAACGAGTCATTTTTGGACTTAATGAATTTGGTGGTCTGTTGGTGTTCTATAGCTCGTGTATTCTTCATCGCGATCGCGGGAGGAAGTTTGCAATCCCTTAGGGCTAATAGGAGGACAGTTGGGTTAACTCTTCGCGATCCCAGAGAATGGGACGCGATCGCGTAGGTCATTCAAGTTGTGCAGCACGACTGCATTGGCCAGGCCGCGTTTGCGTAGAAATAAGGCGACAAAGGAAAGCTAGCATTACCCTTCGCGTTCACATGGGGTCAATTGCGATCATGTAAATCAGAGGAACCACTGCATCACATTCGCATGTGGAGTGACGCGGTCACATAGAGTAAAATGCCGAGGTAGCAAAGTTGTTCCGCAATCGCGAGGGTGTTTCTGCAATCGCGATTAAGGAAATATCTGAGCAGAATGTTTAAGATTAAAAACAAGGGTTTGAGTTCATAATTCCAAAACTTAAAAAAAGCTCAGAGAAGGCTATTTTGGAGGGAATTTTCAGAAGAGTGGGGTAAGTGTTCTTCACTCAAATTTGGTTAAAATTCCAATGATTGTGTCTTGACTTTTATCATTTAATTTGGGAATTTGGGGTGAAAATTGAGAAAAAATGAAAGAGAATTGGAGAATCGATTTTAGGGATTTGGATGGCCATTTGACGTCGGATTTTGGTAAATTTGATATGGGTAGACTCATCAGTGAATTTCACTGAGCTTTCTAGTGTTGTAACTTTTATTGGATTCCGAGATGTGGGACCGAGGGCCAAGTTTGAAAACATTCGGGATTCTTTATCTACTTTGATATTTTCGTGGGGCGTTTGTTCCTTTAACGTGTATTGATGATATGATTCTGATTTTGGATAAATTCGAGGCGATTTGAGGCCGAGTCGAGAGGAAAGGGCATCGTGGGTAAGAGTTTTGTTCAGTTTTTTTCAGGTAAGTAATGGTTGTAAATATTCTCCTGAGGGTATGAAACTCCAAATTTCACATCGTTGTACTACTTTGAGGTGACACACAAGCTAGATGACGAGCGTGAGGACGTGCACCGTTGGGGATTGTGACTTGGTCCGTCCCGTACGACTATTAAGTCATGTGGTTGACTAAAAACAACATGATACTATTTTGGTCCATGTAAAAAATAATGACCCATTTCCCTATTTAGAAATAATTTATCTTTATGCAATGATTTATAGCTACACCAAAAATGTTTGCCTCATTTTACACCACAAGTTCAAAAGTCTTCTCCCTTTTCTTAAACTCTGTGCCTAATCAAATGGGTTCACATAAATTAAAAAACAGAGGGAGTACTATGTTTTGCGTTGAATGTCGTATTTGGACCTCGTGCAACTATTTGGACCCCTAGGGAATTTCTTTAGTAAAATTGCTCACTATTTTGATTTAATAATTATACTTAGGCATGCTATGATTTATTGATTTCATAACTCAGTCTATCTACTATGATTTAATGCATAAATGATATTTTTGGGCTGAGCACCCTGTTTTACAATTAGCCCTCGTGACTTGAGAGGTTTCTGACTGAGCGAAGCTAATGGCATGTGTTGTGAGGATATTATAGGATCGGGCTGCACGCCGCAATAGGTTATTGCTGATTCATGATATTGTGAGGCCGAGGGCATGATTGATTTATGCCACGATGTGGCTTTTTGTTCTGAGGCCGAGGGCCTGATTGATGTATGCCACGAGATGGCTCGTTATAGCACTTGGGTTGTAGGAGCCCCTCCGAAGTCTGCACACTCACAGTGAGCGCGAGTACCTAGAGTGAGTGATGTGATGTTGCTCGATGGGCTATTTTTGATTTATGTTGTTGCCCGAGGGGCCGATTACCAGTGATTGTGAGATAGCCCGGGGGGAGCCGTTTTTGATTGATGTTATGCTCGATGGGCGATTCATGATACATGTCTTACCATAGGGGCGGTTTATGTTTTCATCATTTTTATTCACTGTTTCATCACTTGTTGAAAAATATAAAAATATGTTTTTAAAAGGTTTTTACTGAAATTGGGTTTTTATGAGATAATTGATTTCTATATTATTTGGAAACATACCGTACTTGTTGTAGTGCTATGACGTGGAATTACCTGATTTTTTACTGCTCAACCTTCATTTATTTTTATTACTTATTGAGTTGGCGTACTCATATTATTTCATGCACCTTGTGTGCAGATCCAGGTATTTTCGAACCAGGTAACAAGTGTCGATTACTCAGTGGCAGGTCCATTGTAATTAGAAAGGTAGCTCCTGTCTGACAATCACAGCCCTGCTTTTCTCCTTCCTTATTCTTCCTTAGTCGTATTTAGTTAGTTCCAGCTATGTTAGCCTTGATGTTGTCAGACGGTTGCAGTAGATGCTCATGACTTATGACAACCCGATATCGTGCTTATGTTTTAATTTTCGCACTTGTTATTTAGACTCATGTTATGAGATTTTGTTAATTAATAGCTTAAAAATGACTTTTACGAAATATTGGTTAGATTTGAGGTTTGTATCGACTGTCCTAGTTTCACTATAGGAGTTCTACGATCGGATCGCTTTTAGGATCATGACATTAGGGCATTGGGCTTAGTCTTAGTTGGCTAAATTTTGGGTTGGAAAGTAAAAATTAATAACTTGGATTGCGTAATGTATGAAGGATTGGAATACTTAACTAATTCGGTATTTTGATATACAGAAATATTGAAACTTTAATACTGAGGACCGTATACCAAAGCAGTATCGAAAATATGAATGAACCGATATCGAAATACCGAATTAATTTGATCCGATTTGAAATTTGATTTTCAAATTTACGGGAAGTGCTCAGTTAATCACTAATTAGAGATCTTTTTACTCTTTAGCCACTATTTAAAATGTATTTACTCTTTAGCCAGTACTTAATAAAATTTTATCCGTCCGGATGATAATACCCTTGTGCTTGATATGGGTGCTGTGTAAATATTAAGGACATGGTATCGTTAACTTCATGTGTGTAGTATAAATATTAAGGACATAATGTCCGTAATTTGCACCTTCCGTTATTAAACTTTAGGACCTCATGTCCTTAACTTTATATGTGTAACGCAAATGTTAAGAACATGGTGTCCTTAACTTGATGTACGCATGAATGCTAAGGACATAGTGTCCTTTACTTTATGAGCGTTGTAAATATTAAGGACATGGTGTCCTTAACTTCATGATGTTGTGTAAATATTAAGGACAAAGTGTCATGTCATGTCCTTAACTTCATATATACAGTGCAAATCATAATGACATTGTATCCTTCACTTCATGTGTGCAGTGTAAATGTTAAGGACATCATGTCCTCGATATTTACATAGCACTCATGAAGAGAATTAAAAAAACGTCTTTTCGTATTAATTTTTATAAAATAATATTTTTGTTCAGCATTAAAAATACCGGATAAAAGCTAAATATCAAAGTAGCTATCTCACGTCATTTCTACTTTAGTGTCCACCCCTAATTGGACATACTGCTTATTGATTCAGAACAATTATAATTGGACTAGCAGTTTGTGCTCTCGATGGTTGTACTAATTACTAAACTTGTTTTAACTTAGTCAAATAAAGGAAAAATATCATAATACTTTTCTAATCTTGACACGAATTATTAGTTATAGTATTAAATTATTTGTAATCTTAATTATTCTTCTCCTCTCCTCCAGAGAGTCATTAATATCCTGGACGTTAATGTGGCAAAGAGTGTGGATGCATTCGACTGCCACATGAATTTTTTTATATATGTGACATATTTTTTTAAAATAAAATATATTTTTAGCTTTTTAAGTATGTTACTTAATTGGATAATTTTTTTACTATAATTTATAATAAAACTTGAATATAACTATATTATTTAGGTGAAAAAAATTTATTTCGCTAAAAATAATAAAATTTTAGTTAATCTCTTTTTAAATTTGATTTAAAAATAAAGATTTACTTGAAATAAATAGTCATATATATTTTCTTATAATTTTTTAAATATCTTGAATATGTTAATTGACTATTTATAACATATACTCATAATAGTTATCTCATGTTTTTTTTATTATTCTTTCTTCTAGTCATCCTGTTGTCATATCAAGAATTTATATTTGTACTTACACGTGGCTAGTCCAGTCCCCGAGAGACTCTCTCGAGATTTTCCACTAACTTGTTAAGCTTACGGGTGCTCAACAAACATTTACAACTTAAGGACACAAGCCTTAACACCTTTGCTTGGAGATACAACACTCCAAGACTTCAACCAAGGAAACACAAGTTCCTTACAACAAGAGAATCACAATTCTCTTACAAGTGTATAAAACACTAAACACTCAAACAAAATACTCCTTAATGAGTAGATATGAGTAAAAGAAGTAAGCTCTAGATCACAATAACTTTGGACAAGAATATGGCTCTCAAAAGCTTTATGAAATTGAATATAAAATGATAAACAAAAGTATGCAAGCTTATAGCAATGTAATGATCAGTTGTAGTATGTTGTTGTGTATAAAACACTGAAATGAAGCTGTATTTATAGTTGAAAAACTTGGCATTACCGTTGCTAATTGCCAATTAAGAGTTGCTGATTTTACTCACTGACAATCGATTGTCAAACCCCAACAATCGATTGTCTGCCAGTTAGATCAAAATTCAATCCCAGATTTTACGCTTGATAATCGATTACTTACAATCCATAATCGATTACTGGCAACGTTTAAAAAATCCTTTCCAGATTTTACCACAAACAATCGATTGTCCAGAATCAACAATCGATTACTCAGCAACGTTCAAAAAATCTTTTTCGGATTTTAATCAAAACAATCGATTATACAAAATTAATAATCGATTACCCAATAACGTTCAAAAAATCTTTTCCGGATTTTAATCACAACAATCGATTATACAGAATCAATAATCGATTACCTGACGGTATTTGAAAACTTTACGACAACGGTCAGCTTCACAATCGATTGCACAAAGTCAACAATCGATTACTTATCAGTTTTTGAAAAAACATTTTAGACACTGCCTCTTGACAATCGATTGTTATATACTCACAATCGATTATTTAATAGTTTTGAAAAAGTCTGGAAGTCACAGCCTCAACACAATCGATTGTCATAAGTTCACAATCGATTATTTTGTGACTTTGAAAAATCTGAAGGACGCTGTCTCTTCACAATCGATTGTCATTAGCTTCACAATCGATTATTCTGAGTTTTGAAAAACTTTGATGGACACTGCCTCATCACAATCGATTGTCATTTGTTCACAATCGATTGTCATGCAGTTTTGAAAAACCTGATGCTCACTGTCTTACTCACAATCGATTGTCATTAGTTCACAATCGATTGTCATGCAGTCTTGGCTTAAAAAACAATCGATTATCATAAGTACATAATCGATTATCTTAGTCCAGATTTTTAAGGCATGTCTAAAAATTATTTTGACTACTATAAATATGCATGATTTAAAATCATTTGACATTAAATTAAATATGCATGATTTTGGAAAATAGTTTTATGAGAGAAGCCATGTTACGAGTCAAGTTGTAGGATCAAGATCACAAATAAGAATGACTCAATTAAACTTATAAAACTTTGTCTTGAGCTTGAATCTCGTTGTATATCAATTGTGCGCTTGTTTCTTGAACTTCGTCATATATCAATTTTCGCTTCGTTTGTCATTCATCAAAACCTACACAAAAGAACACACGTTTTAGTATATTGCATTGAGAACGTGTTTCCAACAATTTTCCCCTTTTTGATAATGGCAAACATTAAGCGGGATATGCAAGACAAGCAATTTATATTGACGATTCAAGACAAGTATATACATGCAACAAGTATGCAATTTGTTCCCCCTCAATATGTGAATTCCCCCTCAATTTAAGCTTATAAATATTGAGAGTGCATACCCGTTATCTTCCCCCTTTTGCCATTAGCAAAAACAAAAATAAGATGCCAAAGATGAAATAAACCTTGTTTATTTATTGGAAAGAAATTACAGCAACAGGGAAGACAATACAACATATAAAAACAAACTTAAAAACTACAATTATTCATTCATCATTTTCCGCCTCATCATCCGGCGCTGCTTCATATGGAACAAGACCCGCATATGGATAATGAATGTGGTCAAAATATCCATGGATCTCGTGAGTTAATTGACTGACAGAGGTGGTCAGGGAAGCAATTTGGTCGGAAATGGATTGGAGAGTGGGTTCTTGAGGCGGACGAGTTCGACGGGATGGAGGAGGAGCAGGCGCTACATGATCACCGTCATGATGAAAGGAGGATTCTGAAATTTCCCACTTTTTGGTACTCTTTTTGAGAGGACCATTTCCAGTGACGAATCCGGTGGCTTCAAGAAAGTTCATGAAGAGGAGAGCATAAGGAAGAGGCCTATCATCTCCGATAGCGTCACGCATGTGAATTTTGATAAGCCGACACCAATTGATGTTAGCTCCGGCTATTATGGCATGCATGAGCTTAGTGTCCTCTTGAGAAATGGTAGTATGGTTATGCTTACGAGGCTTGAGAACTCGGGTGATGAAATAGAAAATCAACCGATAATTGGGATCCATTCCCGTAATTGTAGGACGACGGGAAGAAAGATTTGGAACATAAGAAGTAAGACCGATTTGGTGTAAGAGGGCTGTTTCATTAAAAAGGGCTCCGGCCTCTCCGGTGTACCGAAAAATGTCTTCACCATTATGAGGAAGACGGGCAATGGTATGAAGATTTTCATCGGAAAGAAGAATTTGAACACCATTAATGTTGGTGACAAGCTCACCATCATCATCCTCATGGAGGTTGGAATAAAATGCTTGAACCAATGTAGTATTGATATAAGGATGGGTAAGGAGTAAAAAGTCAAGAAGTTGAGAATTTTTGAGCATATTTGCAGCAGACCCAAATGATTCAAGATACTTGTGGGTTGAAAAGCGGGGTGGAAGGATGTCGCGCTTTTCAAATTTGGTTAAGAATCGAGTAAGCTCGATGTCGGAATTAAAATATAGAACGGAACCATCTTGATAGGGATAGTTCGGACGAGGAGGGGCAACAGAGGAGGATGCGCCGTGCCTAGCAGAACGGGAACGTTTTGAGTGACGGCCCGACATTTTTAATGAAAGCTGCTGGATTTTGCAAAGGATTAGAGAGAATTTGATATTTTGAAAGCTACAATTGATGCTTGAGTGAATGCATATGAACATATATGAAGCCTATTTATAGAGGGGAGAGTGGCTTATCATTTATGGAAGAAATCTGCTGAGAATTTAAAGCCAAATCAGTCAGAAACGGTAAAATAAATTCACTGACCGTTAGACAATCGATTGCTGAGATGCAATAATCGATTGTTGAAGAGAAATGACCTGACACAAATCGATTGAGGAGCCAAACGGTAACAAGAGTTTAAATTTCTGACATGAAATAATCGATTGTCAAAATATGGTAATCGATTGTTATGTTACAGTGAGCACAGAAAATTTCTGATTTTGAAAATAATCGATTATATTTTGAAACAATCGATTGTTTTGGAAAAGCCTTGCTGAATGATTGAAACGGAAATCGATTTTGCAGTTTAAGGAATCAATTATTTAACGAAACTGCATAATAAACATGAACCATAAACAATCGATTAGTGATACTGCTAATCGATTTTCAGCACAGTAAAATAATCAATTATTTGCTTGGAACAATCGATTGTTCTGTGCCAAAAATTCATAATTCCCCTTATCTTTTAGGGTGATACCTGCGAAATAGAATTAAACGTCTCCGACGCTCAAGTCAGTAATTTGTAAAGAAGTAATAACTTAAACTAGTGTTGCCAAGTGAGAACGTGAGCTCTTAAGAAGTGTGTCCTAAAGTGTTCTTAAGAGAGTTTTGGGTACTTACATTTCCTCCGACGTCGCCAATTACCTGTTCAAGAGGGTGATCTTTGATCGTCCTCCACTCATTTGGCACTTTTGTTTCTTTTTCCAATTGTGGCGCTTCTTCCGTTGGTTGGTCATCTTTATTTTCCTTGGGTGGTTCCTCTTGTATTTTGTCTTTCAAGCTATCTAAGATACCTGCAAGATCAAAACTGGAATCCTTTCTCGCCAAGCGAGCATTATTTTCGGAAAATACAACATGAGGGGATTCCTCCACAATTTGGGTTCTTTTATTAAAGACCCTATATGCTTTACTACGTGAGGAATATCCAATGAAAATACCTTCATCCGACTTAGCATCAAATTTACCCAATTGGTCTTTGCCATTGTTATAAACAAAACATTTGCAACCAAAAACTCTAAAATGGGAAATATTTGGTTTTCTACCCTTATAAAGTTCATAGGGGGTTTTTATGAGTATCGGCCGAATTACTACTCTATTTAGAACATAGCAAGCGGTACTCACGGCATCCGCCCAAAAGTGTTTGGGTATCTTAGCTTCGTCGAGCATGGTTCTAGCCATCTCTTCGAGACACCTATTTTTCCTTTCCACCACCCCATTTTGTTGTGGTGTACGTGGAGCGGAAAAGGTATGCTCGATTCCGAGTTCGTCACAAAAGTCCGCAAAGAGATTGTGATCAAACTCTCCCCCATGATCACTTATAATTGAAGTGACGGTTGTTTCTTTCTCATTTTGAACACGCTTAAGAAAATATTTAAAAATTTGAAAAGCATCACTTTTATTGGCAAGAAATAAAGTCCAAGTAAATCTCGAGTAATCATCAACAATCACAAAAGCATATTTATTTCTTCCTAGACTTTCAATGCGAGAGGGACCAAATAAATTCATATGAAGCAATTGCAATGGTCTAGAAGTTGAAACAATGTTTTTAGATTTGAAAGATGCTTTTGTTTGCTTCCCCTTTTGACACGAGTCACAAATAGAGTCATTTTCAAATTTTAAATTGGGAAGACCAACAACTAAGTTTTGAGAAATCAATTTGTTCAAAAGATGCATATTGATATGTGCTACTCTACGATGCCATAGCCAAGTATCATCCTCATTACTCATTAGACAATCAACATAATCGGGTGAGGAATTAGCAAGATCAACCATATAAATATTATCAACTCTAAAACCACGAAGTATGATTTTGAAATCACTACGTCTAAATACTAGGCATTCATCCGAATCAAATAGAGCAAGATTTCCCTTGTCACACAATTGACTTATGCTCAAGAGATTATGCTTTAATCCTTTGACAAGTAATATATGCTTAATAGAGGAATTTTCATCCTTACCGACCGAGCCTATGCCGATGATCTTTCCTTTATCGTTATCATCGAAGATAACACTTCCTCCTTCTTTGTAGTCTAATTGAAGGAATTTGGATTCATCTCCCGTCATATGCTTGGAGCATCCACTGTCAAGGTACCATAGTACACTTGATCCCTTCAAGCACACCTACAAAACAAATTAATGTTCTTTAGGTACCCATGCCATCTTGGGTCCTTGGGGGTTAGGCATATTATAATGATGCGATTGAGTAATATGTCTATGACGTGTAAAGCATGCAGGAGCAATATGACCAATACGTCTACAATAATGACAAGTCAAATTTGGGTTATGCATCCTTCTAGGTTCATAGTAACTAGACGGATGAAAATTTCTTACTCTATTTTGAACACTATGACTATTTCGCATTTCATGAGAATTATTTCTCCTACTATGAGCTCTAGGATGGGCAGCATTTCTAGAGTGATTGTTTCTCGGTTGAGGGCCATTTCTAGGGCTTCTCAAAGGTTCAACATTTGGCCTAAAATATGCATCATTTCTAGGGTAACTATTTCTAGGTGGTAAGTCATTTCTAGTTCTCCTAAAATGTTCAACATTTTGTCTAGCATGCATATTGGTTCTAGGATTGCTATTTCTAGGATAAGCATTTGTTTTATTAGTCCTAGGTTGAGCCTTAGGTGGTTGGGGTTTGGCTTCAACCTTTTCTTTAACCTCATTCTTAAATCCTATGCCATGCTTGGTTGATTTCAAATTTACAAGGACCTCATTCAAATTCTTGTGGGAAGAATTAAACTTATCTAAGGTACCTTTGAGTCTATCTACCTCATTTTTGAGATGCAAGCAAGAAGAACAATTTTTAGTAGAACTTTCGGGCTTATCGGTGCTTCTTTTTCCAAAAAACTTGTTTTCCTCTTTCAGTTTTTCATTTTCTAAAACCAGTTTTTCTAAATCCTTTTCTTTCAAAGAAAGCTGTTTTTGAAAATCCTTTTCTTTTAATGAAGCATTTTCTTTTATGCCCTTAACAGTTTTTGAAGCCTTAATAAACTCAGCATATAATTCATCAAAAGCAGTTCGCATTTCTTCAAGAGTAAAGAAGTTTTTAGACGAAATTTGACATACCTCATCTTTGTTGTCTTCATGTGCCATAAGGCAAAGATTTGCTGCTTCGTCTTCTTCTCCTTCGCTTGACTCATCTCCGGAGTCGCCTCCCCAAGAAATGTATGCACGTTGCTTTTTATAAGGTTTCTTCTCCTTTTTGATGTTTGGGCAATTTGATTTGATGTGCCCGGTTTCACCACATTCATAGCACTTGATTTGTTCGCCTTGCTTTTTGCCCTTGCGTTCATACTCCTTGCGCATGAACTTTTGAAATCTTTTGATAACAAGTCCAAACTCGTTGTCTCCTTCCTCATCAATTTGCGGTTGGCTTGTGCTCGCCTTTAGAGCTATTCTTTGCCTCCTTTGATCATCAACAAAAGGGTTAAGAATAGTAGATTCATAGGTTTTAAGGTTACCTCTTAGTGCGTCGATGGTGATATTTGAAACGCCAATGGATTCTTGAATTGCATCGGCCTTTGATCTCCATGCCGGTGTGAGACTTCTAAGAATTTTTCGCACGAGCTCTCTATCCGTGAATGTTTTCTTGAGAGCATGTAGGTCATTTACGATTATTGAAAATCGCTCAAACATTTCGTCCACCTTTTCACCTTCCTTCATGTGAAACAATTCATAAGAATGGGTTAGGAAATCAATTTTTGCTTCCCTTACCTGGTCCGTACCTTCGTACGTAACTTCTAGCTTGTACCACATCTCCTTTGCCGTTGTGCAACACGATATTTTCCTGTAATCGTCAGCATTAACAGCACAATATAATAAATTAGTTGCTTTAGCATTATTTTGAACCTTTCGGATGTCATCCGCGTCATACTCATCCTCGGACTTGGGAACCCATTCGTTTTCCACCTTCTTTGTTGGAATTTGGTTTCCCATCATTATCACCTTCCAAAGGTGAAAGCTGTTGGACTGAATGAAGATCTTCATCCTCTCCTTCCAGTACGTGTAATTTGTACCGTTGAATAGAGGTGGTCGTGTGGAGCACTGTCCTTCATCAATTCCTGCAAAAGAATCACGAGTAGAAGCCATTGATGGTTCTCTCAAACTGTTAAGTTTTCAGAGAGCTGGGCTCTGATACCAATTGTTAGAAAATACGCTTAACGCTAGAGGGGGGGGGAGTGAATAGCGTTATAATAAAATTTAGCGTAAACTTGCGGAAATTAAAATTTGCAGGAAATAAATAAGTGCGTTAAATAAACAAAAAGAAAAGAACGTACCGATATATTCTGGTTCACCACAACACGTGGCTAGTACAGTCCCCGAGAGACTCTCTCGAAATTTTCCACTAACTTGTTAAGCTTACGGGTGCTCAACAAACATTTACAACTTAAGGACACAAGCCTTAACACCTTTGCTCGGAGATACAACACTCCAAGACTTCAACCAAGGAAACACAAGTTCCTTACAACAAGAGAATCACAATTCTCTTACAAGTGTATAAAACACTAAACACTCAAACAAAATACTCCTTAATGAGTAGATATGAGTAAAAGAAGTAAGCTCTAGATCACAACAACTTTGGACAAGAATATGGCTCTCAAAAGCTTTATGAAATTGAATATAAAATGATAAACAAAAGTATGCAAGCTTATAGCAATGTAATGATCAGTTGTAGTATGTTGCTGTGTATAAAACACTGAAATGAAGTTGTATTTATAGTTGAAAAACTTGGCAATACCGTTGCCTAATTGCCAATTAAGAGTTGCTGATTTTACTCACTGACAATCGATTGTCAAACCCCAACAATCGATTGTCTGCCAGTTGGATCAAAATTCAATCCCAAATTTTAAGCTTGATAATCGATTACTTACAATCCATAATCGATTACTGGCAACGTTCGAAAAATCCTTTCCAGATTTTACCACAAACAATCGATTGTCCAGAATCAACAATCGATTACTCAGCAACGTTCAAAAAATCTTTTCCGGATTTTAATCAAAACAATCGATTATACAAAATCAATAATCGATTACCCAATAATGTTCAAAAAATGTTTTCCGGATTTTAATCAAAACAATCGATTATACAGAATCAATAATCGATTACCTGACGGTATTTGAAAACTTTACGACAACGGTCAGCTTCACAATCGATTGCACAAAGTCAACAATCGATTACTTATCAGTTTTTGAAAAACATTTTAGACACTGCCTCTTGACAATCGATAGTTATATACTCACAATCGATTATTTAATAGTTTTGAAAAAGTCTGGAAGTCACTGCCTCAACACAATCGATTGTCATAAGTTCACAATCGATTATTTTGTGACTTTGAAAAATCTGAAGGACACTGTCTCTTCACAATCGATTGTCATTAGCTTCACAATCGATTATTCTGAGTTTTGAAAAACTTTGATGGACACTGCCTCATCATAATCGATTGTCATTTGTTTACAATCGATTGTCATGCAGATTTGAAAAACCTGATGCTCACTGTCTTACTCACAATCGATTGTCATTAGTTCACAATCGATTGTCATGCAGTTTTGGCTTAAAAAACAATCGATTATCATAAGTACATAATCGATTATCTTAGTCCAGATTTTTAAGGCATGTCTAAAAATTATTTTAACTACTGTAACTATGCATGATTTAAAATCATTTGACATTAAATTAAATATGCATGATTTTGGAAAATAGTTTTATGAGAGAAGCCATGTTACGAGTCAAGTTGTAGGATCAAGATCACAAATAAGAATGACTCAATTAAACTTATAAAACTTTGTCTTGAGCTTGAATCTCGTTGTATATCAATTGTGCGCTTGTTTCTTGAACTTCGTCATATATCAATTTTCGCTTCGTTTGTCATTCATCAAAACCTACACAAAAGAACACACGTTTTAGTATATTGCATTGAGAACGTGTTTCCAACACCAGTTATATTCATGGATTTATATCTATCAAATATTGATCTAGCATAAGAATATATGCTAGCTTGGCAGTCTTCGAGAGATGGTTGTTCATTTTCTTGTATTGCTAAATTCTCATAAATTTTACAAACAAGTCTCTTTGTACCTCTTAATTTTAAAGATGAGTTAAGTAGACTAGAAATGAAATAAACTTTGGAAATAGGAAAAAATACTAAAATTTTGAAATCATTTCATTAATGGGCAGTGCATAAGTTGGATTTGTTTAATACTCACCAAATACAATAGAATTTTCACAAATATACTATAATATTTGTGTAACAGTAGGATAATATATACCAGAAAATTATTTTGTAGCATAATAAAATTTTTTTAAAAATTTAGTAAGCTCTTTGATCTCATTCCAATCAGAATCAACAATTTGATCAGTGGGGATACCATTATGCATATTAAATACCTCTTGGATAGGCACCCGATAATCGTAAGCAACTTTAAGCACTTCACAAGTAGAATTTCACCTATGTCTAGGAGAAGGGTTAGGACTTAGGATTATGACTAGGATTAGGATAACTATTACTTTCACCTTTACTACTTTTAAAAAAAATACCAAATATATTTTTAGGTGCCATAATTTAAATACGAAATTAAATTTAAAAAACTAACACAAAAATTAAACACACAACAACAACAACAACAAATACTACCCAGTATAATCCCACAAAGTGGGGTATGGGGAGGGTAATATGTAGACGAGCCTTACCCCTACCCGAAAGGGAAGAGAGGCTGTTTCCAATCGACCCTCGGCTCAGTGAAGGAAAGGAAAAACAAAAACAAAAACAAAAGAGCATTAGTAAGTCCAGCAGAAATAGCGTAAATAATTATCAAAACATAAAGACCATAAATAAAATAGCATGCAATAATATTATACAGTAACTACCATAACGGAGACACAATCCAAAACACAACTCATCTATGGATAGCACTACCAAGCCTCACCCAATCTCGGGTGAGTAGTACGAAAAAGTCTAGGGGCCCCTATCCTACAACCCTGATACTAGACCTCCAGACTTTCCTATCAAGGACCATGTCCTCGTAAATCCGCATTCTAGCCATGTCATGCCTAATCACCTCCCCTCAATACCTCTTAGGCCTCCTTCTGCCTCGCCGAACGCCGACCATCGCCAGCCGTTCACAACTCCTCACCGGGGCATCAAGACTTCTCCTCCGCACATGCCCGAACCACCACAACCTCGCTTCTCGCATCTTCTCGTCCACCGGGGCCACCCCCACTTTCTCTCGAATAACTTCATTCTTAATCTTATCTAACCTGGTGAGCCCGCACATCCACCTGAGCATTCTCATCTTCGCAACCTTCATTCTCTGAAAAAATTAAACACACAAATGAAATACAAAAATATAGCACGTAAAGTAAACACAAAAATTGAGCACTAAAATTATACATAAAAATTATATATTAAAATTAGGAGATGGAACGAGTGCACCATGATTAAATATTAAAAATTGAAGAAATTGCCCGAAATATTGCTCCAAATACTTGACGAATTAATTTGAAGCTTGAAAGTTGCTAAAATTTTTTTCCCAAATACTTGTAGCTTGAAAATTATCACTTGATAGTTGATAGTAACAAAATCGAGAGAATAATATAGACAGAATATTAGAATGTAAGAGATTTGAGAGAGAAAATTGATTTTTTGTGAGAAAAAAATGAAGAAGAATGGGGATATTTATAGTAGAAAATAGGACCAAAGTGTAATTTAATAAACTTATGAGTTATATTAAAAGTTTGGGGAAATGAAGGGAGGGGCGTTTAAGGGCTGTTTGGCCGTTTATGGTCGTTGGCAATAACTATTTTTGCAATTTAAGCCGTTGCCCAACGACGGACGCGGGACGGAACGAGATGGGACGAAATGAAATAAAACGGGACGAAATGGCCATCTCGTCCCATCCTATGTCCCGTTTAACTTGGGACGAGACGAGATAGGACAGAATGCGAACCGATTTAGACCGTCCCGTCCTGTCTCCTTCCGTCCCGTTGGATAGCCTTAAAGTTGAGAAAGGAAGTTAGATACACTATAGTATCTAAAAATTCCTTCTCATTAGTAGAATAACTCTGCTTTACTTCCTTTTTCGAAAGCGTTTTAAGTGTTTGCTATTATTTTATTAGTAATATTACTCTATATATTGCAAGAATCTAATCAATCAATTAACATTTTTACGTGCTACTTTTTCTTTGTCAATCTAAAAGTTCAACAAGTGCTAATTGTACAAGTTAATTGCATTTTTATCTCCATATCTAATTAAACAGTATCAAATAAATTGCAATCAACGGACAAGATATTTGTCCTCTATTGTGTTGTGAACTTGTGACTTGTGAGGATGTTTGTTGGTAGATAATTGGACGCGGTTTTCTATTCGGGCATACTAACCTAACCATGGTTAATTAACTGACATCAGGACGCACTATTGTTGGAGCATTTCTGTGCTCTCTTATAAATATCTCTCTCTGAGCCGATTTTTCGTCCCTTCCATATCCCTTACGCTTCTAAGCCATCGGAAGCGTAGGTCTCTCTCTGTTTCTCACTGCTTCACATTTACATACATAACTTTGTATATCTATTTGTATTTAAATTATTTATCACAGCGAGAGAACGGAAGGGAGAGAATCGTTTGTGGCTCTACTTGTTGGTGTTCAACTCATTTCATTGCCATCGAAACGACGTCGTTAGGTACCATTTCTCATTTCCACTCGCAATGCTTCAGATCTGAGTTTATCCTTGCAATGTTTGACATTTGACTTAAGATATTTGTTAGTAGATGATAATGTTAGGGTTTTAATCGGCTCATTTTTTTTGATTATTTGGTCTAAAATTTTCTGCTTGTAAAGCTGTTGTTTTCCGTTATTTGATTCCTTGATGCTCGTAAGTTTTGCAAGTTTATGTGCGACTTTGGGTTTTCATGACTGTTTGTTTTGTTATTGGTTTTGAATTTGCTTTGTTCTCCAACATTTTAAAAGCTTTTGAGCTAGTGTCGCTCGCGTCAACTTGCATGCATGTGTGCGAGTTTTTGATTGGAAGGAGCTTGGTACCAATTCATCTCGTTGTGTTAACCCCCCCGCCCCCCCCCCCCCCAAATTTTACTTATCCACTATAGACTTTGCACCCCCTTAAGAAATACATAACAAATGAAGTGCACTATGATACCCATATTAATTGATGCATTTTAATGAAATTGAGAATATGATTTGAAATGAATAATTAATATTGTGGGTATAATAGGAAAAAAATTGTATTTTCTTGATATGCTAAAAGTGACAAGTAAAAGTGAAAATTATTTTTAGAATACTAGACAAATAAAAGTGAACGGAGGGAGTATTTGTTATGTGCATTTATTTCCATAGCCGTTTGAGGTTCCTGTTCTCTGCAAACCAGTCAGTTTTCCATATTTGTACTCGAAGTGCTCTTTGACGGTTTATAAAGGTGGGATAGCCTATCGGTAAGGACCCTTCACCTCCAACCATATATTTGGGGTCCAAGTCACCAAAGGCACAGTGGGGGAAAGGGTCACAGTTGGGTCTCTGGGTGGCTAGGAATTTTAGGTTGGGGAGGGGATTACCACAAAAAAATTATCCTACATTGTGCATGGTGCACATTTGGATGTGTTTCTTTGTTTCTGTTGAGACCATATGTACTACTCTTGAAGTATGAAGTAACATATTCTCTTCGGTTGTGTAGTTCACTTTGTATAGCTCTTTTGGGCAGCCTGTGTTTTGTTGTTTTGACTGTATTATATTATTAGTGCTTTCTTCTAGCACCGTGTCAATTCCTCTAGGTCATGAATTTAATGCATGAAAAACATGACTCGTGGGGGTCCTTTTCCAGTATATGATTGTTTTGTTTTACTCTAATTCTCATTTCATGCTTTTAAGATGTCGTGTGATTTTCTGGTGCCAGAGGTTATTCGAGATTGAAGCTTGATATGGCTGCCACTGCAACCGCATCTTCTGCTGGTCCGCGTTATGCACCAGAGGACCCCACCCTCCCAAAACCTTGGAAAGGCCTGGTTGATGGTAAGACTGGATATCTATTTTTGGAATCCAGAGACCAATGTTACTCAATATGAGAGGCCTGTCGCTCCTTCCCATGGGGGTATTGCTCCGCAACATAAATCATTGGTATCTGTAAGTTCATCAGTTCAAAGGCCTTCTGAAGGTCAACATCCTGACCGTGATGATGACAATGAATACAACAGAGGTAGCAATGGTGGCTTGAGCAAGCTTTCTTCTGGTGAGGATATTCAGGTATCTGGTTCTAATTAGTATGTGTGAATTCATTTTCCCCTCTCTCTCTTCCCCTCCCCTCTCTCCCCACAACTTTGGTGGCTTTTATAGTGACAGACAACAGTGAAAATCAGCAAACATTTGTGTTAAATAGTGTCTTGGATATTCCATTGTCATTTTTGAGAATCACTATTTCAGATTGATGACCCATGTTCTCTCTGTTAGTTATCAAAGCAAATTAGAAGTTGCAAGAATATTCTTGTTTCGGCCTCAGTAGATTTCTACTTCTGCTCTCTGCAGATCTTTTCTTTGCCCATAAACAGTTTCCTAAACTGTCTTCCATATTTTGCTTACAAAAGTTTTTTCTCATCATTTTATAGAGTGCAAGAGGAAGTGAGCTTTCCCGCGATGAAACATCTGTACCTAAAAGCTATAGTGCTCCAGCTGCTGCAAGTAACATATCTTCAGACGCCTATCGGAGTCAGCATGAAATTTCTGTTACAGTAAGCATCTGTACCTTTTCAATTATGTAAAAGCCATTCCTCTATTAGTCATTTATCATCAACTTTGGAAACTGGATGCCCTGTTGGCCGTTGGTTTAACATTTGGCAATACTTGGGAAATCAAATGAGGTAGTTCCATAAACAGTTCATAAAAATATGAGGCAGTTTCACAGAAAGATAGTGATGATTTTCGACACTTTAGGATCTTTAGGAACTTGTAGATAATACTAATGAAGTTGGTGTCAATTAAAATAATTGCATATGTTTATCTCTATTATGTTTAATGGACGAGGACACTCGTATTTTTGTTGGCCAGTTGCCCCAATAATGTCTATGGCTTACGGTTAGTGCATGAATTATGTTGATGCTAATAACACCATTTTGTAGAGATTTTCTGAGAAACCACTTGTAGTTCTTTGGTGACAACAGTGAGGAACTTTTTTTAGTCTGGGTAATTCTTAACTTAATTTATTTAAACAAGAAATGCAACTCAGTTTGGCCTTTTGTTATCTTCATCTATTCAAAGATCTGCCGTTTTTGGTCTCTTTGGTCTGTGATAATCATTGCCGATACAGATAGATTTGACTCGTAAATTTATACTTATTTATATGTGCACACAGATCATAGCACTGAGTGTGGCTTCTCGTATGTGAAACTGATGATAACTTCATTACATTACTCATGTTGCTCATTGAAAATCTGAATATTCATCTTTCTAGAATCCATCATTCCATGCAAACTAGGCCCAAAAGGGAATCTCAGTCATGCTTATGTCTTATTTTTTGTTCCCTTTTTCCAGGGAGGTGATGTGCCCCCACCTTTTACATCATTTGAAGCAACTGGTTTTCCTTCGGAGCTTTTGAGGGAGGTATAAATGTAGTCCATTTGTTTGTTTTACTCTCTTTCGGGAACATCTCTAGTGCAGAGATTACTCTAAGGATCAAGTGTTCTTCTGTTAACTTCAATTGCTGCTGGAGATCCATTGCAGTACTCATCCAATTTTTCCTTCTGTACTTTGACGCAGGTGCGATATTTGCTCCAGGGAGGAGCTAAATGTCGTACGCTGTGCGGCCCTCTATTTGGTCTTCCATGTAATTGGAGTGCCCTTATTTGGTGGGCCAAATTGTGAAGGGCTTTCTGAACCATCCTTGTTCGTAGCTGCTGATGGGTGTTGTTTCAGTCTGCCACATGGTCTGAACTGAAGAAGAGGCGTCCTCCTGCTCTTGTTTGCATATGCAAGCGTTGGCTGCCTGCGTAAGGGGGATATGCTTCTTCTTTTGTTGGCCACTTAAAAAATTCCTAGAAGTAATCTAGGAGTGACTTCCGAGCTTGTACAACTGCTAACAGGTTTTCCAACTTTTACATTTCCAGATACATCAAGCTGGGTTTCCTGCTCCTTCCCCGATACAGGCACAGTCCTGGCCCATTGCACTTCAGGGCCGCGACATAGTAGCTGTTGCAAAGACTGGATCTGGGAAAACTTTGGGTTTCTTGCTTCCTGGCTTTATTCATCTAAAACGACGTCGCAATAATCCTCAGTCAGGCCCTACTATTTTGGTTCTCTCGCCTACAAGAGAGTTAGCTACACAGATACAAGATGAAGCTGTGAAGTTTGGTAGATCGTCAAAGATATCTTGCACGGTATGAATTGTTATTTGACTGTGTTTGACATAAAAGTTTGATACTAGGAGTAGATTGTTCTTTTGATTTCAAAGTACTGATGTTTGGGCTTACTGTTGTATTAATATCTTCTGATCAGAAGGCAGCTAGCACTGTCACGTTTTTTCCTATACTCAACTCTACTATATTTTTCAGTAAAGTATGATTCTAATCTTTTTAAATGGTTGTTTGGTCAAAAGAGAACCTATTGGTTAATCATTGCGTTTCTCGGGTTGCGCTATAATAAACACAGTTGCTTAGTATTCTGCAATCTCCTTAAATGATCATATGACTTTTTTTGGGGTCAAACATGAGTTTTGTTTATGTAAATAGTCATGCATCACCATAGCATTACGAAAAGGTTAAGCCCCATATACCAAATGATTTTATAAATTTTACAGCAGTATATTCTTCTGCACCTGCCCGTTGAAGAATTAACAAATATTGACATGCTAATGTGTGGGACAGATGAACCAAGTGAATCTGGGTTAGATATTTCTTGAAATTGATAATACTGTATGGTTTTTGGTTTGTGTCTATACTGACTCACCCCAAAAGGCACTCAGCTTTGACATATTTTTGAAAATTGACAATGCTTTATGGTTTTTGGTTAGTGTTTATATGGAGGTGCCCCAAAAGGCCCTCAGCTGCGAGATCTGGATAGGGGAGTAGATATTGTTGTCGCTACCCCTGGTCGTTTGAATGATATTTTGGAGATGAGAAGAATTAGGCTGGATCAAATTTCTTACTTGGTGTTAGATGAAGCGGATCGTATGCTGGACATGGGATTTGAACCTCAGATAAGGAAGATTGTGAAAGAGGTGCCGACACGACGGCAGACACTGATGTTCACAGCGACATGGCCAAAGGAGGTCCGTAAAATTGCAGCTGATCTATTGGTTAATCCAGTTCAGGTTAACATTGGGAATGTTGATGAGCTTGTCGCAAACAAGTCTATAACACAGGTGCATTTCTATTTTCTTTTCTTGGACATTGCTCATTAGATATGTCTAAGATTCTTCCTCACTCCTAAACTGGGTTAAGAGGCCTGAGGTGTCATGGTAGAATGACTCTCCTATTTCCCTGAGCCCAAGGAGGGAAAGCCTGTACTGGACATAGTGAGGTTACATTATATTGAATTAATTGTCACGTGCAGTACGTTGAAGTCGTGTCATATGTGGAGAAACAAAGGCGTCTAGACCAGATATTGAGATCCCAAGAACCAGGATCAAAAATCATTATCTTCTGTGCAACAAAGAAAATGTGTGACCAACTTGCTCGCAATCTTACACGCCCTTTTGGAGCTGCTGCAATTCATGGTGATAAATCTCAGGGTGAGAGGGATCATGTATTGAGCCAGTTCCGCACGGGTAGATCCCCCGTTCTTGTCGCCACAGATGTTGCTGCCCGGGGCTTGGATGTCAAAGATATCAGGTTGGTGGATTTAAGAATTTTATAGTATGCTTGACTATTTGTGGGTCACACGCAATTCTCTTTTGATGTCTAACTGAATGGAAGAATATCATATATTTTCACTTTCTTATGGAGTGTGCCTTCGGATTGATATCGTCTTAATATAATCTTTCCATGTTATTTCCCCTTAGTTGATGAGAAGCGAGCAGTTCTGTCGGGTGTGTGCTTTGTTTTGGGGGTGGTTAGGCGACTTTGAGAGAGCATAGACCAAAGCTGCAAATTTATACCTTTCGTGTTACCTAAATCACAGGTGAAGGTGTGATGTCATGATTTAGTTGGCAAAAGTAGACTGATGAGTGAAGTTTACTTTGTATCTTGTCCTAGAAATTACATTGTGAGGTTTTTGTTTGCTTCCAGAATACTCTAGCTGTTCTGTTAGGTAGATAAGATATATTCCGGCTTGGTGTAAGATCGTCCTGGTATTTGATGGTTTATATTTGAAATATTATGCATCCATATAAATTTTCTTTAACAAGTACTCCCTCCGTTTCAAATTAGATTACTTTCTTTTTTAGTATTTGGAAATAATTCAACTTTAAACTCTTCATTTTACCCATTTTACCCTTAATGGAAACTTTTATAACCACACAAAAGTCATGGTCCCACAAAGCAGACCACAAGTTTCAAAGATCTTTTTTTTTATGTTTTGTGCCGAGTCAAAGTATCTCATCTGAATTCTACCTCATTTAAATTGAAACGGAGGGAGTAGTCTTTTTCTTCTTTAATGGGTGGAGGATACGTATGTGTTTTGTGTATGTTAATAATCTATGAAACATTTGTGGCAGGGTGGTGATCAACTTTGACTTTCCTACTGGAGTAGAGGATTATGTTCACAGAATAGGAAGAACTGGTAGGGCTGGTGCGACTGGTGAGGCCTACACATTTTTTTGTGACCAGGATGCTAAGCATGCTTCAGATCTTATTAAAATTTTAGAAGGAGCAAATCAGCGAGTGCCTACTGAACTACGTGACATGGCTTCTCGAGGTGGTGGTATGGGAGGGGCTAGGCGTCAATTGGGTTCTGGCCCAGGCGGACGTGAAGGAGGACGTGGGGGACGTTATGATTCCGGCTATGGTGGACGAGATGGAGGAAGGGGTGGTTGGGGAGGCCCATCATCGGAAAGAAGTGGACGTGGTTATGACTCGGATTCACGTGACAGGTCCTTAGCTGTGTATTTAATTATATATGGATTTCTTTTTTCCCCTTTTGCCCCATGGTTCTGACTAGTTTGTTGTGATTTAGTGATAGATATGGTCATGGCTCTCGTGATACCGATGCTCCACCGAGCTTCCATGCTCGTAGCTTCCATGAAAATATGATGCAGGCTTCACAGAGACGTGGTCGAAGTCGGAGCAGAAGCCCGAACAACGGCTCAGGATGGGGTGATACAAAAAGCAGGGAACGCAGTCGCAGCCGTAGTGCTGAAAGATTTGATCAGGCTCCTCCTCGTCAAGCCCCAGTGGGACGCAGTTTTCATGAAAGCATGATGGGGCGGAGGGGATCATCCCCAGTTGCCTCAAAACACCGATCACCCTCTTACTCTGATAATCGATCTCCATCAGCTGGTGATACCCTAAAGGGCTGGGAAAAAGAAAAATCTCCACCTAGATGGCAAGGTGATGGGAAATTTGGCAATGGACCTCGTGCTTACAATGGGGGGGAGGAAGAAGGTATGATTCCTGAAGACGTCGAAACGAGGGCCTAACTTGGCATTTCTTATATTCTGTGTTAATTTGATGTGTTGTAGCTACCCGTAGGATTTGCAGGAAGATAAAGAACCCTTATTGTTTTGGTTTAACTATCACCAGTACTGCATTTTTTGGTAAACAATGTTCTCAGATAGAAGCTCTTAGCGTATCGAAAGTAGATAGCTGAAAGTGGAAAGATTTTGACTGATGTAAATGTAAACAGTGTGACATCAAGCTTGGTTTAGTGGTACTATAGCAATCATACATTGCTAAGAAAAGCCCACTTTGAAGTGTTTGCGTTGATTCTCTTGAATCCGAACTGTTCATTAGGACTTAGCATGAGCTAATTTCAGTAGTTCGTGCATTACTTCGAAAGCCATGAGCAAATTTAGCTTGGTTCTTTTATTTTTAAGTTTAAAAAGGAGGTGTAGGACGAACACTTTAGAACATTCACATTATTTTATTGGACACAAAAATTGGAGGAATGCCAAGCAAGATGTATGTTCGTTTCTGAATTGGTAAATAGTCTCTTGTAGCAAATTTATCGAAATGTGTTGAATGTAATGAGCGACTGTATATCTTATTAAGCGGCATTGCATAGTTCCTAGATTGTGCAAATTCTATTAATTCAGTGATTATGTCAAGGCCATTGAATGTACAATGCAACCATATCGATTTCAAGGTTATATTTCCTTTCAAAGTGTGGGCCGAGGGTCTTTCAAAAACAGCCTCCCTACTCTTCCGGGTAGGGGTTGGGCTTGCGTACAATCTATCCTCCCTAGTCTCCACCTGGCAGAAAGTTCTAGGTCGCTGAACAACCCAGAAAACTGTTAAAAGTGACAATAGAAAGTCATGGCATATAAAATATATGGTACATGGTAAAGTTGATCCTAGTGTATCTAACCAGAAATAGTTTTATATATCCTTCCATCCCTTGTGTTAAGACTTAAAAGAGTCAAATTGTATTTTGGGGAAGAGCCTCATCAGAGATCTTTGATTTTTTAATGATGGAGAAGGCACATAAAAAGTGGAGTATTGGTTTTCAGAATTAGACCTCGCTATTGCTGTGGAATTCAAAGGGGCATGAGAAAAGGACTGCATTAACAATAATCAAAGGTATAAAAAGATTGAATTGAATATATCCTAATGAGAGTTTTTCCTATTCTTTACAGAATTGCAAACTCAGACTTTGATAGTTTTCTTCACTTGTCATGCAACTTTTGGCTTGGGCTGCAATCTCTTTGCTCTTGAATATAGAAAGACTCCAGCTAGAGCTAGAGCAGTCCCTGAAAATATTGAATAATTCACAAATCACTTGCTGGTCATCTAATAAATTCAATCTCCCAGCAAAACAAAAAAAAAAACGGCAACTCGGTGCACTAAGCTTCCGCTATGCTCCAGGGAAGGGCTGGACTACAAGAGTGTATTGTACGCAGCCTTAACCTGCATTTCTGCAAGAGTCTGCTACCTTACATTTCTGCAAGAGTCTATTACCACGACTCGAACCCGTGACCTCCTGGTCACATATCAACAACTTTACCAGTTACGTCAAAACTCTCCTTCTCCTCCGTGAACAAACAGAACATAAAAAGGAAACTGACGTGGTAGTACTAGAAAAAGAGTGCATTAACTAGAGAAACAAAATTTACCAGGAGAGTTAATTGGTGAGACAGGTGTTTGGAAAAAGATGACTGAGGATACAATGACCACCACTCTCTTCACACAATTGCCAACTGCTTGTGTCACTGGTGATATCATTTGTAATATTATGTATGAAACCTTCCAAAAACAAAAAACAATAAAGTCAAAAATTTAGTAATGATATATTCGGGTGGAGCCAGAAATTCTAGCAAGGGAATTCAAATATAATGAAAATAGCACCACACATGGGATTGGAAACTGCAACCTAGAGCCATTTTGAACTACCTTCACCTCTATACATTAGAAACTTCTCTTATGTTAAGGGTATTCAATAACTTATTCATCCACAAAGACATTTGTTTTAACTCTATTTACACAGTACAATTTAGTCCCTAAATATGGGCAATGAGATTTAGATAATAGCTAAAAAGGTAGATTACAACAACACAGTATATCCCACAAAGTGGGGTCTGGGGAGGGCAATATGTAAACGAGCCTTACCCCTACCCACGTAAGGGCAGAGAGGCTATTTCCAATCGACCCTCGGCTCAGTGAAGGAAGGAAAAACTAAAAACAAAAACAAAAGAGCATTAGTAAGTCCAGCAGAAATAGCGTAAATAATTATCTAAACATAAGAACCATAAATAAAATACCATGCAATAATATCATACAGTAACTACCATAAATAACTACCATAAGGGAGACACAATCCAAAACACAAATTATTTATGGATAGCCCTGTCAAGCCTCACCCAACCCCGGATGAGTAGTACGAAAAACTATAGGGGCCCCTATCCTACAACCCTGATACTAGACCTCAATCTAAAATTACAGGAAGCTAACCTGTTGGTAACTGTGAAGGCAGAATCCAGCTAAAAGAAGTCTCACACATAGTTCTCTGACATTTAAACCCTCGCTTGCCTAAATTGGCGCAGATGATAAAATGTCGCATTGTAATAAAACAAGTAGAAAATAGAAAACACTTACAAGATGGAATATTACTTACAGCAAATTGTAGATGTGATGGAGTAAACTTGATTCCTTCCATCAAAATGGCAACAGGAACCAAAAGGATGAATGAAATGATTGTAATGATAGAGAACAAGTTGATATTGTCCAACGCCTCCTTATTTGACAATCGTTGCTGGTTATGGATTTCACAAGACAAAATAATGCATTTCTTTGTTTTTACTAAAGAAGGAGAGCTTTACGTAGCTGGTAAAGTTCATACCACGTAACTACGAGGTTAGGGGTTCAAGTCGTGGAAACAACCTTAAAAAGTAAGTTACGACTGCGTATAATAGAACCTTATGGTCCGGCCCTTCTCGGGACTGGTGAAGTTCATACCATGTGACAAAGAAGTCGCATATTCAAGTTATGGAAACAGCCTCGAGCAAAAATACAGGGTAAAACTGCGTACAATATAACTTTATGGTTCGACCCATCCCCGGACTGGTATTCATGTCATGTGAGAAGGAGGTCTGGGGTTCAAGTCGTTAAAATAGCCTATTGCAGAAATGCAAGTTAAGGCTACATGCAATAGACGCTTATGGTCCGGCTCTTTATTGGGTCCCGCGCATAGCGGGAGCTTAGTTCACCAGGTTACCTTTTTTTTTGGTTTTTACTAAGATTATGATACCTGAATCCGAATACATATCTAAATTTTCAAGATGTTGTCCCTAAATCTAAACTCTGAATATTATTTCTCATGAATGCAAGTGTCTTTACCTCTTCTTTAACCATGAATTTTTTACTACATACATTACGTGATTGGTTAGACAAATTGGAAGCCATTGCACTGCCAAAGCCTAACCTGTTTCAAAGAGAGTTCAAATCAATGTATAACTTTGTTATTCAAGATAAAATATACATATTATTTGATTAGTAGGGAGAGGCATACCGTATAGGAGCGGGGTGGTCAAAGTGGAAGCTTGTTTCAGGAGTCCTGTGTGACAAGAAAGTTGCACAGAAACTCAAAGGGAAATTTTATAGAGCTGTGGTTAGACCTGCCATGTGGTATGGGACGGAGTGCTGGCCAGTGAATAACTCTCATGTTCAGAGAATGAAGGTTGCGGAGATGAGGATGCTCAGGTGGATGTGCGGGCTCACCAGGTTAGATAATATCAAGAATGAAGTTATTCGAGAGAAGGTGGGGGTGGCCCCAGTGGATGAGAAGATGCGAGAAGCGAGGCTGAGGTGGTTCGGGCATGTGCGGCGGAGAAGTCCTGATGCCTCGGTGAGGAGTTGTGAGCGGCTGGGATGGTCGGCGTACGGCGAGGCAGAGGGAGGCAAAGAGGTATCTGGGAGAGGTGATTAGGCATGACATGGCTAGAATGCGCGTTTCCGAGGACATGGCCCTTGATAGGAAAGTATGGAGGTCTAGTATCAGGATTGTAGGATAGGGGCTCCTAGAGTTTTTCGTACTCCTCACCCGGGGTTGGGTGAGTCTTGGCAGGGCTATCCATAGATAATTCATGTATTGGGTTGTGTCTCCCTTAGGGTAATTATTTATGGTAGTTACTGTCTGATATTATTGCATGCTATTTTATTTATGGTTCTTATGTTTAGATAATTATTTACGCTATTTCTACTGGAGTTACTAATGCTCTTTTGTTTTTGTTTTTGTTTTTGTTTTTGTTTTTCCTTTCCTTCACTGAGCCGAGGATCGATTGAAAACAGTCTTTCTGCTCTTTTGGGTAGGGGTAAGGCCCATGTACATATTACCCTCCTCAAACCTCACGTTGTGGAATTATACTGGGTAGTTGTTGTTGTTATTGTTGGAGAGGCATACCAGTTAAAAGAGGCTTCAGTTATTGATGCTAATGCTACTCCACCAACAATGGGAATCAGGGAAGATACAATCCAAAGAGATGGCCTCTGTATGTTAAAGATAATCAACACTAAATTGATATTTATCTTGTATTATTTTCAAGCCATATTTGCTTGTGTATAGATACATATTATTTTTCAAAAAGTACATTGTCTCAACACAAAGAGAATTTTTACAAAATAGTGTCAAATGATACTTGATATATTGTATCGTATTATTACTTTAAATACAATATTTATTTTGATTGTAACTTAAATTATATTGTATTGCCTCGTTAAATCTGTCGTTACGTAATGACAAAACGTGTCACTTTATGGAACGATCGATTTGGTGTGGCCGTGTCATTTACGTTATTTTTTTCTCTCATCTGTTCCCTTTCTTATTATTAAATAATCCTATTTTATTTGTTACCTTACCTTTTAATATAATGATTCTACCTCGTACGTTAATTTTTCTTTATAATGTTATAAGTTTTTCCTTCGTATTGTTTTTGCATGACATCAGGAAACGGCGATAAACAATACAATCTCTCCAATTATATATCATCAAAACAATACATAACAACACAATAAAATAATGTATATGATACAATATAAAATAATACATAACAACCATCCAAACAAACTGGTGCCACTGTTAGGAGAAAATATCTAAAGACGAACAGAAAAATAAAATAGGGAAGAAATATGGTTGCAAAAGTTTTATACCTCTGCAAGAAACAGGGCCGAAAGAAGTACTGTAAAAAAATGATTCAGACCCCACTTTATGGGACTATACTGGATAGTTGTTTGCTTTGATTGTGTGAGTGAAGGAAACTGCTACTCTCCCAAGACTGATGCCCAATGTATGAACTGCAGCTAGTAAAAATATTGCTTTAGACTGAAAATTCAAGAAAAAACAAAGTTAGTGGTACTTAAAAAATCATCATAAAAGAAAAAGAATCATATTGACTTAGAGTGTGTTTTGTACTAGGAAAGTCATTATTTGTGAAAAACATTTTTCAATGTTTAGTTAGTTAATAGAAAATATTGTTTCAGATCATGGAATGTAGCAGACATAATTTTTGGTAATCCAAATGGAGGGGTGATATATTTTTGAATGCTAAATAGTATTAATATAATAATATCAAAATGTTTGTCGGAATAAGTAATATTTATGAAGTAAAAATTTTGGATAATTGTCACGAAAACGGCATTTGTCCATGAGCAAAAGAAGTCATTTTCATCCTTTCGATAATAATAATTAACTTGAAAAAGATTAACCAAACGTAAGAAAAAAGGTTGCCGGTGCATTAAATTCCCACATGAGGTCTAAGAAATCGTCGGACCACAAGGTTTATAGTACTCAGCTTTATTTTACATTTTTACAAGATATTATTTTCACGGCTCGAATCAGTTAACTCCTGGTCACATGACAATAACTTTATCAATTACGCTAAAGGCAGCCCGGTGCATTAAGCTCCAACTATGCGTAGGGTCCGGGGAAGAGCCGGAACACAAGGTCTATCGTACGCAGTCTTCCTCTATATTTATGCAAGAGGTTATTTTAGCACCATGAATGGCGCATAGCAAAGCAGCGCCCAATACACCGGCAACTCCCATTATATGAAACGGATTTTCACGACTCGAAACCGTGACCTCGTAGTCATATGGCAACAACTTTATCGACTATGTCAGGCTCCCCTTCACTGACCAAACATAAGAAAATGACTTTTTTTTTCTTGAAAAATTAACTTTAATTCATATCAAATACACCCAACGTAAAAAAGAAGACAAAGAGGAGGAGAAAGAATAACTAGAGATTTACTGATCTTGGGTTTAGGGTGGAGACGAAATCCCCCCATAAATAGTATCAGCATTGTTCCACAACCAAATTGGAATGCCGTAACAGTCGCCGGAAATGGAAAAACCTTAAGAACTTGTTTATTGTAAATGTTGTAATATATATTCAAAAGGTACCACACTCCAAACATAGCGCCCAGTTGCAGAGTTTGTGCCAATGCACGAGGCTTTGAACCCTCAGATCCTTCAGCATTTTCTGTCACAGCCCTAACTTTGAGCGGAGCGAATCGATACTTGTTTCTAGTGAAGCTTGAAAACGAAGGCGACGAAATGCTAGTACTATTTTTCTGGATGGAGCAATTAATTGGCCTGTGAAAAGCAAAATGCTGAAAATGCGCATTTAATTTACAGGTAAAGATCTGATTTGGAGGTTTCTAAGGCTTTAGAAATGATGTAGAAGGAGACATGTAAAATGTAGAAATTTCCATTTTCTCAGAATCTGTGATTTAGGAGCTTTAGTTGAAGGTGAAGTTTCTTAACGACATTAATGGTCGACATTCATTCTTTGGCATGGCAAAGACGAACGACGTCGTTGGCTTATATATGTATTATGTAGGCAGCTGAAATTGGTATTCCCCAATCTGAGAAGTTAGTCATTGGAGGAGACTAATGGTCATATTTGGCTGATGCTGGCGGTTATGGTGAGGTGTACGGTGGCTTCGGCTTTGGGGTTAGGAACGGAGGAGGCACGTCACTGCTTGATTTCGCCAGGGCTTCCGAGCTTCTGATTGCGAACTCGTCATTTCAGAAGAGGGAGGAGCATTTGGTCACTTTCAAGAGTTCGGCGGCGAGGACTCAGATTGATTACCTCCTCCTCAGAAGGAGCGATAGGGATATGTGCAACGACTGCAAGGTTATTCCGGGAGAGTCCCTTTCGACTCTTCATAGACTCCTTGTGATGGATGTCGGTCTTTGGGTGAAGAGGAAGAGGAGGGGTGCTCGAGGACAACCGCGGATTAGATGGGTGTTTTGACTAAGGAGAGAGCACAGGAGTTGGAGAGGAGGTTAGCTGAGGGCGGAGCTTGGAGAAGTTTTAGGGAAGCGGACGCTATGTGGTCAGAGACGGCGAACTTGGTTAGGGAGGTAGCACGGGATGTGCTCGGTGTAGCCAAGGGCTATTCAGGCAGACATCAGGGTGACTGGTGGTGGAACGATTTAGTCGAAGGAAAAGTGGAGGTGAAGAAGGCAGCTTTTGCTAAGTTGGCAGGGAGCACAAGCGAAGAAGAGCAGAGAGCGAACAGGGGGGTCTATAAGGTGGCGAGGAAAGAAGCAAAGCTGGCGGTTACGGAAGCTAAAAATGTGGCGTTTGGTCGCATGTACGAGGAATTAGGGGAGAAAGGCGGGGACAAGAAGTTATTTCGGTTAGCTAAAGCAAGGGAAAGGAAGGCGCGGGATCTTGACCAGGTTAGGTGCATCAAGGACGGGGATGGTAGAGTTCTGATGGGGGAGTCTCAAGTCAAGCAGAGGTGGCAGGCGTACTTTCGCGACTTACTTAACGAGGAGGGGGATCGTAACATAGAGCTAGGGGAGTTGGGGCATTCGGAGCAACATAGAGACCTTGGGTACTGCAGGCGCATTAGGGCGGAAGAGGTCATGAGGGCTTTGCGTAGGATGAATAGGGGTCGAGCGACCGGGCCTGACGAGATCCTGGTGGAGTTCTGGAAATGCATGGGTAGGCCAGGAGTGGAGTGGCTCTCAAGGTTGTTCAATGCGATCTTCAGGACCAAAAGAATGCCGGAGGAGTGGAGGTGGAGAACAGTGGTGCCCTTGTACAAGAACAAAGGGGACATCCAGTGTTGTAACAACTATAGGGGTATCGAATTAATAATTCATCCGTGAAGGTCTGGGAGCGGGTGATCGAGGCGAGGGTGAGGGAGATGACATCTATATCTGTGAACTAGTTCGGTTTCATGCCGGGTCGCTCCACTACAGAAGCTATCCACCTTGTCAGGAGGCTGGTGGAGCAGTTCAGGGATAAGAAGAAAGACCTGCACATGGTACTTATCGACTTGGAGAAGGCGTATGACAAGGTCCCTAGCGAGGTGCTGTGGAGGTGCTTGGAGGCGAAGAGCGTGCCGGAAGCCTACATTAGAGTAATCAAGGACATGTACGATGGAGCTAAGACTAGGGTTAGGACGGTGGGTGGCGACTCAGACCATTTTTCAGTGGTTATGGGGCTCCATCAAGGATCGATGCTTAGCCCTCTCTTGTTTGCCTTGGTGATGGATGCTCTAACCCGACATATTCAAGGGGATGTGCCTTGGTGCATGCTATTTGCTGAAGACATAGTTTTGATAGACGAGACGAGGGTCGGTGTTATTGAGAGGTTAGGGTATGGAGGCAGACTCTCGAGTCTAAGGGTCTCAAAATAAGTAGATCTAAGACAGAATACCTGGAGTGCAAGTTTAGCGCCGAGCCGAGCGAAGTCGGCAGGGACGTGATGATTGGATCCAGGTCATCGCCAAGAGGGACAGTGTCAGATACCTTGGGTCGGTGATTCAGGAGGACGTAGAGATTGACGGGGTCGTCACTTATCGTATAAGAGCGGGGTGATGAAAGTGGAGGCTTGCATCATGAGTCCCGTGTGACAAGAAAGTTCCACAGAAACTCAAGAGAAAATTTTATAGAGCTGTGGTTAGACCTGCCATGTTGTATGGGGTGGAGTGTTGGCCAGTGAAGAACTCTCATGTTTAGAGAATGAAGGTTGCGGAGATGAAGATGCTCAGGTGGATGTGCGGGCTCACCAGGTTAGATAATATCAAGAATGAAGTTATTCGAGAGAAGGTGGCGGTGGCCCCGGTGGATGAGAAGATGCGAGAATCGAGGCTGAGGTGGTTCGGGCATGTGCGGAGGAGAAGTCCTGATGCCCCGGTGAGGAGTTGTGACCGGCTGGCGATGGTCGGTGTACGGCGAGGCAGATGGAGGCCTAAGAGGTATTGGGGAGAGGTGATTAGGCATGACATGGCTAGAATGCGGGTTTCCGAGGACATGGCCCTTGATAGGAAAGTTTGGAGGTCTAGTATCAGGGTTGTAGGATAGGGGCTCCTAGAGTGTTTAGTACTCCTCACCCGGGGTTGGGTGAGGCTTGGTAGGTCTATCCGTAGAAGATTTGTGCATTGGTTTGTGTCTCCCTTTGGTAATTATTTATAGTTATTACTATCTCGTATATTTGCATGCTATTTTATTTATGGTTCTTATGTTTAGATAATAATTATTTACACTATTTCTGCTGGAGTTACTAATGCTCTTTGTTTTGGTTTTTGTTTTTCCTTTTCTCCACTGAGCCGAGGGTCGATTGGAAACAGCCTCTCTGCCCATTCGGGTAGGAGTAAGGCCCGTCTACATATTACCCTCCCCAGACCCCACTTTGTGGGACTATACTGGGTAGTTGTTGTTGTTGTTGTTGAAATTAAATGTCTGCGACGCGTAATTTGGCTGGACCATATGGAGTATTTATCACCATTTCTATTTTGAACTCCTTAAAGATGAGTTTTGATGTAAAGTTACTGTTAGAGGTGTTTATAATTTGGTTTGAATCGGTTTTTTTTTAAAAAGAAATAAAATCAAGTAAATCGATTTCTCAAATAATAGAACTAATCCAACTCAATTAAGTCGTTTTTTTCGATTCGGTTTATGTTAGATTTTGTCGGCTTTTTGATTTTTTTGGTTATTTATCAGATTTTTCTTAAATATAAGGCATACACTACCAAAAACATATTCCGTCAATCACATTTTTAATGTAACATTATCAAATCAATTGCCCTTTGAGAAATATCTTATTTTTCAAGATATAGTGATGATAATTGAATCAAATAGCATGAATAATTTAAGAACTCAATTAAAATATGTTATTTTTAACACGAAATGAATTCTTACACTTAACAAAAGAAAACTACCAATCAAAGTAGAATATAAAGGTAAAGAACTATACTAAAAGTGCGCACTATTAATATTTACCATTAAATTTTTGAAACTTTGTATAAAAATATAAATATATGGGTGTAATAATAAATTTGAAATAGCTACTCCTATAGTCGGTTTCGTTCAGTTTTTTTTCGATTTTTTCTGATAAAAACCAAAACTAAACTATATTTGATCGGTCTGTAAAGTTCAAAACAAAATCCAAACCAAACCAAAAAGTATCAATTTTTTTGTCGGTTAGGTTTGGTTTTTGCTTTGGTTCGATTTTTTTCGATTTTTATGAATACCCCTAGTTACTGTCCTGTGACCAAGAAATTATGGGTTCAAGCCGTAGAAATAACCCATTACAGAAATGCAAGAGGTTACGTATGATTGACCCTTGTGATCCAGCTTTTTCATGGACCCGTGCTTAGCGAGAGCGTCCATTTTTTTATTTTGAACTCTTTCATAGCGATATGTAGGGTGTTTAGATGGGCTTTTAAGCCGGTCAAATTTGTTTTTAAGCTATTTTTGACTTTTTTACTATTTATATAATAAAATTAAAAATTACTTAAAACAAATCAAAATTAATAAATTTGTCTTAAAAATTATTTCTGCTTAAAAGATAAGCACTCTTTTTTAAATCAATCTAAATAGGCTCTAAAGACATCAGTGTCTCGTACTTCTATACGGCATTCGATATATCATATATGACGGTTTTTTGTTTTTTTTGAATATATAAAGTTAATTTAAGCAAGAAAGAATTGTGTTTGATATATACCAAAAATATCCTTTAGAAATGTAGTTCTAGGCATGTCAATACGCAATAATATTTTTGTGGCTCCAAGAGCATATTATTTAGAATCAAACGAGAAATCTAACGCTAAAATTTTTAAAAAGACTAAAAAGAAGAGTGTTATAAATTGAATAGACAACGTACAGTGATTTAAGAATTTAAGAATAAAATTCATAAAACTTCTCAAAGTTGTAATATTGATGTAGCAAATAACTTTTCAACCACTCAGATATAATCGCATAAAAAGAAATTAGGTACATTATATTACTTGAGAAACAATTTTTAAATTATTGATGAGTTGTTATTTGGTTGAGTTCTGCTCGAAAGGGATCTTATAACTAAAATTACCAGTAGGGGTGGTACATACGGTGGGCTGGATCAAAATTTTCAATTATCAAATCAAATTAATTATTTCAAATTTTTTAATTTATAAATCAAACTAAATCAACAAAAATGGGATTTTCAATTTCGAGTTTTTTCGGATTTTTCGATTTTCTCAAATTTTTCGATTTTTTTCCGATAAAATCTCATAGCATAGAATATATAATTTGTGCTCTAATATTTTTAGGCCATAGTAGGATAAAACTATATAAGATGTTACACACAAGATAATACAAAATAATATGAGACCAGTCATGATTATACTAAAATACTCAACAAATTGTATACAATAAATATTGCTAATTAATGAGCCATAATAAAAATAAACATAATTTAATAGTATTAAGTCATGCTAAAATAAATACGACTAATAAGCGCTAAATGTTAGTTACATGGCTAAATAATTAAAAGTAAGTTATGCATTTTCACTATCTAAACTAATGCAAAACTAAAAACCTGATATCTAATATTATTGTCATTTTTAGTATTGAATTGAATTTTTGTTAGCATTAGTATTAATTTGATTTTGCTTTGTGCTTTATTTGAGCTACTAATTTTATGGGCTATAAAACATATTTGATCGTCAAAGTTTCAAGTGCAAGTTTGAAATAATACATTAAAAGAGAGTACTATAACAAAAGTTTAAATAATATCTACAAATTATATTACAATTATTACTTTTATGCATAAAATATTTTTAAAACTTTATACATGTAATATCGGGTTGGTTTGGTTTCGGTTGAACTTGTTTTAGTTAAAACCAAACAAATCAATTATGGTCGAATTTTTTTTCTAATATCAAATCAAATCATAAATAAAAAAGATTTTGATTTAACTCGAATAATCAAATTAATACAATTTATTAATTTTCTTTGTATAACCCTAATTACTCGTATCAATAGTCGGGACAAGTGAAGGGACAGTAGGTACTGGCGGTGTATGGTGGCTTTGGAGAGAATGAATGCAAGTGTTGTGATTGGTGTTTTCGCGGTCACAATCTACTGTTACCTGATTTCGGAATTTTAATCTTTTTAAGTTATTGGATTTTAAATTAATAATCTGTATATATTTAATGAAAATTTTAAAACAAATATATAATTTGAATTAAAGTTATTAAATTCAGTCAAACCCGTAACCGTTACTGTGGCTCCGCCTCTGCTGTGAATCCTGAATTGTATATAGTATATTTTTCATTTTTTGTCTGGCGATTTTCGTCCAGATAGATTTAATTGCTTTTCAACAGTTTCATTTTATGGCGTACGTTTAATCGTAGGTTTTAGCTTATCCTAGTTCATTTGGACATTTTTGATATTTTTGGACAATTGACATTTCGAACTAAATAATTGATGAACTTAACAAGCTAGCAATTCTAGGAAACTAACCTGACGACCAATACCAAAAGCTTCCTAGATATAGACAATGTCTAGCCGGTAAACTCTATGTCAATAAATAATGTCACATAAATTGGGGTAAAGTAAATATATAATTTTTACTTTAATTTTTTACTGCTACAATTTAATTGATTGGCTTGGAGTAAATATCAAATACTATAAGGTGGAATCCTATTTTAGCTATTACCTTCTCCATTATTATGTTCTCATACGCAAGAATATCCCCGTTAGCCGGCTTTTATAGCAACTTCTATTTGTTCTTCGCCGTTTTAAGTTGTGGGGCTTACTTCCTAGCCCCAGTGGGAGTAGTGACTAGCATTATAGGTCATTGGACGGCCGAAAAATTGCCACGAGTAAGTAAGTTTGGGGGACCGAAGGCAGTGCTCCGTGCACCGGACACGTAGCTTACCGAATCAGTTGCGACATGGATGGGAATGAAGAGTGGCCAAGACAATGCCAAGAACACGTCAGGCCATGGAAGCATAATCTTGCGCTATAGAAGGTTCTAGAAGGTTCCGGAGTGATCTAGGAGTGTTTGGTTGATGGTTAGAGTTATGCAGGTATCAGTTATGCAAGAATAAATGATCAGAAACGGATTCAGAATTTAAATTTTATGGGTTCCTATTATAATATCAAATTAATATACAATAATAAATGGGTTCACAATTATATATTTATTAATATTTAATAATTTTTTTAATAAAAATTATAGAGTCGATGCAAAATTTGCTGGGTTCCCCAGAACCCAGTAGGTACACTCTGCATCCGCCAATGTCAGTGATTAGTTATGCATGTATTAGTTATACATAAATTAGTTATGGAAGCATCTTTTTTGAATATTTATGTTGTCTTAGAAATTGATATATATTACATAAATTTTAAAGTAAAATACTTATTTACTGATTTTGTCTCTAATAGATTGAGAAGATGAAAGCCTAGCAGTGAGACATAAATATCTTCATACTTGCTCTCCAAAGGGTTTGATATAGACCAAGCTATCGAAGGAAACCTTTATGTGTAAAATGATATAGGTAAATTTGTCATTTCATTATTCTATCCATGTATTCCTAATACATATATTAGTTATTTCATCTTCTACCCGCGCATAAAATAATACATAAATTGAGTCATAACTTATACATGTATAATCTATGTATCAAACATGATATTAGTTATGTTGAACTTTGTACAAAATAACTAATAGCTACCAAATATTGTTTATAAACTATGTGCTCTCAATACTTAAATAACTTTTCTCCTAACCAACTACCAAACAACCTCTAAGGGGCCGTTTGATATGAGGTATAAAAAAGTACAAGAATGACATAAAAATTTAATACCACCTTAATATTCTGTTTGGTTAGCAAATTAGGTATAAGTTATCTCAGTGTTAATTTTAACACTGGATAATTTATACCTTATAGAACGTGGGGTAATTAGCACTGGTATGACTGAAAACCAACTCTTTGTACCCATTGCTTAAAGTATGGGCAAGAATAAGTAGTATGCAGGCTCAAGAAGAAAACTCCAAAGAATGATCAGAGGACCAATGAACAGGCAGCAGACATTCAGGTGGAGAAACAAGATCAAGTGCAAAGTGAGAAGATCCATGAAGCTCAAAAAACAAATACTAATGCCATAAGGATTAATGCAGGAAAAGGAGCTCTAGGGAAAATAAAACATGTAGCTAAGGAACAGGGGGTAATAAAGGACAGAAATGTACAACAAGGTTGGCAAACACCTAATAAATATGGTAAGACAGTGGTAAAACAGAAGGAACAAGTGGAGAAATCCAATTCATTCCAGATTTTGAATAAACAAGAGGGTCTAAATTTTTCAAAGGAAGGGGGAGAAGGAAGCAGTGTGTGTGGCCTAATTATCCCTGACATTGGGAATAGTCAGTCTACCAAGCTGGAACACTAGGGGGGCTTAATGCTCCTAATAAGTAAAAGGAGATTAAACTCCTTTGCAATGAGGAAAAAGTAGGTTTAATGGGCCTACTGGAAACAAAAATTAAAAAATAAAGGATGAAGCAGGTGGCAGATAAGAAGTTCGTTGGATGGAAGTTTGTAACAAATTTTGACTGTAATTATAGTGGGAGATTCTGGATCACCTGAAGGCCAAATTATTACCAGATAATACCTAAGAGCTGCTCAACTAGTAACCTATGAAGTCCTGTGTATTTCTCTTCAACTATCATTTGCGGTAACTTATGTGTATATTTTTAATACAAAAGAGGAGAGGAAGGAATTGTGGGAAGATTTAGTCACTCGCAGTAGAGGATGTTGTAAACCATGGATGGTAATAGGTGATTTTAATTCAGTTCTGAATGCAGAGGATAGAATAGGAGGAAATGAAGTGACATAGGCTAAAATGGTGGATTTCTATAATTGTGTAGAGGAGTGTGCATTGACGGAATTACCTACACAAAAAATAGATATACTTAGAGTGATAAACAAGAAAAACACAGAATATTCTCAAAAATTGATTGGATCTTTATTAATGAGCAGTGATTTGATACCATGCCAGAATGCAATGCAAAATTTTTAACAGAAGGAATTAGTGATCATTGTCCTGCAAAAGTGATTTTTTAGAGGAGAGAAGGAGGAGTAGAAGATCCTTTCAACTTTGTAATATGTGGACATAGCATTCACAATTCATGAGTATAGTCAAAGGTGGTTGGAACTACAATGTAAAATGATGCAAAATGTTTGCAATGGTTAAAAGACTGAAGATATTAAAGAGGGGATTGGAAACTCTAAAACACAGACGCTTTTCATAACATAGTGACTGAAGCAAATGAGGATAGGAACACATTGAAACAGATCCAAGTTTAGCTGCAGAGATGTCCTGCTAATGTGGAATATTAACAAGGTGAAATCCGTGCTTACCAAAAGTTCATGAGTGTACTTACAACAAAAAAGTAAAGCAATATGGATAAGATCGGGAGATGATAATATTAAATACTTCCATTCAGTAATCAAGCATAGAAAAGTGAAGCATGCAATTACTCAGCTCAAGGACAGGTCTGGCGTTTGGCAAACAGATGCCGATATAATAACTGGTATATTTGTTGATTATTATAAAAATTTAGTAGGGAGGAAAGAAACAGAAAGGGTGAGAGCTTTTAATAGTATAATCAGAAATGGGAGCAAACTATCAGAAGCTCAGCAACTAGAAATAATACAACCTTTTTTGGAAAGAGAAGTAAAGCGTAATATATTTCATATTGATAATAATAAGAGTCCTAGTCCTGATGGATTTGGGAGTGAATTTTACAAAGCAGCATGGCCAATAATGGGGAGAGATATCACTGCAGCATTCCTGGAGTTTTTTCAGAATGGCGACATGCTCAAGCAAATAAATACCACTAACATTGCCTTGATACCTAAAGTGAAAATTCCAGAAAATGCAGGCCAATACAAGCTTATCTCCTATTGCAATGTCCTATATCAAAGGTTGCAAGGAATGGAATATAACTTCAGTAGGTAAACTAATATGGCAGCTTGTTGTAAATAAGGAAACCTATGGGTAAGGCGGGTTCATGGGATAATATATGAAAACTGATCATGATATATGAGCTCATACACCTCCAATAGATATACACTAACTTCAGAATGGAGTTATTCAATTACTCAAAGCTATCTTGCAATAATTGGTCAACAACAAAAGATGAAGATTGCAGATTTAATATAGATAGCTGTAGCACAACCCAAACACAGATTTATTGGTTGGCTTGCAACACTTAGAAGGTTGCTAACTAAGGACAGGATGATTGGGAATGCAATTACAGGTTGAAGACATTAATTGTAATTTGTGTGATGAGGACACACTGGAATCACAGGACCATCTATTTGGTAAATGTACCTGGATCAATGCAATAAGGCAAGAGTAAATTTGTGGCTTGGGCAGACAGTGCAAACTAAAGGAACCAAGCAAATGTCGGAACAAATCCAAAAGAAGCATTGGAAGCAATTCAAAAAGGAAGTGATAGCTGTAGTGAACATAGCAATGATATACCATAAATTAGAAGCAATCCCAACATAACATACCCTAATATAACTTATAACGACATATATTCTATCGATATAAATCATATTCTAACCAAACCACCCCTCAAGTATTTAATGTATCTCGCTAGGGGAGCTTAATGGAAGGTGAAATTCTTAACAGCACAGCACTGATGGTTGACATTCATTCTTTGGCGTGGCATAGTTTATAGTTTATACGACGTCGTTTACATATATTTGCTTATGTCGGCTGGTTAAAATTAATCACATGTAACTTCTGTCTGACCAGACGAACAACTATTATTATTCTCATCACTATTATCCAGATATATCCTATTGTTGAAAGTTAAGTTAATATCAATAGCCAGAGTGTGTGGTATTTCTGAAATGTGGAAGTATTGTGATCAGAGCTTTGTGGTCACAATCTAATGTGACCTGACCTGCTGTGCTGTTATTGTCACTTGCACAAAGTTTTTCGACCCTCTTTTGCCCGACGATTTACACCCAGATATAGTTATAATCACTTTCAACAGTTTATATCATACTTTTAGACAAGATTTTAGCTTATCTTAGTTCATTTGGCATTCTGACATTTTTGACATTTTTTAACAATTGACATTTGCAATTTACTTGGTGCAAACTAGCAATTCTCCGAAAATGACCTAACAATAGCCAGGCTGAGACTTCCTAGGCCTAAAATAGGGGAGATAAACAGGCGGGTCAGATCAAAAACAAATAATGTAAAAATAAATAAATTATCCGACCCGACACATTTAATATGAATAGTAAGTGGGTTAACCGACGAATAATATGAGTAATCATATTATTTATAGTTTTTTGAATATGATCACTTTCAGGGGAAAAGCTTGAGGAACCCCTAATTTGAGTCTTTCCAAATATAAAAGTTAAACCCATTAGTTATCCATCGATAATATGATTCTTATCCATATTTGACCCATTTTTTAGTGGATAATATGGATGGATAGCTGTTACTTTTATCCATTTTGCCACCACTAGTCTAGAACTACTTCTTAACGGCAAAGGAAACCAGGATTACAATCAAGTAAAAACCAAAAGAAAAAGAAAACATGCAGGGTACCTCCAGGCACTTAAAAAATGGGATTAGAAGAAACAATGCAAAAAAGCAAAATTATAACACACTATAAAATTCGAGTAGAAGAACTTTTTCTCTCTCTTTGTCAAATCTTGAGCAAAACTGTGATATCTCTTGTGGTTAGTATGCTCCTTACTAACTGTTAACGACAAGAATTCTACTTGTCGAATCATCAAGAAATAAGCACAACATAAGCACGAAAAGTGTGCTCCACCACAAAATTTGGATCTTTGATGAAGCATATTACGCAAAACATTTGAGTCTGGCAAATGTCAAATAGCCAGTATGACCTCTTGCTTCACCAGAAGGCCTAATCATCACAGTAGGAGAAGAAGTGCATTCAATCCCATTGTTTCCTTCAGCACAACCCTGCCTCCTCTTTCGTGGAGGGCGCTCATTTGAACCTCCTTCATTAACTGGGCAGCTCTCTACTATCCTTTGCCTAACATCATAGGTGCGTAGAAGCACTTCAAATGTTCTTATGTCTGCACAATGCAAAAAACACTTGCCACATGAGAGTCTGTACTTTCTATATAGCAGTTTTCTTGACTGAATTGAGATAAAGTCTCCAAGAAAAATAACTTACCAGTAAAATGTGATTTGAGTGCTTCACAAGAGCGCTGCACTTGCTCAATACATGGAGAAAAGGAGCACAATACTCCATCTGGTTTCAACATTTTTCCAGCACAAGGAATGACAAGCCAAGGTTGAGGAAGGTCGAGGAATACTGAATCTGCCCGCCCACAAAACTCATCAGGGAACCCTTCGCCCTGTATATCTCTTACTCCTACGGTGACCAAATTGCTCAGCCCTGTCCTTTCAAAGTCCTCCCTACAGGTGGAAATTTTAAAGACCATGTTAAACTAAAAGAAAATGAAACAAAATTAGTACAAAATAATAACGGGATCCTCTCTCTTTTTCCCTCTTTTATACAGACATGCAGCACTGGGGGATTTTGGAAAAAGAAAAGACATTATTGCAACTCTTGGACAGATCTAAGCCTACTATAAAATTACCTTTCTTTGGGAGGCTCATTGTGTGACGGTGAAAACAACAAGTAATGAAATAGAAGAAAGCATTTTCAAATCTTGTTAACAGTAAGCCATAAGTTCCTTTCTTTTCTTATAAGAAAATTTCATCGATCGCAGCTCGGTGACGACATAGTAGACAATATGTATCAAATAGAAAGCCATAACAAAATATTAAGAAAATAGAAAGCCATACATGTAATATGGCGTTCTATCTACTGGTGCATCCAGTCATCTACGCTAGTGAGAATGTCATATGTGCTCCAAAGATTTATAAAAGAGAGAAAGAGAGAAAAAACAAGAGAGTACACAGTCCTATGTACTTGCTCAACAGAAGTGGAGAAGGGTGATTGGCGGACCTATTATCCCCGAGTTTCGAACTGTGAACCAGCTAGCCCCCAGCGATTTTTCGTTTATCAAAAAAGAGATAGTACTTAAATTATTGGTCCCATCAAATGTTTTTAACTCTTTTTCCCCAATTGCGCTTGCCAGTAAAAGGCATCACTATTTCCACTCTAAACAAATTCTAGATTTTGACCATAGTCGATCTGAAGTAGTATGTGGTTGACATTTCCCCTGCAATATTTGCCTTGAACACTGACTAACATAAATTTTCTTTCATGATAAATTTCCTTTACTATGGCTCAGCTATCACGTAAATGTTGCTAACTACTTTCACTTCCTTCCTTTGGAGTCACCTACTACATCACATGCTTACCCCTTGAAGTCCAAACGAACCATTAACTGGGATAGATGCTTTCCTCACAAAAAGAATTTGCAATGGAAATATTAACTTCTCCTCGCAGAACATTGTGCAACCAGACGCAGCGAGGAGCAGGGGATATCGTTTTGCAGCAACTATGAATAACTTTGAGCAAGTGAGACTTTGTTATATACTTTGTAAGCTTTCTCATAAATATACCAATGACTTTGTATATCGTTCATGATTATTTTAATGTGCTAAAATACTGTAGATTAAAAACATGTCCGAGTAAGCTCATTATCGCTCATGATTATTTTAATGTGCTAAAATATTGTAGATTAAAAACACGTACGACTAAATTCAGTTGTATGGTTATTATACAGTCCAGTGTACTATGAAAATGGTTGGTTTTCTGGTCATCTTGGCTCCTAAGGGTTATCTTTACATACTCTTGCTATTGCCAGTGAGACTTGGCTGTAGTAGCGAAGCAAAACCCAATAAAATTGAGTTCTGAGGTCACGTGACTAGACTATATTTTTATTAATTTTTTGTATGTGGGAATGATGTGGAATTGTCTAGCATTGTTATGCACTTTCAATTGCTTAGTCCTCCCATACTGGATTATGCTTTTCACTTTTAAAAGAGCAAAAAGTTAATTTTCTATTAATACCTTCCAACTGTGCATTTGAGAAACTAGTTCTTTGAACTTCACTAGGGGAACTCTTAGGAAGAAACGAAAGGATGAAGTAACTAGTTAATGATCTTCGAAAACTGTCTATGGATCATCTTTTGAACTAACAAAGCAACTTCACACACTTCTGCTATCATGAAAAACACCCTGCAAAGCTGAGGTTTAAAACTTGTTTATTTCAGAATACCACAGAGTATTGTGCATGGAAATTAAAAAGACATAACATTTGTGGTTTCAAAAATCAGGAAACAGTCTGCTTCAACATAATGATGTTCCTTCATAGATTCTCGTTGTATCGTGGTCATGTTTTAGTTCTACTTCGGGAAGTAAGCAGTCAATATTACTGTTTAACTAGCTGTCTTTATACTGACTTGGTTCAGCTGAAGTATTGTTAAATCCGTCTCGTTTGGAGTAAAGTGCATATAAAAGGGGCAACTCCCGACACAAATTTATCATTTCATACTCACAGAAAGCAAATTCACTTTCAGCTATTAGATGACATCCTTGAAAATCATGCTACTTACTGAAATCTCAAGGATGTCAGTCACCTCAACTCAATACAACTGTATCGTCTTATACACTTAACGATGTTTTAATTGCCCATCCATGTCTAGCTACAGTTTCCCATCTTCATTCAGGTAAGAGTTTAATTTGCTGTATCCTATGAGACACACAGCCTGTCATGCTGCTTTGAGATTGGTGATTAATGATGTTTTATCTAGACAGAATAAGGAAAGAGGGCCAGTGTTTTTCTTCTCTCTTGTTGCAGATCAAGTGGGCTTAAGAGTCTCAACACCTGCTTAAAGCATTGCACCTGTTGACCCACTGCTCCAGGAGCTTACAATAGTCTGATGCACAGAATTGTGAAGCTCGAGGAGTTAATGGAGATTGTATAGTAATGCAAAGAAGGGTTGATCTATATTGATGGCTCTTAACTTGTCCACTCAACATAGGCTTGCCTTCCCACATGATATTATTAGAGTATAACAACAACAACAACAACAACAACAAACCCAGTGCAATCCCACACAAATATTATTAAGAGTATAAACATACAGAATTGAGTTTTTGTAAATTTATTTGAATGAAGGTGCAAGTGTTGGACACTTTTTCTCTGTTAACCCTTGAAACCTTTGCCCGCTAGTGTACATTGCTAGATGGTGGTAGTTCTACACTTTCACATCACCAAGGCTGCAGGGGAAGATATTTGTTGCCTTATTACACTCCTGAAACCCTACTAAATCTTAATCGAGCAAAAAGAAACTGCAACCAGAAGATTTCCTCTCCTTAGTAAAAAGAGCCCTAGTGAAAAAAAAGGATTCACACTTCTACAACCTCTTGAACAGTGCCTCTATGACTATATTGTATTCAGCATTAATCATAAAATTCTTCTAAAATTAACATGTTGCACTAGAGTGACTGTAAAGGATCCTAGATACACATAAAATCAGCCAAAGCTTGGCGCAAATCACCTTAGAACCAGGGCTGGATCGAGCAAGGGATACTGTGCAAATAGAACAAAATGATTTTCTTTTTATCATATATAAATTGTTGAATCCCCTTAACATAAGAAGAGATTCTAGTGTAGTGGAAAAGGGGTACAAAATATGCTTTTGGCCACATATGCAAACCCTAGGTGTGACATTCTAGTAATCTTTTCTAAATCCCTTCGAATAAATTCCTTGCTCTGCCACTGCCTAGAACAATTGACAACTTAATGACTGTAAATCCACAAATTAAGTTCCAAACATAGTACAGAATACATATAAGCATGATATTAAGAACCTTACCTAGCTGAAGCAGCTCTCTGTTCATGGAAATCAAAGGTATAAACATGACCAGTGGGGGCCACAGCCCTAGCAAGTGAAGTAGTCAAAGACCCACTACCAGTACCAGATTCAAGAACCAAACAACCAGGAACAATCTCCAAATACATAACAACAAAACTAATATCAGCTATATAAAGAATCTGAGTTCTGTGACTTAAAACCAATGTCCACAACTCTGCAGTTGGAGCTAACAAGTAAACAAAACTTCCTTTGTTACTTAAAACTTTTGATCCAAATGGTTTTCCTATCCATTCTGAATGCTTAAATGCACCAAAACGATTCTGTAGAACCCCATCCTCACTGACTTTTACTGCTTTCATTGTATCATGTCTTTCGTATACAATGACTAAATCTCCATCTTTAATACAGCGTTTAAAGGATAATTTATTTGATGGATTTATCGGAAGAATCATTTGGAATATCAGTTTCAAAGGAAACAGTTTTTCAACTACTGGAAAGATGGTGATACAGAAGGGAGGGTTTATGCGACAGCGGTAAGCTTTGGGTTTTACAGTTTTAACGGGATGGGGAGTGAACTTTATTCGGGTAACTGGATGTGCTGTTCTCTATCCTGGCCCAAGTTTTGGAGTAAAAGTTGTAGGGGCTAGCCCCTTTTCGGATCCATATTTGAAAAATAACCACTGCTTAAGAATTCATTAAAGAGTAGTAGTAACTTTTAATGCGAAAATATCATGACAATGTCATGAATTTCGAACTTAAACAATTAAAAATAAAATAGAATCTCGTATTTATTTTAAAAATCCATCATAGTGTCATGAATTTTGAAATTCGAACTTAAAAAAAAGTTAAATTCCATGACAATGTCCTAAATTACGCCCAGAATACTACCATAAAGTTTTACTTTTTTTAAGTTAAAAATCCATCACGATTATGAACTCTAATTTTTTTCTATGTTTTAATAATTTTTAAATTTGTTGCAATTTTTTAATTACAAGCCCGAAAAATAACTACTATTGCATTTTTGTTATAAATAGAATTTTATTTATAGTGAATGTCTTTATTTAGAGAGATTTTGTGGTTCATTACTTGATGGTTATCCCTTTCTCTATAACTAGAGGGTTCTATTCCATTGTAATTTATCCCATATCAACAAGAATTCTCTCTCCCTACTTCTCTTTGCAATGATGTTCTTCTTCTTTTATTATTTTATAACACGTTATCAGCACGAGACTCTAACCAATTGAGTAGAAGCTTTGGGATTGAACATAATGATTGTAAATAGTTTTATGAACTTCCTTCATGATTAAATTTTGGATTCAAGGTAAGTATTTTATCGTATTTTTCTCTTTTATTCTATACTTTGATTTTATATACAAGCAAAGACAATAAAGTTTGATTATAACTCTAACGGAGCTTGTACAAAACTACAATCACCTGAAGTGGTAAAATTTCTATGTCTTTCCATGATCAAATTTATGTATGATTGTGGGTAAATTATTAAAAATTTGTCCCATTGAATTTACTCTATTCTCATAACCTTGAGAGAATGTGACACCCAAATATGTGATAAGTCTGAAAGAAGACAAAATTATTACTATAAATGTATCAATGGATCTGGACGTGGCAATAGACGAAATTATAATCGTCATCATTATGGTAATGAGAACAATAAGGATTCTCTAAATGATTCTTTACTTTGTGAAAGTATTATTTGTCATTGATTTGACATGAGATATCATAAAGCACATATAGATTATTATGTTTTATTCATGATGTGAATTTGACAACATCTGATTTACAAAAACATATTCATTCTTGAAAGAATATGAACCTTCTAGTGATAGTGAATATACCACACTCACCTCTAGAAGGAGGTTTGAGACGATATAAGAAAATAATGTCATTATTATGGTATGAATGGTCATTAATCACGTATATATTGTACGTCAAAATATTTTGGTAATGTGATTATTAAAGAATAATCACTAGAAGGTAAGCAACCCCCACTTCCAACTAAGAGGTTGTGAGTTCGAGTCTCCCCAAGAGCAAGGTGGGAGGGGGTCTATTTGGAAACAGTATCTCTACCCAAGGGTAGGGGTAAGGTGTGTGTACATATTACCCTCCCCAAACCCCACTAAGTGGGATTATACTGGGTTGTTGTTGTTGTCGTAAAAAATAACATTAATGCAAGAAACATTTATTGTATATGATTTTGACCATAACCATAATGGTATAACTTTATCTTTAAAAGAGATATTCACCACATGGATGTTGATGAATCTGTGGTAGTACAAAATTAATCGAGAACTCTAGAAGAGCCAATTATTACTATTTTGGAGAAACACAATTAATTACCAATAAGGTATTATATTGTAGTAAGTCTCAAAGAAACTTAATTGAGTTTCTAAAGTATTCGCGAAAGCGGTTGATTATATTGAAACTATGAATAAAGGAAATATTTAATATCTTTTATTACTATAACTTGTAGCGGGATAATATATACGTAAAAAGTTAGTCGCTTTATTCTCCAGTTTGTACTACACAAATAAAAGAATACCACAATAAAGTGAATATTTATTTATATAAAAATTCATATCATAATAAACTTGGAGTTTATTGATAATTGCACACTCATGGTGTAAATATGAAGTTTAGCTATTGATAATTTATTCAGTTGGCATAATTGGTTTAGCCATATCAATTTAAGTATGATGTGCAAAAATTATAGAGAATTCACATGCGCAGATATTAAAAGAACTAGAAAGTTCTTTACGAATTCTCTTATATTACTTGTTCTCATTAATTAATAAATCAATTGAAATTAGGATTGAATCTCATGAATGCTGTAAATATCAAAGGTAAATATGAGCTCATTCATCTGCCATGTATACCACATAACATGCATTTATGGGATTTGCGATTATGATTAAGCTGCAACATGATATTTGCAAGGTAACTTGCTCAATAATTTGGTTTAGAGCATAATTTCTGGATTTTTTATTCAATGTAGTTCATCCTGATAAGTTGGTTTATATCACAGTTGGTTTAGCAAAATGATTTATTGAGTGTCTCTACTTAATAGCTAAACAATTGCTTATGAGAACAAAGTTATCTATATCAGTTTGATATACGTTATATATCAAAGTATATTATTTTCTCCCCTCACAAGTGGTTCAGGATCACGAACCAAATAGTTCAATATTATTATTATTAATGCGTCGGTGTATATTTTGATTAACACCATAACGCACAAAGATGAGTTCTCAAAGTTGAGGAAACGGGTTAGTTTTCTAAAATGATGGGGGGACATGATAAACAGTTGAGAAAAAGTTACATGCAATGAATTATCATTCGTACAACTAGATCCTCGAATAAAATAGTATGAACTTGAAGTTCATAAAGGATAATTCATTTGCAATATATTGCAACGTATGCCAAACGCATTTGCAGACGCAAAAAAAGTAACTATACTCTCATTGCAAATTCTCCTATTAAATTTTTCTAAAAATTTAGTAAGCTTTTTGATCTCATCACAGTCAGAATCAATAATTTGATCAGCGGGGATACCATTATGCATATTAAATACCTTTTGGATAGGCACCCGATAATTGTAAGCAACTTTAAGCACTTCACAAGTAGAATTTCACCTATGTCTAGGAGAAGGGTTAGGACTTAGGATTATGACTAGGATTAGGATAACTATTACTTTCACCTTTACTACTTTTTAAAAAAATGCCAAATACATTTTTAGGTGCCATAATTTAAATACGAAATTAAATTAAAAAATTAACACAAAAATTAAACACACAAATAAAATACGAAAATATAACACGTAAAGTAAAAAAAAAATTAAGCACTAAAATTATACATAAAAATTATATATTAAAATTAGGAGATGGAACGAGTGCACCATGATTAAATAATAAAAATTGAAGAAATTGTCCGAAATATTGCTCCAAATACTTGACGAATCAATTTGAAGCTTGAAAGTTGCTCCAAAAAAATTTCCCAATTACTTGTAACTTGAAAATTATCACTTGATAGTTGATAGTTGATAGTAACAAAATTGAGAGAATAATATAGATAGAATATTAGAATGTAGGAGATTTGAGAGAGAAAATTGATTATAGGGTTCATTACTTGATGACTAAGTCATCCTCTCCCTATAAATAGAGGGTGCTATTCTATTGTAATTTATCCCACATCAATAAGAATTCTCTCTCCCTACTTCACATTGCAATGATGTTCTTCTTCTTTGATTATTTTATAACAATTTTTACTTTGTTTCGATTTCAACTGGCGAAGTACACAAATAGCCTGCATAGTTGTTGGTCTTGAGTTCCTATACATCCCATATAGCAAACCTTATTACCATTATTGTGCCTTGTTTGGTTATTACCCGCATATTCCATGTTTTCGTTACCAAAAATGTACCAAATGAAATCAATCTGATTTTGTAGCCTAAAATGACGCCTGTTTTTAAGGCTCCCAACGAAATCAGTCTGATTTGTAGCCTAAAATAGCGCATGTTTTTAAGGCTCCCAATTAATATTTGATTCTGTCTCAATTAAATGGTCAATTAAATATTAAATTTAGCTTTCAATATTGGCCCTTCAACCTCATTACAGTAAATCATGCGTCTGTTCCATTTTAGTCTAGGATTGCGTTTAGTGTTTTCCGGTTCACAGGCTCTTACAGCATAAGCATCTATTATTTGCTACTTATTCGCGTCTTGTATTTACATCAAACTAAGGAATTTAACCTTAGCCGTTAAGAATTAACGTAAAACATAAGAATGCATATAACTCAATCATATTAAAGTGATAAATATGTGTATAAAAACACAATTTCTGTTAAGAAATATATTGTGTTAATTGTAGTATATTCACTTTGCTTATTAATTGTAAATCAAATCCCACCGAATGTGGATCACAATTATGGAAGCTTAGAATTTGGCCTAGATTAATACTTAGCATTTGTATATATATGCAGCTAATTCTGTAGATGAATATACATATCTTCAGTTATCTATCAGAATTTACAGCGTGATAGTCAATAAAATTGTAGTTCTTCCAGATTTCAGTTTCGGAAATCACTCATTCTTCTACATCAAATACCGAAAATCAGAATTGAAAGCGTGATAGTCAATCAGTGCGGAGCTTCTACAATGTTAAAAATCCCGATATATTGTAGTTAATTGTAGTCGGTTTGTAGTTCATTGTATTCAGTTTGTAGTTAATTGTAGTCAGTTTGTAGTTAATTGTAGTGTTTAATAAATATATCTGAAATTTGGATTTTTCTGTAGCTACTGGCTTGTATGTGTACCTTGAATCACCTAATGTGAATTTGTAGTTAAACTGTATTTCAATTTATTTATATGCAAATGTAGTTATATTGAATTTTGCTTAGCAGTAGTTCAATTTTTGTAGTTATATGAACTTTGTAGCTAATTGTAGTCAGTTGTAGTTAAGTGTAGTATTTAATAAATATGTCTGACTAATGTATTTTTTTGTATCTACTCGCTTGTATGTGTAGCTGAAAACTGCAAATGGCATTTATAGGCAACGTCAATTCATTATTCTTCATTGTTCAAGATAAGAAGTTTTAGCCGAAAACACAACAGCCGCCGAATGGACGAAACAGTAGTTCTTTTTGTAGTTATATGAACTTTGTAGCTAATTGTAGTCAGTTGTAGTTAAGTGTAGTATTTAATAAATACGTACTGTAGATTGTAGTTATAATGTACTGTAAGTGATTTCTAAATGTGTTCCAAAATATGTTGTGGAACATCCCATTTGGCTTCATCAGGAAGAGGATTAGCTGGCAATTCATATGTAAGAAGAAGGCTCTTCGTTGTGTAATACGGTGAGCAATAGTTGTCCGGCCTTTCATTCCTATGCCTTAATGCCGCTAAAGCATGTTCACATGGAAGTTCATCAAGTTGGAATTGTCCACAGCTACATTTCTTGTTTTCTAAACATACAATGTACCGCTTCACACCATCTAACACAGTATGTATATGATCTGTTGAAGGCCTCACCTACAATTCAAGACCAAAAAGAAAATAATAAGGTGTCAATAAGTTAACTATGTTAGCAACAATCAGTTAACTACAAATCAGCTACAAACAAACTGCATTAACTATGTTAGCAACAATCAGTTAACTACAAATCAGCTACAAACAAACTGCATATAAACGTTAACTACATTTACCCACATTTGACTATATTTTAAAAACACACTGGAAACACTGCATATAAACGTTAACTACATTTACCCACATTTGACTACATTTTAAAAACACACTGGAAACACTGCATATAAACGTTAACTATATTTACCCATATTGACTACATTTTAAAAACACACTGGAAACACTGCATATAAACGTTAACTACATTTACCCACATTTCACTACATTTTAAAAACACACTGGGAACACTGCAACAGCTACTATTTTTTTTTTGTTTTTTTTTTCCTGCACCAAACAAGAATATATTACCTTTAGTTTCTGGGATAATGTATTGTTATATTCCAATTCTTTGTTGAATTTGTGCCCAAGTAATGTTCTGCAATTGTAGACTGGAGAATTCCGTAGCTTGCATTATCATCAACCAAAATGGCTATCCCAATAACCATTACATTTCAGCATTATTGAAATTTTTGACATTGTAGAAGAATGAGTGATTTCCGAAACTGAAATCTGGAAGAACTACAATTTTATTGACTATCACGCTGTAAATTCTGATTTTTAGTATTTGATGTAGAAAAATGAAGATTTTCGAAACAGAAATCTGGAAGAACTACGAAATCTGGAAGATTTTCAGTATTTGATGTAGAAAAATGAAAGATTTTCGAAACTTAAATCTGGAAAAATTCGGAAATGGCGGATGAAATTAAAGCAGTGAGAGAGAGAAAGTGGTTTTGTAGAGGGTTTGGGACTTTGATGCAACCGTAGCACTGAAAATATGGCGGATGAAACGCTCGATCTGAAACAATGGCAACCTTCGACAATGGAGGATGACAATGGAGGATGAAATTAAACCAGAGAATCAGAGAATACTGTTTTGGTAAATAAACGTGAGGGGGGGTGTAACTAAAAAAGGGGAGAAATGCATCGGTTTTGGTTGGAAGAAAGAGAAAAACGTGTAAAAAAAATATGAAAAAAGATTTTGTTCCACAAATCAAGCCTATAATAAATAAGTTGATCCTTAAACCTTAAATATAAATTTTGGTACGTAAATTGAAAGGTGGTATACTTAAATGTAATAAACACAAACCTTAAACATGAGTGGTTATAAGGTTTGCTATATGGGATGTATATGTAAAAATCTCATATCTTTTAACGTTTGATCTTAATGTTATGCACATGGGACAAGTAGAGTCAAAAATAAAAAAAATAACCCGAAACGTGTTATATTTTTGAGAAATTTTCGTAAAGAACTATATTTAAGTGGTAATTAGCTATCTATATATACGATTTGCTATATTATAAATTGTAAATACGTTTTCTGTCGTTATAAGATGTATTTAAGCTACTCTTTCATGAATACAGTAGCAAAAATAGGCATGAATCAGGAAAGTCCAGCTAATCAATTGTTATATTCAAGTGTATTCGATTATATTCATGGCGTGAAACATGAGATTACACTGTTTTTAAACGGAAAGTGAATCAATTAACATAATAGACTCCTAATATAACTCAACAAACTCAAATTAAAACACACAAAATTTGTATTTTCAGTTAAAAAAAATATTCTCAACCGAAAAATACCCCAAAATATAGCAATCTTCAGAGAAATTACATAATATATCTGAATACATAAATGATATTAATTTTAAAAAAATATACGAATACATTCACGGCATAAAGCGAGACAATATTATATAAATCTGAATATAAATTATATTAATTAAAAAAATATACGAATACATTCATGGCATATAGCGAGACAGTGAATACTATAAAATACATAGAATACATCGGGATATATTGAAATACAATAGAAAAAAGATAGTGAATAAACTAAAATACATGAAATACAACGAGATACATTGAATTACAATTAAAAAAAATGAATACAATGAAAATACAGTGTGATATGTTGAAAAAATATTGAAATATGTTAACAGAAAATCAAGTTGCTCAGCCTCAAACTCTTTTGTCTTTGTTCAAGAACAAATACTAATTTCCGGCGAATCCACCATCGAGCAAAATCCTGAATCTCAGTGTTCCAACGCCGCCGTCGATCGGAGGCTTCATCTCCTTTTGGATTCAATTTTGATTGCAGAAATTACTAACACTGCTTGGGGACTCGTGACCGTCTTGTCAGAGGAGACATCCATGGCCGCGCAATCATTTTTCTTATTCTTATTTCTGTTCTTCGTCATAGCTATGCGAACAGGGAGACGTTAAGATTTCTTCTGCAGTTGTAATTGCAATGGAATGCTTTAGGGTTCAGCAAATCGAAATAGTCTGGCTTGTCTTGTCGGATTGCCTAATGAGCCAGGAAGCTGCTCACTAGTTGGAAGTCTTCGTGGTACACCAGGCAAATCACTATTTGTGACTAATGGTAGGTGATATGGGTGAGAGTAATTTTCAGATTGAGCATCGTGTGGGGAAGAGAATGACATGTATTAAAGTAAAGAGAGAAAGAAAATAGTGTAATTGAATAGCGTATTTAGTGGTTTAGGGGTAGGTAGTAACCAAAATTAGATGTTTTATTATAAATATTAAAATATATTTATAGAATATAATTTTTTTAAATAATATTTATTTAAAATAAATAAGGTGTTAAATTTTGCCATGTAAAAATTTCTTATATTTTTGCACTTTTTTGGTTTCGGCGGCTGACGAATTGGGTATTGAGACTTTCCTACATTGATATTGGGCCGGTAGAACAAAATGACCTAATGACCCGCCCAATAACATTAGTCTTCAAGTATATAAATCTAAATTCTAATGACACGTCAATCGGTGAATGTGAGTCCTAACATTCGTCATTGATGACATAGGAAGTAGTCAATTGGTCTCTATGCTAAGAGAAAGTCTTAAGCGTGAAAAGGCAAAGACAAAATCCAGTTTGTGTCCTATTTCTATTTTTCTTTCTGACATCTCATCTCCATAATTTTCATGACATTAAATGATTGGCAGATACATTTATTAAATTAAAAATATTGATAAACGTGATGAATTTTTTTTGGTGGTTATGGGTTACACTTGTATATAAGTATTTCGCTGGTCCAAAATTTTAACACGTGTCAGCTATTTATGAAAACAATAAGGATAATAAAATTAAATAATGATATGCAAGTTTAAGAAGGGTATTTTCTTACTATAATTTTTACTTTTTGAGTGTTTCAAAGTTTAGCATGCGTCCGTAAATATTGACTGAGTTGGTTGGATGAGTGATTTTTCATGTGAGAAATTCCTCACCAATCGCTCCTTTAGTTAGATCTAATTGCATCAGATTTATCTACTGCTTAGTGTAATGTACTCTCGTATAATTTGCGAACTACTGCATAATTAACAGGTTATCCAATACTTATCCAAAGGACAAGCTAGGGTTCCCTGAAAAACGTTGTCTATTTTCCACCATATCCACATAACAACTTCTAATTTTCTAAATTTGTAATAACTTGTCGGTCATATTTCATCTGTAACTCGCACAAACAAGTAAAATAGTAACAATCATGTTTTTCCATTAAAAACTACTACTTCAATATGAGTTTATTTTCATAGTTGATTGAAAGTTCTTTATTGGCACAACCAAAATGATTTAAGAGTTAATTATAAATAAAAGTTCAATTAGTAACCTAAAAATTAATTTATTTAGTGTAAAAAGTATTTATTGTATTAACTGAGTAGTATATTAATTTAAAATTATGGCCGATGGGTTATTGCTAAATGTTAAAAAAAAAATTCAAGTGATAATGATATTTGAAATTTAGAGTTGTGTTTGAACATAAATTTCAGTTTGGGTTGCTTTTTGAAGTTGTGTGGGTGATTTAAGTAAAAATTTTGAAAAATAACTTTTTCGAGTTTTTTAAATTTTTGAAAATTTTTATAATGCATCTTATGAAAATTGGTAATTTTATGAACAAACTGATTTCAAAAAAAGTAATTTTTTTTAAAAAAAAGAAAAAAACATTTACTCCTATGTCCAAACGGGCTCTTAGCGTGTCGATCTAGAACGTGAAACATATTTTTGTCGATCAACCTAGATGGCTCGATTGGGTGGGGACCTGCTAGGTCAAAATCGTAGAAATAATTATGACTGGAATTCTAGTATGCGTAATTTCGCAGTGATAGGTACTTGTGTGCTGCTACGGGATGGAACAATAGTCGTGACACGATAAAATTTCAATCCTAAGGAGTAGGAACTACATACTCTTCCTTCTTTTTCTTTCCTTTTATCCATCCATGATCCATTTCCGCTTACTTACTAAGGAAGCATTAAAAAACGTAATATCCATTCCCCTTGGCTATTGCTACGGCGCATTGGATTCGCTTACTCTCTCTCCGATTCAGGCGCCGTGCGATCTAGCCGGTGAGTTCTTATAGTTTTTCGAGTTTTTAGTTTTTATTGTAACTTGCAGAAACAGAAAGTTTTCCATTTTTTTGTGATTACTGAAAGTGTGATTTCTATATTTCATTTGTTTCGCCTGTTAGGTGTTTGTTAAAAGTTCGGATTCGATCAGTTTAGTAACATACTTTTTAGTTATGGAGTGTTGTTTTTTTTTCCTTGTAATAAATAAGTGATAATTTGATTTCTTATATGGAAAGTATGTTTTTCCTTTTTCCTCTAGTTGATGACTTGATGTAATGTAGTCATCACTCGTCTGTAGCAAACCTTTGATGATTTATGAAGTAGCAGTATACGATGGACTCAGGAATAAGGATCATGCTCCTTCGATATTAACGAAGTAGCAGTGAAATTTAACTGCATTTCTATCTCTGTGTTTCTACTGTAGTGCGGTAACTTTATTGATAAGGTGAACTCATATGTGGAATAGTAGAATTATATTTAACTGCTAATATATTTATGTGTTTCTGCTAAATCTGGTAATGGTCTGTACAGCAGAATTAAATGTATCTACGATAAATGATCTGCCGTAAAACTTAACTGCTAATTTATCTATGCGTTTTACTGTAATGCGGTAACTTTTCTGATAAGGTGAACTAATATGTGGTAATGATCTGTGTGTAACAGTATTAAGTTCCGGATGCAACAGTGATATGAAATTTTCACCTGTAATGCGCCTGTAAAAGATATATTTACCGAAAACAGAAATTTGTATATACTTGCCTGTGATTTAAGTCCGTCTTATAAATTGAAAGCTCAGATTGCCGCGTTTGCAATTCTGCAGTCTGAACTCAGAAGAAGCAAAAATTTCTTGTCAGAGGGGGGTAAAAATACTTATTTTGCCATTTTGAATAAAGATAGGTGATAGAATCTGTGATCCCAGGTCTATTATTAGTTGACGTCCTGATTTGATTTTAGGAGTAACAACAACAACAACAACATACCCATATCCAGTATTATCCTACACCGTGGGGTCTGGGGTTATAGCAGTAACATAATTGTAATTTACCGTCCACTTGTACTTATAGAAGCTTTACAAAGTTGCAAACCTTTTAACGATCTAAAATTATGATTTACTTGGTGCGGGGATATTAGTAAATATTTAGCTAATACTGCAGCAACAATTTAATTCCATGTGTCTCCAGCAGGATGCAGCTCCATCCAACTGCTGATACTACTGCTTTGGATTATTGGTTGAACTGGAGGTTCTTGCTTTGTGCAATATGGGTCTTGGCACCAACAATTATATCGTTGATCTTTATACGGAAGTATGAACTATCACTTAATGTCAATCCAGAATCTGATGGAAGGGAGGATTGCCAGAAAAGGTCTTGTCTTTTGTATTTTGACAAAGCTTGGAGACCATGTGTGAGAACAATAAACCCAATTTGTCTGGCGACTTTCCGAGTATTTGCACTTGTTTTACTCACAGCAGTGCTTGTATCTGATTTTGTTGTTCATGGAGGTGACATGTTTTACTATTATACTCAGTAAGTAATCCTGCTCATAAAGCTATGTATGTAGCACCATATAGGTTCAATGTTCAGGACTGTGTGTGAGAGTTTTTCTTCTTTTTTTTCCCCTGATAAGTAAGGTCGAGAGGGGTTCTTTTTGTTGGAAGGTATCCTATTACAACTTGCAAATTTTGTATCTTATATGTACATAATATATATAAGCTTTGTTGTTTTACCTAGGGAAAGAAATACACTATGTGCTTTAAAATGGAGTTCCGCTCTTTACACTACTCATGATGTATTGGTTTCTGCAGATGGACATTTGCTTTGACTACCATCTATTTCTGGGTATGTATCTCAGGTCCAGTTTACTCCGTTGAATTTATATCATTTACTAACACTATTAGAGTATGTACATGCTAGATGTTTTTGGCCTGGCAAATATATGTGTGTGTGATTGCCTGCTACAGAAATATCCTTACTTTCACTTGCATTATGCTGCTAGTGAAATATCTTTTCCCTAACATCATGCTTTTGTAACTGTCTGTAGTTTGGATCAGTACTTTCCATCTATGGCTGTTACCAGTATAACAAAGCAAACAGCGGTGTTAGAAAAATGCAGATGGATATGGAGCAAGGGTTACTTGAGTCCCTTATAAGCACAGACTATATGAATGGCGTCAAGATAATGAACAGCATGGATTACAAGGGAATACTTGCTGTTCCTGAAATGGCTGGACAATGTGGCTATCTCTTCCAGATTCTTTTCCAGGTATGACATTTTCTTAGAGGACCCAGACAAGGTTTTTAATTGGTAGAAGGTAGAACCTGCTGCTTCATTTACTATAAATGTTTCTTTTGACGCAGCACAGTTTTATTCTGCCTGCTTATTTATGTTCTTTTGTAATTTTGAGAACATCCTCCCAGTTTCGTATGCTTGTGAAATATAATCCCATAACTCATAGTCATTAATAGCTGTCCAAATGAAAATCTCTGCACTTACTGTTACATGGTACTTTTTAATTAGCAGTTATGTTCCTGGAAGTCTCTTGTAGTTGATGGCTTTATTTGCAATTTGTTGGAGATAATTGTATAATTCGAATCATTTCTACGCCCGTCTTCTCTCTGCTTATTTATGTTCTTTTGTAATTTTGAGAACATCCTCCCAGTTTCGTATGCTTGTGAAATATAATCCCATAACTCGTAGTCATTAATAGCTGTCCAAATGAAAATCTCTGCACTTACTGTTACATGGTACTTTTTAATTTGCAGTTATGTTCCTGGAAGTCTCTTGTAGTTGATGGCTTTATTTGCAATTTGTTGGAGATAATTGTATAATTCGAATCATTTCTACGCCCGTCTTTTCTCTACAGATGGCTGCAGGAGCAGTGATGCTCACTGACTCTGTATATTGGTTTGTGATCTTCCCATTTCTTACGCTCAAAAACTACGAGTTTAACTTTGTAAGTATCTAGTATTTCAAAGGATCTCTCTGGTTCTGTTCTTTGTTTCTGTCGGGTTCTTAATACCAACTGCTGAAGTAACACTTGATTTGAGATTTTTGAGATGTTTGCCTTTATTTTAGACATATAACCATGAGTTTGCAGTAACAGCCTCTTGTATGTCAACTTTGTTCCGTTTGGGAACCACCTTTCTCTCTCTAATATGGGCGCATATGCCAGAGCTGCCAACTATTAAGTTCTTTGCTTTCTGGTCATGAATGTCTTAGATTTTTGTTTTGATGGCTGAGTCTTTATGATGCAGTCCTTTCTAAATTTCTAAGCGAAAAGACAAAGCAAGTCAGCATGCAGAACTGCTCTTTTCTCTCTGTTCCTCTTCTTTGGATCTTTGAAACACATTTCTAGGAATTAAACATTAGGCCGTTATATCTCCAAACCTAATTGAGTTATATGCCTCCTTCTTCTCCGTTTTGATGTTGTTATTTCCTCAGGCTTTTTATGTGAAATTTGTGCTGAAGCTATATAGTTAATTTTCTTGGAAATTTGTGTTGGGTCAGTGATTCAGGGGGATGGAGAGACCGACGGGGACGTCACTCATCGCATAGAGCAGGGTGGTCAAAGTGTAGGCTTGCATCAGGAGTCCTGTGTGACAAGAAAGTTCCACAAAAACTCAAGGGGAAATTTTATAGAGCTGTGGTTAGGCCTGCCATGTTGTATGGGGCGGAGTGCTGGCCAGTGAAGAACTCTCACGTTCAGAGGATGAAGGTTGCGGAGATGAGGATGCTCAGGTGGATGTGCGGGCTCACCAGGTTAGATAAGATTAAGAATGAAGTTATTCGAGAGAAGGTGGGGGTGGCCCCGGTGGATGAGAAGATGCGAGAAGCGAGGCTGAGGTGGTTCGGGCATGTGCGGAGGAGAAGTCCTGACGCCCCGGTGAGGAGTTGTGAGCTGCTGGCGATGGTCGGCGTACGGCGAGGCAGAGGGAGGCCTAAGAGGTATTGGGGAGAGGTGATTAGGCATGACATGGCTAGAATGCGGGTTTTTGAGTACATGACCATGGATAGGAAAGTATGGAGGTCTAGTATCCGGGTTGAGGGATAGGGGCCCCTAGAGTTTTTCATACTCCACACCCGGGTTTGGGTGAGGCTTGGCATGGCTATTCATAGATGATTTGTGTATTGGATTTCGTTTTATGCTAGTTACTGTCCGGTACTATTGCATGCTATTTTATTTTATTTATAGTTTTTATGTTTTCTATTTTTAGGTTCTTATGTTTAGATAATTATTTACGCTATTTATGTTGAGTTACTAATGCTCTTTTGTTGTTTTTGTTTTTGTTGTTCCTTTCCTTCACTGAGCTGAGGGTCGATTGGAAACAGCCTCTCTGCCCTTTCGGGTAGGGGTAAGGCCCGTCTACATATTACCCTCCCCAGACCCCACTTTGTGGGACTATACTGGGTAGTTGTTGTTGTTATTGTTGTTATATCAATTGTAGTATTAGCAGTCGTTGAAAAATTAGTATATGAAACCCATCATCTCCTGGTTTATTGAGCAATTTAATCAATTTAAATTCCTTAAATATCATAAGTTGATGAGGGTCTATCGGAAATAGCCTCCCTATCTTTATAAGGTAGGGGTAAGGTCTTCGTACACGCTACCCTCCCCAGACCCCATTTATGGGAATACACTGGGTTCGTTGTTGTTGTTGTTGAACATCATAAGTTGGGTGAAACGATTCAGAAAATTATTGTCAAATATTTGGTATTTCCAAATATGAAGTGAGTCATATGAATCAAGACACGGGTAGGACGGTCTAATTCTAGTCTCTTGGGATCTTTTGCCCCGTTGTTAAGCTAAATAATATTTCTCTCTTTTCTTTTCCTTTTCAGTTTACTGTTGTTACACATTCGCTAAATGCCGTCATGCTCCTTGGTGATGCATCTCTGAATTCCTTGGTAAATGCTCTTATTTTGCTTATTTTCTAGCTCTTTCGAAAGTATCATTTAGGACATTTTTAATTAACTCTCTAAGTTGTTCTTCCAGAGGTTCCCTTGGTTCCGGATTTTTTACTTTGTCGTATGGACTGGTGTTTATGTCATTTTCCAGTGGATAGTTCATGCTTGTAAATCATTTTGGTATGTTTCATTTCAGTTTGTTTATGATTTAATGAATACATCTCATTCTTCTAACTGGTTTTCGCCTTCTATTTTTGTTTCTTTCAGGTGGCCATACCCCTTTCTTGACTTATCTTCAATATACTCTCCTGTGTGGTATGTGTTCTCTTAGGATATATATTCTTTATCATGGTAACCGTATATGATAAATTTTCAATCCTTATTGCAAATAAAATTGTAACAGTTCGTTTCTTTGTAATGGCCACATTCAAGGCTTCTCGTTTCTAAATCTTGTATTAAACACTTATCATTTTTCTTGGAAAACTCAAGTGCTCAAACTTTCTTCTGTCTTTGCATGCTGTTACTTAATGTTTCCTGAATGAATTCTGTCCTTTTTGTGTCCTTTTCCTAGCTGGTATGTATCTTCGAATACGAGCAAAATAATTTCTTCGAAAACTAATTTGTTTCTGTATTGATTCTGGGGCAGGTATTTGTTGGTGGCTTTATTGCATATTCCGTGCTATGGAATTTTTGCATTACTTGTTAGACTTAAACAGTATGTGCTATGGAGATGGTTCCCCCAATCATAGAAGTGTCTGAGAAATGATCATCCCGAGTTGGTCACTTTCAAAGCTAAGGCGTCTCGTGTTCCTTAAATGGTGAAGATGGTGTTATTGAGAGTGCAGTAAAAGTTTTTTTGGCCAGATTTCCTGCAGCCGTCAGCCAAGAGGGTATTGATTCAGTTAAGAATTAAATCAGTAGCTATCTCTGAAAGTACGTTGACAGCCTTCTTTTATCTGCAACTTGACCACCCTCTAATTCCTTGAATGATCGGCTATTATACTTTCTGGACGCTTAAGTTCGACTGATTCAAAATTGTGTATACCTTTCATAGGCAAAAGCTACTTAGTTTTTCTAAGAATTTTGATTGGATTTGTACACAAAGGATGATGTTTCTTTTTTGCTCTTTAAATAGATGCCTATATTACCTGCTGCATGAAAGAATTACCATAGATCACTGTTCATTTTTCCTCGAGTTTTTTGAAGGTCTCCCCAGCCTATTCAGCTAGCACTTGGACAGAGAAACTTGACTCGTCTCATTTGACCCGAAACGAAATTATGAGCTATATCTGCACATTAGTTATTCTTGCCCGAGCCAATATGAACCACCTTCCGCTAGTTAGTATGATTAGTTTCCTCGAGTTTTCGTTGCAACTGGTTACAACAAAATCATATTCCCCATGATGTGCTCTGTATTCCCATAATTTAGTCTATTTTTTTCTAGGTTCATCTGGTGACTTGATTTTTAACTTAAAATGTCTTTGAAAACCAACTCTGATGAATTGATAGTTGAGGGGATGATATAACTTCCTCTTCACTGCCATAAATTAGCGAGAAAACCACTCGAGGCTTAGGCGTCCCTTAACACAAGGCCTGGATGTGAATTGGGCGACGACTGTTTGAAGCGATCAGTACTCAGCGGCATGCAAATTGAGTAATTGACGCTCTGAAAACGTCAGCACAACAACAACAACCCAGTATAATCCTACTTAGTAGGGTAGTGTGTACGCAGACCTTATCCCTACCCTTGGGTAGAGAGACTGTTTCCAAATAGACCCCCGCATCCTTCCCTCCAAGAATTTCCCACCTTGCTCTTGGGGAGACTCGAACTCACAACCTCTCGGTTGGAAGTAGGGGTTGCTTACCATCAGAGAAAATGTCGGCACCTTTTAACAAAATGACATGACACTCAACAGATAGACTGAAATTGAATCAAGTGCGAGGAATCCCTAAGAGTGGCATTGCCTACAGCTTAGAAGCCCTGATAGTTTCTGCATGTTTTTAATTTTCTTTGCAACTATTAGACATTCATCATTTCTGCAACTGTCCATTGGAATTCAGAGGTCAACACAACTGTATGCCAGCCCGTTTTACTTCTCTTTCGTTCTCTACCACAACGTGCTTTTTCATGATTATTAATTACTTTGTTTTCCTACAATATTTGCACGACCAGCAGAATAGATCAGTTAATGGCGAGTGGCTTTGCTTCGAACACAAAATGCTTCAATTACATTGGAGTTTGGCCTACAAATAAGCTTAAGGTACTTCCTGCGCACCCCAATTGTGTTCTTCTCCTCAGGAGCATCCGAAAGGCCACAAGTAAAATTTATGGAGTCAGATAATCATTTTCCCAACCAATTATTCAAAAATTTGAACCAAAAAAACAAATCAAATTTCAAGAAGAAAATAACTGCATGAGATGGTTCATTTGCATGGGGATTGCAATAAAAGTAACTCCAACTGATTAGTAGAATAATTTAACCACCAAAGTAAAAACTACGTACTATCTGTTTTTGATTATTTTTATTGCCCTTTGAGCACATGCATAGGGTCCTAGACTCATAGTTTATACCTATCCTAGTTTAATCATTGTGTAAAAAGTCACACATTGTTAGGGCATAAAAATAAAATTCTTTCAGTAAATCTTCTTATCCCAGTAAATAAAGAGTGGAATCTACTGAAATCACACTGGGTATGTTGTTCTTTCATTATAATGTCACCATGTTCCTTTGATTTTTACATCGATCAACAAATTAGATCAAATAATTTTGATCAGCTAACCTTAAATTAGCATACACCATGCTATCTCTTCGCCAAAAAAAGAAAAGAAAATGTTATAGATCACTTAATTGTGTTCATCTCTGGTACAAGTCCTCATGTCGTTAACAGTCCCTTTAGTCTGTTTAAGCATATGCAGGTCAAATTTAGAGACCACCAAATTATAGAATATCCTAATGTAACAGCTCCAGGTAGGAACAAATAGTTTCTTGTCAACCCCAACTAGCTTGGGATTGAAAAGTAGTAGTAGCTGTGACTGCTGACAACTCCTCGGCAGTTGTTAACCATCAAACAGAACATCCAAAAGGCACAATAATGAATTAGGCTTCAAGCGAAATGTTCATATGCACAACACTCATTCAAGTAACTTTCTTCTTTGAAGCAACAATAGCATTCACATCACCACTTAGCTATAGAAAACAGAAATCACTTTAGTTATGGAGTAAGTTCACGAGACTGATTTCCTAAATAACCAACTGAGTATTTGATCCTCTAAGCAGAAGAAGATTTAGCAAGTGCTCCAGTCTCAGTTAGCAGAGGAACAAGCTTCCCTTCCCTGTGCAAAGCAGTTGTGGCTGCAAATTAAAAAAAAAAATCAACTGCTGCATGAGTTCAAAAAGATCGATTTCGAAGTGTCTCGATTTCAAAGTGTCTTTAGGATTATCTTCTCATAATTATGACTAGAATTTTTAACCATAGGAAAAGCAAAACGAAAAAGGCAAAGACCATACCGTCACAGCCACCAATGTGCTTCCCCCCAATGAAGACATTTGGCACAGCGCGCTGACCAGTCCACTCGGCCAGTGCTGCCTGGATCTCACTTCCATCCTCTACATAATCAAATAGAATCATTAGATTCAACAGATAAGAAATAACAGTAAGAAATTGCACCAATTTACTCACTTAGCTATCTGTCCTAAGAATAAATTCATTTTATACTGAAGAATATAGTTGGTTTGAAACTATGGACAAGGAATACATGCTCAGAAACTTTATCCATTAGAAGAATTACAACTAAAGAGGTCATTTTAGATGGAGCAAATTGCTTAAACAACATTGTTAAATAACTAAATTTTCCTAATTGCCTTGCATTGCTAGCAAGATGTATGATAAATCAATGATACATCTACACAATTATAGCACTATGCACCAAATTTCGCTCCACACAACAATGAGAGGATGTATCCTTTCATATAGCTAACACAGAAAGTCTAACTTAACAGTAGCTTATCTGGTGGTAATATTAAGATTCGAGTTTTAGCCCATCACTACAGTCTTTCAAGAACAAAAGCACACATTATCGACATAGACAAAAGGTGTGTGAGAATTGCATAGTACTGGAAATGAAAAAAGAAGACCGATACGTGCTGCTACAAGTAGTTTAAGTTTACCGAGCAAGCTAGCCAAACTTTTGTGCTAAGCAAGCTATGCGAGTCTATCTTCCCTAGTTGTGGTATTGTACCTACTTGTTGGTAAATTGCAACCAAGTCACTACTATTGCCTTACAAACAGCTTTTTATACTCGTATTTTACTTTCTTTTTATAATGGGGGAACTCAGACCCAGGGGCGAAGGTAGAGTGCAGGATGCAGATTCGGCCGAACCCAGTAAGTAGCTTTTGTTCAAACCATGTATTTGTCTTAAGAAGTCCATTGAATATGTACAACTTATTAATTTAGAACCCAGTAACTTAAAAGGATTACAATTCCAAACCTATAAGGTTTAAATCCTGGTTCCGCCTCTGCTTGCACCTTGACTATTCCACGGGATACCTGCATGCTCCCACCATCTTTGTCTCTACACCATAGGCAGATGTGAAGAAATCACCTAGTCACCTTGCTATACTCTATTAGAGTCTCTCTTAGGTCTATCATGGGAAAGTAGGTTTCTCTCTAGGGATGACAAACGGGACGAGGTAGGTTTAGCTTTTACCCGCAAAAAATTTAACCCGCCCCGTCCCGCATACACTTTTTTTTTCCTTTGCTTTTTTATTTGCATATTCATAAGTTTAAAAACATTTGGATAGATTTTCGAAGCAGATTCAACAGATTAAAATTATCATTGATTACTAAATAACAACAAATTCGTCTTTATCATGAGTTCCTTGTTTGATTTGTAATAAACTGCTTTTGTTATCTAATTTAGAAAGAAAAAAAAAAGACATCATCCCATTTTTATCATGTTTGATGGAACAAAGTATTTTAAGTTTAATCATGTATTACTAATTGTTTTACCACATATGAAATCAAAATAAATTATAAAAAAGCTCTTACACATAGATTTTCTAAATGCCTAGAAATAAAAAAAAAACAAGTTTATTGTGGATTAAGAAATTGTATAGACTCAAAAAAGAAAATGTACTATCAATCTGGACAGATACATAGTTTAATAGAATAACTAGGACATGATTTTGATAAAGTCCAGAAGAGACAGATAGATCACATTGAGGTATAACCCACCCCCGCACCCGCCACACATAGTTTTGGAAAAGCTGAAGTCTCGCCCCGCTCCGCACTCGCATAAGCACATCCCCGCCCACGCCCCGCAAAGCCTGCAACCCGCCGCCCCGCCCCGTTGCCATCCTTATTTCTCTCTTTCGAATTGTTATCTCTAGACCACTCGACTATTCCCTCAGAACTATACAAAGTTCGAATGATTAAAAGAAACTTCGACTGTTAGAGTGATGGCTACAAGATTTTTTATCTAGCCAAAAAGAAAAGGAATGATAAATTTGCTTTCACAAAAAAAAAAATACAAAACGATTGACAATCGAAATTGCAAATCAGTAGAAGAGGCCTTACTTTCAGTATCTAACTCAACGGCCTTGAACGAAGCACCGAGCTTACTCAACAATCCTTGACGCTAACGCGGAACGGACAGTACGTCTTGCTGCGAATCCAATTGACAACCATGTCAGATCAAACAAACATTAATAACATTTCAGATTTTTACAAAATACACAATTAAACAGATATAGAGAGGTAACCTGAAGACCACGACTGGATTAGCAGAAACAATTTCCTTAGCCTTGACAAGTGCCATTTTCAATCAATTAGCTTTGCAAAAACCGTAGATTATACCGAAGAATTCTATTTTTTGGTTAAAAAATGCTTTCCTGAAGTTCAATTTATAGAACTGGATACGACAGGTATTGGGTTTGCCGCAAACGAAAGAAATAAAAAGACAAATTTGTCCCAAAATATTGTGGGCCCACAAGATTTTATTAGACCTTGGTCGGCCCATTAACGAGTCCAGAATATTGTAGGGGTCAAAGCATTGACAGGATTAATGGCTGGACCCGGCATTAGCTTTGTCAACTCGTTACCAACACACATGTGTAGTTGTCGTCACTACTTATGTAATTGATTATGCTTTATTTTAATTGTTTACAATAGATGAAGAACCAGTTTGTCCAAAGTTTGAGTCTGAAAATGGTGGTCATATCCGGTTGCTATAGTATATTGGGTAAAATTAATTCACATTCCAGCAAAATACGATGGTTGTGGTATTTTAGTTGAATTCAACCATTTAAATTTTATGTTTGTTTCAAATTTCATATATTTTATTTAAAAGGCTACTTTTTCAATCTGTTCGAGGCATTAAAAGTTTTTATTAAGGAAAAATAGGACAGTTCGATGCACTAAGCTCCCGCTACGCGCGGAATTCAGAGAAGGACCGAACCACAAGGGTTTATCACACACAACATTACTCGTATTTCTGCAAGAGACTGTTTCCACTGCTCGAACCCGTCACATGACAACAACTTTACTAGTTCAAAAGTCCGATTAGTAGTAATCATCAATTTTGTAGAATGAAAAGATGTGTTAATAGATAACAGTATACAGTTAAAAAGGCTAGCCGAAGAAAGGCAAGTAAACGCTTAAATTGCAAGAAAGAAGTGACTATAAAAAAAAAGAAAGGAAAAAAAAGGTAACCATAACGAAAATCTATTGCTAGAGTGGAGCTGTATGCCTAGAGCCAAGAAGAGCATGCATGAAGTAATCATTTGCTTCTTCTATCTAAAAGAATTATTCCTTATTGTTGAGACTTGATTTATTTCGACAATAGTAGACATTAGACAAGTACATTTGCAAGAACACCGGCACAATGACAAAGTTGACAGGAATCAAATACCTGTTATGTTTCCTAGCTGAACGATTACAAAAACTAGTCAAAAAGAATGTCTGGGCGACACGTAGATTATGCTCACTGTGAAGGGTATGTTTAGGAAGCAAAAAATATGTGATGATTTGCTGCTCATAATCTCCTTCAGCTCATGCAAGTTTTGGTTTTTTTTTCCACAAAAAATTTCAGGATAACTTAAACAACTGCAGAGGCAACAAGCTTCTCGTGAAGTTTCTGTGCTACAGCATCAATAAATTCTTCAGTATTCAAGTAGTGTTCCCTTGATACCCTGCACAAGTATAATCACTCAAAAATTGAGCTTCATAAATTTCGTTGTTTGGGGTGGGGGGTGGGGAACAAAAGAACAGGCACAGCCTATTCATGTTTACACCTTGTTTGGTTTAGCTTGCTAACTGAATCAGGTCTTAGTTCAACAACAACAACAACAACAACCCAGTATAATCCCACTTAGTGGGGTCTGGGGAGGGTAGTATGTACACAGACCTTTCCCCTACCCTGGGGTAGAGAGGCTGTTTCCAAATAGACCCTCGGCATCCTTCCCTCCAACAACTTCCCAGCTTGCTCTTGGGGAGACTCGAACTCACAACCTCTCGGTTGGAAGTGGGAGTTGCTTACCATCTTAGTTGAATCAGGTCTTAGTTCAAAAAAAGAAAATCATAAAAAAAATTGAGAGGTAAGAAGGTAAAAGCAGTCTTTGAGGAATTGTTCAAAGTGACCTAAGCTATGGAATTTATTGTTCACATTATATGTCCTTTTCCCAGAATAATCTCATTTGCATAAAATATGTGCACCAAATACAAAAAGGGGGACCTCCCCCTCGTTTCTGTGACCCAGGAGTAGGGTGAAGGATTGTGTTCAATTAGAGGAGATACTAAAAATTCCAGGTGTGGAGTAAGGAAACAGAGCAGGAGTATACAGACTGGATTTGTTACTGAAAAGAATAAACCACCACTTACTTGGGTCCATGGGCCAATATAGCTAAATCCTTGGTCATCTTCCCGGACTCTATTGTCCCAATGCAAGCAGCTTCCAGGGCGTGAACAAATTCAGACAACTTTTGGTTCCCATCAAGCTGGGCCCTGCACATAGATCAGTGCGTTTCCTTTAGGTTTTGAGAGACAACAACAACAACAACCCAGTATAATCCCATAAGTGGGGTCTGGGGAGGGTAGTGTGTGCGTAGACCTTACCCTTACCATAAGTAGAGAGGTTGTTTCCAAATAGACCCCCCCGCATCTTTCCTACCAAGAACTCCCCACCTTTCTCTTGGGGTGACTCAAACTCACAACCTCTTAGTTGGAAGTAGGGGTTTTGAGATACAGATTCGTTGAAATCAGGATATCATCAACATTGACAAGGATAATATAGTTGAGTGGTGCATCTAAAGCTGAGAATTATTGCTAAGCAACAGCAAAGCTCCCCACAAGAATCTCACTTGGAGCAACTAAGCTCTTCCTACTTTAACTTCTTGAATCCCGGTGAGAGATCTATATGTTTTTTTCCCATGTAGAAGACCCACCTTTAGTTTTTCTTCCAGATCAGATAATGACCACTTCGCGAAAAGGAACATAGAATGGAAAAGAAATATAACCATTATTTAGCTTTTGGGGTCCCCAAACCATAACACAATAGGCATTTTCATTTCACAACTTCCCTTAAACACTTAGCTTCTCCGGAATTTTTCTTAGTTCTTTCTCTATAGAGAGTTCTTTCATATACAGTAGGGCAAAAATGGAAAAGAAGCAGGAAACACTTCTAATATTCTTTGAAAGGTTGAAGAAGTAAACATGAACCACAATATGTGACAGAAGAGTAACATAAATTTTTTTTATAGATTTGATTTTTTACAATTACCTAATTATAGGGTCAACATGAGATCAAGCGGGCAATAAGTTCATAATTTCACCTACTCTCGGTAATAGTCTTAGAGAACTGAAGCAGAACTCACCTATGTCCAAGCCCCCTTGTCCAAGCAAAAATAGAAGCAACACTATTTGTACTAGTTTCTTGACCCTTTTGATGCAGCCGAAAATGTCTAGTTACTGTGCCATGAGCTGCTTCAGCTTCTAATGTCTTGCCATCAGAAGATAACTGCAAAAGTAGATACCTGATGTTATAAGGAAGAGCAATAGTTGTGACATGCTACAATACAATGAAAGCTATGTGAGAATGCACGGGAGAAAAATATTATTGAGATATTATTTTTTCAATACTACAATGATCCCTATATATATACACACACATTACATATCCTAATCCTAATTCATAGATTAGGGTGATTCACTCCTATTTACACTACTATTCTAACACTCCCCCTCAAGCTGGTGCATACAAATCATATGTACCGAGCTTGTAGTTAATACGAGGACCAGTGAGGGACTTGGTAAAAATATCTGCAAGTTGATCATTCAACTTCACAAACTTTGTAGCAATATCTCCCGAGAGTATCTTTTCTCTAACAAAGTGACAGTCGATCTCAATATGTTTAGTTCTCTCATGGAACACTGGATTTGATGCAATATGAAGAGCAGCTTGATTATCACACACAAGTCTCATCTGACTAATCTCACCAAATTTCAACTCCTTGAGCAACTGTTTGATCCAAATTAACTCACATGTTACCATAGTCATTGCTCGATATTCTGCTTCTGCACTAGACCGAGCAACTACATTTTGTTTCTTAATTTTCCAAGACACCAAATTTCCTCCTACTAAGACACAATATCCGGACGTAGAATGTCTATCAGACGGTGATCCTGCCCAATCAGCATCTGAGCATCCAACGATTTGCTCATGGCCGCGATCCTCAAACAATAAACCTTTGCCTGGAGCTGATTTTATGTACCGAAGAATGCGAACAACTGCATCCCAATGACTATCACACGGAGAACCCATAAACTGACTCACAACACTCACAGAAAAGGAAATGTCAGGTCTTGTCACTGTAAGATAATTTAATTTACCAATCAACCGTCTATATCTTGCAGGATCGCTAAACGGCTCCCCCTGTCCTAGCAGAAGTTTAGAATTCGGATCCATCGGAGTGTCAACAGGTCAACAACCTGTCATTTCTGTCTCCTCAAGAATATCTAAGGCATACTTTCGTTGTGAGACCACAATACCTAAGCTAGACTGAGCGACCTCAATACCTAAAAATTATTTTAGTTTGCCCAGATCCTTAGTCTGAAAATGTTGAAAAATATGTTGCTTCAATTTAGCAATACCATCCTGGTCATTGCCGGTAATAACAATGTCGTCAACATGAACCACCAAATAAATACAGAGACTCGAAGCAGAATGCCGATAGAACACAGAGTGACCAGCTTCACTCCGAATCATGCCAAATTCCTGGATAACTGTGTTTAACTTACCAAACCAGGCTCGAGAAGACTGCTTTAGACCATAAAGTGACTGGAGCAAGCGACTTACAAGACCACAAGACTCCCCCTGAGCAACAAAACCAGGTGGTTGCTCCATATAAACTTCATCCGCAAGGTCACCGTGTAAAAAGGCATTCTTAATGTCCAGCTGATAGAGGGGCCAATGGCAAATAGCAGCCATAGAGAGAAAAAGGCGGACTGAAGCTACCTTAGCCACGGGAGAGAAGGTATCACTGTAATCGAGCCCAAATATCTGAGTATATCCCTTGGCAACATGACGAGCCATAAGACGATCAACCTTACCATCCGGACCAGCCTTGACTGCATACACACAACGACAACCAACAGTAGATTTACCTGAAGGAAAAGGGACAAGCTCCCAAGTACCACTCGTGTGTAAAGCAGACATCTCGTCAATCATAGCTTGTCGCCATCCTGGATAAGACAATGCATCACCTGTAGACTTAGGAATGGAAACAGAGGACAAAGAAGATAGAAAAGCATAATAAGGTGATGACAAACGATAATAACTCAGACCGACATAATGGGGATTGGGATTTAGTATGGTCCGTTTACCTTTCCGAAGTGCAATCGGTGGACTAGGAAGAGACAAGTCCGCAGTATGAGCAGGGTCAGGTGCGAGACGTGAATCAACTGGGCCTGATGCTGGGAGCGGTGTTCCTGTGACAGGGAGTCTAAGAGGAGCCATACTAGATTCCTCAACCGAAGGAATGAGTAAGACTTCAGTAGTGGAAGGTAAAGGAGAAGCTATAGTAGACTCCGTAAAGGTCGGTATATGTAAGATTGCAGATATATCAGTGAGGTCAGAATGGTCAGAAAGGGTAAAGAAAGGTTTAGACTCAAAAATTGTGACGCCAGAGGACATAACGTACCTACGGAGATCAGGTGAGTAACAACGATATCCATTCTGAACACGGGAATAACCAAGGAAGATACACTTGAGAGCACGAGGGGTTAACTTATCTTTTCCAGGGGCTAAGTTATGAACAAAACAAGTGCTCCCAAAAACACAAGGGGGAACAGAGTATAAGGGTGATTGGGGAAACAATATGGCATACGGTATCTGATTCTGTATGAGGGAGGAAAGCATCCGATTAACTAAATAACAAGCTGTGAGAACTGCATCGCCCCAAAAACGCAGCGGAGCATGAGACTCAATGAGAAGTGTGCGAGCAACCTCGATGATGTGCCTATTCTTTCTCTCGGCAACCCCATTTTGTTGAGGGATATAAGGACAAGAGGTCTGATGAATAATTCCTTGAGAAGTCATAAACTGCTGAAATGATGAGGATAAATATTCTAAGGCATTATCACTGCGAAAAGTACGAATAGAAACACCAAATTGATTTTTAATTTCAGCACAAAAATTCTGAAAAATAGAAAACAACTCAGAACGAACTTTCATCAAGAAAATCCAAGTACATCTTGAATGATCATCAATGAAATTAACAAAATAACGAAACCCCAAGGTTGAACTGACTCTACAAGGACCTCATACATCAGAATGAACTAAAGAAAAAACAGACTCTGCATGACTCTCAATACTTCGAGGAAATGAGGCTCGGGTATGTTTCCCGAGCTGACATGACTCACACTCTAATGTGGATAAACTAGACAAGCTAGGTACCATCTTCTGAAGCTTGGATAAGCTTGGGTGTCCTAAACGTCTGTGAATTAGGTCCGGAGGATCCGTAACTAGACATGCCTTGGGGGATTTTAGCGAGTTAAGGTAGTAAAGGCCTTCTGATTCAAGTCTTGTTCCAATCGTCTGCCCCGTACTGCGGTCCTGCATAATAAAGGAATCATTAATGAAATATATACCACAATGAAGGACACGAGTCAAACGACTAACAGATGCAAGATTAAAAGGACAGCCAGGGACATAGAGACCGTAATCTGGAGTGATAGAGGGTAGGGGAGTTGCTTGTCCAACTCCTTTTGCTTTGGTTTGAGATTTGGCTAAAGTAATAGTAGGAAGGGACTGTGAATACGCAATATTTGACAAAAATGATTTATTACCAGAGATATGATCAGAAGCGGCTGAGTCCACAACCCATTGTCCAAGAGTACTAGACTGGAAACGCAAGCAAAAGAATTACCAGCAACAGAAGTATCAGTCTGAGCAACAGAAGCTACTTGAGGAGATTTCTGCTTACTTGCCCGATACTGAAGGAACTCATTATACTCCCTTTCAGATAAAGAAAAACCATGGTTACCTGTAGTCTTTGTCTGAGCAACATAAGCATTTTTGGGTGGTCGACCATGTAAAGAATAGCACATGTCACGAGTGTGTCCAAGTTTATGACAATAAGAGCACTTGGGTCTAGATCTTCCAAAACGACCTCCTCCGCGTCTATTCTCCATAGTAGGAGATGCCCGATTGTCCACTGACTGGGATACAAGGACACATGAATCAAGTGTCTGTGATGAGCTCAGGTGACTTGGTGCTGCAGCAAGGCGAATTAATCGAGAGAATAGTTCATCAACTGTGGGGACAACCGGACTAGCCAAAATTTGGTCACGTACTGAATCAATGTCATTAAGGAGTCCAGCTAGTGTAAGAACTAGAAACATCTTCTGTCGTTGCTCTTGTTGCTTTTCAATACTAGCAGAAACTAGCATCAGCGTCTCAAATTCTTCCATGACTGCCTGTACTTGTCCAATTCCTGTTTCTTCAAGCTTTTCATTCGCGATATTACATCATAGAAACGAGATATGTCATTAGTGTAGAAAGTACGAGCCTTTTCCCAAACTAAGTAACATGTCTGGAATGGACGGAACAAGGGCATCAACTTGGAATCAATAGATCGCCACGAGATACTACATAACTGAGCATCGACCTTTTCCCACTGTGTTTTGGCCTTTTCATCACCTTCGATAGCCCTTTTTGTTAAATGATCGTGAACTCCTTGACCTTTACACCGCAACTCGACAGACGAAGCCCATACTAGGTAGTTTGAACCTCCCATTAAGGTTTCTGAAGTAATCATAACACCGGAATTGCCAGAACCCGGGTTTCTAGACCCGAAAGCATCGAGTCCCAAAGACATCGTTGGATTATCGCCAAATAACAGAAAGAATCAACTGAAAACTGCTGAAACAGAGGAAGGAAACATTGTAGCTGCCAGAAAAATTATTGTAGCTGCCGGAAAATCACTGTAGTTACCGGAGAAAATTCAAGATTGTCCGAATTGAAAAATAAAAATACGGGTAGGCTCGGAATTTGAATACGATCAGATTGTCCTGAAAATTTTTTTGAAATTTTGGCCGGAAGGTGGCTCACGCGCCAGCGCGTGGGACAGACGCACCGGCGGCGGCAGAGCTCCGGCAGGCACGTGGGGGGTGCTTTTCCGGTGATTTTTTTTGGGTTTGGTTGGAATTCTCTTCAGAACCTTGTGGTGATCTCGGATTTTGCACAATACTAATAATTAGTGACTTTGACGCGATTAGTCACTTAGGTCACCGGAAAATTGCACGGTGACTTAGTTATTCCTTCCCGGATGTCGTTGGTATGACGCACAACGATGAATTTCTCACGGTTGCTCAGATACCATGTGAGAATGCAACAACACAACTACCCAGTATAGTCCCACAAAGTGGGGTCTGATACCATGTGAGAATGCACGGGAGAAAAATATTATTGAGATATTATTTTTTCAATACTATAATGATCCATATATATATATATATATATATACACACATTACATATCCTAATCCTAATTCATATAGGATAAGGGTGATTCACTCCTATTTACACTATTATTCTAACAAGCTTGATAGGAAGATACTGACCAATACAGAGGTCATGAGGCCCAGAGAACCAAATCCTACATAATCAAAACAGACTCAGTTAGACTGGAAATAGTTGATGTAACAACTATGTTGCTGTACCAAATTAAAATCTTCAACTAAGACATGAAGTCACAAAGTATAGTCATGCGAATCACCTTGACCGAGCATATCACTCTGGACATCTCCATCATAGTTCTTGCAAGCCCAAACATATCCACCCTCACTTTTTAATGCATAAGCTACCATATCATCTATCAGTCTATGCTCATACCTATATGCCAGTGACAGCTTTCAATCAGTATTGCAACAATTCCAGAAATAAGCTACAAAAAAGCCCTTATTAATCTCATAGAGAACCAACCATATCGAGTGTTCCTCAAACTGTTGCTTCCACTTCTCTTCATATACCTCTTCAAAAATGTCCTTAAACCTGACACAATTAAGTTTGACATTTGAAAATTTATCCAAACTCTTTAAAAAATAAAATTTGGAGATCCCAACTAGCAATCCTATTAAAATTGGAAAAGAGGGAATTTTTGTAAGGACTGGAAAGGAAACTATGAGACCAGCATAAATTGAAGGATACCTTCCATCGTATTTCTTTAAAATTGTATTTTTTGTACTCGAGTAAAGAGGCCATTTCTTTGAAAATGCCATTGACATTGATGATTCAGCAAACGCTCGAATTGACTAGCAAATTTCACCAAAGCAAAAGAATAAGAATACAAGACAGTGAGGAAAAGGGCATGAAAGTGAATCAGCAAAGTCATTTATTAAAGCATAGCGAAAAAAGAAACCTGGTCAACATTGTACATGGCAAGTGCAACACCCGGACCTTTAAAATCATAAACATCTAGTTCCGAAGGGGCTTCCCCATTTTCTGGCTCTGAAAACCAAAATAAAAAATAAAAATAAAAATAAAACAGAAGTTGGGCATATCTTTTAGCATGCATATGTTTAAATCTCTATGTTTTGCCTCATAAAATCAATGGACATAAATCAATTAGCTCACCAAAAACCATTTTGAGCTTTCCGGGTCCATTAATAATTGCATCTGTGGCACGATACTGGTCACCAAAGGCATGCCTACCAATACAAATGGGTTTCTTCCAACCTGCAGATCTCAGAGGTTAAGCACTGACGAGACTGGTGATATTCGACTTATACCAAAAAGTGGTTCAAGAAAACGTTACCAGGAACAATTCTGGGGACGTTTTTGCATAGTATAGGCTCCCGGAAAACAGTACCTGAAGGCAGAAACTATCATCTTTCTAGCAATTACAGGAAATGAATTTAGAAAGTATCACATCCATTCTTCTTTTTTTTTTTTTGAGTTGAGAAAGTATCACAACCATTCTTTAATTATCTATTAATTGAATTTTTTCTTTTTGACAAGCCGAAAGCTCGAATAGGAACCAGGTATTTCTGAAATAACATATAAGAAAACAGGGTATAATCTGTTTACTTAACTCATAGCACAAGCCCAAAATATTGTAGAGCTCATGTCCCAACAACTCTAGCACAAAGCCAGCTATAGTTACTTATTTCCTTTACATGCAGTGATTCATTCAGTGTAAATTATATACAGCCACTGGAAATGTGTTTTGTACTGTCACTCCATGTAAACTAATAGCATATGGTATCTTATTAATTCAATGTATCTACCATCTTTGATATTTCATGAGATTAACATAATGACATCTCTAGATGAGGAAAGTTTCCCTGCTACAGCAATAAAATCCCTGTTAAGAGCCATATGATGGATGCACATCATACATAAGAATAGCAACAACAACAACAACTATCCAGTATAGTCCCACAAAGTGGGGTATGGGGAGGGTAATATGTAGACGAGCCTTACCCCTACCCGAAAGGGCAGAGAGGCTGTTTCCAATCGACCCTCGGCTCTGAGAAGGAAAGGAAAAACAAAAACAAAAACAAAAACAAAAGAGTATTAGTAAGTCCAGCAGAAATAGCGTAAATAATTAACTAAACATAAGAACCATAAATAAAATAGCATGCAATAATATCATACAGTAACTACCATAAGGGAGACACAATCCAAAACACAAATCATCTATGGATAGCCCTGCCAAGCCTCACCCAACTCCGGGTGAGTAGGACGAAAAACTCTAGGGTCCCTATCCTACAACCCTGATACTAGACCTCCAGACTTTCCTATCAAGGGCCATGTCCTCGGAAACCCGCATTGTAGCCATGTCATGCCTACTCACCTCTACCCGTACATAAGAATAGCATGGCCCTAAAATTGCAATACAGACAAATTGAATTGCATGCCAACCATTTAAAATGTTTCTGATTTTGCCATTGGGACTTCTCCACATAGACTTCAGCCCAAATTCCTTGACTCTGGTCTCATCTGAAACATCAAAAGTAGGTAAATAAGAAAGTGTTGCAGTGCAGTGTGCTAACTTCCCACATAACTTCATGTACTTTCAGAAAGTCAAATTCTCATATATGAGAGAACCATGATTGAAACTAGATATCTACCACTTATGAAACATTTGGACTAAAGCATGATTTTTTAATTAAATATTTCACATAATCAGAAATTTCCTCTCCTTTAAACTTCCTCAGATGCTTTTTTAAAAACAAAAAAAAAACAAAAAATGATAACTGACCAGGTGTTATAGTAGCGCATTTCACAGCAACGTTATACCTGCACAATAAAAAACTATAAACCCAATTCTATTTTGGAACTAGAATTTACTTGAGAAATTAGCTCCGCTTTCCCTACCACAATCTTTGGAGTGAAATACAGAAGCATTTGCTAAAAAAAAAAAATAGCTAACTTCTCAAACTAGTACATTAATCTACTTCAATAAAGTGATTGTTCTATAAATTATAAGCTGTCATCAATTGTAAAGAAAAAGAAAACCAACATTTGATTGCCTAAAGCAGCGAATTCCTCAATACAAAACGAGGAAATGAAGGGATAAATGAAGTTAGAACAACAATTAACTAAACTTACTTGAGAGTAGCCTCAGCACTTTCAACAGTAACTCGATCGTCAGTGGCATCACGGTTCAATATCCCCAAATCGTAATACTTCGTATCCAACTCTAGATAAGGATATATTAGCTGCCACCAAAGTAAACACGCCCGATGAAAAAAATATATACAAACGATAAACCTTAGAAGCACAACAAGTATACCTTAAGACAAAATTAAAAGACATATTCAAAAAGCTAACAATAAGTATACCTTGTCTTTGATCATTGCCCATATAACCCTCGTCATTTCATCACCTAAAAAAACCAAAAGCAGTAACAAAATTGGTGTATTAGTAACTAAACCTGGGGCATTTACAGTGTCAAATGCAGTAAATTTACCGTCCATTTCGACAATAGGATTTTCAACGCGAATTTTAGACGAAGCTGTAGTAGAAGCAAAGCATCGAATTGAAGCATTGGGGATTCGGTGAGGGAGATAAACCCTGCTATTGAACAGTTGACGATTGGAATTCGTTGAAAAAGAAAGTTTTTTGGCAGCTGTGGATGATGTTGAAGCCGATGAAGATGAGATAAAAGAAGCAACGACGGCCATAGCGGAACACCGGAGTCTGAGTCGAGCGGTGAGCATAACACTTATTGTTGGCTTTAATCAGTTGCCAGTTTTTGCTGCTCCGAGCAACTCTCTATTGTCTTTGTCCGTCGTGCACAGGTTGGGCCTCCACTCCAGGCTTAGCTACTCCTTTTCCTTCCTTTTTTTCTGTGCTTTGGACTCCTTTGGAGTTTTCTTTCATAAAAGGCAGGGTAGCCTAATAGAGATATGTATTTGTTCTCGTTTGTTAATTCGGTCCCTATAATTAATTTCATTTTATCCAAGCACTTACACTTATTCAAAGTTATTATTTTAAATCCTTCTGAAGTTACGTATCTCTCAATCGCATATTATTAGAATGTACTTTAGATAAAAATATGCCACTTCAGTATTTTTTTAAAAAAAATTACATGGAAAAAAAAAACTTTTCATCTTTCCTTTTTCTTTTTTTAAACCTTTTCTTTATTTTTTTTCTTCTCCGCCATCATCCCCTCAGAATCTAGCCACCCGATAATACTATGAACATTAATCTCCCATTTTCAATTTCTCCCTATGAACCTTTATCCCACTTCTATCTGAATACCTTATCTTTATCATATTCTTTTCTCTCTTAAATACAGTTGGCCAACCATAGTAACAACCCAATTCCGTTATTCTTCTCGCTATTTTCGTCCTATCTTTATTCTTTCACTCATTCACGTTTTCAGTAGCTTTATATATCGCTCCTTCCCCTGTTAAGATTTTACTTCTAAAAAAGGGTTCCTAATATTTTAATAATTTTAACTGCATTCCTATATAACAATAACCGTACAATAATAACAAAAATTAAAAATATTTATCAATTAAATGACACTATTTTGTACTAAAAACTAATATTCACAAAACAAACAAATAATTAACTAGATCATACAAAAGAAAATTAGATCTATAAAAAATATTTTAAAAAGAAGAAAAGGGGAAGGGGTAGGGAAGAACATGAAGGGGAAAAAAGAAAAAGAAAAAGAAAAAGAAATGGGGCAAGGGATGGGGAAAAATGATAATGGGAGGGGGAAGGGGAGAGTGGGACTGGGTCCGGGAAGAACGAGAAAGAAAGGGGATAAAAGAGAAAAAGAACAAAGGAAACGGTAGGGCTCGGGGAAAACGAGAAAGATGTTATGAAATAATGTAAAAGACAAGAACAATAACTCAAGAACAAGAGCAAATAGAGAGAAGAGTAGAGAGAGTTCTTCTTATTGATGCTTAGAGAATGTTATGAGTGATTTACAATGGTAGAGGGCACGTCTATTTATAGGGAGGAGGAGGATTTATCTACCAAGAATAGAACTCTAGAATCTCTCTAATTAAAGACATTCACCTTAAATAGAAGTGTATTTATAACACTCCCCCTTGAATGTCTATTCAATGATGTGCCTCGTTAAAACCTTAAAACCAAAACCCAATGGGAAAAATTAAAGTAAGGAAAAAGAGTACACATGTTTGAATATGCGCATATTGGTTGCCTCGTTAAAAACCTCGTAAGGAAAACCCGGTGGGACAAAACCTTGTAAGGGAAAAAGAATGCAACGCGCCTTAACTCCCCCTGATAAGAACATCAATTTATGTCCTTAAGTCTTCGCATCCCGATCTTGTGAACTAGCTTCTTGAAGGTTGACTTTGGTAGAGATTTTGTAAACAAATCAGCCATATTGTCGCTTGAACGAATCTGTTGAACATTGATATCACCATTCTTTTGAAGATCATGTGTGAAGAATAACTTTGGTGAAATATGCTTCGTTCTATCTCCTTTTATGAATCCTCCCTTCAATTGAGCTATACATGCTGCATTGTCTTCATACAAAGTTGTGGGTAGTTTATTACACTTCAAACCACATTTGTCTTGGATATGATGTATTATCGACCTTAACCACACACACTCCCGACTTGCTTCATGAATAGCAATTATCTCGGCATGATTAGATGAAGTAGCCACAATTGATTGCTTAGTCGATCGCCAAGATATGGCGGTTTCTCCACAGGTAAACACATAACCCGTTTGAGATCGAGCCTTGTGTGGGTCGGACAAATATCCAGCATCAGCATAACCAACAAGATCCGGGCTGCAATTCTTGCCATAAAATAAGCCCATATCGGTAGTTCCCTTTAGGTACCGCAATATGTGTTTGATCCCATTCCAATGTCTCCTCGTAGGAGCCGAGCTAAATCTTGCTAAGACATTAACTGAAAAGGATATGTCAGGTCTTGTAGTATTTGCAAGATACATTAGTGCGCCAATTGCGCTAAGATATGGTACTTCAGGACCAAGTAGCTCTTCATTCCTTTCTTGTGGTCGGAATGGATCTTTGTTCACATCAAGTGATCGAACAACCATCGGTGTACTTAAAGGATGTGCTTCATCCATGTAAAACCGTTTCAGTACCTTTTCTATATAGGTAGATTGATGAACAAAAATTCCGTTTGCCAAATATTCAATTTGCAAACCAAGACATAGTTTAGTCTTTCCGAGATCTTTCATCTCGAATTCATCCTTTAGATAATCAATTGCCTTTTGGAGTTCTTTAGGGGTTCCAATAAGGTTTATGTCATCAACATATACAGCAAGTACAACAAATTCCGATGTTGTTTTCTTTATAAAAACACACGGGCAAATGGCGTCATTTATATAGCCTTCTTTTAACAAGTACTCACTAAGACGATTATACCACATTCGTCCTGATTGCTTTAGACCATACAAGGATCTTTGCAATTTAATTGAGAACATTTCCCGAGATTTTGAATTGTGCGCGTTTGGCACGTTGAGTCCATCGGGAATTTTCATGTATATCTCATTATCAAGTGAGCCATAAAGATAGGCAGTAACTACATCCATTAAGTGCATGTCAAGCTTTTCATGGACAGCAAAACTTATGAGATAACGAAAGGTTATCGCATCCATTACAGGCGAATATGTCTCTTCATAATCGACACCAGGCCTTTGAGAAAAACCTTGTGCAACAAGGCGTGCCTTATATCTTTGTACCTTGTTTTTCTCATTTCTTTTGCGTACAAAGACCCATTTATAGCCAACAGACTTAACACCATTAGGTGTTTCAACTATAGGGCCAAAAACTTCACGTTTTGCCAGCGAATTCAATTCTGATTGAATTGCTTCTTGCCACTTTGGCCAATCCTGTCTTTTTCGACATTCTTCAACAGATTGAGGTTCGAGATCCTCACATTCTTGCATAATGCTAGATGCTACATTATAAGCAAAGGCATTATCCACCACAATATCCACTCGATTAATATTTGCCTCAATATTAATTGGATTTAGGGATAGTTCCGTATTTTCCAGAGTCTCGGGCTCAATGGATTCTTCATGAATCTCAGAATTTGTTAAATCATGAGATTCTTTCGTGGTGTCATTTTGATCGTTCTTTTTCCTCTTTCTAGGATTTCGATCTTTGGAACCTAATGGTCTGCCACGCTTCAGGCGTGCATTTGACTCATTGGATATGACACTAGATGATTGTCCAATAGGGACATCAATACGGATTGGAACATTTTCCGCGGGAATGTGGGATTTCGTTATCCTTTTCAAGTCCGTAAATGCGTCAGGCATTTGATTTGCTATTCTTTGCAAATGGATAATCTTTTGTACCTCTCTTTCACAAATAGAGGTATGTGGATCAAGATGAGATAATGATGCATTTTTCCACAAAATTTCCCGTTTGGTTTCACCAACTTCTCCCCCTAATTTTGGGAAAAGTGTCTCATCAAATCGACAGTCTGCAAATCGTGCAGTAAACAAGTCGCCTGTCAATGTTTCGAGGTAGCGAATGATGGAGGGCGATTCAAACCCAACATATATTCCTAACCTTCTTTGCGGACCCATTTTGGTGCGGGATGGCGGTGCAATAGGCACATATACTGCGCATCCGAAAATCCTTAAATGGGATATATTGGGTTCATGACCCAAAACCAATTGCAACGGGGAATACTTGTGGTAATTCGTCGGTCTGAGACGAATTAGCATTGCTGCATGTAAGATGGCGTGACCCCATACCGAAGTGGGCAGCCTCGTTCTCATAAGTAATGGCCTTGCAATCAATTGCAGGCGTTTAATTAACGATTCTGCAAGACCGTTTTGAGTGTGAACATGAGCTACAGAATGTTCAACTTTTATCCCGATTGATAAACAATAATCATTAAATGCTTGGGATGTAAACTCAACAGCATTATCCAGTCTAATGGACTTGATTGGATTATCTGGAAATTGTGCTCGTAGTCGAATTATTTGTGCCATTAATTTCGCAAACGCAAGGTTGCGTGATGACAACAGGCACACATGAGACCATCTACAGGATGCGTCTATCAAGACCATGAAATACCTAAACGACCCACTAGGTGGGTGAATAGGTCCACAAATGTCCCCTTGTATACGTTCCAGAAACGTGGGTGACTCAGTCCCAACCTTTGTTGGTGATGGCCTGATAATCAGCTTGCCTTGATAACACGAAGTGCAAGGATATTCATTATTCGAAAGAATTTTGAAATTCTTTAACGGATGCCCATATGAGCTTTCTATAATCCGTCTCATCATGACCGATCCTGGGTGTCCCAATCGATCATGCCAAAGTACAAAGGTATTGGAATCAGTAACCCTTTGGTTTACTGTTGAATGTGCCTCGATTGCACTAATTCTTGTCCAATACAGGCCACAAGATAAAGACGGGAATTTCTCAATAACCCTCTTTTGGCCGGAGACATTCTTTGTGATGACGAGATATTCAATATTATCTTCATCCATTGTCTCAATATGATAGCCATTCCGGCGTACATCTTTAAAACTCAACAAGTTTCTTTTAGACTTGGAGGAGAACATTGCATTCTCTATGATTAACGTCGTGCCCTTGGGCAGAGTTACAATTGCTCTTCCGGAGCCTTCAATCAATTTACTACTTCCAGAGATTGTAGTAACGTTTGCCTTACACATATTTAGTTGGGAGAAATACTTCCTTTCTTTGAGTATTGTATGTGTAGTACATGAATCAATTAGGCAAATACTTTTACAGTTGGATGTTGATCCAAGTTCGCTTTGTGAGATATCCATATTTGCTTAGATTTCTCGAGAATGGTTCTTGATACGGTAGAGTCTCGTGCAGATAACGTTTTATGAAATAATGTAAAAGACAAGAACAATAACTCAAGAACAAGAGCAAATAGAGAGAAGAGTAGAGAGAGTTCTTCTTATTGATGCTTAGAGAATGTTAGGAGTGATTTACAATGGTAGAGGGCACCTCTATTTATAGGGAGGAGGAGGATTTATCTACCAAGAATAGAACTCTAGAATCTCTCTAATTAAAGACATTCACCTTAAATAGAAGTGTATTTATAACAAAAGAAACATACTAAGTACATGTTTTTGTTTTTTTATATTTTGTCTTCTTTTTCTTTTTTAAACTATTTTTAATATAAATTTTTATATTCATGCTCAGTCATTAAGTTGTCATATATGCTCGGTCAATAGTCATAAGTGTTTAAAGTATTAATTTTGAACAAGTTAAAGTGTCTGAACGAAAAAAAATGAATTAGGAAAACCGACATAACAAAATGACACAAGTATAAGTGTTATTTACGCTATTCTACCTTGATAATAATCAGGACGGCATCTTTTTGTATTTACTTTTATTTTCTTATTAATCTTTCTTTTGTGTTTACTGCTTACCAAATTTTTGGTTCGAGGGATTATTAAAATGTTTTCACTAGAAAGTTCATTATACTTTTATTTAACGCGCGTTTGGACATAAGAATTGTAAAATTTTTAAAAAAATAAACAAATTTTAAAATAAGAATAATATTTGAAAATTAAAGTTATATTTCAACACAAATATAATTTTAGTTTTTTTGAAATTTTGTGAGTGATCTAAATATTTTTTTGAAAATTTTAAAATTTTTGAAAAATTCCGAAAGTCATCTCTAGTAAAATTAAAATTTTTATGAGCAAATAGTAATTCAAAAAAAAAAAAAAAGAACTAAGAGTGCAAACGGGCTCTTAGATTAGTTTCTTTATTGCCATTTTCATTTTCGAGGTAACTAGTACCGAAGTGTAACTAATATCAGTATTAGTTGTCTACTTTTTATTGATCTAGGTGTAATAGTGCTTGTATTTTGATTTTTTAACTAATTTATAAATCAAATGGTTTAGTTCTTTTTTTCTTTTAATTTATGAATGCACTCTTCCATATTTTTGGTTTGAAAATAAATACGGGTTTTTCAAATTTAAAATTCACTTTGATTCGTTAAAAATTCATTATCGAAAAGTTGAAAAAAACAAAAAGGCACATATAGAATAAAAGAACTAAGAGTTGTAAACAAACAGGAATTGTGAAGTTTGGATTTATTTTATAGAAAATTGTTGCCCCTATCGTATGTAAAAAGATCAGGAAGATTGAGTTTAGCAGCCAATCGAGTCAATAATTTGGTTTATTGTTCCAAAATAACAGATACATGACCTACTATCTTCTCTTAATACATTTTTATTTTTTAATATATTCAAGTTGAGTCTGAATTTTATTATTTGAAAGTTAAATTAGTAATTTGAGATTTAAAGATTGGTAATATACTAATTATATTATCCCGTATAATGTTAAACTACTCGAAAGACAACCCCTAAAAGCAATTTTTTTTTATTTTATAAAAACATTAAATTTTCATGTTTGAGAGTTGAGACCAAAAACAGGCATCTATCTGCAAAAGCTACATCCCAAAGTTCAAGGTTATGGTTTTCATGTATCACTAATATGTTGCATGCAACTTCTTTCCTGAATTATGCAAGGTATTGTAGCTTGTTTGATCAAGCTACAAAACTCGGGTTAATTATTTTGAAAAGTATTTTTTTAAAAGTAATCCGTTTGTGTTTGATTAATTAATTTTAAAAATATTTTTGAACAACAATTAATATTTGACTGGACTTATAAAAATTTTATTCTAAGTATATTTTTTCTAAAAGTATTCTTCAAGAAAATAATTTTAAGAATGAGATATTTTTTTCTGCTTTTTCAAAGCTACTTTTTCTTCTCTTAAAAAATACTTTTTTTTCCTTCCAAAAGTTTAGCCAAATTCTTCAACTCTAAAAGAAAAGGCACCTTGTTTTGATTTTTTTTTAGGATTGAAGAAGCTTGGCAGACAAATTATTAGTTTGATACTTTGGCAAATTATTTTCTAAACATCATTAAGTGTTTTTAATTTTCTACAACAATTTTAAAAAAAATCTCAAAAAACACACTAAGAAGTCTTTTTCTGTTATAAATAGACTTCTATTTAAGGTGAATGTCTATAATGAGGGAGATTCTAAAGTTTTATTCTTGGTGGCTAAGTCACCACCTCCCTATAAATATAGGGGTTCTATTCTATTGTAAACCATCCCCAAGTATCAATAAGAATACTCCTCTCCCTATTCTCTCTATATTGTTCTTGTTCTTGCATTACTCTACTTGTTCTTATATTATTTCATAACACGTTATCAGCACGAGTCTCTAACCAACTGAGATAAGCAAACATTAGCGCCTTCGAATTAAATTTGCTTTTCTCCTTGAGATTGAACTGTTTGATTGTGCTGCTCATTGAAGTAAATCAGGTGATATGTTCCAATATTACTTTATCCTCTTTTTGATTTGTTAGCCCTTTTAAGGTTGCATGTGTTTTTCCCATTGTTAAACCTGAGATCCTTGTTGATAAATCAGATGACATCCTGTTCCTGCTACTTGCTACAAGGCTCTCAATGACTACCATATCTTCTTTGAGTCTACCTAGTTGAAGCCTAACATGTTCAGTTTTGTATATGAATTTTCTAAAGTAGCACCAGAGATAATTGCGAAGTGCACTGTAATCACATTGCAACGTATGTTTCCAGCTAATGTTCCTGTGAACCTAACATTCCTTCTCTTTTTCTTTTCGAGTAATAACGTCAATTGGTTTGAAGCAATTTCTCAAATTTATCGAGAAAATATTTCCAAGAGAGATGATATCATCATAAAGTAATGCAACGGGATGGAAATTCAAGAGGTATATTTGATATCACAACATTTATTGGTATACCTTAAAGGTAAGTAATTTACTTTTCCCTTTCAAATTCTTGAAATTCTATGATTTGTTTTCATATACAAACAAAGACAAAATTCGTCCAATTGAATTTGCTCCATTCCCTTTAGAGAATGTGGTAGCAGTATGTGATAAGTCTGAAAGAAGACAAAATCCGTCCAATTGAATTTGCTTCATTCCCTTTAGAGAATGTGGTAGCAGTATGTGATAAGTCTGAAAGAAGACAAAATCCGTCCAATTGAATTTGCTCCATTCCCTTTAGAGAATGTGGTAGCAGTATGTGATAAGTCTGAAAGAAGACAAAATTATTACCGTGAAGGTATCAATGGATGTGGACGTGGCAATAGACGAAATTATAATCGTCATTATTGTAATGAGAACAATAAGGATTCTCAAAATAATCTTTCACTTTATGAAAGTAATATTTGACATGAGATTGTGTATAGCACATACAGATGATTAGGATCCATTCCCTGAAGTGAATGTGATAATTGTAATAGAGCCCGTAAGTATGAACACGCTCTTGATGTAATTTTGTTTCATGTCTGACATTATAAAAGGAAAGTTCGTTGCCCTTGAAATTTCGGGCAAGAACTATATGACATGGGTGTTGAATGCTGAAATCCATTTGGATGCAATGGGTCCGAGAGACGCCATTAAAGACAGAAATAATGCATCCACCCAAGACTATGCTAAGGCCTTGATTTTCTTGCGCCATCACCTTAATGAACGTTTGAGACTGTGCTAAGGCCTCGTTTTTCTTGCACCATCACCTTAATGAAGGTTTGAAATTGTGCTAATGGCCTTGATTCTCTTGCACCATCACCTTGATAAAAGAAGATGGAGTTGTTTGATTTTATTTCACTTATTTGTAATAGTTAGTGAATAAACTAATAGTCATTAGTATCAGCTCGTATTAGTTAGTTTCTGATATAATGTTAGTATTAGTTCTTTAGAATGTTTCAATATGCTCAGATTTCAATAATATTTTTATTTTCCAGTAGAGGTAATCGACTAACCTAACAGTTAGTCGATTATCTAATATTTCGCATTAAAACTGCAAAACAATCGATTGTCTATGTTTAACAATCGATTGTCAATGTTCAACAATCGATTGTCTATGTTTAACAATCGATTGTCTTAAGACAGTGTCATCTGGAATTTTTCAAAATAACAAATAATCGATTGTCTATGTTTAACAATCGATTGTCTTAAGACAGTGATCTGGATTTTTCAAAATAACAAATAATCGATTGTCTATGTTTAACAATCGATTGTCGTAAGACAGTGTGATCTGAAGTTTTTCAAAATAGCAAATAATCGATTGTGTGTGTTTGGCAATCGATTGTCAACAATTGATTGTATGTGTTTAACAATCGATTGTTTTAAGAAAATGCTTAAACTGAAATTTTCAAACTGCAAAGTAAACGATTATGGAAAACATATAATCGACTACCTGATTTAGTTAGTCAACGGACCTCATCAGATTTTGAAAATATTGTTTAAATATGAAGCAAACAGATTTGTATATTCTCATGTTCATATATTCTCTTATGTATGTCAAACCATGGGAATTAAATTGATTGAAGGCTCCTGAAGAGCAACTATAACTCTGCCTAAAGGAACAATATTTTAGAGAATGCAATGTTCTCCTCCAAGTCTAAGAGGAACTTGTTGAGTTTTAATGATATCAATCAAGATGTTCTCCTCCAAGTCTAAAAGGAACTTGTTGAGTTTTAAAGATATCATTCAAAATGGATATCAGATCGAGACAATACATGAGTATAATCTTGAATACCTCATTTACTCATGAAAACGAGGCTGCCCACTTGCATGCAGCAATGCTAGTTCGTCGGCTGCCCACTTCGGTTTGGGGTCACGCCATTTTGCATGCAGCAATGCTAGTTCGTCTCTGACTGACGAATTGTCACAAATATTCCCCATTGCAATTAATTTTGGGTCATGAACCTAATATATCCCATTTAAGAATTGTTGGATGCGCAGTATATGTGTCTTGTAGCACCGCCATACCACACCAAAATGGGTCCGCAAAGAAGGTTAGGAATATATGTTGAGTTTGAATCGTCCTCCATTATTCGCTACCTCGGAACATTGACAGGGGATTTGTACACTGCACGATTTGCAGACTGTCAATTTGATGAGACACTTTCCCCAAAATTAGGGGGAGAAGTTGGTGAAACCAAACGGGAAATTTTGTGGAAAAATGCATCATTATCTCATCTTGATCCACATACCTCTATTTGTGAAAAAAGGCGCAAAATATTATCCATTTGCAAAGAATAGCAAATCGAATGCCATACGCATTTACAGATTTGAAAAGGATAACAAAATCACATATCCCCGCAGTGAATGTGACAACATCTGATTCACGAATACATATTCATTATTGGAAGAATATGAACATGAAATTGGTATAGAATATACCACACTCACCCCTAGAAGGAGGTTTGAGATGATACCACACTCACCCCTAGAAGGAGGTTTGAGATGATATATGGCATGAATGATCGTTGGTCACGTACCTATTATAAGCCAAAGTATTTTAGAAATATGACTATTAAAGGACAACGATAATGCAAGAAACATATCTTGCATATAAGTTTGACATGACCATAACGGTATAACTTCCTCTTTAAGAAAGATATTCACCACATGGATGTTGATGAATTTGTGGTAGTACAAAATTAATAGAGAGCTATAGAAGAGCCAATTATTACTATGTTGGAGAAACACAATTGAGTATTGTGCTGTAGTGAGTCTCAAAGAAACTTATTCAGTTTCCAAAGTACACGCGAAAGCGCTGATTATATTGAGACTATAAATAAAGGAAAGATTTGATATCTTCTATCACTACAACTTGTAGCGGGATAATTTGTATACGAAAAGCTACCCGCTTTATTCTCCAGTTTGTACTACACAAACAAAAGAATGTCACAATAAAGTGGATATCTATTGGTATAAAAACCCATGTCATAATAAACCTGAAGTTTATTGATAAGTGCACATGTCATGGTGTAAATTTGAAGTTTACCAATATTGATAATATATTCAGTTGGCATTCGGGTTAGCCATCTTATTTTAAGTATGATGTGCAAATTCACATGGGTGAATATTAAAGAACTAGAAAGTTCTTTACGAATTCTCTTGTATTACTTGTTCTCATTAATGAACTGACCAACTAAAGAGTTCGGGTTGAAGCCTCTAAATTCTGGAAATATCAAAGGTGAATATGGGCCCATTCACCTGCCATGTATACCACATATGATGCATCTATGAAATGGTTACATGCGCAATTATTATTGACCCGCAGCCTGGCCGGTGCTTGCGAGGTAAATTGCTCAGTAATCTAACTTCGAGCATAATTTCCAGATTTTCTACTCAAGATAGTTCATCTTGATAAGTTGGTTTATATCAAAGTTGGTTTAGCAAGACAATTATTGAGTGCCTCCACTTAATAGCTAAACTGTTTCTTATGAGAACAAAGTTATATATATCAGTTTGATATACGTTGTATACGAGAGTATATTCTCCCCTCACAAGTGGTTCAGGGTCAGGAACCAAATAATTTCATCTTATTATTAATGTGCTGTGTATATTGATATGATAATGCACAAAGATGATTTCCCAAAGTTGAGGAAACAAGTTAGCTTTTCTAACATGAGGGGGAGACATGATAAACACTTGAGAAAGGGTTACATGAGATGAATTATCATTTGTGTAGATCCTCGAATATCATAATATGAACCTGAAGTTCATAAAAGGATAATTCAATTGCAACATATTGCAAAGCATGCTATACGCATTTGCTGACCCAAAGAATGTAACTATATTCTCACTGCAAATGCTCATATTAAGTCCTAGAAGGATAAAGTCTTGGATACGCTTGAAGCGTATAGACAAATCGGTTTCAAATAACTTCTTAATAAAGAAGATGAGCAAATGATCAAAGTGATCATAATAAGGAGGCAAGTGATCCAGAAGATCACATGACATAACATTTCATAAAATCTCATGAGAGATTCAGGTACCTGATATATGAATGAAGAGATCTCCATGTTATGTCTTTATGAAAATTGACTGAAACCGATATAAAATGATTGTCGACGACATCTAGCGCTAAATATCGATGAGGATCTTATGTTTGTCGAATACAAACAAAATATTGGCCAAATGGAAGAGATACAATTCAAGTAGAATTGATTCCATATGAAAGACATGTAGTTTTGGACATGTAGTTCAAATACTTGAAAGTGTAAAATCAAAGGTATGTGTGATCAGTTTTCGTTTTCGATATCTATTTGTCTGGCATGACATGAAAACTTGATATGCATCTAAAGTCTATTATATGGCTTATATGACTTAACTTGAAAGATTTAAGTTGCTTGGAGCATATGCAATTCTTGGTCCTGAAGTATCACATCCTAAGTACAATTTGTGTACATATGTATCTTGCTATAACTATAAGCATGATGGCATCGAGAATACATCTATGGAGATATTGAAGAGTCATTCCACGACATTATATGAAGATGTTCATATCTATCAAGAATGATGATTTCAAGGTGCGAAATATTTATTAAAGTCAATATGGTTGATTTATTTATCAAATCTCTATCAAAGATCGTTTTGAAGATGATGCACAAGATTGGAATGCAAATGCTAAAGGATGTGAGTTGATGCTCACTCTTTTTCCCTTACAAGGTTTTGTCCCACTGGGTTTTCCTTGCAAGGTTTTTAACGAGGCAACCAATAGGCGCATATCCAAACATGTGTACTCTTTTTCCTTCTCTTTAATTTTTCCCATTGTGTTTTGGTTTTAAGGTTTTAACGAGACACATTGTTGAATAGACATTCAAGGGGAGTGTTATAAATAGACTTCTATTTAAGGTAAATGTCTATAATTAGGGAGATTCTAGAATTTTATTCTTGGTGGCTAAGTCACCACCTCCCTATAAATATTATACTACTCTACCTATTCTCTCTATATTGTTCTTATTCTTGCATTAGTATACTTGTTCTTATATTATTTCATAACATTTTCAAATTTTTACCAACAAACGCAGTAATGTACCAGCCCTCTGTCTTCAAGTGTTTCATAAAACCCCCAGCCTCCTACAGTGAAAAAACCTTAAACCCGACAAAGGCATCTTTCCCCTTTGTTCAATTCCCATTAGTCCCTTTCACTCTCTAATGGCGTCTGTAAGAAACAAAGTAAACCCACTTCTGATACCATACGTCCTCACATGGCGAAGATTCGGCTTCCGTACAATTTGCAGCGGTCGTATTGGCTTCGCGCCGTCCACGTCACCATCATTCGCCTATGCAGATGCTCCTCCTATCGCTGGCAAGAAGGTTCTGGAAACGTTCGCCGAAGAATTCGAGATTGGATCACGCAAAATTACTTTAGAAACTGGAAAAATTGCGAGGTTTGCTAATGGTTCTGTAGTTTTAGCCATGGATGAGACTAAGGTCCTCTCAACTGTCGCTTCATCTAAAGGCGATGCAGCTCGTGACTTTTTGCCTCTTACAGTATGTTCGCCACATTCCTTTTTTTTTTTTGAAAAACTTATTATTCTTTATATTGGGGAGGAGCTATTGTTGGTGGTCGGCGGGGTAGAGGGAGGCCTAGGAAGCATTGGGGAGAGGTGATTAGGCAGGGCATGACTAGTATGCAGGTTACCGAGGACTTGACCCCTGATAGGGGAGTCTGGAGGTCTAGAATCAGGGTTGCAGGCTAGGGGCTCTTAGAGTACTTCGTTCGCCCCACCCGGGGTTGGGTGTGGGATAGTAGGGTTACCCGTAGATGACTAGTGTTTTAGCGTAGGTCCCCTCTTGGTTGGTAATATGATAGTTGTCGCTTGTTATTGTCGCATGCGACGGTATTTATGTTTCTTATGTTTACATAATCATTTAGGATTACTTATGCTTTGTTTTGTTATTGTGTTTTGTCTTGTCTTGGTTCCTAACTTTATCTTTGTTTTCCAATGCAGCTCTTCATTCTGTCCTATGCGCCGAGGGTCGCTTGGAAGCAGCCTCTCTGCCCTTTTGGGTAGGGGTAAGGCTGTCTACATATTACCTTCCCCAGACCCCACCTGGTGGGAGTATACTGGCTAGTTGTTGTTGTTGTTATTATTCTTTATATTGTGTAACTTGAAGGCACTGAAAATCTGCAAAATCATATAAATGGCAAAGACAGACCTTTTTTTTTATTTGAAAAAGCCAAAGATACACTCTAAATTTTCAATGTGCGTACTCATATATGTAGGGCAGGATATCCAGCATTTTCTGATTAAAATTTTGGGAGGTAACCTTTTGGCGTTTCACCTGATGAAAGTTAAAGAAGCAAGCTTTATGGTTGTAATTGAAACCTTTTGATGCCAAAGTATAGACGGAAAGACTTGTAGGAATTTCTGCTGCTTGCATGTAATGTTGGAGAAGCGAAATATGTGCATTCTAGAAATTGAGCTGCAGCAAGGCATATCTGTGATACCAGTGTTGTTAAAGGCTTGCTTAAAGCGCACTTAAGCCCTGAAACCCGATGAACCCTAGGTTGTTGGCTTTGCCTCGCTTAATGGCGCTTTAGTTTAGTTGTCATGGTGGTAAGGCATGTGCGCCTTCACCCATGGGTTCTGTCTTAAAGGGCACAAAAACATATATAGCTTTAAGTGTAGTTTATTTTTTGTTTTTTCTTCGCTAAAGCTAACGCTTTAATTGCGCTTAAAGCTTCAATAGACTTTAGCATACTTTTTTGGCTTTTCAATTTTGATTTCTCTGGTGATATGTGGATACTGCAAAAATGATGGAAATAGGAGGTCAAGCTACAATAGAGTGGCTTATGGTTTGATAATAATTGGCGCTGCAACATTATATAGTACTTATGACTTCAACATCTAAGGGCAGATTAGGCGTGTTTCCCTTTTTCTCGTTTTCTCTCTCTTCCATGCACTTTGTACCTTCTCTATTTTCCTATAAATTGATACTTGTAATTTGTAAATAAGTACTCTGAACCATAATGTGGTCATGAATGCTGATAATGTTTGCTTCTCTTAGGTTGATTACCAAGAGAAACAATTTGCTCAAGGTGTTATTCCTACAACATACATGAGGAGAGAGGGTGCTCCAAAGGAACGTGAACTTTTATGTGGTCGTCTTATTGATCGACCCATAAGACCACTTTTTCCATCTGGATTTTATCATGAGGTGCAGGTAAAGCTGTCATCTTCTCATTACAATGAACTTGATAACAATGTTTCATGAAGTTTATAACCTTCTCTGACTCACATTACTTTTTTTCTCCCCAGGTAATGGCAAGTGTTCTTTCGTCTGACGGGAAACAAGATCCAGATGTAATGGCAGCTAATGCATCATCTGCTGCTCTAATGTTATCGGATATTCCTTGGGGTGGGCCAATTGGAGTAATACGTATTGGAAGGATTTCTGGTCAATTTGTTATAAATCCAAGCTTGGATGAGGTAATATCGTATATTAGATGGCATCGTTAGAATAAATTTATTACTTTTAAGACTTCTTCGATTTCAGCAAGTCGACTTTCATTCTGGTGGCGGTTACGACTTTGACATCTTGAGAACTTAAGGGTTCAACTTTAGCATGAATGTTTCTTTTCGGAAAGTCTGCAATCTATTAGAAACAACGGCAAGTTATTTAAGATTTTCAAAAGAGTTTGTATCAGGAGTAGAAATTATGTTTTACCTTCAGTTAACCTGGATATCCTAGTGTGTAACATAGTTTTAACTAATCTCTATATAACTTTAGATGAGAAGATCTCAGATCCTAAGATGCATACACATGGATATAGTGTTAACTTTCAGCCTAAGCAAAACCAAGTGGAAAACCAGGGATTTGCTGGATTCACTTTTTCCTTGTCCTTGTAAGAGAAGTAACATGATTTTGGCCCCCAGGGCTTAGGGCTTAGTTCAAGTGGCAAAGGTTTAGGGACTTGTAAGTTAGGTCATAGGTTTCTCGCGCAATGCGAACTAAGTATGATATTTAAGTAGGGAAGGGTAGAAGGACGGCCCATTATCCCCGAGTTTCGAAGGCTGCAATTGGAGCCCGTTTGGATGGGCTTAATTTAAGTGGCTTTTAAGCCAAAATAGCTTTTAAGCCATGAGTTAGAAATTCTAGTTGATGGCTTATTTTTGTCATTTTAGCTTTAAAATAAGTGCTTAAAAGCACTTTTTTACTCCATCCAAACACTACAAAATAGCTTAAAAGTTATTTTGACTTAAAAGCACTTAAAATAAGCCAATCCAATGGGCACTTGGTCTTAGGGGTTGGCCCTAGACAGGTATCTTGGTCATAAAAAAAAGGAAGAAGTAACATGATACTTACAGTCATTGAAATGGAGAAAAGAGGACGACTCTCGTATGTGGTGTCTCATGTGATATCACTTGTTTGTCATAGGGAATGAGCATTTTAACAGACATAGTAATTAAAAACAAAAAGCATGATAACACAAATAAGCTTTTAAATAAATAAAATAAATATAACATATATATACATACACACTATATTAAAAGCACGAAGGCCTTTAGCAAAATGTCATTCATCTTTTTTATACTTTAAAAATTGAGTTCGCACTAGACGAAATAGTTATTTATTATTTTCTTAAAATTTACAAATAGTCATTCAATTAATCTCCTACTATTTAGGAATGGTCATTTAATTATTCTCCTAATATTTTTAATCTAGGAAAGTTTGTTATTTTCCTAATATTAGGAATAGTCATTTAATTAATTTCCTACTATCTATGATAATTATTTAATTATTCTCCTAATAGTTATAAACTAGGAAAGTTTTTCATTCAACTCCATTTATATTTAGGAGTACTGAATTTCTTATTTTAGGTTTTTGAGGAGGTTGTTTAGTTTATAAAATTCTGCCTAATAAGTTTTAATTTACTTTAGTAATACTCCTTCCGGTCCAAAATAAGTGATTTTTTGGATGTTTTCACACAAATTAAGAAATCTACCTTTTAGCTGTAATTAACAACGGAATTAACCATATTAACCTTTACTATCTCACATAAACACTTATAACACAAATTCCAACACTATTTACGGACAATGTAGGAAAAAAACAATTAATTCATTCTTGAAATCTGGAAATATCACTTATTTTGGACCACAAGAAAAAGGCTAAAAAATCATTTGTTTTGGACCGGAGGGAGTAAAGTTTTGACGTAGGAAAATTAGAAAAGTTTCGGTACTAACTTATTAGGACTAATTTTTTATAAAATATATTAGGTGAAAAATGAGCCTTTTGAACTTATTTGTGGACTGTCTTTATTTTCATAATAAAGTTTTCTTTGTCTATTTGAATTATGTAATATTTTACCTTATATAAATTTTCTTTTATTTATGCAGAATTTCAAAAGCACATTATGTTAAGTAGTAAAAACCTAGTGATTTTACCTAGCAAATAAAAATTCATCGTAATTTAGTTTCTACGTATCCAACAATAAGGTATCAAAGGACTGTCGTAGGGCAACATTTCTTCATTTTTTAGGCACTTGTTTTTTTTTATCTATAATTTTTCTAATTAGTTCATAAAGAATATTTCATAATGTTTAATCTTAAAGTTTTGTATGCAATGATATAGGATACACGCACAATGCGCGTATCCTAAGACTAGTTTATGTGTATATATATACTCCCTTCGTTCCAATTTATGTGAACCTGTTTGACTGGGTACAGAGTTTAAGAAAAAAATGAAGACTTTTGGAATTTGTGGTCCTAAACAAGTCCAAATGGGGCCGAGAGTACTTGTATAGTTATAAAAGCTTCTCATTAAGGGTAGAATTGTAAGTTTAAGCTAAATTATTACCAAATTTAGAAAGGGTTCATTCTTTTTGAAACAGACCAAAAAGGAAATAGGTTCACATAAACTCGAACCGAGGGAGTACATATATATATATATATATATATATATATATATATATATATATATATATATATATATATATATATATATATATATATATATATATATATATATATATATATATCGTTGTCTAGGTCAACTTACATGCACCTTGACTAATTCACCGGTATCTAATATATATATATATATATATATATATATATATATCATTGTCTAGGTCAACTTACATGCACCTTGACTAATTCACCAGTATCTATTACCTCCCATCATAGGTACCAGGTAACCTTATAAAAAAAGTTGAGGCAACTGCTTCGACAGATTGGGAAAAAATCAAATAGCATTTTAAAAAAAATCTCTATTAGCGTTTGAACCCTGGTCTCCCATAGTCTATTCCAACTTGATTGATAATTAAGCCAAATCCTTGGGTGCCAATACCTAGTTACACTCTAATGGCAGATGGTTAAATTAAGTGTAAAAATTTGGAGTTTTGGTATCTTTTGCAGCGGTTGTAGCTACTCAAGTTACGTAGCCACTGCTGGGTGTCAATAGTGGAGTAAGTTAGCTTTTCCTAGAATTTGCATACTAGGCATAGCACATCTTCTCTAAGTATTAAGAAGAACGACATAGTAAGAGAATAAAACAAAAAGCCACTTGGCAACTCCAACTACCAATGTGCCTTATGGCAGTTGGTGTAACTGATGCCAATTATGTTCACCAGTAGTTGCTGTCCTTCCCCTTTATTGAAGTCTTCATGTTGGATGTCATGCAGCTTAGCATCAGTGATCTTAACTTGGTATATGCATGTACGAGGGATAAAACTTTGATGATAGATGTCCAAGCTCGTGAAATCTCTGAGAAGGATTTGGAAGCTGCTTTGAGACTTGCTCATCCAGAGGTGAGATATTGCAGGCTATCAATTTGTTACTGCACCATTACTCTAAACCAGTAATGCTGATTTTTGATATTCAGGCTGTTAAGTATCTTGACCCTCAAATTAGACTCGCAGCTAAAGCTGGTAAGCAGAAGAAAGAGTATAAGCTGTCTATGGTATCTGAAAGAACATTTGAGAAAATTGAGAATTTGGCCAAAGAACCTATAGAAGCTGTTTTTACAGACCCTACTTACAGAAAGGTTCGTATTTTCTTACTACAAGATGAATTTGGGGAATACACTGTTTTTCTGTCATACTATATACCTATTGGTAATGACAGCAGGGACCTTATTTCCATCTTATTAAATATTATGTTTTCCGTTGTTATTCAGTTTGAGCGTGGAGAAGCTTTAGAAAAAATCACACAGGATGTTAAAAGAGCCCTTGAGGAAGAAGGTGATGAAGAAGGCTTAAAAATTCTACCAAAGACAGTTGATACAGTGAGGAAGAAGGTATGCTTTTAGAGGCTGAAGTTTATCCTTTGTGCTTCCAATTGTGAGGTTTTATTTGTACATCTTCAACGGACAGCAGAATTTTGTTTCTTCTTTCTGTTGTTGATAGCAGAGGAACACATGTTCAATGATTGGCCTTCTCCTCACGCATTTCAGCTTTCTTAAAATAATGTGTTTCACTAATAATATGTTGATAGTAGGTTGCATGTCTTTTGGATTATAAGTCCATTAGCAAACACGGTCATATTCTACAAAAAGACTCGAGTACTTCAGTTACGTGTGGTTTAACACCAGCATATCCCAGGATTACCCTGGATAATGATCCCACCTTCTATATGGGAAAATTTATACCAAGATTTTGGTATAAAAATAATGGCAGATGTTAGCTAATTCCTTCAACCAAAGACGGGATAATTTAATCCCAAAATTTATACCGGGATAACAACCTAATTCCAGGAACCAAACTGCCACTGCATTTTGAGGAATATTTGTTTGGGCTTCTTTGTACATCTTACTTCCGCTTAAGTTCTGACTTTAATACTACCCGTATGGTAGTTATTTATAATAGTTACTGTCTGATATTATTGCATGCTATTTTATTTATGGTTCTTATGTTTAGATAATTATTTACGCTATTTCTGCTGGAGTTACTAATGCTCTTTTGTTTTTGTTTTTGTTTTTGTTTGTGTTTTTGTTTTTCCTTTCCTTCACTGAGCTGAGGGTCGATTGGAAACAGCCTCTCTGCCCTTTCGGGTAGGGGTAAGGCCCGTCTCCATATTACCCTCCCAGACCCCACTTTGTGGGACTATACTGGGTAGTTGTTGTTGTTGTTATTGACGGTAACATCCTCAAGTTTCTGACAACATCAGGTCGTTCGCAGAAGGATCATTTCAGAAGGGCTTAGAGTGGATGGAAGACGTCTTGACGAAGTTCGGCCTTTGTACTGTGAAGCTGGTAATTTACCTGTACTGCATGGGTCTGCACTCTTTTCAAGAGGGGATACTCAGGTTAGTATGTTCATTTTTCACTAAAAACATAGGATGTATTATGAGATAGGGTTATTGTCACATGCAAATATGCAATCTTGTTGCCATTCATTTTCCCTAATGGGATGTTTATACAGGTCCTTTGCACTGTTACCCTTGGAGCCCCTGGGGATGCTCAACGTCTGGATTCGCTGGTCGGTCCTTCAAGCAAGGGATTCATGCTTCATTATAGTTTTCCACCGTTCTGTATGAATGAAGTTGGCAAGCGAGCTGGCCTGAATAGGCGTGAAGTTGGTCATGGTAAGCTGTTTGGTTCTCAGGTCTATAATTTGGTCATGACAAGCTATTTGGTTCTCAGGTTTATAATATGTTCTGTTCCTGAGGTTAGTGAAAGCTGTAGATGGACCTTAATACTAGAATGTCAATTTGCAGCTATAATCAACCTCAATATGTGGAAATGGTTATGCCATTTTGTATCTGCAAGACCACGAGGGAAGAGAGATGTTAATGATGTATACTCTTCCCTTTCCCACTAACCTTATTTTTTCTTGTTTTATTGTTGTTTCCTTATTCATGTAAAAAGGAGAGATGATCCTATTCTTCTCTTCCTAAAGTAGGGGGCAGGGTTGTATGCACTGTTCTTTTATGTTTGATTAATAAATACTTATATTATCTGGTGTAACTTGTTCTAGTTTTGGAATCTCTCACTTGATCACCTTTTGGGTTTTATTATCTTTCTGTTCATTTTCGACGAACTCCAAAAAATGTAAAAGGTGAAAGCGCAATTGTTGAAGACCAGACTTACCTACTTTGCTCCTTTCCAAAATCATGCTTGATGATGCTTTAACCCAAAAGGCGATCTAACTCTTTGGTCACAAATTCTTGTGGCCTCTATATGATGAGCCTTGTCATGTAGCTACCTTATAGACATTTTTGCACATGGTCAGAAACCAGTAGTTAGAATTCTCATTTTGTTCATAATCACCCAATTTAATCGGTTTTTGAAGTTGGGAAGCCATTTGACGATAAATCTGCTCTTCATCAAATTTATGTTCATGTTACTTTTTTTCTATTATGATAGCATCACCAGGGTAATTTGTGACAGTCATTTTCTTGATACTGGATGTTTAATCTTCTGCAGGCACTCTTGCTGAAAAGGCTCTTCTTGCCGTATTGCCTCCTGAAGATGATTTTCCATACACGGTGCGTATCAATTCTGAAGTCATGGCATCTGATGGCTCAACATCTATGGCAACTGTGTGTGGAGGTAATTTCTCAATTTGCTTGATCTCAATATCAGTCCGAGATTTTCACACTTCCATTGTGCAATATTGATGATGAAATTCTGAGTGGACAAATACTCAGCAGAGTTCTCTGATTCTCTGATCTAAAGATGTCTTTTAAGTTATAGTTCAGAATGCAAATGTCATGATTGCTGTTTGTTTGGTTGATGCAGGCAGCATGGCTTTGATGGATTCTGGCATTCCACTAAGAGAGCATGTAGCAGGTTTGTCGGTGGGGCTTGTTAGTGAAGTTAACCCATCAACTGGTGAAATGAAGGATTATCGTATATTGACTGATATTCTGGTGAGGACTGTGTTTCAATCTGTTTGCATGTTTGCCTTAGCTCTGTGAAGCTCAGTGAAGGGACAAACAGATGGGAAAAGGAAGCATTTATTAAATAGTAAGATTTCTAACAAAGTGTTAAAGAAACAAACTGTTTTTTAGTGAATATCCTCAAAGGGGCAAAGAAACAAACAGATAAGATTTGGTAAATATCCTGTAAGCTAGATGGTAAAATTTACCTTGTATACTAGTCAAAATAGATGTTATAGGATTTAGGACCTTTTTGTGAAGATAGTAACCAGCAATTCATATAGTAACTCAACATTGCTCCATATCAAACATCGGCCGCTGAAGGAAGACCAATTTATTCGGTCACTGTGGGTATGTGCTTTAAAGTTGTGAAATCATCCAGTCACTGAAGGACAAGGTTTTACAATGTGTATCTACTGTTCAACCAACACTCTCTTGCATGCTTAATGCTTGTAATATGAAACTCTGGACTTTTTATTGTGACCTTTCATTTCCTCTTGGATTTCACCAAATTTCGTACGAGAAGTGCTGCTCTTCTTTCTTTTGGTAGAAATGCAGATTGTAGAGTGCACTGTTGTGTGTCTCCATTTGCTTCATGTTCTAGCTTGGTCTTGTGTGTTTATGCAGCCCTTTGACTTGCTCAAGCTCCAGTTTGACCTTGTCTTTCTACCACTGTGCTACTTGCACTGTGATTAGATTCTACTTTCATGCCAGAACTATATATGCTCATACAACCTTAAGGTCACAGAAATTTGCAACTTTTTTAGACAGAGTTATCGGCTTCAAAGCTTTACTTATCTGATTGCCACTTATGTAGTTTACAGTACTGCTCTTCCTCTGACTTATTGGTTTAAGTTGGATCCTACTTTTCTTTTGGCTAAGGCTGGTCTCCATCTTTCTCTTAAGTTTGATGTGAGTTTTACTATTTGATTAAGTACCTTTCTAGGGTCTGGAAGATCATCTGGGTGACATATATTTTAAAATTGCTGGCACCCGTAATGGAATAACCGCAATACAATTAGATATAAAACCTGCTGGAATTCCTTTGGATATCGTATGCGAATGTCTAGATCCTGCACTTAAAGGGAGGCTTCAAATCCTTGAGCATATGGAGCGCGAGATAAGTGCTCCACGTATTCAGGATGACAGATATTCTCCTCGGCTAGGTAAGTAGCTTCTTCCACATTATTGATCTTGGATTTCTCTAAACTCTTTGTTTTCACTTCATTTGACATGTCTCTTTTGCTAATATTTTGATAACTGTTTCAATACAGTTACTTTAAAATACAGCAATGACGCCCTTCGTCGCTTGATTGGTCCTGTTGGTGCTTTGAAGAGGAAAATTGAAGAAGATACAGGTGCAGGCAACAGTTTGCATTTATCTGTTATCTTTACCTGGTTATTTTGATTTTTGGGTGATCTTTAACATGATGATTTGTCGAATAATATGTTTCCTCCTGCCTCTCTTGCTTATGAGCATTGCTATAGTTCTATTGTTAATAGTGTGCTTGACTTTTTAAGTAGAATTTTCTTCCCTTCAAACTTGTTGCGGAAATATTAATTTTGGCTTTAATGAACTGAATGTGAACTAGTTTTTCTTTACTTCATATTACTTATCCACATTATCAATTTGCCTTGTTAAGTTTCAATGGATACACACACAAAGACACACACGTAGAGACATATAATGCATGTCTTATGACGTTACATTTGCATATATAAACACTTGGTGATCGTGTTCTTTCCAAGCGGCAGCTTTCATTGTTAAATTCTCCAGCTGATTCCTTTATCACTTTTAAGATTTGTATTGATTTCTCTTTGCTGACTCATAATGTAGGTGCACGGATCTCGGTTAGTGATGGAACACTTACAATAGTTGCAAAAATCAGTCAGTGATGGAGAAAGTACAGGAGAAGGTGATTTGTTTGGCCAACTGCATGTTCATTTAGAGAAAAAACTGCCTCTTGTTTTAGCATGTAATTGGTTACTTAGAGATTGAGCAAAATGTTGTAACTGAAGTAAGTCGAACGGCTAAGACAGAATGGTGAATTAGTAATAGGAAGGTTTGTTGTGAAAGTTTCCCATGTCCTATAGATGTTTCAAAACCTTGTTTGTCAGTTTCCTTTGGCTTCACAATGGAAAGTTTCTGAGCCAACTAATTTCATCCTTTGTAATTTATTTGTGACAGGTTGATTTCATTATTGGGCGTGAAATTGAGATTGGAGGCATATATAAAGGTATCGTTACATCTGTTAAAGAATACGGTGCCTTTGTGGAGTTCAATGGTGGACAACAAGGCCTCTTACATATTTCAGAATTGTCACACAAACCGGTTGGTTCTCTCTCTCTCTCTCTCTAATTACACAAGTTCAGTCATGCTGGTTTACAGGTTTTTGGGTTGAAATTAACACTTTGTACTGGTAACTTGGTAACCTGCAAAATTATTAATTTATACCATAGTGAGCCTATGTTTCTTTTGTTTGGGTGATGACTACTCTTTGAAGGTAATGGATCAAAATTTTGTAATGTCAAATATCTTAGCAGTTGGAAAAAGAAGTACCTTAGCAGTTTAAAAAGTTACTTGCTAAGTCATAGTGCCCACTATACAAAGTCGATATTACCATACTAATAGCGCACTCCTACTATGCAAATAGAGATTCAGACTATTTGCAGAAAATAATCATGAACTACTTCTGAGATAGGATTTCATTGCTTTCAAGCACAAGTTTATTATTTTTCCCCAGGGCCCAGACCCCACTTTGTGGGACTATACTGGGTAGTTGTTGTTTATATATTGCTTGCAGTCTGCCGCGGTTCCTCATAAATTATTTCATTCAGCAAATGTAATGTCTATATATGTAAAAATTGTGTAAGTCACGCATAATTATAGTTTGTAAAACTACGGTAAAAATATAAGTTGAATAATTTATGTATACTGTCCTTCTTGTACTTGAGAAACAAGGTCAGAGGCATGAAGGTTTAGGCTAGCTTGACTACTCCTGACATGTTATTGTTTTGTGATTAATTTGTGTCTTTTTACTATTAGGTTTCCCGAGTTTCAGATATGGTATCTGTGGGAAAGCAACTTTCTTTAATGTGTATAGGGCAGGACGTTCGCGGTAATATTAAGTTATTTCTAAAAGCTACTCTGCCTAGACCTAAATCCAAGACAGACATTTCTGTTGATGAACCTGTTACTCCTACTAGTCCAGAGGTTAATGTTTGGGCTGCCATTGAGGATGTATCCAATGAGCAAGAAAAAGAAGTTGCTAATGCGGGACCTGAAACTACTGAATCAACTGTAAAGTCAGCTACACCAGCAGTTCTAATCCGAAGTGCTGCTGAGTGTGATGAGGAGGAAAAAAGTGCTGGTCTAAATTCAAAAGGTGATAATGGATCTAAAAGCGCTTCTAAATCTGATCAGAAAACAAGGATGTCGTCCTTTTTTTTAGAATCTAGTTTTTCTTCAAAAAATGCCAAGTCCAAAAGAGGAAAGGATGCTATTGTTGACCTACTAAGTGACGATGAAAGTGAGCAGAAACATACTTCTGAAGTAGGCCTGCATTCTAAAATTGGGTCAGATAAGAATGATGCTACGACTGAGACCCCTATGACTGCAAATAAACTAAAGCTTGGTATGAAAATAACAGCGAAGGTGCATCAAATTCGTGCCCTTGGTTTAGTGCTGGATTTGGGTGGTGGAATTCGGGGAATGTATCGTTTTGAGGTATGTTTCACCTTACTGTCATAAAGTTTCTCTATTTTTTTGAACTTTCTACAGCAACTCTGCTTTATGTGAAATGCCTTATTTGCAAGTTGGGGTCAAAATGTTTGCTATATTTTCTTAATTATATGTTTCTATCGGTGACCATTGCTTGCCTCCCCTCTTTTCCTTGTTTAGCCATCTGATATTCACAAAAACCGTAACAAATATTTGGATGGTCCCAGTAGGTTTTATTTTGCATTCCACCACTTTTAGATGTTCAATGAGATATTTCTTGTTTTAACTGCTGAATATGCGGTGCAGCCTGGTGCAAAGAGGGACTTTGAGGTGGGTGATGAGCTGCGAGTGAAGTGTTCAAGTTTTTCAACCAAAGGGGTTCCAGTGTTGTCTTTGGTGAAAGAAGAGTAATTTAAGGCTATTCCAAAGTAAAAGCATAAAACTCCAGGCTGTAAAAATTTCAACTATCAAAATACTGACAGGAAATCACAAGACATTGATGTTTGTGAACTCTGTTTCAAGAGCCTGCATTTCTTAGAGCACGTTTCAGATCGTCGCGATGAGTTGGATCATGAGAATAAACAAAACAGAAAGCCTCCTAGAACACGGTAGTCTTCTGAACAAGGTTGTTGTTCCAATCCCTTCACCTCTGGTCGGTTTTAGTTGTGTGACTGTGTCACAAATAGTGTCAAATTGTTTAGTTGGTGCGAATTGAGCGTCAATGTAAATCATTCTTTCATAGCTCTTTCTATATTAAGTTTGTCTATGCAAACAAATGGGGGTGGAGGAATGTTTAGTGATGGCTAGGTCTCATTATTGTATGTGTTTTTTTCTCTCCTGAGGATGATACGCTTTTGTATCAATATAATAATTTAGACGGCGGATCTTCAGTCGTCAAACCAGTTGTCTTTTCTTGGTCTCATTCTCTAAAGATGGTATGTTTTCGTCCGCCTAAGTATGTCAAATTGAATTTGGAAGTTGATGAATATTCTTTCTTCTCCTTCTTAGTCTTCCTTTTATTTATTTCTGAAGCTTAAGTGTGTGCAACAATACCAACAGCGAGTCAGTAAAATTCTACAAATAAGGTTTGGGAGGGTAGTGTATATACAGATCATACCCCTATTTCAAAGAAGTAGAGAGGCTCTTTCCGAAAGATCCTCGGTTCAAGAAGACGAGAAGAGAAGGAAAGGGATAATATATTAGTACCATCAAATTGTGAGCATGTGAACTATTCCTATAAAACTCTTAAATTAGAATTTCTCTTTATTATCTAAATTTTAGGAAACTCATTGTATAATTTTGTGTTTGTTTGCATTTTTGTGTATTTTTTAATTAATATAATTCATAAAAAAATACACAAAATAGTACATTTGCATGTAGGACCCAATTTTATTTTTTTCTTGGTTTATTAGTTAATTGACATTGCAAAAATAAGAGAAAGATACCAAAATTAGCTCTTTTACATTTTTACCTTTAATTCTTGGATTTATCATAGTTTTTTTAAAATTATAAGTTAATTAATTAAAAAAAGTAATTATCTTAGTTTTAGAATGGAATTCAGTCTTTTTTATTTTTAATTTTGTATTTAACAAAATCTAAAAAAAAGAGAAAAACAAATAAAAGAAAAAGAATTAATTGAAATGTAAAATGCATAAGAAAATAAAAGAAAGAAATCTGAAATTTGAGGACCAAATCTGGGTCAATTTTCAGCCCAAACCCCCCCCCCCCCCCCCAAATCTGTTAAAAAATGCCCAGACCCGGCCCAAAATTGCACCCCAAAACCGGTCCAGCTCCCCAACCATCGAAACGACATCGTTTTGATCAGACGAATCTCAGCCGTCTAGGATTGTTCATCCAATGGTTGAGAAGTCCCCTCCTCTTAATATACAAATGTCGGAATCCACCCCTTACCCCTTATTCACAATCTCAGACCACCCATGATATCGCCGGCGTAACGCTACCGTCCCTCTGCCGTCTGCCGCTGGCCGGAAATCGCCTCCGCCGTCGATGCTCTGATCAACACCAAATTTACACCCCTGAGCCTCCTTAACCTCCCCATGCCGATTCTAACTTTATTTTCCCTCAAATATCAACCCATCGTCTCGAACTTCAAATCTAAATTCTGGCCAAAAACCCTACTTTCTCCAAACCATGCCAAATTAACACCAAACCACCTCCTCACCCTCCTCTCGTTAAACCCCTACTTATCTTCCTTCAAACGTTCTTCCATAGGCTCGAATTTTATGTTAGGTAGCGAATTCAAATTAAGAGGTTTTCCCCTCTTGTTTGAGTCCGGTCTTGAACTTGAAACCCGAATTTTATAATGCTAATCAATCAAGCCCTTTTAAAGACAAATTCAATAGAAAATAATAGCTTGCTTTAGGATATCCTTAAAATAAACGCGGTTCGCCGCGCCAAATAAAACTCACAAATTACGTGGCCCTCTTCAAATATTATATTAAAATACGTAGAACTTGGGACGAGTCGCTTAGCGAATTTCCACGGCCTCCCATAAAGTTAATAACACGTTAGTCGCTTTAGGCGCGCCTTCAATAATTTTACCTTCCTGAATACGGGTATGCATTTCATGTGACCCAAATCTAAATCCCAAAATGTTGGATAAAATGTGTCGAGGATCCGGGTGCATTTCATGTGGCTTGATTCAAAAACATGTTTTAAACGGCGTTCAATTTCCTAAAAATTATTAGTTCAAGGTGGTAAATAATCCTAAAAATGGCACTATAGGATGACATGTATTAAAGTCAGATTTTTAGCTAATTATAATAGTTTAAGCGACCGTGCTAGAACCACGGGATCCGAGGGTGCCTAACACATTCCCTCGGGTCAACAGAATTCCTTACTTAGAATTTCTAGCTCGCTGACTTCTTTTGAGAAGTCAAAAAAATTCCTCGATTTTGGATTCAAAACAAACCGGTGACTTGGGACGCCAAAAGTCAAGCCTATCCCAAGTGGAGACTCTAAATAAATAAATAAGCGAATTTGGAATAATGTCACTTAAACTGGAAAAACTCCCTTATACATTTATCCTTCAGGGTAGGTGTGTAAAAAAGAAGGTGTGACAGCTCTGGCGACTCTGCTGGGATCGAACACAAAATTTCTGGCTCAGGATTCAAGAATTTGAGCTTAGTATAACTGTTATATTTGGCTTTATCTGATTTTATTACATGTTCCATGCTATATATGCTAAATGCTTTAACGCTTTGTACTGGATGAATTGTATATATAAATTATTACAAAACCCTTCCTCTCTCTGAGTCTTCTACATCATTGAGAAGGGTGCACTTCGTGCGACTTCTCTTCTGTTTAGTTTCTTTTCCCATTTAGAACGAGGTTCGGATAAGCTGCTAAGCCGACAGAGCTTCTGTATCCCTGGTATGCTCCCCCCTCCGGACTCGAGTTGTCCGCTCGGGTAAGCCAGGTCTAGAACAATAAACCCATGGTTTAAACCTAGTATAACAAAACCTAATACCGGATCCCTATTAGGAACATTTGTTTGCATCACGTGCATTTGGCTTAGGGGACTCAACACAGGGGTTGGGTCCGTCTAGGACAGGTGACCTGAAACGAAAAGACCATCTTGATGCATCTTACATGCTACTTGTGCATTTATTTGCTTTGGATTTTCATGTTGACCGGTTTGCAAATAAGGAGAGAAATTGAGAAAAAATAGAAGTGTTAGAGCTAAATAAGGGTAACCGTTTGTTTCGGAAAAACAATGTTCAAATAGTAGCGAAATGCTAGACGTTTTTTTTTTAAATTTGGTTTTGACAAAACATTTTGCCCAAACTACACCAGTTTGATTCCCGCCGGATATGGGATACGTAGGCAACCCCCATCGAGTCCAACTTTCTTTTGAATAATTTAACCGAAGTAATACACAACAAAATTTTTGTTAGCCTCAAATAAGTTAGGTGTTGCCATTCTTGTCCAAAATAAGCCGAATGTCCCCACAAGGGCGCCGAAAGGCTATTTTTCCTAGAACAGCCACCTTGAATCATTTTTAATGGTTAGCAGGCACGACCTTAAAATCCTCTTCCCCGGGGTGCTAAAAGGTCGTATCTGCAAAGCCGAAGTCTTCATAGACTCCCTAAGACACTTGAACCTAGTGATCTGATACCAAGCTTTGTCACGTCCCGAACTTGGGCCTGACGTAACATGGCACTCGGTGCTTGACTACACGTGATCGAGCAAACCAATTGGTTGACCGAATCAACATGTGATATCATAACATACTAAACGCGAAAGATAAACTAACACATGTTGATATACTGAAAGTTTGGATGATATAAATCAAAGTGCGGATATACTAATACAATTCTAAAACATATTTGTAGCCAACATAGCTTAACATGAAAAACTTAAGACTCTGTCTAACTGTTACTCTAGTCTATGAAGCCTCTAATGAAGTACTGAAAACATTGACTGTTTAAAAATACTTAAGGATTGTAAAGTAATGATAATGCCGAGAAAGATCTGGGGATCACCAAAAAGCTAATACGAGAGTCCTAGTGCTCTGAATCGTTAACCTGTAAATCATTACCTGCATTGTGAGATGCAGGCCTCGGGCAAAAGGGACGTCAGTACATTTGAACTGCATTGGTATGTAAAGCAACTGAAAGAAAGAATTATAAATGTTGAAACTAAAACTAAGCTGATAAATGAGAATTGATAACTGATATGATAACTGTTAAAATTGAAACTAAAACGATAACTGATAGCTGATAACTGAAACGATAAATGATAACTAATAACTAAAATGATAACTGATAACTGAAATAATAACAGATAACTGATAACTGATAACTGTACTGAACAAATGAAGTAAGGATATGAGTACTCCCTCTTCTGAATGATGAACAACATGTTTATCTGAGTAAGCTACGGCCTCGGGCCCACTATATATATACATACATACATATATATATATATGTATATATATATATATATATATATATACATATATATATATGTGTGTGTGTGTGTGTGTGTGTGTGTGTGTGTGTATATGTCTGTGTGTGTGCAAGCTACATCCTTAGGCCTAAGCATATATATATATATATATATATATATATATATGCACAAGCTACAGCCTCAGGCCTAAGCATACTACACATAACTATGGTCTCAAGCCCAAAAATGCATAAAGTATAAACTACAACCTCAGCCCCATACATGCATAAAGCATATGAACTACGACCTCGGGCCCAAATACAGGTGTTCAGCATTCAGGGATTCAAAATCAGGAACTAAGAATTATACTGCAATACATGATATTGAAATACTTAATAACACTGAGTTACATGATACTGGAATACTGAACCATATTGAGTTATATAATACTGGAATATTGGATCACACTGGGTTACATAATACTGGAATACTGAATAGGACTAAACTGAGACATGTATTATTGAACTGATTATGAACATTGAAATTTCAACTGTTTATGGCATACTGAGTAATCTACACTAAGACTCGGGGGGCATCAAACTCAAATCTATATTGAATACGCATTTAGCTCATAAAATTCAGAATGAAATTCATGAAAGGGTTATGAAGCTAGAGCATAGAAGTTCTACAACTATTCAAGGAACTCGGCTAAATTTTATTTTTGAGGCAATTAGTGACGTCGTAAAAGAAACATAGTGTAAGGAGAATCATTAACATTTCGAAACATATAGAGTTAGCCTTACATACCTTAACTTTCTGATCTTGAGCATAATACAACATTCGCCAACCCTTTCAACTTTAATCTATATCAATACAAGTCAAAGGGATTCCATATTAACAATAATTCTCATGTTTTGGTTACTTAAGCATTTTCTCAAATACTTTGTGATATAAAGCTTCATAGTCCTTATTAATGGTGTCTCTACACCCAATAACCCATTCCCTTGCTCCTAGATAAATTCTAAATCTCAAGTGGTTATAATCAATATTATTTTTATCACTTATAAGGTAAACAACACCCTTAATCAATAATCAACAATCAACAAGCCAAACCTATAATTGTTCATACTTTTCTATCAAACCCATCAACTCATATCTCATGAACTTGTAGTCTACAATCATTAATCCAACGCTAAAATCAATTAGAGTGTGAAGATATTACCTTCTTTACGTTCAAAACCTTGAATTTCGAGTTCTAGGCTTGCTTCTCTTAACAATAAAGTCTCAATTGAATATCTAATGATATGGAGGATTTACCCATGTTAAAAAGATGTTGAAAAATTAAAATTAACTTAAAATCACCATTAGAACTTACCTTGGGTGGTGGAAGGACCCTTAAGGAGTTAGGTTTTTGAGAGTTCCCCTTTCTAGAGGAAGTTTTTATGTTTTAGGGCTGTGGGGGACGAAATATAGCTTTAAAACGATCCTCCACGAGAGTGCCCACTCACCTCAAGACCTGATCGCGCTACTGTCAGCAGAAAATGGCAGTAATACTGCCTCAAAAGAAGCGTGGCCGTGCTACAAGGCGCACATATCGCATGCTTTTCAGTAAAATGTGTATAATATTTTGCACATAGATCCGCTTAGACTACATAATATATCGTTGGAAAGATATTTCAAAGGCCTACAATTTTCATTCTTTGATATTTTCCAAATTATTTACACATTTTCTCTAAACCTTGCTGGAATACAGACCTTATGCAAGCTTAGTCGATTTTGTCCAATTTTATGCACCTCACTTTCCATCTTGATTTTGAAATAATTATTTTACCCATAATTATCCTGATGGGACTTCACATGTTCAAAATATAACCTTACTACTCCCTTAACTCATTCATACCTAAGCTGAATTTACGGGGTATTACAATTGTGAAGCCACTTCTTGAGATATTGTATCGGTGTGGGATAGAAAACTTAGTAGATAGTGCCACCTCACCCCATGAAGCAAAGGGAGTGAAGCGTTTTACTAGGTAGAGATGAGTAGTGGTTTGAAGACCACATATCTTCTGATGCGGAAGGATTTTATGCCCTTCTCCCATTATTACGAGCCAACAACAATAACAACTCAGTATATCCCACTTAGTAGGGAAAAGATTTGAAAAGAGCCATGACATAACCGACAAAGTTGCTGCCATATGGCCTTGTGGTCATAGATTTAAACCATAAAAATATGAGATTAGAAGAGGATAGAGAGAAGGAAAAGGGCTAAAGGTTGTTAAGAAAGAATGAGTGAAGTTTTGGTTGGAGTAATCCCTTATTTATAGAGAAATGACGACGAAAATGACATCACATTCATTGTTTTTGGGGAAACGGACCGGTGGTGCATTCGATGCTTCTGGGGAAATGAACTGACGGGACGTTTCGATCACTTCGTAAGCCTACGTCATGAGCATGACGTTATCGCAAAAAGTTCGAGAAAATTAAGGTCAAAGTCGAGAAGTATGATTTTGAAGGCTTAAATCGGGATATAGACACGAGTCCGAGAGACTCAAAGTGGGTATCGTATCCGACTAAGAAAAACCAACCTCGAGAAAGTTGATCGAGTGTCTGGCACAGGCTACATCGAGGGTAGCATTGTCTCGAAGCCAATCAAGAAAGAGCGAGAATTTCTCAAGGACACATGAACCTGGGCATTAATTATAGGATAGGGGTTGCATGAAATGATACAGATTCATACTACGGCGTTATACACATGTACCAATAGGATTCTTTCTTGATCTATACTACGCCGGTATACACCTGTACCAATAGGATTCTTTCTTGATTCATACTACGCCGTTATACACCTGTACCAATATGATTCTTTCTTTTATGAGTAAAGTACTATATTGGAGTTTTCTCCTCCTATATAAATGGGACCCTAATCATTTTGTAAAGTGATTAGATCATTCATTACAATAAAACATTCTTATTCTTCTTGTATAACGTGCTATCTAATTATTCTTCAGTTTTATTGCCTTTAATTTATTGTTCATACTTTATTACTCTTGACTGATCTTGAGGTCCCTGGATAAGTCAAGTTTGAGGCCACTATTGTCTCACCAACACTGATTTTGTTCTTTATTTCTTCTTATTTAAGCCCAATATCACCCGTATAATCACTAGTATTAAAATATATCACGTATCTTTAAAATCATAAAATATCTTTAACTGCTAAACTCATTTTTAAGGTAAACAGTGTGAAGGTGTCTTGGTGGAGGTTGTTTGTTGTTTCATTGGCTAGATTAATATGTGAGTGAGTTTGGTGACATGTATTTGGATAAGAGGTAAATAGCTATTGGTTAGTAAGGTTTGTGCAAACGTGAGTGGCAGAGGATTAACAACCCTTGGGTTGGAGTTGGAGTTGGAGGTATATCAATATGCATGGAACTAATGTCCGGTGATTTCAATGGTGGGGATGGTAATGGTGTCGTTCATCTCTAGAGAGGTTAGCTAACTACAATAACATAATGTTAGAAATTGTAGAGTTGAAATACTCCTGAAAGAATAAGTTTCTTCCCAAAAATGAAAGAATTTATTTTCTCCCTTTTCAAAGAAAATATTTTCCTTGGCAGATATTTTCTAACAACCGGACACTAGAAAATAAGTAATTTTTCGTCATAGCAAATAAACCCATAGTTATGTTCGGATAGGTTATTTAAGAACTCAATCAAATCATGTTTATTTGAATCAAGACTACAAAATAAACTTAATATAGATGAGATATATCCGGATTCCAATAAATGATTAGTAAATGAAAATTTAGTAATGGTGAAAATGATTTTTATAGAAGTACTTCTAGACTATATTTTAAAAGATATAATTGGGACTTGTCCGGGGCTTGCCTTGAGGCGAAACACTCGTAAAACGCCCTTGGGCTTATGTCTGGGGCTTAGTTTCGTGAGACTTACGTCTCGATCATCGGGGCTTAAGCCCCCGACACACCCAGCGTCCAGCGTACTGGGCTCGCCTAATAGAACTTTATACATTTGTATGTAACTAACCATATAAATCCTTAAATTTTCTTAATAAATCATTGACTATTCAAAATTACTTTTTTCTTAATAAAAAATCATTAAGTTGAGAGTATTTCATATCACAATTAAAATAAATTATTGTACATTATCCATTAGGACTACTATGATAGTTAATTTTAAATAATTCTTTCATTTGAAAAGTATTTATTTATTAACTTGTGTTATGTCTTTACTATATAATAGTCCATAATTTTTTATAATTATTTTTTTAATATTGTTTTTTTCACATTTATGAGATACAATACTTATTAATTAAATAGCTCAGTATTAACTAGTAACTATTTACAAATAATTAGTTATCATGATATTGTATGGTGTTTATATCACTTTATTAACTTGTTGAAATTTTAAAATAGATGATGCTAGAGAATCATATTGAAATTGTAAATTATGTTTTTATATTAACTCTCTTTCAAATAGAAAGCATATTAAATATAAGGAGCATTTTAAGAAAAATATCAAATTATATATCGAAATTATTTCAAGATCCATTACTCCTTAGGAGATACATATAAGATTTTGTGTCGAATACATTACTATTGATGTTTGAGTTGTAATGACATTACAGCTAATTTGCATATTATGGTATATGTCATATTTTTTGTGTTATTCATACTTGAATTATCCTTTATAAATATTTTTAATATATTAATTGCTATAGTTTTGTAATTTTAATGTAAATTTTATAATTATTTTTTATTTTATACTATTTTAAAACATTTAAAATTACTAAAATCTAAAGATCCGTAAATGTTACGCACCATATCTCAAGACTTACGCCTTACCTCGTTAGAAATAAAACATTTCGCCTCACGTCCCTGCCTTTTGAAACATTACTTTTAAAAAATCTATCAATCAATTTTGTTTTTTGTGATTTAAATGGATAAAACAGATAAATCAGATGTGAATGTCCTATTGCAATTCGGCTGATAAGCGCTAGCGTTGGGATATCCCTGTCTTAGCCCCCTCACTATCCCTGAATGTCCACTAAGAATCTGCCACATAGAAGAGCTCATAAACGTAACACCTTAAAATAAATACTTTTTCCGTTCTAATTTATGTAAAACAAATTTTTGGTTCGTTTCAAAAAAAATTGACACTTTTTAAAATTTAAAAATAATTTAACTTAAACTTACAATTTTATCCTTAAGCTTTTATAATTACACAAATACTCCATACCCCTTTTGACTTATTTAGGACTATAAATTTAAAAAGTATTCATTTTTTCTTAAACTTTATGTCAAGTCAAACATGTTCACATAAATGAAATGGAGAAAGACGGAAGAAAAGAAAGTGGTCTTTTTTTTCCTTATCAACTTAAAGGTAAGATTGTTTTAAAATTATGTGTCCAGTTAAATATATTCACACAAATTAAAATGAAGAAAGACACAAAGAAAATAACGTGGTCTTTTTTTCTTCTTCTCATCAACATAAAGGCCAGTCGTTTTAAGAATCTCTCCTTTTTGACAGTTTTTTTTTTCTATTATTATTAGTGGAGAGAAGGGGAAAGAAGAGCGGGATATTATGTAGGTAAAATTTGATCAATTGCCACCTGATGAATGAGCTGGGGTTTGCACCAAGTTCACACTTGAGGCATCTATTGGTTTGCACGTAGGCTCAATGGTAGAGCCATGCATCTTAATAAGGAGATTTAAAAAATAGAACAATGCCACCTATAAAGGCAATTCTTGAACAATCTTTACTACGAATCTTATGTCAAGAGGATTCAACAATGTACATATACACACACAAAAAAAATACTATTTTTGCCCAAGTATTGGATTAAGGGCATGAATGACGATTTGGCATATATGTGCGAAACTATTAACGACTGATATATATGTCCTAATTCGCATAGTTCACTGGCATGTATGGCCATTTTCCGTAGATTTAACTAATAGTAGCTTTGCCACTGGGTAGGTTCATAGAGGTGAAACTAGAGAGAGTTTGAAAATTCTCCAATGCATCAAGAACTGGAATCAACCAGATACACAAAGCAAACCAATTCCTTAACATAGAACAACCATATTACCAGATTCAGGGTGCTTTTGGAAGCTAAAACTTCATGATTGCAGGCAGCAACTTACAATCTGCTGAACAGGAGTCACTATTGCTATTAACAATTGACAGCCCAAGGGAAGGGAATTTCCCCAGCTCAAAAAAGTAGACAATTAACAGAAAAATATACTCATGCTAAACACCAGAAACGCTAGGTTCGGGTTAAAATTTCAAAAGCATTACATTGTCCCAAGAGAACACCATCCTCCGAAATTTCAAGAACTATTTAAAATGAAAAGAAACTCTAAATTTTTGTCACATCACTTAATCAGTAACATCTAAAATTTGCCTTGTTCACTTACCATATAAGCTAATTCCATGCTGAAGCAAAGGTAGTTGAAAAGCTACTCCTCATCCACCACAACACTGATCTCGCCTTTCTCAAGCATATCATAGAACTCCTTAGTTCTCCTCTGGTTGTTCCAGTGATGCATCTTCCAGAAACCTCCCGCAACCATGCCAAGAGTAATCCCAATCAGTATCTCCTTCACTACACTTGGACCCTTGTACACAGCATGTGCAACATGGGAACCTGCCATCTTTTCCTCTTCTTTAAGGAAAACGGATGGCTTCGATTCCACGAATCAGCCTCAATGTAATAACACTGAATCGCTTATTCATACAAACGAACAGTAACAAAAAAAATGCATCTAAATAACATGCAACATGTTCCTTTGTCTCAACTCTCAACTGGCTGCCAATTTTTGCTTTTGTGGTTCTAATTAGTGCATTTTGAATAATGTTTTCAAATGTTGTTGTTGTTGTTGATATGAAAAAAATATTGAAACTTGATCACCTTTCAAAGACTATTGAAACTAACATCAATAAGCAAAAATAACAAGAATTGGGACGGAGAAATCAAGTTTTATCCAAATTTCCCACCTCTACCAACGAACCATGTAAAGAAATATAAGTATATGCTGAATATCTCATGCATATTTATCGTATAGCAAAATTGACTCCTATGGAAATTAAAAAGAGTTTTAATTATTTTTTCGTTTTTTTTTCTTGTTAGAACAAGGATTGTTGCTTCTTCCAAATCATAATCCGATTATTGAGTTTACGCGAACCACAAGCACATAACTTGACATCAAGCATTTATAATATCAATCAACAAAAAGCAAAAAAAAAAATCCATAGCAAACATCTACTACGTAAATAACCATAGAAATTGAGCAGAACTATGAAAATCCAAAGGAAGGGAAAAACAAACCTCAGAAAGCAAATCGGAGAGACGGTGACGCGAGAGTAGCAAAAGGACAGGGGCTCAAAATTGAGGGTAAAAAGGTTGAATTCCTTGTGACCGAATTCTAGAGGCTCCGAAAAATATTCTGGCAGCAATCGAAAGAGTAAATATTGCCTACGACGAACTTTACGCTACCTATTGTGGTCGACACGAGAATTGAGAATTCTGACCAAATCACGAATCTCAACGCTGACGTGTCCTACGCTACCGGCGTTCAAGAATCGCCAGCATGGACAGCCTTTCTCTTTTTCAAGAATGGTCCCTTAAAAAGGATTAAATATACCTATGTATTACGAGAAAAGGTAAATATACCCCTCATTATACTTTACGTCCAAATATACCTTATCGTCGTATTATTTGTTCAAATATATTCATTTTTCATTAAGTTTATTTAAAATAGATATTCAATCCTATGTGATACTGATATTTGATAAGGTGAATATCATATCCCTTACCACCTCAGCGCCCAAACCAATTTTACCCCTCCTTTCTATTTTTTTTTCCACCACTGAAATTTCTTTCCCCACCACCACTATTGCCACCATTAACGTTACAATAAAAAATATTATATTTTAATTTTTTGTCTTTTATATATGAATTAGGGTGCTGACGTGACATGACATGTGACATCTACATCATCAAATATCAGTGTTACATTAAATTGGATGTCCACCTTGAACAAACTTAACATAAGAGGAGTATATCTTTATTTATACCTTTTCTCAGGGTACATGAGTATATTTAGGTAAAAATTATGTGGGGCACCCTATTTGGTCGCCTCTGTTGGAAACACGTTCTCAATGCAATATACTAAAACGTGTGTTCTTTTGTATAGGTTTTGATGAATGACAAACGAAGCGAAAATTGATATATGACGAAGTTCAAGAAACAAGCGCACAATTGATATACAACGAGATTCAAGCTCAAGACAAAATTTTATAGTTTAATTGAGTCATTCTTAATTGTGATCTTGATCCTATAACTTGACTCGTAACATGGCTTCTCTCATAAAACTATTTTCCAAAATCATACATATTTAATTTAATGTCAAATGATTTTAAATCATGCATATTTACAGTAGTCAAAATAATTTTTAGACATGCCTTAAAAATCTGGACTAAGATAATCGATTATGTACTTATGATAATCGATTGTTTTAAGCCAAGACTGCATGACAATCGATTGTGAACTAATGACAATCGATTGTGAGTAAGACAGTGAGCATCAGGTTTTTCAAACCTGCATGACAATCGATTGTGAACTAATGACAATCGATTGTAACTGAGGCAGTGTCCATCAAAGTTTTTTCAAAACTCAGAATAATCGATTATGAACTAATGGTAATCGATTATGTTGAGATAGTGTCTTCCAGTAATTTTCAAATTTATTAAATAATCGATTGTTACATTGGACAATCGATTGTCAAAGAGACAGTGTCTAAAATATTTTTCAAAAACTGACAAGTAATCGATTGTTGACTTTATGCAATCGATTGTGAAGCTGACCGTTGTCGTAAAGTTTTCAAATACCGTCAGATAATCGATTATTGATTCTGTATAATCGATTGTTTGGATTAAAATCCGGAAAAGATTTTTTGAACGTTATTGGGTAATCGATTATTGATTTTGTATAATCGATTGTTTTGATTAAAATCCGGAAAAGATTTTTTGAACGTTGCTGAGTAATCGATTGTTGATTCTGGACAATCGATTGTTTGTGGTAAAATCTGGAAAGGTTTTTTTGAACGTTGCCAGTAATCGATTATGGATGGTAAGTAATCGATTATCAAACGTAAAATCTGGGATTGAATTTTGATCTGACTGGCAGACAATCGATTGTTGGGGTTTGACAATCGATTGTCAGTGAGTAAAATCACAACTCTTAATTGGCAATTAGGCAACGGTAATGCCAAGTTTTTCAACTATAAATACAGCTTCATTTCAGTGTTTTAAACACAACAACATACTACAACTGATCATTACATTGCTATAAACTTGCATACTTTTGTTTATCATTTTATATTCAATTTCATAAAGCTTTTGAGAGCCATATTCTTGTCCAAAGTTGTTGTGATCTAGAGCTTACTTCTTTTACTCATATCTACTCATTAAGGAGTATTTTCTTTGAGTGTTTAGTGTTTTATACACTTGTAAGAGAATTGTAATTCTCTTGTTGTAAGGAACTTGTGTTTCCTTGGTTGAAGTCTTGGAGTGTTGTATCTCCGAGCAAATGTGTTAAGGCTTGTGTCCTTAAGTTGTAAAGGTTTGTTGAGCACCCGTAAGCTTAACAAGCTAGTGGAAAATCTCGAGAGAGTCTCTCGGGGACTGGACTAGCCACGTGTTGTGGTGAACCAGAATATATCGGTGCGTTCTTTCCTTTTTGTTTATTTAACGCACTTATTTATTTCCTGCAAATTTTAATTTCCGCAAGTTTACGCTAAATTTTATTATAACGCTATTCACCCCCCTCTAGCGTTAAGCGTTTTATCTAACAATTGGTATCAGAGCCCAACTCTATGAAAACTTAACAGTTTGAGAGAACCATCCATGGCTTCTACTCGTGATTCTTTTGCAGGAATTGATGAAGGACAGTGCTCCACACGACCACCTCTATTCAACGGTACAAATTACACGTACTGGAAGGAGAGGATGAAGATCTTCGTTCAGTCCAACAGCTTTCACCTTTGGAAGGTGATAATGAAGGGAAACCAAATTCCAAAAAAGAAGGTGGAAAACGAATGGGTTCCCAAGTCCGAGGATGAGTATGACGCGGATGACATCCGAAAGGTTCAAAATAATGCTAAAGCAATTAATTTATTATATTGTGCTGTTAATGCTGACGACTACAGGAAAATATCGTGTTGCACAACGGCAAAGGAGATGTGGGACAAGCTAGAAGTTACGTACGAAGGTACGGACCAGGTAAGGGAAGCAAAAATTGATTTCCTAACCCATTCTTATGAATTATTTCACATGAAGGAAGGTGAAAAGGTGGACGAAATGTTTGAGCGATTTTCAATAATCGTAAATGACCTACATGCTCTCAAGAAAACATTCACGGATAGAGAGCTCGTGCGAAAAATTCTTAGAAGTCTCACACAGGCATGGAGATCAAAGGCCGATGCAATTTAAGAATTCATTGGCGTTTCAAACGTCACCATCGACGCACTAAGAGGTAACCTTAAGACCTATGAATCTACTATTCTTAACCCTTTTGTTGATGATCAAATGAGGCAAAGAGTAGCTCTAAAGGCGAGCACAAGCCAACCGCAAATTGATGAGGAAGGAGACAACGAGTTTGGACTCGTTATCAAAAGATTTCAAAAGTTCATGCGCAAGGAGTATGAACGCAAGGGCAAAAAGCAAGGCGAACAAATCAAGTGCTATGAATGTGGTGAAACCGGGCACATCAAATCAAATTGCCCAAACATCAAAAAGGAGAAGAAACCTTTTAAAAAGCAACGTGCATACATTTCTTGGGGAGGCGACTCCGGAGATGAGTCAAGCGAAGGAGAAGAAGACGAAGCAGCAAATCTTTGCCTTATGGCACAAGAAGACAACAAAGATGAGGTATGTCAAATTTCGTCTAAAAACTTCTTTACTCTTGAAGAAATACGAACTGCTTTCGATGAATTATATGCTGAGTTTATTAAGGCTTCAAAAACTGTTAAGGGCGTAAAAGAAAATGCTTCTCTAAAAGAAAAAGATTTTCAAAAACAGCTTTCTTTAAAAGAAAAGGATTTAGAAAAACTGGTTTTAGAAAATGAGAAGCTGAAAGAGGAAAACAAGTTTTTTGGAAAAAGAAGTTCCGATAAGCCCGAAAGCTCTACTAGAAATTGCACTTCTTGTTTGCATCTTAAGAATGAAGTAAGTAGGCTTAAAGGCACATTAGATAAGTTTAATTCTTCGCGCAAAAACTTGAATGATGTTCTTGTTAACTTGAAATCAACCAAGCATGGAATAGGCTTTAAGAATGAAGAAAAGGTTGAATCTAAACCCCAACAACCTAAAGCTCAACCTAGGATTAACAATAGAAATGCTTATCCTAGAAACAACAACTCTAGAGCCAATATGCATGCTAGACAAAATGCTGAACATTTTAGAAGACCTAGGAATGACTTACCACCTAGAAATAGTCACCCTAGAAATGATGCATACTTTAGGCCAGATTTTGAACCCCTTAGAAGACCTAGCAATGGCCCTCAACCGAGAAACAATCACTCTAGAAATGCTGCCCATCCTAGAGCTCATAGTAGGAGAAATAATTCTCATGAAATGCGAAATAGTCATAGTGTTCAAAATAGAGTAAGAAATTTTCATCCGTCTAGTTACTATCAACCTAGAAGGATGCATAACCCAAATGTGACTTGTCATTATTGTAGACGTATTGGTCATATTGCTCCTGCATGCTTTACACGTCATAGACATATTACTCAATCGCATCATTATAATATGCCTAACCCCCAAGGACCCAAGATGGCATGGGTACCTAAAGAACATTAATTTATTTTGTATGTGTGCTTGAAGGGATCAAGTGTACTATGGTACCTTGATAGTGGATGCTCCAAGCATATGACGGAAGATGAATCCAAATTTCTTCAATTAGAGCACAAAGAAGGAGGAAGTGTTATCTTCGGTGATAACAATAAAGGAAAGATCATCGGCATCGGCTCGGTCGGTAAGGATGAAAAATCCTTTATTAAGCATATATTACTTGTGAAAGGATTAAAGCATAATCTCTTGAGCATAAGCCAATTGTGTGACAAGGGAAATCTTGCTTTATTTGATTCGGATGAATGCTTAGTGTTCAGACGTAGTGATTTCAAAATTATTTGCCGTGGTTTTAGAGTGGATAATATTTATATGGTTGATCTTGCTAATTCCTCACCCGATTATGTTGATTGTCTAATGAGTAAAGAGGATGATACTTGGCTATGGCATCGTAGAGTAGCACATATCAATATGCATCTTTTGAACAAATTCATTTCTCAAAACTTAGTTGTTGGTCTTCCCAATTTAAAATTTGAAAATGACTCTATTTGTGACTCGTGTCAAAAGGGGAAGCAAACAAAAGCATCTTTCAAATCTAAAAATATTGTTTCAACTTCTAGACCATTGCAATTACTTCATATGGATTTATTTGGTCCCTCTCGCATTGAAAGTCTAGGAAGAAATAGATATGCTTTTGTGATTGTTGATGATTACTCGAGATTTACTTGGACTTTATTTCTTGCCAATAAAAGTGATGCTTTTCAAAATTTTAAATATTTTCTTAAGCGTGTTCAAAATGAGAAAGAAACAACCGTCACTTCAATTAGAAGTGACATGGGGGAGAGTTTGATCACAATCTCTTTGTGGACTTTTGTGACGAACTCGGAATCGAGCATACCATTCAGCAATGCTTTTCCAAAACAATCGATTATTCCACATTTGACAATCGATTATTTCATGTCAGAAATTTAAACTCTTGTTACCGTTTGGCTCCTCAATCGATTTGTGTTAGTTCCAAGTCAGGTCATAACTCTTCAACAATCGATTATTGCATCTCAACAATCGATTGTCTAACGGTCAGTGAATTTATTTTACCGTTTCTGACTGATTTGGCTTTAAATTCTCAGCAGATCTCTTCCATAAATGATAAGCCACTCTCCCCTCTATAAATAGGCTTCATATATGTTCATATTCATTCACTCAAGCATCAATTTTAGCTTTCAAAATATCAAATTCTCTCTAATCCTTTGCAAAATCCAGCAGCTTTCATTAAAAATGTCGGGCCGTCACTCAAAACGTTCCCGTTCTGATAGGCACGGCGCATCCGCCTCTGCTGTCCCTCCTCGTCCGAACTATCCCTATCAAGATGGTTCCGTTCTATATTTTAATTCCGACATCGAGCTTACTCGATTCTTAACCAAATTTGAAAAGCGCGACATTCTTCCACCCCGCTTTTCAACCCACAAGTATCTTGAATCATTTGGGCCTGCTGCAAATATGCTAAAAAATTCTCAACTTCTTGACTTTTTACTCCTTATCCATCCTTACATCAATACTACATTGGTTCAAACATTTTATTCCAACCTCCATGAGGATGATGATCGTGAGCTTGTCACCAACATTAATGGTGTTCAAATTCTTCTTTCCGATGAAAATATTCATACCATCGCCCGTCTTCCTCAAAATGGTGAAGACATTTTTCGGTACACCGGAGAGGCCGGAGCCCTTTTTGATGAAACAGCCCTCTTACACCAAATCGATCTTACTTCTTATGATCCAAATCTTTCTTCCCGCCGTCCTACAATTACGGGAATGGATCCCAATTATCGGTTGATTTTCTATTTCATCACCCGAGTCCTCAAGCCTCGTAAGCATAACCATACCACCATTTCCCAAGAGGACACCAAGCTCATGCATGCCATAATAACCGGAGCTAACATCAATTGGTGTCGGCTTATCAAAATTCACATGCGTGACGCTATCGGAGATGATAGGCCTCTTCCTTATGCTCTCCTCATCATGAAATTTCTTGAAGCCACCGGATTCGTCACTGGAAATGGTCCTCTCAAAAAGAGTACCAAAAAGTGGGAAATTTCGGAATCCTCCTTTCATCATGACGGTGATCATGTAGCGCCTGCTCCTCCTCCAACCCGTCGTGCTCCTCCGCCTCAAGAGCCTTCCCTCCAATTCATTTCCGACCAAATTGCTTCATTGACCTCTTCTTTCGGTCAATTAACTCACGAGATCCATGGATATTTTGACCATGTTCATTATTCATATGCGGGTCTTGTTCCATATGAAGCAGCGCCGGATGATGAGGCGGAAGATGATGAATGAATAATTGTAGTTTTTAAGTTTGTTTTTATATGTTGTATTGTCTTCCCTGTTGCTGTAATTCTTTCCAATAAATAAACAAGTTTTATTTACATCTTTGGCATCTTCTTCTTTTATTTTTGCTAATGGCAAAAGGGGGAAGATAACGGGTATGATGCACTCTCAAATTATAAGCTTAAATTGAGGGGGAATTCTCAAATTGAGGGGGAACAAATTGCATACTTGTTGCATGTATATACTTGTCTTGAATCGTCATTATAAATTGCTTGTCTTGCATATCCCGCTTAATGTTTGCCATTATCAAAAAGGGGGAAATTGTTGGAAACACGTTCTCAATGCAATATACTAAAACGTGTGTTCTTTTGTATAGGGTTTGATGAATGACAAACGAAGCGAAAATTGATATATGACGAAGTTCAAGAAACAAGCGCACAATTGATATACAACGAGATTCAAGCTCAAGACAAAGTTTTATAGTTTAATTGAGTCATTCTTAATTGTGATCTTGATCCTACAACTTGACTCGTTGCACGGCTTCTCTCATAAAACTATTTTCCAAAATCATGCATATTTAATTTAATGTCAAATGATTTTAAATCATGCATATTTACAGTAGTCAAAATAATTTTTAGACATGCCTTAAAAATCTGGACTAAGATAATCGATTATGTACTTATGATAATCGATTGTTTTAAGCCAAGACTGCATGACAATCGATTGTGAACTAATGACAATCGATTGTGAGTAAGACAGTGAGCATCAGGTTTTTCAAACCTGCATGACAATCGATTGTGAACTAATGACAATCGATTGTAACTGAGGCAGTGTCCATCAAAGTTTTTTTCAAAACTCAGAATAATCGATTATGAACTAATGGTAATCGATTATGTTGAGACAGTGTCTTCCAGTGATTTTCAAATTTATTAAATAATCGATTGTTACATTGGACAATCGATTGTCAAAGAGACAGTGTCAAAAATGTTTTTCAAAAACTGACAAGTAATCGATTGTTGACTTTGTGCAATCGATTGTGAAGCTGACCGTTGTCGTAAAGTTTTCAAATACTGTCAGGTAATCGATTATTGATTCTGTATAATCGATTGTTTTGATTAAAATACAGAAAAGATTTTTTGAACGTTATTGGGTAATCGATTATTGATTTTGTATAATCGATTGTTTTGATTAAAATCCGGAAAAGGTTTTTTGAACGTTGCTGAGTAATCGATTGTTGATTCTGGACAATCGATTGTTTGTGGTAAAATCTGGAAAGGATTTTTTGAACGTTGCGAGTAATCGATTATGGATTGTAAGTAATCGATTCAAGCGTAAAATCTGGGATTGAATTTTGATCTGACTGGCAGACAATCGATTGTTGGGGTTTGACAATCGATTGTCAGTGAGTAAAATCACAACTCTTAATTGGCAATTAGGCAACGGTAATGCCAAGTTTTTCAACTATAAATACAGCTTCATTTCAGTGTTTTAAACACAACAACATACTACAACTGATCATTACATTGCTATAAGCTTGCATACTTTTGTTTATCATTTTATATTCAATTTCATAAAGCTTTTGAGAGCCATATTCTTGTCCAAAGTTGTTGTGATCTAGAGCTTACTTCTTTTACTCATATCTACTCATTAAGGAGTATTTTCTTTGAGTGTTTAGTGTTTTATACACTTGTAAGAGAATTGTAATTCTCTTGTTGTAAGGAACTTGTGTTTCCTTGGTTGAAGTCTTGGAGTGTTGTATCTCCGAGCAAAGGTGTTAAGGCTTGTGTCCTTAAGTTGTAAAGGTTTGTTGAGCACCCGTAAGCTTAACAAGTTAGTGAAAAATCTCGAGAGAGTCTCTCGGGGACTGGACTAGCCACGTGTTGTGGTGAACCAGAATATATCGGTGCGTTCTTTCCTTTTTGTTTATTTAACGCACTTATTTATTTCCTGCAAATTTTAATTTCCGCAAGTTTACGCTAAATTTTATTATAACGCTATTCACCCCCCTCTAGCGTTAAGCGCTTTATCTAACAGCCTCATTTAGCATATATTCATTTTTTTAAAAAGTTTTTAACTTGTACCCACATTTTAAATAACTCCAGCCCCCTTTCTCTTTCTTCATTTTCTTCTTCTTTCTTTCTTTCTGCTGCCATGAAACTTCAACTCATGGGATGATTGTCATAAGTATGTTTTATTAGATTATTTAAAAATAAATTATAAATAATTACATAAGTTAGTAGATAATAATTTGTGAATTTTTCCACATACGAGAAGTTTGAGGTCACACTTAGTGATTATTTTCATGATAATTCTGTTCTTTTCACGTTTATTTTTTCAAAAACTTATGATTTAGATATTGTTGGCAATCTGATTATTTTATAGTAGAAATACACTATGAAAGAATAATGTGATTATTTATCTAGTATATAGTGCTGAAGTTTTTACAAATGAACAAAATAACTTCAGCATCTTCTGCTGAAGTTTTTGAAAAAGCTTTATGACAAAACAAATGAATCCAAGACAAAAAAACTTTAGCTTATTTAATGCTGAAATTTTTACAAATGAACTAAATAACTTCAGCATCTTCTGCTGAAGTTTTTGAAAAAGCTTTATGACAAAATTAATAAATTCAGGATAAAAAAATTCAGCTTATTTAGTGCTGAAGTTTTTACAAATGAATTAAATAACTTTAGCATCTTCTGCTGAAGTTTTTGAAAAAGCTTTATGATAAAACTAATGAATCTAGGACAAAAAATTGCAACTTATTTAGTGCTGAAGTTTTTACAAATGAACTAAATAATTTCAGCATCTTCTGCTGAAGTTCGTATTGGCTTTGCTACTTCATATCTGTCTACTAGAATGCTGAAGGTTTGCGTGATTGTCTTTACTACTTCAGCCCCATATGCTGAAGTTACGCGAAAAAATGGATAGACTTGTAAGCGGGCACAAATTAAAACGTGCACCAAAAAGCGAATATAGATGCAAAATAGAATCATTTTGGCACCACATGTGGCAAGGAAATTATTAATTAAATTGAATATAATTTTCACGAAAGTACTAGATTTTGAATTATTGCTGAGTATTATTTCAGGAAAACTCGCTTTTGATTGATTCCTAAAAATAAGGAACATTACCTATTATAACAAATTGAAATACATTGATAGTGTAAATATTCTTATGTAGCACAACAATACAAATGCAAATTCTTCTGAAACAACATTATCGTGGAGAAAGTGATTTTATTCAACAAAGCAAAGGAGGCCAAACAGGTTTTCTCGGCTAATCTTTCACTTCTACGCGTACTTCCAAGAGTGACATCTCATTATAGTTGAGAAAAACAAGTCATTGGATTAACATGCTAGATACAACCATGTTCACTCAAACAGAAATGAGAAAATACTTTTAAACCCGTAGGGATTTGTTTGGCTGGTTTCTCCCAATTGTACGGAAGAAGAGCACCGTTGTTCCTGGAAACTTTGAGAACGTAGTGGATATCCAACTTTATTTATATTAACGTAAACATCTGATGATGACAACAATCTTGATCTTTCCTCTGCAGCTTTTCTGGAGGTCACTAAAGAAAGGTCAGTTTTGTCACTAGTGCAAGGTGTGTTTCCATGAGTTATATCATCAACCTCTTTAATTTCTATAATTGCATTTCCCTTTGTATTGACAGGCTCAAGATCCAAATTAGCTACTGCATTTTGCTTAACTTTTGTTGGAATTGTCTTTTGAAACCCAAAGATGGCAGAATTATGCTCTGGTTGGTGCATCGTGCAGGTTTCATTGGCCATACCGAGTAACTTGGATTCTGTGTTCTTCACATTCTCAAAGGGGTAGGAGATTTTAGAATCCGTAGGCTTATAATTGAATGGCAATGCTTCGGCCATTGTTTCAGATGGAACACTCCCGGTTTCAAAGGAAAGCTCACCTAGAACAGTATAATTTGAATTTGACGTCAGCCTGCATATAATCTACAAATATTAGTGCCAAGGACTTCGTGTATTACCAGTGTCACTAGCCAGGTAAATGGCATCAGAGACGTGATGGCTATCTGGTCTCTGATCTTTGTTATAGAATGGTCTATTTTCTTCTAGATCGATATATTCTGCAGATTGAATGATCATGCTGCGACGTGGGACTTTGGTTCTTGTCACTTCTTCCAATACTCCTACAGCATTCTCAACAAGAAGCTGCTCCTCGCGAGTGCGCTTTATGATGAGTTTCAAAGTCTCTAATGATGGTGAACATGTACCTTTCAATGGGGTAAAAGTAGGGAGGCTTTTACCCTTTTCACGTATATGGTCAAATATAGTCTTTTTGTCTATGATTCTGCATTCATCATCTTCAACAGCAGCAGGTACCACTTCATTGATGTATATAGCATCAGAAGTCAGTGACATATTGACGTACACGAAACACTAGATGTGAGTATTTAATTGCAACCTTCCTCCAGATCTTCGTCTATTAGCTTGAAACTGGGCCTGATTACAGAAACAAAAAGCCAGTTAGTATTCAGCGTGGAAGCAGATTCAACCCGTCATACATAAGAGAGAACGATGGGATCTGGATCCTTCAGTTTCCACAAAACAGACACCACACAATTATTTCATAGGGTCCATCAAACACAGTCGGAATTTATTAAAAACTTAAACTGCCCTCTCATATATAAGGTCATATATCTAATATGCATACCCCAAATCAAATAAGAAACAGAGGCTACAGAGTTAGCAGGCATATTGTCAACCATCATGGTTATCATATGCTTTACGCCCATAAAAAGGAAAAGTTAGCTCTCACATGTCTGAGCTCCATTCAGGTTCAGGTAAAGTGTGAGACACTTGGCATGAAGCTTGAGCTGCACCCTCTATGTCCTTTATGATGCAGGCATCATTAGCTACTTGTTCACAAAATTATGGCCAATCTCCTTTATCAATAAAACCTTTTGATGGAGATCGACACCAACTGCATAAAAATGATGTGATCTAGTCAGATAACACTCAGGGGCACAGGAGTACACATAAATGAAGCTACACATAGAATGTCTGAGGAGTTAACTAAATTCATCAAATATCAGATCTGCTTTAACAGTCAGCTTCCCTTGCTGAGGGCTTGGCACCAGAACTGTCCTGCTATAAGGGCTGTAAAAGAAAACCAAATTATCAGTGCAGATCACTACTAACTATGACATACACTCAAAAGAGTTTCATGAATTTGATCATCTAGTTGGTACAGTCTAGCAGTTTCTCAGGCCTGATCTGGAAATGAGGAGCTTCTGAGAGTACCTAGGAAAGTCATCCACCCTGCAGGTAAAAAAAGAAATTTCAAGCCATTTTAGTGGTTAAAGAATCTTAAAGAGAAACTTAACACCATTGGGTCATAAGTAGAACACCCATGCAAATCATTCTAAAGGATTCAAAATGTATGGCTAGTCATAAAAAAGTAGATGATGGACGCCTAAAATTTTGAATTAATATAAACATGCTTCGAAAATGTCAATGTTTTGTTGGAATCTTCTTTTATTCAAGAAAAATAATGGCATTCTAAATTTGAATTGATACAAGCATGCTTTGAGATGTCCTTATTTTGTTGGGAAGCCTTTTTTTTTTCAAAACAAAATGATGGCATTTTAAAGTGCCCACTTTATCTTAAAGAATATATTACCTTATTTTCTCATGAAATAGTACCAGATTATCTTCTTCAACGCCAACCACCTGTCAGAAAATTTTCAAATGAATGTCACAGTAAATTCTACAATAAAATAAGTGCGAGATGAGACAAAATAGTGTATATGCGAGTTGATCCCTATAATTAGCATACCATATCAGCATAATGTCGTTTAGTTGTTTGCACAGGTTGTGACAACCTAGTCAGCATTACCATAACCTTGGACTTCCCTTGCCTTTGGCTCTCAGTTTCCTCAACCTTCATCTCAACTTTTGGGGGTAACAATAGTAATGACTGTTTTATATGATTCCCAAAAGGATATTTTCTTCCAGTGACTATCTCTATTTTCCTTGGATCAGCCTCAGAGAGTGAGGCAAATGATTTTACTCCCATTGAATGCAGTGCCTATGCAGGAAGATAAATGTACGTCAGAAGAAAACTTAGGGTTCAGTCTAGGTCCCAAGACTTGGACTATCAGATGAACATAAGCTACAAACCTTTGCTGTCACCATTCCAATACCAGGCAATTGTTTCAGCAAGTATGGACTGTCATCCCAGACCTTTTGATACAAACATTTGGCTAGAAGTGCTGAACTCAAAGTTCCTCGATAGTTCTTCCAGAATAGGAAATAGTCGTTCATGCACTTCGCAATTCTATAGCCATTTGCACATATAGAGTTCATGTCCTACATCATTAAAAGACTATTAGAAGCATTATTTTAGGCACATGGTAATATAATACATGAAATTGATGACGAAACCTGGCTAAGGGATAAATCATGGACTAAAGGATCCCCCGTTAGGCAGTCATTTGCCAAAACAAATATCTTCTCTTCTCTGGTTTGTATCCGTTTTTTTCTTTTCCCCTTGTCCCCAAGGATGTGAAAGCGAAGCCGATTGTCTTTGTCGATGTTTATGTCATTCAGGAGCTTCTTCTCATTGCGCCTCAGTTGTATCCCTTCATTTTACAGGCAAGTGAGATATAACACCAGTTGTAATTACTCAATTTTTTTTAATTTTGTAGAGTATGAATAGATACAGGCAAGTTCCTCAGCACTGCAGATAATTTGAAGTGCATCCTCTATGCTACAGTTCCCAGGGGCTTGCATGATGTGCTTCATAGTGCCGAATTTCAGATAATATTTCGTCATCAATCTTCCAGGTTCTGCATATACAAGAGGAAGAATTTAGATTTCCAACATGGATATTATGCTATACGGCATTCTGAAATTTCCATACCAAGAGGCTTTAAGCGGAAACCATCTTCATCTGTCCAAATCAATTGATACCTTGACAACTCATGTACATTCTGAACACAAATATCTGGAAAACAAATTTTAGGTGAGCACACATGGCTAGGTCATAGATGAACTTGAAAGGACTTCATAGTTTACCAGTGTTATTGATCACCTTGCATATGGCTCTCTAAACTGTCACCACTTAGCCCTCTCCTTACTGCATATTTCTCTGGGTTCTATATTTTGAGTGAAAAACGTTAGGGGTAAAATGTTATAGAAAATTCAGATAGATCATGTTCTCCATTAATCTGCTCGGGATGATATACCTTTTTTATTCTTACATACAAATATGAGCATTTCATCCATTCAATTGCTCCTGTTATATCTGATACAGTGAGCTGAACAATCTCTGCTGTTAGGTGCTCTGTAACACATGGAAGCAATCTGAAGAGAAAGAAAATCACGTCAACTTCTTGGTAAGACAGTCTTTTTTGCATGCACCCAAGATCGAAGAGCATCACTAACTAACAAGATGAATAATTACATACTGTGACTCCACCAATTCGCATCCACTTAATAAATTCTCGTACAAGTGAACCTAATACGTAAAAGAAGGGTTCAGAGAAGGAAAATTAGCAGTAATGATCAAGATGGAGTACAGTATATTAGCTAATGATTGAGGGCAGAGAAATGCTTGGAGAAAAGAAACATAAAATTACTCTTTCTAAGTCAAATTTTTATGATGCAGTAACCTTTCTGTATTACAATAAAAGACTCACAGTTTCTTTTCTGGTCATGATTATGACCATTCCTGTGTCATCAAAAGGTGGTCGACCTGCTCTTCCAGACATCTACAATAATAGTTGGACAACATATAGCTCTTATCTGGAACTAAAGAATAATTTTACTTTAAAGTCGTAGTTTCCAAGTGCGGACAAAATCATGATATCTGAATGCCAGACATAGACTACAGTTTTAGATCGCAGAATACAGATGACGTAGCAGAGGAACCCCAGGGATGAGTAGCATGCCTGCAGGATTGTTGATCTGTCATATTCCATGTAAATCCCTTTTTCCTTATTGCTGGAAAGAAAATGATAGAGTTACAAAGATGACAATCCGAGGTCTGATAGGGCTGCAACAAAAGGTAAGGAGAATAGTACATACCACCATAAAGAATATAAGACTGCATTTGTTTGTCATTACATGATAGTGAAGCTTCCCTTAACCTTTCTTGTTGTTCCCTGCTTTTGATGAAAGGATTTGAATGACCATAGGTCATTGCTGCCTGAGAGAGCTGCTGTGCTGCCTCTTGTGCTCCTTTTCTGGTTGAGCAAAAAACTAGAGCAGATTTTCCTCTAGAATGTTGCATGAGAATATCTGTGCAATTTCTAATGCTTAGCACTAGAAAATGTGTAGAACATAGTAAAGGAGTAGAAATTGAAAATAGGAGGTATATGATGTCCCAACTAGCTTCTTATGCTTACCAAAGATATAGTTTTGTAAGCGCTGGAAAAGAAAAACAACAGTATCATCAGGACATTAAGAGGTAAGTCAAAGTGTAATAACGAAATCTCCTGCCATCCCCTAAAAAAGATTCTTAAATTTGACAAAGCAAGACATGAAATTGGATAGGCGGGATGGAGGAGACATGCAGAACTTTTATTCAATGAAAGGGGCGATAAGACGCCTAAACAGAAACCTGAAAAAGAAAAGCCAACAAACAACATACCTTTTCAAATAGGAAGTCATTCTTCGCCGGAGTGTATCCTGCAGACAAAGGGTTGGAAATGCAGGACTCAATAAAAGACAAGGCAGCGGTTACCCCAGAGAAACATGTCAATGCACTTCCGACAGAGGTGCTTAATGCATTTCATAGGCATTACAGTGACATGTATGATTCAGATTGCGCAGTGTACTTCCCCATAATTTTATCAGAAAGTACCCTGTTTCCAATAAAATACTTTGTCACTTGGCATTTGGTTCACAAAATCCAACTCAAAGAACTAACTGAGACCAGCTTTAATAATCCTGTTCTAACTCAGTTTTATACTTCCATTTTTTTTTATTTGCACTGGGTGTCCGAGTCTCTTCGATCCCCGACTAATCCCGGGGATGCACAGGCCCTCGGCAAGGAGTTTCCTGCAAGTGCAACAACAGTACACTTCCATTTTTTTAGTTTTGCACTTTCTGATATTATACTCAAATTCTCAATTCACCTTCCAAATTTATACCAAGCAATACGGATTTATCTAGATCTTAAAACTGTGAAAAGTCAAACAATGACATTTAATCTGAAATACAGGTAGTACTAAACACAAACAGTTTCGACTCAATGAGTTTGGGTGTAACCAGGACTGAATCAAATAGAACATCAGTCCTAAGGATTAGTAAATACCAAAAACTTTTGTAGTCAACTTCACGGGTCTCATTTCTTCTCCAAACCTGCATATTAGACAGTGTCATATAGAATTAAAATGATCATTCTTTGCGCAATAAGAACGACTGAAAGATGCCATATATATCAAATACTACCTTTTTACTCCATGCCGAGGAACCATGAGCCACTCCGCTGCACAAAGAGAGAGCTACAGTCAACTACGTGCACATCAGCGATTATATCATGAAAGGGTGGCTTGTTTGAACTGTCTTGAAATTTACCAAGGTCATCAATGTTGGGAATGGTTGCAGAAACAGCTATAAGACGGACATTAGCTAGAGCACTTGATTTCAGTTCGGTTTGCGAGAAAGCATTTTAATTCTACTGACAATTGCCTCTAGAGCTGCTCCACGAGTATCATTCAACAAATGGACTTCATCAATTAGCACCAATGCAATATCACCAAAAAAGCTCAGGCCTCCATCTTTTATGCGATAACAAGTCACAGCATCAAACTTCTGCAGGAAAAAAGCAAATTCAAAGACAACATATAGTTAGCCAAGAAACAAGAAAACAAAGTCATGGCTGGTTTTCATCTATAGTTTGACCTCAGGAGTGGTAAGAACTACGTCAGCATCCTGTATATCCTTGATGTTGTAGTACTCATTGTCCCCAGTCAGTTCCAGGCAGTTTATTCCCCATGAGCCAAGCTTTTGGTTCCAATTGCGAAGCTTCTCTTGTACCAAAGCTTTCGAGGGTGCAACATATATCTGTATATCAGAAGAAAAAAGGAGGTTGCAGTATGGTTAAATGACTAAATATGCTGAAAATTTCAAATGGCCACATAATCTTCTTCGCACAGGCTGGAGTAGGCAATAGTGGCAAAAATCATTGTGAATATCCTGACTGACATATACAACTATAAAACATAAATCGACAGGATGTAAGTAGGAATGACCAATAAAACATGATGTATTGAGGTGCACTAATTCTTTCATACCAAAAGATGATCCTCTTGGTGCTTGTATATGCTAGATAAAATTAGTAGCAAAAAGAGAATCTAAAATAAGTAATTGCGGATCTTTTGAGCTGCAAGTATGAAGTAAATTAGGCAAGGCATGCAGTTAAGACATCACAAATTGAAAGTATTCCAGCACGTTGAGTTCTTTCTTTCAATAGAGATCCTTATCATTGAAACTACAAATTCAGTCATCTTACGCTAAACATTGATAGAGACTTACAGTCTTCAGAGACCCCTTTATGTGAATAAATTTTGCCTCTCCTGCGATAAACCTTGAGAGAAGCCTCAAAATGCATAGTTCAAAAAGCACTGTTTTTCCACTTCCAGTTGGTGCCGAGATTACCATGTTCATATCCGATAAGTAACAAGCTGGAAAGCATTCGCTCTGCAGCGAGTTAAAGTATCTGCATGTAGAAACAACAGTATTTAAAACCTTACAAACTAACAGTATATTAAAGAATGTAATACAGTAAAAGCATAGCGCAGATGTGAAGCTGCTGATCAAACAGCCATCTCGACCTTGACTTGTGACCAAGAGCAAACGAAAAGAGTCAGCAGCATTGAGACACTTCATACACAAACAACCACCATAGTAAAGTCAAACAACCCGAAAATGTAACGACAAACAACCAGCCCATCACCCTGTCAATATGTGGTGTTTCTCCACACTCTGACACCACAACGGTGCCAAATAAGTATCAAGCCTAACCTCGGCAGAGTAGTGACGAGGCCAGGCCAAGACACCTACTAGTAATGGTACATTTCTAGGAGTCTGGAAACAGTATTCAAGCTTCTGTGGCTAGTATATGTATAGCGCTTCTTAAATGATTTATGTTATACTATAACTACCATGTCTCAACCCTAAACTAGTTGCGGTCTATTATATGTTCTCTATATATATATATATATATATATGTATGTATCTTCCGCTCCAGTTGGACTCATTTCATTCAAATACTCAACTATTTTTTATAACAAAGTACTGGTTCTCTAATAGATGTTCTCTATATCTCGACTCACATTTAGCCCTACACTTAGTCACTTTCATCAAATTTCAGGTGATGCCTAAAACGCACAGTATATAATTTCTTCATTTCAAGGATTCCACTACAGTAAGCGCACATGAGCAGTCAATCACAGTGCTGACTAACAGAAGCCTTAAGAAAATTACACAAAATATCTCAGCAAAACAAAAAAAGTTTTATTGCAATCGAGTAGAAAAAAGTGCGTAGAATAGTACCTGAAACTGAAAGTTGAACGGAATAGAGGAGGCAAGTCCATCACAGACCTAAGTGCGTAGCCATCCATGATCATCGAATTTGAAATTCAAATCAAACGGTTATCAAAACTTCAAATGGAAGTCAGAATTGGAAATAGAAGTTACAACGAACTGAACCGACTACTACTACAACTCTATTATGCATTAACTATTATAACCAGGGGCGGGTCTAATAGCCTGTTGTAACTTAGTGACTCAGTGGAGGGCATATATGGAAATTTAAATAATTATTTGTGGGACACAGGTTGAATGTAGGCAGGGCAAATTTAGTCATAAGTATAAGAGAGGGGTAGAGTATTCTTTATGCTTAAGTTGTCAAGTCTTGCTATGTGTTCTCATCTCTATTCTTCTATATTTCTCATCTCCAATTCTATATCTGTCTAATTCTCAATTCCTATCTTATTGGATTTATGTTGCTTTATCTTTATTATCATTAGCATCTACATTGTAATTACAATTACCGTTAAGTTAATATAATCAGCTGTCAAGTCTTGCTATGTGTTCTCATCTCTATTCTTCTATATTTCTCATCTCCAATTCTATATCTGTCTAATTCTCAATTCCTATCTTATTGGATTTATGTTGCTTTATCTTTATTATCGTTAGCATCTACATTGTAATTACAATTACCGTTAAGTTAATATAATCCGTTGATTGGGTATAATATCTAATTTGTTATATTAATGCTTTCATCCAGAGGTCTTCAATGGAGGACCAAAAAGTACTCAAGGCTTTCATTGATAATTCAATTGGTGATTTAGTTTAACAAATGAAGGATTCAATTTCTAAGAATCTAGCTTAACTTCATTTCGTATTGTTGGAGATTATGGGGAAAAAGACTAGGACCTCTTTTCAACACCCGAGATACAGCTATGGACGCTAAATTATGGTGGTTTCGAGGTGAGAATCCGGAGGCTTGAATATTCCAAGCAGAACGTTATTTTGATTTTTATAAAATAAAGGATGATTAGAAGCTTACTAGGGCGTCGTTCTACCTCGAAGGTGAAACATTGGGGAATACAGGTGGTTAATTAGAAACAATCAATTAATTGATTGGCCACATTTTGCTGATAAGGTGAGAATTCAATTTAAACATAAAGGGCTCGTATCTGCGGAAGGGAGATTAGCGATGTCACGACCCAATTCTATAGCAGGTTATGATGGCGCCCAACGCCATCGCTGGGCAAGCCAACACGGAAGATATAATTAATCTTTCGATTCACCTTAACCCCAAAATAGTTGAAATAATTCTTTAATATGGAAATAAATTAAAAAAACGATGGATAAAGTCATAATAACCATACATCCCCAAAATAATACTGTCTACTAATTTGTGTGCCAAGACCTGGTATCACAAGTTGTGGGCAACTGATAGAATATACAACAAAACACACTATCCTACTGTCTGGAACAGAATAGACAACATAAATACATGAACATAAATACATGAGAAAACTCCTTCAAGCTGCTGAATGGCACGGGAAGGAAGCAGCTCAACGTAGGAGTCTCGAATCTGCTCAATGATGCACACCCGACTGATAGCCAGATGTACCTGCCTCAGGCCCTGTACAATTAAGTACAAAAGTGTAGTATGAGTACATAAACAATATATACCCAATAGATATCCCGTCTAATCTCGAAGAAGTAGAGACGAGAGGTCGACTCAATACTTACTAGGGTCAAATAATGTGAGAAGAGTTTATAATAAGCATGGATATCACAAATCATTAACATTTAATAATCATGAAATAATAGTTCTTTCCCAAGCATTTACATGGATTTTTGCCTATCGATTAAGCAAATGTGAAATCCAGTCCTCAAAGAATTTCTAAGTAAAACATGCATAATTAATCACCGTAGGACGTATGGCCCGCTCCAACATAAAAGTAAATTGTGCAATGCCGAGGGTGAAACGGATCGAACCATAGATGCATCTATTACCTCGCTCGTGAATCATCCATGTGATGCGGTCAAATATAAATAAACAAGCACACCGCTCGCGAATCATCCATGCGACGCAGGTAAACACAGAAGCATGCATTCAAACAGTCAATAAGACTTTATCAGGGAAAAATAATTACCCGAAGAAATAGCAATTCTCTTTAACGGTCATGAAAATGATGTTTACTTCCTTTATAAATCTATTTACCAATTCAATATGATTTAAGCATGTTTAAATTGACAACAAGATTCCAAATATTACAAGTAGAGCATGCTTTTGGATCCTAAACTATCCGGAATTGTGCATAGCAGTCACTACACACGGACTCTCGTCGCCTGGTACATACATAGCCCCCACATAGAATGGAAATTACTTCAATTACTACAATTATGGGGATAATTTCCTCTTACAAGGTTAGAAAGGAGACACGCCTCTCCCCAAAGTGCACTTCTAATATTGAGAACGAGTCCAAGCCTTCAATTCGGAGCCGAACGATCCCAAACTAGTTAAACTAAGTAAGAACTAGTCAATATAGAGTCACAAGATCGAATTCTAGCTATCTAAGCAAGTTCTCAACCATTAATACAAGTTTTCCTAATTTTCGACCCTGGGCCCACGTGCCTAGATTCCGAGATTTTTTTAAGGAAGTTGTTCTCTACAACGTAAGGATCAATAATATATGATTTTTAATTGATTCCTTAATAAATTGCGTGGTTAAATACAAGTTTTTACCAAAACCTTAGGTTTGCTCTAACCCCTTATTTTATCAAATTTCTAGTGTTTAATCTACCTAATATACAAGTATGAAACTAAGGATGGGTGGAATAAATTTACCTCACAATGCTAAGTGAAGACCTTCTCTCGAAAGCTCCCAAATTACCTAAATGAGGAGGGGAAATGTGATAAAATGACTTAGAACCCTTATTAAATGAACCTCATTGCCTAGCGATTTTTGCATCTACAGTCAGGGGACCGCATCTGCGAGGATTTAACCGCATATGCAAAATGGGGGAGAAGGCTGGGACCGTATTTACAATCTCCATGCCGCATCTGCGGAGCCACTACTGCGGCATGGGAGCCACATCTGCGGTTCCTGGCCTGTCCAGCTGGGCCGCTTCTGTGATGGAAAGACCATATCTGCAGTCCAAGAACCGCATATGCTATTATGACATAAGCAACAATCCTTCAGCATCTTCCCAAAATTTCCACTTCACTCGAGCCTCGTCTGATTGATGCTCGGAGCTCTCGGGCTCCTCGAACATACCCATAAGTGTGAAATCACAAGACGGACCTAATCGAAACTTTGGAACCCCCAAAACAACGCTAAATCTACAATTCACCCCCTCCCCTCCTAAAACCAAATGAATCAAACTTATGAACTTTAAGTTCTTAATTTTTCTCCAACGGGCCAAAATGCCCTAAACCTATTCGGACTGACACTAAATTTTACAGGCAAGTCTTAAATGATATTTCGGACATGTACCCGATTTCAGACCCAAAATACGAGCCCGACACCTAGGAAATCAGTGATTACTTAGTTTCTTTAAATCCTTAAAACTTTAGATTAATAATTTCTAATAAAAATTCATTACTCGGGCTAGAAACCTCGGATTCAATTCCGGGCCTCATATTTTCCTACGGACCCTCCGGGATCGTGAAATCACAAATCTGGGTCCATTTGCGCAAAATATTAATCAAAGTTAAACTTAGTCTTTTAGAAAAATTCTAAGGAATCAAATGGGAATAATTCACCCAAAACTCTTCTAGATCCCGAACCAACCGTCCCTGCAAGTCGTAATTTAGCTAAATCAAGCATGGAGAATTTTATTTAGGGAAACGGGGTTCAAAAAGGCAAAACGACCAGGCGGATCTTTACAAGCAAAACTCCAGCAAGTAACCTCTATGGTTGAGTACGAAAGTCATTTTGAAGCTATTTCATCTGAGTTGGGTGGTTCAGATGTGTTGGACAATACGCTTTACGCTAGAGGGGGGGATGAATAGCGTTTTAAAAATATTAAGCGTTTTAGTGCGGAATTTAAAAACTTTGCAGAAATTAAAACAAGTGCAGTAGAATAAACTTACACAATGATGTATCCTGGTTGGCCACAAACGTGGTTAGTCCAGTCCCCGAGAGACTCTCTCGAGATTTCCACTAAACTTGTCAAGCTTACGGGTGCTTAACAAACCGTTACAGCTGAGGACACAAGCCTCACCCAGGTGCTCGGGGATCACAATCCCAAAGACTTCAATTGCTCGGGGATACCAATCCCAAAGACTTCAATTGCTCGGGGATAACAATCCCAAAGACTTCAACTGCTCGGGGATAACAATCCCAAAGACTTCAACTGCTCGGGGATAACAATCCCAAAGACTTCAACTGCTCGGGGATAACAATCCCAAAGACTTCAACCGAGGAATCACAAGTTCCTCAACAAACGAGAATCGCAATTCTCTTACAAACACAAAACACACTCACTTTACAAAGCACTCCTTGATGAGTAGATATGAGTAGAAATAGTACGCTCAAGATCACAACAACTTAGCTCAATAGAATGGCTCTTCAAAAAGCTTTATGGATGAATGGAAAATGATGATCAATGTAAGAAAGCTTTTAGCAATGAAAATACTCAAAGTGTATATGTTGTTGTTGTGAAAACACTGAGTTGAAGCTGTATTTATAGGTGAAAAACTCAGTCTTACCGTTGTCTAATTGCCAATTAAGGATTGCTGAAATTACTCAGTGACAATCGATTGTCAAGACTAAACAATCGATTGTTTGCCTATCAGATTAAAAATTCAATCCCAGATTTTACGTCAACAATCGATTACTTCAAATCAATAATCGATTATTTATAACGTTAAGAAATCCTTTCCAATTTTTGGCATAAAACATCGATTGTCCGGAAATCAACAATCGATTATTTTAACAACGTTCAGAAAATCTTTTCCAGATTTTAAGCAAAACATCGATTGTTAAATATCAACAATCGATTACCTGAAGGTAATTGAAAATATATGACAACGGTCAGCTTCAACAATCGATTATCAAATGGAATAATCGATTATTAATTAATTTCAAAACTCTCTGTCTCATATATAATCGATTATCAAAAGCCACAATCGATTATCATTTTATTTAAAATCACTGGGAGACATTTTTCTCATTCTAATCGATTACCATTAGTTCATAATCGATTTTTATGAGTTTTGAAAACTTTGCCTCAGTTAACAATCGATTATCATAAGTACACAATCGATTGTTATGCAGTTTGCAAAAACCTGATGTTAACTGACTTACTCACAATCGATTATCATTAATTCACAATCGATTGTCATGCAGTCTTGGCTTAGAGATACTCGATTATCATAAATACATAATCGATTATCTTAGACCAGATTTTTGAGGCATGCTTGGAAAACATTTTAACAAATGTAAATATGCATAGTTTAAAATCATTTGACACTTAATTTAAATATGCATGATTTTGGAAAAATAATTTTAGTAGAGAAGCCATGTTATGAGCCAAGTTGAGGAATCAAGATCACAATTAATATTGACTCAATTATAACATTTCTAGACTTTGTCTTGAGCTTCTTGTAATGCATCCATTTTGTGCTTGTCCTTGAGTACTGCTATATATCGCTTTTTGCTTTGTTTGACATTCATCAAAACCTACAAAAGAACACACGTTTAGTATATTGCATTTGAAACGTGTTTCCAACAATTTCCCCCTTTTTGATAATGGCAAACATAAGCGGGATATATGCAATAATTATTTTGATAATCCAAGACAAGTGTAAAGTATGCAATTTGATGTTCCCCCTCAATTCATGTTCCCCCTCACTTTAAGCATGAATGAAGTTGAGAGTGATATAGCATACTTCTTGATATCCCGTTTCTTCCCCCTTTTGCCATTAGCAAAAATATATACAAGGGAAGAATATGCAAAAAAACATATGAAATAAACAAAAGTTTATTTATTGGAAAATAACATTACATGGGTGGAGCCAAACACAATAAAACGAACAACAACTAACCAACCAAGGAAAAACAAATCAAAAACAACAATTTCACATCATCAAAAATAACAATTTCATCATTCATCACCCCCATCCCCTTCATCATCATTGGGAGGCGCTTGATATGGCACCACCTGAGCATAGGCATAATGCACGTGATCAAAGTAACCATGGATCTCACGGGTTAATTGAGTAATTTGGTCAGAGATAGTCCGGAGGGTAGGCTCCTGAGGAGGATGAGCACGACGGGCTTGTCGATTTTGAGGAGGAGCGGGAGCATGATCACCATCATGATGAAAGGAAGACTCCGAAATTTCCCAGATTTTGGTGCTCTTTTTGAGAGGACCATTAGCAATATTGACCCCGGAAGCTTCAAGAAATTTCATTATTAAGAGGGCATAGGGGAGAGGTATGTCATCTCTGGTGGCATTGAACATATGAGATTGAATAAGCTTGCACCAATTGATTTTAACACCGGTGATAATGGCATGAAGAAATTTGGCATCCTCTTGGGAAATGGTGGTGTGATTGAGTTTACGGGGTTTGAGAACACGAGTGATGAAATAGAGAATGAAACGATAATTCGGGTCCATACCCTTTATGGTGGGACGACGGGAAGAAGACTCATCATAGGCGACTCCGGCTTGGCGGAAGAGATTAGCTTCATCAATCATGTCCCCGGCATCATTTATGTACTGGTAGATGTCTTCACCATCATGCGGAATGCCGGCAATGAGGTGGAGGTTATCTTCAGAAATTAGAATGGAAATGCCGTTAACATTGGTAACGAGTTCACCCTCATCATCTTTGTGAAGGTTGGAGTAAAAAGCTTCAACCAAAGTAATGTTGTAGTAGGGGTGAGTAAGGAGTAGGAAATTGAAAAGTTGGCACTCTCTTAGCATATTCGCGGCTGGAATGAATGGTGCAACAAGAGCGTTTGTTGAAAAGCGAGGAGGGAGAATAAGGCGTTTCTCAAATTTGGTTAAGAAACGGGTGAGCTCTTCATCGGATTCAAAGAATAGAACCGATCCATCTTGATATGGATGGCGAGAAGAAGAAGCACCTTGTTTGGAACGAGCACGTTTGGAGTTGCGGCTTGACATTTTTGAAAAAGATGTGCTAGGATTTTTCAAAGATAACAAGATAATTTGATGCTTGGGAGGCTTGAGTGAGTATACAAGAGCATATGTGCAGCCTATATATAGAGAAGGAATGAATCTTACACTTATTTGAAAAGATTTGAAGAGATTTGAAGAGCTTTGAAGTCTGAAACGGTAAAAATAAATTCACTGACCGTTCAATAATCGATTGTTTGAATAGAATAATCGATTGTCATTAATGAAAATGATCTGACACATCGATTACACGCCAGAACGGTAAAAAAAATTTGAAAAAGATAGTCGATTGTCAAACTTGGTAATCGATTGTTTTTCATATTTATGACCTGACAGGAATCGATTGTAGAGCCAAAACGGTAACATAAGTTTAAAACAGATAATCGATTGTCAATATATAGTAATCGATTATTTCACTCACAGAGAGTTTGGATTTTGGCAAATAATCGATTGGCAGAACAAATAATCGATTGTTTGGAAGGGGGATGCTAAAATGATGAGACTTAATTCTATCAAGCAATGTAAACATTCAACAAGATTTCATGACAAAAAAAATTGAATCAACAAATAATCGATTATTGATACTGATAATCGATTGTAAGCATAAATAATCGATTATGATCGATTTTTCTTGTATCAAGACAATTTATACTTTCCTCTTACCTTTTGGGGGATACCTGCAAAATAGAATTAAACATCTCCGACGCTCAAGTCAGTAATCTATAAATGAAATAATAACTTTGAAACTAGTGTAGTCGGGTGAAAAACGTGAACTCTTAAGAATTTTGTCCTAGGATGTTCTTAAGAGGGTTTAGGGTACTTACCTTCCCTTCGACTTTGCCAATTACCTGATTTTGAACATCCTCCGCTCATTTTGGTCTTTTGGCTCATTCTTCAATTTAAGAAGCTTCTTCCACAATTTTGCCTTTGTCTTCCTTGTATTTTGTCTTTTAAATTTTTCGAAAATACTTCCGATTTTGAAAAAAAAGCCTAAATCGACTTTTCCGTCTCTTCCTCCTTCTTTGTGCTTTAATTTAAGGAATTTTGAATTCGTCTCCCGTCAAGTGTTTGGAGTATCCACTACACTTGATTCCTTCAAGCACACCTGCAAAACAAATCAATGCTCTTTTGGTACCCATGCCATTTTGGATCCTTGAGGGTTATGCATACTATAATGATATGTTTGAGTAGCATGTCTATGTCTAGTAAAGCATGCGGGAGCAATATGACCAATTCGTCTACAATAATGACATGTCACATTTGGATTATGCATGCGTCTAGGCTCATAGTAGCTAGAATAATGCACATTGTTTACTCTATTTTCATTTCTCCTAATTTGAGCACCATAATCATTTCTAGGTTGAACATTTCGGGATCTTCTAGCATGATCACTGTTGTGCCTAAAATATGCATCATGTCTATGGTGACGATTGCTAGGCGGAAGGTCATGTCTAGGTCTCCTAATATTTTGTCTAGCATGCATGTTTGTTTTAGGAAAGGCATTTTTGTTATTAATCCTAGATTGAGCTCTAGGTGGTTGGGTTTTTGCATCAACCTCTTCTTCATTTATGAAGCCTATTCCATGCTTGGTTGATTTCAAGTTATCAAGCACCACATTCAAGTTTTTATGAGAGGATTTGAATTTATCTAGTGTGCCTTTTAATCTACCTACTTCATTCTTAAGGTCTACACAAGAAGCACAATTTTTTGTAGAACTCTCGGGCTTGTCAGAACTTCTTTTCCCATAAAACTTGTTTTGTTCTAGTAGCTTCTCATTTTCCAAAACCAATTTTTCTAATTCTTTTTCTTTTAATGAAAACTGTTTTTGAAAATCTTGTTCTTTTAGAGAAGCACTTTCTCTTAAACTAGTGACGGTTTTTGTAACTTTGAGAAATTCAGCATACAATTCATCAAAGGCATTTCTCATGTCATCAAGAGTGTAAAAATTTTGAGAAGAGATTTGACTTACCTCACTTTGATTTTCTTCCTGTGTCATGAGGCAGAGATTTGCCGCTTCTTCATTTTCTTCTTCACTGGATTCGTCTCCGGAATCTCCTCCCCAAGATATGTATGCTCGTTGCTTCTTGAAGGGTTTCTTCTCCTTTTTAAGATTTGGGCAGTTTGTTTTGATATGCCCTGTTTCACCACATTCATAACATTTAACTTGCTCACCTTGCTTTTTCCCTTTGCGGTCATATTCTTTTCGCATGAATTTTTGGAATTTTTTGATGATGAGTCCGAATTCGCTATCTCCATCCTCTTCAATTGGTGATTGACTTGTGCTCGCCTTTAGAGCAATCTTTTGCCTTCTTTGTTCATCAATAACAGGGTTAAGAATAGTGGATTCATAAGTCTTAAGATTACCTCTAAGAGCGTCTATGGTGACGTTCGTGATTCCAATTGACTCTTGAATCGCATCGGCCTTTGATCGCCATGCCGGTGTTAGACTCCTAAGGATTTTTCGAACTAGTTCTTTGTCTGTGAACGTCTTCTTGAGCGCGTGGAGATCATTCACTATTGATGAGAACCGCTCAAACATCTCGTCTACCTTTTCGCCTTCCTTCATATGGAACAATTCGTAAGCATGAGTTAAAAAGTCAATTTTAGCTTCTCTTACCTGGTCAGTCCCTTCGTAAGTGACCTCAAGCTTGTCCCACATTTCTTTCGCTGTTTTGCAGCAGGAGATTTTCCTGTAATCATTAGCATTAACAGCACAAAGTAATAAATTAATAGCTTTAAAATTATTTTGGACCATTCGATTATCCTCGGCGTTGAATTCCTCTTCTGATTTTGGCACCCATTCTCCTTCCACCTTTTTGACAGGAACCTCATTTCCTTTGGTGTACACCTTCCACAAGTAAGGGCTGTTTGATCTGACGAATATCTGCATCCTTTCTTTCCAATATGAATAATTAGTCCCGTTAAACAAAGGAGGTCTTGTGGGGCACTGTCCTTCATCAATACCTGCAAAAGAGTCTAGAGTAGAAGCCATGGAAAGATTCTCTCAAACGGTTAAGTCTTTCAGAGAGTATGGCTCTGATACCAATTGTTGGACAATACGCTTTACGCTAGAGGGGGGGGGGGTGAATAGCGTTTTAAAAATATTAAGCGTTTTAGTGCGGAATTTAAAAACTTTGCAGAAATTAAAACAAGTGCAGTAGAATAAACTTACACAATGATGTATCCTGGTTGGCCACAAACGTGGTTAGTCCAGTCCCCGAGAGACTCTCTCGAGATTTCCACTAAACTTGTCAAGCTTACGGGTGCTTAACAAACCGTTACAGCTGAGGACACAAGCCTCACCCAGGTGCTCGGGGATCACAATCCCAAAGACTTCAATTGCTCGGGGATACCAATCCCAAAGACTTCAATTGCTCGGGGATAACAATCCCAAAGACTTCAACTGCTCGAGGATAACAATCCCAAAGACTTCAACTGCTCGGGGATAACAATCCCAAAGACTTCAACTGCTCGGGGATAACAATCCCAAAGACTTCAACCGAGGAATCACAAGTTCCTCAACAAACGAGAATCGCAATTCTCTTACAAACACAAAACACACTCACTTTACAAAGCACTCCTTGATGAGTAGATATGAGTAGAAATAGTACGCTCAAGATCACAACAACTTAGCTCAATAGAATGGCTCTTCAAAAAGCTTTATGGATGAATGGAAAATGATGATCAATGTAAGAAAGCTTTTAGCAATGAAAATACTCAAAGTGTATATGTTGTTGTTGTGAAAACACTGAGTTGAAGCTGTATTTATAGGTGAAAAACTCAGTCTTACCGTTGTCTAATTGCCAATTAAGGATTGCTGAAATTACTCAGTGACAATCGATTGTCAAGACTAAACAATCGATTGTTTGCCTATCAGATTAAAAATTCAATCCCAGATTTTACGTCAACAATCGATTACTTCAAATCAATAATCGATTATTTATAACGTTAAGAAATCCTTTCCAATTTTTGGCATAAAACATCGATTGTCCGGAAATCAACAATCGATTATTTTAACAACGTTCAGAAAATCTTTTCCAGATTTTAAGCAAAACATCGATTGTTAAATATCAACAATCGATTACCTGAAGGTAATTGAAAATATATGACAACGGTCAGCTTCAACAATCGATTATCAAATGGAATAATCGATTATTAATTAATTTCAAAACTCTCTGTCTCATATATAATCGATTATCAAAAGCCACAATCGATTATCATTTTATTTAAAATCACTGGGAGACATTTTTCTCATTCTAATCGATTACCATTAGTTCATAATCGATTTTTATGAGTTTTGAAAACTTTGCCTCAGTTAACAATCGATTATCATAAGTACACAATCGATTGTTATGCAGTTTGCAAAAACCTGATGTTAACTGACTTACTCACAATCGATTATCATTAATTCACAATCGATTGTCATGCAGTCTTGGCTTAGAGATACTCGATTATCATAAAATACATAATCGATTATCTTAGCCCAGATTTTTGAGGCATGCTTGGAAAACATTTTAACAAATGTAAATATGCATAGTTTAAAATCATTTGACACTTAATTTAAATATGCATGATTTTGGAAAAATAATTTTAGTAGAGAAGCCATGTTATGAGCCAAGTTGAGGAATCAAGATCACAATTAATATTGACTCAATTATAACATTTCTAGACTTTGTCTTGAGCTTCTTGTAATGCATCCATTTTGTGCTTGTCCTTGAGTACTGCTATATATCGCTTTTTGCTTTGTTTGACATTCATCAAAACCTACAAAAGAACACACGTTTAGTATATTGCATTTGAAACGTGTTTCCAACAAGATGTACTTTCTCCATGCCTTGCATATGTTCCTCCACAAGAAGCAGTACAACTACTTGAGCAGTCTGATTGTGAAAGCAGTATCAATGCGTGCAAAATGTTCGATGAATTGTCTGATAGGTCCAAAGATGCGACTTCTCTTAGTATATCTGCCAAGCTTGGTCAGCTTACAATTCAGGATTCGCACAAGGTGAATAAGCTGACATTACATACCACTAAGGCAATTGTTTGCAATAGCGACTCTAACACTGAATCGAAGAATGATGAGGCAAAAATTGTTCCCATTAAAGATGAACCTCTAGACTTTGTTGATGCAATTGCAAAGAAGCATTCATTGCAGATTAATTCTACATTCTGAGTTCCCTATGACCTAGTCGTGTTTGATAATCACAAAGTTTTAAAAGGCTGTTGGAATAATTTACTTGTTGGAAATTCCAGCAAAGTATGCTTTTAACGTCGACTAGGGCTTGCTCAATGCTTGGATGAGATGCCTTGTATTCTTTGCGCTTGCAGTTATGCCCATCTTATAAGCAGAGGTATATGTTATCACTGTAAAGCACTTTGTCATGATGTACTTATAACAATTTTGCATCAAATTTTCCGTTTTCAATTTAGATTAAAGATTTTCTATTTGATCCTAGATCTACTTTGCTTACCACATCCATTGGAGTAGCAAGAGATTGTGATGCTTCGGGCAGCTTAAAACCTGATAAGTTCATAAACCTTATGGAATTCTTGTATTACACCTTTGAAACTTCAATTGAGAAATATTGTTAAGCATGTGTTTGGGTGCTAATAGAATGTGTAGGCAAAAATATTCTAATACAAGTTGTTGTTGTTGGTACATATGCTAATGCTGCCATTACTGATGGATTTTTGAGAAAACTTGGACAGATACATGTATGCAACATCACCTTCTCGACAACTATCAACTTTGGTTTTATGTTGGATGGTATTTCTCCTTCTACTGTCCATTTTCTTATTTACATAAGGAATGAGGTGGGTTGTGCTATTATAAACATCAGGATGAATACTTCATTTGGTGTCATGTATGAAGTTTTACAACTTGCAAGTGGACTAGTGTGATGACCCTTGGGTCATCACTTGTTTTTAAATTAAATTCTGTATTTTTGAGGCCTTGAAAACCCCATTTAGAGTCACCTTGATTTACATGCGCAGTCCGAGCGCATAGCCAGAAAGCTTAAATATGAAAATCTGTGAAAAATGGTAAAATTTGGCTATAAATGAGTAAATTTGACTTCGGTCAACATTATGGGTAAACGGACCTGGACCCATAATTTGACGGTCCCAAAGGGTCCATAGGAAAATATAGGACTTGTGTGTATACCCCGAATCGAATTCCCTAGTCTGAAGACCAGGAAATGAATTTTTAAAAGAAATTGTTTTCTGAAATTGTTTAAGGAAATTTAAAATAAAAATTGATTAGAACATGGTGGTATCGGGCCGTATTTTAGTTCCGACGTTCCGTACAGGTCATATATAAGATTTATGACATTTCTATAAAATTTGGTAAAATATGGATGTCATTTGACGTGGACCTAAATTGCTAAAGTTGATATTTTATAAAGTTTGAGAAAAATTATTTAATTTTGAGGTTTAATTCATTGTATTGAGGTTATTTTGGCAATTTGATCGCATACATAAGTTCGAATGATTATATTGAGTTAGTACGTATCTTTGGTTAGGAGCCCCGAGTGCTCGGGTGATTTTCTAATGTATTTCGAGAAGTTTTGGACTTAAGAAAAATTGCAGAAACAACTGATCTGGTGTACTGATACTTTCTTCTTCACGTTCGCGGGAGAACCCACACGAACGCGATGCATTAACTTTGCTGAAGGAAAATCTTTCTACGTGAACTCGTAGCTTATGTCGCAAACGCGAGGCAGTGGGGGGGTTATCCCTTCGCGAACGCGGTCCTGGCCACGCGAACGTATAAGCCAAGTGGGCCTGGGTAGGGGGTGGGGCAATTACCCTATGCAAACGCGACCCATTGGACGTGAACACAAGGCTCGAGGAGATCCTTCTCCGCGAACGCGAGCCTTTGTCCGTGAATGCAAAGGCTTATCTAGCCTAACCCTTCACGAATGTGAAGGGTCTATCGCGAACGCGAAGCATATTTTTGCCCAGTGATTTTTAAAAGACCAAAACATTAGCATTACGGGATTTTCATAAAAGTTCATAAACCCCTTCTTCTCCAAAGCTCTTAGGCAATTTTTGAAGCATTTCCTCATCATAATATTTTGGGTAAGTAATTTTTAACTTGTTATCTTCCATTTTTATCAACGCCTACTAGATTGCGAAGCCTAAAACATGAAATTAAAGGTAGAAAATTAGGGATTGGATAGAGTTAGGAATTTTTGATTAATTGTGAGTTAGACCTCATTTTGGGTCAAATTCTGGAACTAATTATAATTTGGGCTCGTGGATGAATAGGGGGTCGGATTTTGGTTCGAACCTCATATTTTGACCAAGCGGGCCCGTGGTCGATTTTTACATTTTGGGAAGAATGATTAAAAAGCAATAACTTGGCATTGAAATTGAATTGTTTAGCGTTTATTGATGTTATGAGGTCGATTATGTATAGATACGGTTAGTTTAGAGCCAAATTCAAAAGGAAAGGCGGTGTTTAATGCTTGAGGTGGTTGTGGAAGTTTGAGGTAAGTGTTTAGTCTGACCTTAGCTTGAGGGATTAGGAGTTGTGTCCTATTTTCTATTTATTTCTTATTGAGTGTGACGTATAGGCATGATGACGAGTATCTATATATTGGTGTCGAGTATGACCATGAGTCTTATATTCTGATTTTTATTACTTCTCTGTATTATTCATGCCTTGGTGAATATTTCTATTTGCTGTGAGAAGTTGTGGAAAGAATTGTGGCCTATAAACATTGAGGAGCGTTGGCTTCAGTTGTATAACAAATTATGAAAGTATAAGTGATAACTGAAACTCTAGAGCATTGGCTTGAGTTCTGAAATAAATTGTGAAGTAAAAGTGAGAAAGAAAATAGATCTTATGTTGCCCCCTTGCTGGGCTATTGTTGAGTTGCGGTTTCCTTGCATTGTGTTCTTAATTGATATTACGGTACTTAGGTTGATGATTCTTTGGGTTGGGTAAGGATTATGGTTATAGCTGTGGTAGTTAAATACTGGACCAAGTTTTGTTACAGCTATGGTAGTTAGATGTTGGAACAAGTTTGGTTATAGCTGAGTTAGTTACGTATTGTAGCAAGTTTGGTTATAGCTATTTCTCCCTTGCCGGGATGTAATTACTTATGCTTTTGACCCCCTTGTCGGGACTCTTGCTATGATTGTTGTTGAATATTATATGTGGATCGAGTTGCACGCCGCAACAGTATTATATGTGGATCGGGTTGCACGTCGCAACAATGGTAAATAATATGGATCTGGTTGCACACCGCAACAATATTATATATGGACCGGGTTGCATGCCTCAATGATATTATATGTGGATCGAGTTGCACGCCGCAATAATGATAAACGATATGGATGGGGTTGCATGCCGTAACAGCATTGATATTATATATTGGGATCCGGTTGCGCGCCGTAACAATTATTGATACAAGTTATTTTATTTTGGATATTAGTTTTCTTTGTTTGCTGGGAATCCTAAGTTTCCTTAGATTGTTACTCTTGATTTACAGTTGATACCGGTATACCCCCACAACATGTTTCCCCCTCTTATATTTATTTGCTTATACCTGGTTTACTTTTCGTGTATATTATATAACTGCACATGTTTATTTGATAGTCTGGTCCTAGCTTCGTCACTATTTTGCGAGGCTAGGCTAGGTACTTACCAACATATGGGGCCGGTTGTGCTGATACTACACTCTAGACTCTTTTGTGTAGACCCCAGTGTTGTACACTTCGGACCGCAGTGAGATTGTTGATTCTTGTTCATCAGGCGACTGAGGTAGCCCTGCAAGCATATGTAGGCATTGGCGTCTCCTTCTATCTACTTTCTTGTTTCTTACATTTACTTCCAGAGACCGTGTTATATTTAATTCTTTCAGATCTTTATTTGTAGCATCCTTAGACCGTCTATGAAACTGCGACACCAGTTCTGGGTAGTCGACACTTAAACAGTTGTATTGGATTCATGTTCAACTAGCTTATTGATCTTTCTTCTGCTTATGTTAAATTTCGTTGTTTAAATGTTATCACTTCGCAATTGTTAATGAATATAAAATAGGTAAAAAGGTAAATTGTTCATATAATTGGCTTGCCTAGCTCATATTAGTAGTCGCCATCATGACTCCCGAGCGTGGGAAATTCGGGTTGACAAGTTGGTATCAGAGCTCTAGGTTACATGGGTCTCACAGTTCACAGACAAGCTTAGTAGAGTCTGAGGGATAAGTACGGAGACATCTGTATTTATCCCTTAGAGGCTACAGAGTTAGGAAAAACATCACATTCATTCTTTCCTATCGTGAGATTTTATTCTCTCTATGTTAAATTGAAACCCCTACTCTTGTGCTTTCGCGAATGGCGAGGTCACGTACCACTTCTTTAGCCTAACAATAGCACAAACCGGTGATAAATCAGCTATGTCTTTTGGAACTTTGTGCAGGTTAGATAGGTTTCACCAAGCTCTTCACTACTTTCAGCGGTGCATCTACTGAGGATCCCCGGGATTATCTAGACAACTATTATGAGGTTCTCAGGAACATGGGGATAGTTGAAGCCAATGTGATTGATTTTGCTACTTTTTGCTTGTGTAGATCCGCCAAGACTTGGTTGAGGGATTTCTGTTTGGCTAGGCCAGCCAGATCGCCAACTTTGACTTGGGAGCAGTTTACTCAGCTATTTTTGGAGAAGTTTCTCCCCATCACTCAGAGAAAGGCTTATCGGAGGCAATTTGAACTTCTCCAGCAGGGTTCTATGATTGATACTCAGTACGAGATCAGATTCATCGACTTGGCTTGTCATGCTCTTATCATACTTCCCACCGTGAGAGAGAGTGAGGAGGTTCATTGAGGGACTCATCCAGCCCGCTCAGTTAGCTAGAGGTGGAGGTAGAGGTATATGAGATGGAGGTAGAGATGCTAGAGGTGGAGGTGCAAGTACGATTGTGGTTTGTGGTAGAGAGTCTTCGGTTTTATTATCTGCCGTATCCAGTCGTGCCTAGTAATTATTTGAGTGCCCTTATTTATGTGTCTACATCAGTGGATGATTCTATTATGGTGGATCGTGCACATTGTTCAATTATAATGGTGATTGGAGGTTTTGAGACTCGTGTAGATTTGCTTCTTCTAGACATGGATGATTTTGATGTTATATTGTGGATGGACTGTTACCACCTTACCATGCTATCTTGGACTGCCATGCCATGGCCGTAACCGTAGTCTTATAGGGTTTGCCTCGTTTTGAGCGGATAAAGATTCCTGGTCATTCTATCTGTAGTCTTATCTCTTATGTGAAGGCTCGGCGTATGGTCGAGAACGGGTGTTTGGTCTATTTGGCTTATGTTTGTGATTCTAGTGCTGAGGTCCCTTATATTGATTATGTGCATGTTGTTCGGGAGTTTCCTGGGGTATTTTCTTCAGACTTACCGGGTATGCCACCCGACAGGGATATTGACTTTTGCATTAATTTGGTTTCGGGCACTCAGCCCATTTCTATCCCGCTGTACCGTATGGCCCCGCCTGAGTTGAATACATTAAAGGAGCAACTGCAATACTTACTTGAGAAGTGTGTCATTAGACCCAGTGTTTCGCCTTGGGGTGCGTTGGTATTATTTGTTAAGAAGAAGGATGGGTCAATGAGAATGTGTATTGATTACGGCAATTGAACAATGTTACAATCAAGAATAAGTATCCACTGCCGAGGATTTATGATTTGTTCGATCAACTTCAAGGTGTAAATGTATTTTCGAAGATTGACTTGAGATCTGGCTACCATCAGTTGAGGATTAGACCATGTTCGCAAATGCAGCAAAAACCTTGCAAATGCGAAGCCTACTCCCCTCCTGCCATCGCCGCATTTGCGATAAGGAGATTGCAAATGCGAGCTTAGCAAATTCGAAGTCTCCATCGCAAATGCGACCCCCTGATTGATTTGGCCTATTTCGCAAGTGTGATAAGGGTTTTGCATTCAGGCCACGCAAAAGCAACCCAATCAACGCAAATGCAAAGAATCCCCTAGCTGTCCATGTTCGCAAATGCGAACAAAACCTCACAAATGCGATGATCGCATTTGCGATCACACCAGCACCAGCAACCCTATTACTTAGCAAATCACTCTGAAGCTCTCCCGAATCACACCCGAGCCCTTGAGGCTCCAAATCAAACACCCGCACAAGTCTAAAAATACAATACGGACTTACTCGAAGTCTCAAATCTCATCAACTAATGCTAGAACCATGAATATCGCCCCAATCCAAGCTTAATGAACTTTGAAATTTCCAACTTCTACTTTCAATGTTTAAACCTATCAAATCACGTCCGATTGACTTCAAATTTTGCAGACAAGTCATATTTGACGTTACGGACCTAATACCACTTTTGAAATCAGATTCCGACTCTGATATGAAAAAGTCTACTCCTGGTCAAACTTCTCAAAAACCTTTAAATTTCTATCTTTAGCCAAATGACTCCAAAATGATATAAGGACCTCCGAATTCCTTTCCGATCATGTTCCCAACTCAGAATCACCATGCGGAGATATTCACAGACTCAAAATTTCAAACGGACATCGACAACACTGAAATGCACTTCAAGCCAAACTTATGAAATTTCTTCCAAAATGCTAACTTTCACAATTGGTGCCAAAATGCTCCCAGGTCATCCAAGATCCGATCCGGGCATACGCCCAAGTCCGAAATCGCCATACAAGCCTGCTGGAACCTTCAGATCATAATTCTAAGGTCGTTTACTCTAAAATCCAATCTTAGTTAATTATTTCAACTTAAAGCTTCTGAAATGAGAATTCTCTTCCCAATTCAACCTTGAACTTCCCGAAATTCAATTCCGACTATGCGTATAAGTCATAATACCTAAAATGAAGCTGCTCATAGTCTCATACTACTGACTGGCGTGCTAGAGCTCAAAACGACCGACCTGTTCGTTATATAACAAGAGCGTTAGAAATTAAAAAAATTAGAACATAAAGTAAAAATGTTGTTATAGTATTAAGAATCTAACGGCCATATAAGCGTCCATTGAATTATTATCAAAGCTAAATCCTGAATAAGAAGAAGCTTTCAAAACTATATTATAAAGAGTCGACTCTTACAGGGGGATTATCCTTTATAGATGCCTCCGGCTAAATCGAAATAATATTTCTATGTCATGCATTATTTGTAAATGTCAAATCAAGAGGCATAATACTGTTAGCAATAATAACAAATGATGTACTAACAATGATATTATTATTAGGTCACTCACCTTAAATTTTATATACCTCTTCAAACAACCGAAATAACCATCGCAAATATATCAAAGTAGAGTAATGATACAAAATTTATAAGGAAATCAAAAATGATAATATGGGATAAATTTGTGTATGGTTAAGTGTCAAATGATCAAAACAACCGACCGAATTTCTGTAGATACATTTAATATAAATGAATTGTGTGGTAAAAAATTAATGATTTGGAAGGTAATTTCTATCTAGTACTATCAATTACTACAAAATCGATGAAATCAGAGACTGTAAAAAATAGCTTGTCGAAATTATACTTATGGTCTCAAGTGAAAAAAATTCAACTGACAAAAAATATAAAGTAAGAAGATATCAATTATTCAGTAACTTCTTGCTTCGTGGCAGAGATGAAGAAGAACGTCTAAAATAGATTTGGGTCTTCAAAAATACTTGGTTATCAATCACAATCTTAATTGTACTGCATTTAATAAGGAAAATATTTCTGCCAATAGATTAAACGCAATTTGTGCTAATTGCATGAGAGAAATTAAAAGGCCATCGTAGTTAACAGAAATGAATATGTTGACCAACTAAATAAAAGGTTGATTGCGAAATATTATGGTAAAAGAAAAGATATTTTTTAGTTTGTGACTTAGAGATACTAACAATTACTATTAAGAAGAATACTTAAATACCCTGACACCAAATAGCTTTCTACTACACAAGTTTGTTGTCAAGTTTATTTTTTCTTATGTATGTTAGTGTCACCATATATGTAATAGACTAAGTTCAAATTGATCTTCCATTTCACATAGATTGATTTAGAAGAAAAATGTGTTTGTCATGCTATTGGATAGCTTATGTAATAGCACATAGATGGTATTTAGAAGTTTGACAATAACATCATACATGCAAAAATTGTGATATTGGTCAATGTACCTTTAAGTATATTTTTATCCCGGAATTCAACTTTCGTCTTCCGAAATTAAAGAATACCACTTTTAAACTATAATACTTAGTTATCTAACTAACATGACTAAATTGATCATTTATATAAGTTCGGATGATATCTTTTTATTTTGAATTTACGTATTATCCTAATATAATAATATTTTTCGGCTTTTAAATGATTTAAATGGTTAAACCATCACATGCCAGATACTAGTATTTTGAAAAGTGCCAAAGCATAAGTCTGTTGTATTGTACCAGTAGATTCAGGATGTAAACGCCCTTGCTATATGCTGATTTTGTTAATGTTTCTTTTTTCAGAAAAATTATTTTGGCGTATGTATGTAGTTCGAGTCCTATACACTGAATCACTTGCACAAAGGCTTTTATCCGGACTTATAGTCTGATTAGTCAAGCTGTAAAAATTAGCTTATTTTAAGAAGTAATTTTTTCTCAAAAAAGATATTTTTGGCGAAAAGATTGTGTTTGACTAACTAATTTGAAAAAAAACTTATGAACAACAATCATTGTTTGGCCAAACTTTTAAAAACTACTTCTAAGTATATTTTCTCAAAAGTACTTTTGAGAAAAAAAAAAGTAAATCCAAACTACATATAAAACGAAGTTGGTCTCGGTCACAAACACCCTTCAAAAAAAAGTAAAATCCAAAACATATAAAGGAAATAATCCAACGTCAAAACATTTGAGAAGAGAAAATCTGTTGATTCACATGAGCAAACTACATATAAAAATGAAAGGAAAAACAGAGAAACACTGAAATAATGAGAATGGGTGAGAGAGGGAGGAACATATAATAACCAACTTAAAGCTCAACTTAAATGGTAAGTACTTAGATGTCATTGTGGCGTTGGTTTACCGTCTGGAGTCTGGTACCCGCATTATACCTTATTAAATTTGGATGGCACCAAAATATCTAATATTGAGAATAAAGTGCTTTCTTACTGAGACGACTCTATCATATTTAGATGTCATTGGCTATACAAACTCACAAGAATTAGAATTCAATGTTTATTCAATTATTTGTTTAAAACGAAGTTGGTCTCAGTAGTAAACTAAGATACTAAGATACACAGAAGTAGTATGGTTTGCTTCATGATTTTATAATTAACAAAATACTGGAGTTACAAATATAGATGCACGCCAAATATCATTTGTTATTCCTTATGATTTTTGCTTAATTGCAAATATAAATTATTTTTTGCCCCTTATGATTTTTTCTTTTTTATGTGGACATTATGGAGATGTAGACCTTATCTATCGATGAAATTCTTGCAAAAAAATCTATTTTGAACCCTATTTTTTTCCCAATATAAATTTCTCACATTTTATTGTCATTAGATGGAGACTTAGAACCCTAGTAATAATTAATGACCTTTTTTATAAAGTGAATGAAATTATATATATAAAAAAAATCAATTGCGTTTGTGTTTCTATTATGCGTTTCCATCTGATTTGGATTCATTTGGACAAAAGAAATAAACTTCTAAAATCTCAGTTTGCATGTAGGCAGAAGGCTAGGCGCGCGATAGGGCTTCGAATTTTGCTGCAGACAAAATGGGGAGAAATTTAAAAATAGACAGATTAATATACTCAAGTTCGGTGTATCTGTATACAGCTAGTTTTCAGATTAGTTATTTAAAAATAGTTAATATTTACCAAGTTAATGAAAAATAGCAATTATTTTGCTGCAACAGAGACCGGTCCAACATAATATACTTGAGTTCGGTGTACCTGTATATGAATTCCAACATATTATGCTGGACCGGTATACTTTGCTGGCTCCAGTATAATATATTGGAGACTGGAACACCGGCGCTTCAAACTCCAATATATTATACTGGACCACGATACTTGCTAGAACTCCAGTATATTATGCTGGAGTTCTAGTGTACTTATGTTGGAACTCCATCATATTATGCTAGAGGTCTAGCATACTTATCCTGGAAATCCAGTATAATATGTTGGAGTTCAAGTATACTTATGCTGGAATGCCAGTATAATTATACTAGCGTATTTTCCGGGTTTTGAACAGTATTTTTGCTCAAATTTATCTTTACATGAAAAGTGGCTAAATTTCAATTGCTTTTGAAAGTGGACTATTTTTGAACGACCAGTTGTAAATCTAGCTATTTTTTAATTTCCCCCCGAAAAAAATTAGGATCTTTACAAAAATAGCCTATCATATTAATTATAAAATATCTGATAATATTAATTATTTATTTTTTCTAGTCGGATACATAAATTATGCATTGATTATATATAATTATACACATATAATACATAAATTATGCATATATTATATATTCATTAGTTATTTTTAGTTTACGTAGGCCGATATTTGGGTTAATACTTCATAAAAATTGCCCTTAAGTTTGTTGAAGCCTTATAAATGGCAATATGGGCAGTAAAGATGACTTATCTGTCAACTTTTTTACTATCGCACCAAAAAAATCAAACTTTGCTTTTCTTAAAGTTGCCAGAGATTAGCCACTAAATTTGAAATTATTACTTATATATCCGGTATTGACCATAATTTACAAGAACATTATGTAGTTTTAGTAAGAGGGAAAAGGATTAAGCATTTACCTGATATGAGATAACACATTGTTTGAGGAACCTTAGATACTGTCGGAGTAAAGGATCGTCAACAAGGAAATTCTAGTGCGTTAAATTTTTATCAAAAACTTGTATTATTTGATGATGCCATGTGAATTGCTAGAAACATGTGACTTAATAAATTTATGCGACTTAAATATCGTAATTTCTGAATGCGACTTATAAAGTGCAATTACTGTTGACCCCAACTATTATATAAACACTACGTCCCCCCTCCCCCCTCAAAACCCTAAAAATCTCTTCACGATGACCTTTTGTTCGTTAAAAATTCGCAGAATACTCCTAATGCTGAATGCTTGGCCTATATTTTTTTAGCTTGTTTTCTTGCGTTTAGGATTTCTTATTTTCCACAAACATTTTCGAAATTTCCAGCTTAAACATAGTTTTGTCAAAACCTCAAAAGTCAAATGTGATACAAGCGACGTTCAATAGAATAACAATAACCAAATAAGCGACTATTTATAAACAAGGTCTCTATTTTTAAATTATTAATCGATTACTGTTAAATGTCATTTACGATTAATAAATTAAGCATGTAAGCGAGAGCAGTGCTACTAATATATTGCCATTATATACCGTGGTAGTATTAATAATAAACAATTATTCCTTAAACAAGGTCTTGATTTCATTGTTATTGATTAACTACACTAGTAAAAAGAGCTGATTTTAATTGACTATTATTATATGATTTGGTTGTCTTAGAAATAAGCGATTATTTTATTAAAACACAGAACTAAATAATAGAATTATTCTCATAGTCCAAAAAAAGAAGTAAAATCTGATTGCAATACTCTTAAACCAAACACTTCTAAAAATAAAGAGCAACCTACCTTGCACCTGATGGGCAGCCATGAGTACACAAACAGATAACTTTTCTAAGCAACTACATAGGATTTACAATTGAGTCAGCTCTAATTACTTCCTATAGGATTTAGGCAAATCTAATGATAAAAGAAATTACCTTCTGGACGTGTGAAATAAGTATTACCATTAGATGTCTGTTGATTAAGACATATACACCTGTTAGAACAACAATAAATTCATAAACGCCTTTTAATTATCATCATTTTCTAGTTTAAAATTAAAATAGAGTTATACATACCCGAAAGAGTGGAGAAATATTGATTCAAAATATCTCGTTAAGAGGATTTCAGTCCCAAATAAATGTTAAAGCACAAAATACATATGACCCTGATTGTCTTATTAGATTAACATAAAACAAAATAACTACAATCACTCTAATTAACATATCTGGCCTAAAAGCGTACCAAAAATGCCAAATCTGGAGATATAAGGCTGGAAGTACTATCTAGAACACTATAAGAATAAAATATTAATTTCAAATTTGGATAGGGGCTGCGCAAACACAAGCCCCCGCTGCCACAAATTATGACGTAGGCTCGGCCAGTTGGACCGACCTTAGGTAGGCACCACTTCAAAGTGCAATGGTCACAAACTTAGGCCATGAGTCTCATTGATCGCTCGTCGACCCTATCCAGGTAAGTATGTTTCAAAGTTGCTCCCTCCTCCTCGTTTATATTACTCCATCACCCTTCCTGCATTTGATTCTGCCGATGTGGTATAATGCTCACACACTTGTTTCACAAACTAAGCAATATGTTGCGGACGGCCCAATTCGGCAGCCCAAACGCCCACAATCTTGGGCTAAAGATCCAACACAAGGCCAAGAGTCCTAGCTTGGCCCAATTCCGGAAGGTTCTAGTCAACTCTTGTCCATTTGACCTTGTAAATATTCTAGAATTCTCTATAGAATTCTAGCACATGTATATAGCTAGAAATATCTAGACTCTCTAGAATTCTCCATAGAATTCTAGGACATGTACCTTGCTAGAAAGTCATAGAACTCTCTAGACACTAGAGCTTTGTAAGCCTCCCCTATAAATATGGGATGGCATTTGTCATTTGAGCATCAGAAAACACTACAAGCAACTCAAGCCTTGTAAATCTCTCTAGTGCAATACAAGTTCTTTATTTGGCTTCATTGCTTTCTTCTCTAGTTCGAGAAGCTCTAGGCTTACTTAGCAACCTTTGGCAAGTTGTCTAAGTGCCGCGCGGGTCAGCTGCGCAAAATACTCATCCCGTGACAGGTGGTATCAGAGCTAAGGTTTGCACCCACGCAAGTTAGCTCACAAGCAATGGCCAACACTTCGAACGTGGCACAAGAGGGTGTTGTTGGTGTAGATGTTCTACCGGAGCCAAGCCGCGGCCGTGACGGAGAACGAGGCCAAGGCAAGACTCGTAGCAAGTCCAAGGCCCCATCTGTGGATGCGTTGGAGCCTCGTGTGAACACTCTCGAAAATGTATTCTCCGCCACTCAAGGAAGCCTCGAGGGATTGGAGGAACGAGTGGATGGTCTCGAGGGAGAATACGCTGAGTTCACGGTGGCAACAAAGGCACTCATCCACGAACAAGCGAACCTTCTCCAATGGGAGTTCCGTTCCTTTCATGATGAGTTGCTAAAACTTTGTAGCTTCGTCCAGGATGAACTACGTGTTGTCTGTGTGGAAGTAGAGGAAGTCCGCTCGGATTGGGCATGGCACAAGCGCACACTCTCCTCAAGTCCAGCTTCCACCAGCTCGAGTGATGCACGCCGCATTGACGTGCCAAAGCCAGACACCTATGATGGTACACGAAACGCCACCATCGTAGACAACTTCCTATTTGCGCTGGATCAATACTTCGATGCCGTTGGTGTACGAGATGAGGCATCGAAAGTGGGCACTGCACCCACTTATCTTAGAGGCGCTACACAACTATGGTGGCGTCGGAAGCATGGCGAGATGGGCAAGGGAATCTGCACCATCGACACTTGGGCCGACTTCAAGCAAGAACTCCAAAAGCAATTCGCCCCAAGTAATGCGGAAAAAGAAGCACGAGCGCGCTTACGTCGCCTCAAAAAGTCGGGTAGTATGCGGGATTACATCAATGAGTTTACTACCCTAATGTTGGAGATAAGTGACATGTCTGACAAGGATTCTCTCTTCTACTTCCAAGATGGCCTCAAGGATTGGGCCAGGACCGAGCTTGATAGGCGTGGCGTTCAAACTCTTGACGACGCCATCGCCATTGCAGAGTCGCTCGCTGAATACTCTACCCAATCTAGAGACAAGAAGGCCAATCAAGGCAAAGGTGGGGGAGAGAGTCGCAAAGACAAGGGCAACCACCGCAAGGATTAGGGGCAGAAAAGCCGCCCAGCAACAGGAGTGGGCAAGGTAGACCGGAGGGCAAGAAGGAGGCACTGAAACCGAGAAGCCCACGCTTCATATGCAATGGCCCTCATTGTGTACGCAACTGTACGGAGAAGAAGTCGCTCAACGCTCTTGCTGCCCAACTAAAGAGCAATCCCACATCGTCCTCGGAGGAACCCCAACTCAGCATGGGTTCTGTCCAACGCCTTGGCGCACTCAATCGCCAACAGCCCAGTCCATTAAGAAAGGGCTCATGTACGTAAGCGGCAAGATAAATGGCCAGTCTGTTCGCGCAATGATAGACACAGGAGCAACAGACAATGTCGTGACCATAGACGAGGCCAAGCGATTAGGCCTCAAGGCCACCAAGGAAGGAGGCACAATGAAGGCGGTAAACTCACCCGCCAAGCCAATTACGGGAACTGCACGAGGCGTGCAGTTGACACTTGGAACGTGGAGTGGAAAGCTTGACTTCTCTATTGTGCCCATGGACGACTTCAAGATGGTCCTTGGCATGGAATTCTTCGACCAAGCCCATGCCTTCCCACTGCCTGCTACCAACTCCCTAAGCATACTCGACGGGAGCAAGTTATGCATGGTACCCTGGAGAGAGGCAAGCCCGGGGAACAGACCCTCTCCGCCATGCAATTCAAGAAGGCGTTCAAGAAGGACCCAAGCTTCTTGGTCTCCATTCGGGAACTGAATGAGGAAGGAGATAGCGGAATATCGCCAAACCGAGTCCCTCCACAAAGTCAAGCCATCCTTAACAAGTACAAGGATGTGATGCCTCCAGAACTTCCGAAGAAGCTCCCACCTCGGCGAGAGGTAGATCATGCAATCGAGCTGGAACAAGGCGCAAAGCCACCAGCCTTGGCGCCCTACCGCATGGCGCCACCCGAACTTGAGGAGTTGCGGAGACAACTTGATGATTTGCTGGATGCGGGATACATCCGTCCCTCAAAGGCCCCATTCGGTGCTCCAGTCCTCTTTCAAAAGAAGAAGGATGGATCGCTGCGGATGTGCATCGACTATAGAGCGCTCAACAAGATCACCATCAAGAACAAGTATCCGATTCCATTAATTGTGGACTTGTTCGACCAGCTTGGAAAAGCGCGGTACTTCACCAAACTCGACTTACGCTCCGGGTACTACCAAGTGCGCATCGCGAAGGCTATGAACAAAAGACGGCATGCACTACAAGATATGGGTCTTTCGAGTTCCTTGTGATGCCTTTCAGACTTACTAATGCACCCGCCACATTTTGCACGCTTATGAACAAGGTACTCCAACCATTTCTCGACCGCTTCTTAGTCGTGTACATGGATGACATAGTGGTGTATAGCACCACACTCGAGGATCATGCTCAACACTTGAAACAATTCCTCCAAGTACTTCGGGACAATGAGCTCTTCCTCAAACTAGAGAAATGCTCGTTTGCCCAACAAGAAGTGGAGTTCCTTGGCCACAAGATTGCGGGTGGGAAGATTATGATGGAGGACACGGAAGGCCATCCTTGAATGGGAACCACCCTCGAAAGTGCCCGAGCTTCGCTCATTCCTTGGAATGGTGAATTACTACCGCCGCTTCATCAAGGGCTATTCGGCTAAGGCAACACCCTTGACAGATATGCTTAAGAAGAATAGAGCGTGGCATTGGTCCGAAAAGTGTCAATGCGCATTTGAAGATTTAAAGAAGGCAATTTCGGAGGAACCCGTCCTCGCACTTCCGGACCACACGAAGCCCTTCGAAGTCCAAACAGATGCCTCGGAATTCGCCATTGGAGGAGTCCTCATGCAAGACGGCCACCCTATAGCGTTCGAGAGTCGAAAGCTAAATGATACGGAATGCCGCTACACGGTGCAAGAAAAGGAGATGACAGCCATCATCCATTGCCTAAGAGTGTGGCGACATTACTTGCTTGGCTCACACTTCATGATCATGATGGACAACATAGCGACAAGCTACTTTCAAACACAAAAGAAGTTGAGCCCGAAGCAAGCACGGTGGCAAGATTTCCTTGCTGAATTTGATTATCGGCTCGAGTACAAGCCAAGGAAAGCCAATGTCGTTGCGGACGCTCTAAGCCGCAAAGCAGAGTTGGCAACACTTAGCATGAGCCAACCAAAGTTTGACCTTGTCTCACGCATCAAGGAAGGCCTCCAACAGGATCCGCTAGCAAAGGATTTGCTGGAGAAGGTACTCGAGGGAAAGACAAGGCACTTTTGGCAAGAGGAAGGTATCATCCTCACCAAGGGAGATCGGCTGTATGTGCCAAGGTGGGGAAATTTACGAAGGGAAGTTATCACGGAGTGCCACGACTCCAAGTGGGCTGGTCACCCAGGAATCGAGCGCACCATCGCACTAGCCCAAGCCTCGTATTTTTGGCCGCACATGAGGGACGACATCAAGGCATACGTGCGAACTTGTCTTGTATGCCAACAAGACAAAGTGGATCATCAACTTCCAGCGGGACTATTGGAGCCGCTACCAATAGCAACAAGACCATGGGAAAGCGTCTCCATGGACTTCATCACATCACTGCCCAAGTCTGAAGGTTGCGGAAGCATCATGGTCGTGGTAGACCGATACAGCAAGTATGCTACATTTATCGCCGCACCTGCCAATTGCAAAGCAGACGAGGCAGCCCGCCTAATCGTCAAACACATTGTAAAGCTTTAGGGAGTTCCAAGGAGCATTGTGAGCGACCGAGATCCTCGGTTCACTGGGTGTTTTTGGACAAAACTCTTCAAGATGTTGGGGACCGATCTCAAGTTCTCGACAAGCTTCCATCCACAAACGGATGGGCAGACCGAGCCCATTAATGGCCTCCTCGAGATGTATTTGAGGCACTATGTGAGCGCTCATCAGCGGGATTGGGCAAAGTTACTCGATATCGCGCAATTTTCTTATAATTTGTAGCGAAGTGAGGCTACGGGAAAGAGTCCATTCGAGATCATCATGGGATTCCAGCCCATGACCCCCAATTCCATAGCCTCGACTTATGAAGGAAAAAGCCCCGCGGCACATAAGCTCGCCCGCGAATGGCATAAGGAAGCGGACATCACGCGAGCCTATCTCGACAAAGTCGCGAGAAAAATGAAGAAGTGGGCGGATACAAGGAGACGGCATGTTGAATACAAGGAGGGTGATAAAGTCATGATCAAGCTCCTATCCCAACAATTCAATACATTACGAAAAGTCCATAAGGGGTTAGTGAGACGCTACGATGGGCCCTTCCAAGTTGTTCGACGTGTGGGCAACGTCTCGTATCAACTCCAGCTGCCGCCAAGACTCTAGATCCATCCGTTCTTCTATGTGAGTCTTCTCAAGCCATATCACGAAGACATGGGAGACCCTAGTCGCGGAGAATCGAGCCGTGCACCAACTGCCGTTGTCACAGCATTCGACAAAGATGTGGACTACATCATTGCAGATCGCGTGGTTTCAAGAAGGGGCGTGCCATCACATCACCAGTACTTGGTAAAGTGGAGAGACCTCCCCGAGAGCGAATCCACATGGGAACGAGAAGAAGATCTGTGGCAATTCGCTGAACACATCCAGAATTTCAAGCATGAAGGCGCGACGAGGACGCCGCGAGCTTAGATGGGGGAGGATGTTGCGGACAGCCCAAACGCCCACAATCTTGGGCTAGAGATCCAACACAAGGCCAAGAGTCCTAGCTTGGCCCAATTCCGGAAGGTTCTAGTCAACTCTAGTCCATTTGACCTTGTAAATATTCTAGAATTCTCTATAGAATTCTAGCACATGTATATAGCTAGAAATATCTAGACTCTCTAGAATTCTCCATAGAATTCTAGGACATGTACCTTGCTAGAAAGTCATAGAACTCTCTAGACACTAGAGCTTTGTAAGCCTCCCCTATAAATATGGGATGGCGTTTGTCATTTGAGCATCAGAAAACACTACAAGCAACTCAAGCCTTGTAAATCTCTCTAGTGCAATACAAGTTCTTCATTTGGCTTCATTGCTTTCTTCTCTAGTTCGAGAAGCTCTAGGGTTACTTAGCAACCTTTGGCAAGTTGTCTAAGTGCCGCACGGGTCAGCTGCGCAAAATACTCATCGGTGACAAATAGCTTATAAAAGGAGTCACTTGTTCAAATTATCAAAATGCTTCAGATTTACAATCGCAAATATGGAATTTCCTTTATATGTTATGAACATTTTTGAAATATAATCAGTTGCTTTCAGATATTCTGTGTTATATAGGCACCAAAAGAACAATAAATAAATTTCATTTCATGTCCAAATATAGAATTTCCTTTGTGTTGTGAAAAGTTTACATAGCACAAGGACAAAATGTTAGAAGAGATAATGACCCTGTTGGTTTTGTTCTTGATATGTTTATTGACACAACTAATAATAGAATCGTTGACCTAAGATTAACATTTAAAATATGAAGGATCTCCATAATTTCCCTGAGAGTGAAGGTCAGGATTTACACCCTGGTACTGACTAGTGAATCAGAACCCATAATCACTTCGTCCAAATGTATATTATTTTCTTCTTCTATTTAATCATCTGTTATTATTAAGCACAACTTTATGAAACTGCATTTGATGGGAAAGTCGGTCTAGTATCAGGGTTGTAGGATAGGGGCTCCTAGAGTTTTTTGTACTCCTCACCGGGGTTGGATGAGGCTTGGCAGGGCTATCCATAGATGATTTGTGTATTGGATTGTGTCTCCCTTATGATAGTTATTTATGGTAGTCATTGTCTGATATTATTGCATGCTACTTTATTTATGGTTCTTATGTTTAGATAATTATTTACCCTATTTTTGCTGGAGTTACTAATGCTCTTTTGTTTTTGTTTTTGTTTTTCCTTTCCTTCACTGAGCCGGGGGTCGATTGGAAATAACCTCTCTGCCCTTTCGGGTAGGGGTAAGGCCCGTCTACATATTACCCTCCCCAAACCCCATTTTGTGGGACTATACTGGGTAGTTGTTGTTGTTGTTTTATGAAACTGCAGCAAGACAAACCAAGGTCGCAACTCTACCCAGATCACAAGATTAGTGCAATAATGAAACTAAAGATGGAAAGTGTAAATTTGGAGTTGGTTGAAGTGGTATTCAATGAGGTTCAAGCTATCTAATGAATTCTCGGTCATTCATTTCTGGATATAATACGTATAGTGAAATTCAAACATTGAACGACACAGGAGAGCAACAAGCAAGCTTACAACAATAACAACAAACTTAGCTCAGGAGGGTAGTGTGTATCCAGCCTTATCCCTACCTTATAAAGGCAGAGAGGTCATCTCCGATAGACCATCAGCTTAAGAGCATGGAAGCGAGTGACGTAACAAGTAAGCAACCAGCAAGCTTGTGCCTTGTTGGAGGTGAAAAAAAAAGAGCATTCTTGTTGTTGATAAGAAAGCTAAATACAATACCCAATAATTTCAGTTACAATACATGTGAGTAAATCATGGTAATACTCATTGTAATTATGTTAATGAGTAAAGAAAGGCAGTAAATGTTAGATTGCAGTACTCTTAAACCAAAACTGTTGACCTGTGAGTACAAAGAGGAACGGCAACAAAAAATGATTTACAACTGTTGGAGGTAAATATTCTGAGTGAACACATGAAGGCTTTTACAACACTAGGAAATTTTGATTATAGAAGACGAGGATAATCTGAAATGCAGCTTAGCCCTCGCAACTCTCCATCAGCTGGAAGGAGAAACTAAGCACCCAGCAGTTAACATTTGCAGTTTAAATGCTATAACTAATTCCCAAATATCAAAGCCTTCATTAGCACCTGGATGCTTGAGTGGCACAAGAGATAATTGACCATTATCATTTATCGCTTTCAAGCATCGGTATAGTATCACTCAGCAGCCTGACCCAACTAAATCAACTGGCATCAGAGACAGGTTCTTTCTACATCACAAAGCCTAGCTAAGCTTCATAAGTTTGTCACTGGCGAAGCTGACATTTTCCTGTTCCAGCACAAACTGAACACTCGTCTGCTTTCCCAGCAATATGATTTAAGCAATGCTTGATTCTATCATTCACAACGTCCTGTAATAACAATCTTCTAGAATTAGAATTTTAACCAACAAGCTGTCTATAAAAGAATTTCAATGAGAAAACATTTGGCTATTTTTAAATCAACCTTTAGGACTAGAACTTCAGCCTAACAGCTTTAGTATGGAAGGATAACAATGCAAAAACATCTGACCACCATGGGTCATCCCATGACATAAAGTTTGCGATTTACTCGAGTAACAAAAGAATGGAATTTAAGTAGGACGTGGCAAAGCCATTGACACAAAAGAAAACAGAATGATAATTCATAAGGAACAAAGAATTCATTAAAAGGTTATCCTGATACAAGTGTCAGGAGACTGAAAGAAAAAGCATTTGCCAACTCATTTAAGGAAGAAAATCCATAGTTAGGCAAGAACTGCCGTGAGGTCAATGGATGGGAAAGACGGAAGGGTGAGCAACTATAAGTGCAAATGTTGGTTGATTCACCAGCTTGATGCAAACTAGCGGGGGGTTTTGGCTAAAACATCCCTCAACTAATACCCAACCCAAGGTACATCCTTGTCTTACCTAAAACATCCTTGTCCTATCCAACTAGTTGCAAGCTTCATCCTTCCCCTTAACTTCTGTCAGAAAACTAATGCTACCCACAGAAAACATGATAAGCACGTGACTTTCCCCTAAGTTTCTCTATTATGTATGTCTTCCACCTTCAGCAAAGCAGATGCTGAGTTTTCTTTCATTTTAAACGCCTTAAGAGTTTTAGGGAAAGGAAACCATTCTCTCCAACTCTTCTACACCATTACCAACTGAGAAGAGCAATGATTTTTTATGAAATTTGTATTGCTATGGTGTCATTTAGTCTGTTAGTATACTTTGGTTAACTTGTTAGTGTTTCAATCACTTTGCATAATATATGTCAATTCTAGAATGTCTGTTTTCTACTTTTCTTACTCTGTTAGTTTCATCAGTCATGGTATATAACTAAATATTCTGCGCCGAAAGAAAAAATTTAGCATATCTTCCAGTAGCAATTTTACATCAAGGACCATCTCATGCGTGGATATACTTAAAAATTTTCTATTTTTCCCGCAATAGAAAACCATGCAAATCTTTTAATTGGAGCAATGAAGAGCCTAGCGGAAGATCCGTTCAATTGATTCAAGAGCTTTCAGCAATAATGGTTGATGGCGAGGCACGACTTAAAGATCATTACAATAAGAGCGACAAATAGTCTTGAAATTCGAAAGAAAAATTGAGAAATGAAAGAGGAAAAACTCGCAAAACCTGATATTACTAGTCGTCTTATCTGCACTTATTGTATTAAACTTGTGATGTATGTTAAATGAAAAGTACTCCCACTGCCTAAGAGTATTTGTTTCGTTTCTTACACAATTAACTCTTCATTTTTGTTAGCGCTTCCAACCAATAAAAAACAGCTAGAGAAGCAATAATAAGAACTTACGACCAGTGGTGTGAAAGTAAAGCTAGAGAAGCATAATAAGAACTTACGACAAGTAACTCATGAAGGCCAAGAGGCGCTGTAATGACATATGATACTCCTGGATGTTCTTTTGCAGCTTCAGCCGTTAAAGAAGGAATATCCTGAAAAGGGAAAGGTATCAGGTCAAGACCTAGCATAATACATCAAAGGAAACTCAAAATAACCTAGCACAACTTTAGAATACATGAGGTGACAATACCTGGTTCCAGTGTCGTCCAGGAGAAAGGAAAAATGGGCTCACAATTACTCGAAGTGCTCCTCGTTGAACACACAAACTAAATGCATCTCTGATCGATGGTTCTGCTAGCTCCTACTATGTCATAAAGAGATACAGAGGAAAAATGAGAGTCCCAACCTTTCAAGAAGATTAAATAGAAAGGAGAATGGAGAGCTTAAGGCTCTGTTTGGGACTAAGTATTCATCAAGGCAAAGAAAATAACTTCTTTAGAAATCTATAGTTTTGGCTAGGAAAAAGATTAGGATTCTCTTATTCTTGCCACATTCTTACTCCTATCACCACTTCTTCACCAACCCTAAGGAGATCCCTTATCCTTTCAGTCCCAAAATTCTTTGGTTTCCTAGGTTTTCACACGAGTTATATTCCAAAATTTTCTTATACTTAGATTTGATATCATTTTTTTTTCCTCTACAAAGATATACTTTTGATTTTTTTTTTTTTGTTTTTCTTTGCCTTTGCTCTTAACATCCAAACCTACTTTGTTTTGGCTTTACGTGATTCCATTTCTGTTAATTTTTTCCTGAAAACATGTATTTTTAATTTTTCATTTTTCTTTGCCTTTGCTCTTAACATAAAAACATACTTCAAGACTCCTCGTTTCTTATCCTTTTCCACTGCATTTTTCTTTCCTCATCCACAACTAATTCCAAACAAACAGCGCATTAAAAACAAAAGCAAACAGCTAAGGCATCAGGAATGAAACAATGAACAAACAGCAAGGTCCACAACCGTAAACATACAAAGAGGGAGGGATAAAACATTCATACCATATGTGCAGGCTCTACAATTGGGTATTTTGTTCTCTCCCTAAACATTGCTACAAATTCATCTGACATTTATCATCAAAATTACAGCTATAAGCAAACTCAGAATAAATCAGTATCAAAATTGAAAAGTAAGAAAGGTGCCAGAAACTAACTTAGCATAAGATTGGACTCCAATCTGCGGGAACCATGATCCACAATTATCACTCCATCGCCTTCTTCTATCCCGTTTAACCCCTCCCTAAAGGCACGACTTGCAGTGGCCATACTATGCCTTTGGGGTAAATATCTGGATTTTGAAGGACCTTTATGTAATTTTACAAATTCAGGAACTGCACTTCCTGGTTTTCTTGCTGCGTATGTACTGGTTGAGCTTCGTGGTTTCAACAACACATAAGAACAGAAATTACTGAAATTCCAATTATATATGTATCTTTGAAACTAAATACAAATGAAGAATTAAGCTTTTATTTATAATCAGAACATGAAGAATCTTTTAAACTATATGAGAAACACTAGAGAATTAGAAATTACCTCGTGAAAGTGAACTGAGAGGATAATGAGGAAGAATCCATTCACTTCTGCCAATATCGTTTGAATTATTTTTCTATTTTAGGTACTTGAAGATAACATCAACCACCTTTGTATTGTAGACGGCGATATTAAAAGCCCAATGAATCCAAGAACTTTGAACGGCCCAATTACCCAAATATCACGTTAAAATAGCATTGTCTGGGCAGTTTTCGGCTGATTATTCAAAAATAATCAATATTTATTACGTTAATGAAAAATAGTTACTATTTTATTATAATAGAGACCGATCCAGTATAATATATTGGAGTTTGCTGTACTTGTATATGAACTTCTAACATATTATGCTGAACCGGTATGCTTTGTTGGTTCCAGTAGAATATACTGGAGACTGGAGCATCGGTGCTCCAAACTCCAGTATATTATGCTGGATCGGTATATTATGTTGGAGTATTTTTTCGGATTTTAAACAGCTTTTCCATTTAGATTTATCTTTACATGAAAAGTGGCTAAATTTTTATTACTTTTGAAACTATAGCTATTTTTGAACGATCACTTGTAAATTTAGTTATTTTTTAATTTCTACCAAATATCACATAATAGGGTAGAAATGACACTAAGTAGCAACTCTAAAGGGCTGCTATTTAGAAACTAACTGTGTGTATTGAATTTCTGTTTTTCAGTTCATTTTTTCTAGAAAAAAATGTAATAAAATATCATGAAGTTCTTATTTTTAGTTTGAAATTTCAGGACAAAATAAGTACCGACTAATCTCTAAATAGCATCCCTGCAAATGACTATTTGTGCACTAGCCCCCAGAATAGGGCCCTCGGATGAAGAAAAAGGGCCTACGTCCATGGGAGAAACTAAAAAATAGCCAGATTTACAACTGGTCATTCAAAAATACCCAATTTCAAAAGTAATCGAAATTTAGTCACTTTTATGTAAAGATAAATCTGAGCGAAAACACTGTTCAAAACCCATAAAATACTCCAGTATATTATGCTGGAGTTCCAGCATAAGTATACTTGAATTCCAGCATATTATACTGGAGTTCCACGATAAGTATGCAGGAACTCCAACATAATATGATGGAGTTCCAGCATAAGTACACTAAAACTCCAACATAATATACTGGAGTTCCAGCAAGTATAATGGTCCAGTATAATATACTTAAGTTTGGAGCACTGGTGCTCCAGTCTCCAATATATTATACTGGAACCAGCAAAATATACCGGTCTAACATAATATACTGAAGTTCATACACAGGTGCACCGAACTCCAGTATATTATGTTGGATCAGCCTGTATTGCAGCGAAATAATGGCTATTTTTCATTGACTTGGTAAGCGCTGACTATTTTTAAATAGTCAGTCCGAAAATTAACTATATCGTACTATTTTTATTACTTCCTGTCTAAAAGGAAAAAAACGGCCCTCTTTGATTAATGGTACTTAATAAAGACTTAACTTAAATAGCCACCTATCCTATAATATAAATTTAAATAATCTACTAATTTATATATATATATATATATATATATATATATATATATATATATATATATATATATATATATATATATATATATATATATATATATATGGGATATTTACCTAAATATGCCATATAGCAAACCTTATTACCATTATTGTGCCTTGTTTGGTTATTACCCGCATATTCCATGTTTTCTTTACCAAAACTGTACCAAACCGTATCTGGCTGAATTTATAGCCTAAAATAGCGCCAGATTTTAAGCTTCCCAATTAATATTTGATTCTGTCCCAATTAAATGATCTTTTTAAAACGTTAAAAGATCTAAACCCAGCGTGAATCTCTCAGCGTTAATCTCTTATACCTAGCCATTAGTTTCGAAAATCTCTCATTCTTCTACATCAAATACCGAAAATCAGAATTTACAGCGTGATAGTCAATCAAATTGTAGTTCTTCCAGATTTCAGTTTCGAAAATCTCTCATTCTTCTACATCAAATACCGAAAATCAGAATTTATAGCGTGATAGTCAATCAAATTGTAGTTCTTCCAGATTTCAGTTTCGAAAATCTCTCATTCTTCAACATCAAATACCGAAAATCAGAATTTACAGCGTGATAGTCAATCAAATTGTAGTTCTTCCAGATTTTTTAATACAGTTCTTATATATCAGTACCGAGATTCTACAATGTCAAAAATCCCGATAATGCTGAAATCTAATGGTTATTGGGATAATTATGGCAGATTTCGAGAATTTGAAGTTGATGCCATTTTGGTAGATGATAATGCAAGCTACGGAATTCTCCAGTCTACAATTGCAGAACAATTATCGATTGATACATCAGATAAAATTGTAGAAATAAAATATATTGTGAATGATAATTATCCTCCATTGCAGATTAGGAATGATATGGGTGTTCGTGTATATATGAAAACGAAAAAAGAGAATAAAAACTTAGGTTCGTATCCCTTATGTATTAGCGTAAGAGATTTCAATATGGAATTGGCAATCACCAATGAATGCATCAGTACAGGTATGTTTGATTCGAAAATGCTGAGATTTTTGTGTTCTCTAATCAACTACAATTTGACGACATTTATCAACAATGAAACTACAATGATGATATAGTACTGGAAATGACACAGCGATGTTGCTTTCAAATTTACCTACATAGTTACTACATTTGTGAATGTATTTTCTGCAGGTTCTTCAGGATCACTAAGGTTAATAGAAATTCCATCCTCACCAGCTATTGAGGAATATCAAAGTGAACTAATAATTGAATCTACGCAAACATGTATTGAAGAAGGACAAGTGTACCAGGACAAGAAGACGATAGTTGTTGCAATGAAGAATTATGCATTTATGCATAAGTTCCAGTTCAGAGTGAAAAGATCAAGTAATAGAAGGTATGTAGTTAGTAATTGATTTGAAAAATTACTGTATTATTGAAGCTAGGTTTGTTTATACAATTGTAGTTAAATTGTAGTCAGTTGTAATTAATTGTAGTCAGTTTGTAGTTACTTGTAGTCAGTTTGTACTTAATTCTAGTCAGTTTGTAGTTGCTTGTAGTCAGTTTGTAGTTAGTTGTATTCAGTTTGTAGTTAATTGTAGTCAATTTGTAGTTAATTGTAGTGTTTAATAAATATGTCTGAAAATTGGATTTTTTGTAGCTACTGGCTTGTATGTGTAGCTGAGAACTGCAAATGGCATTTCAAGGCAATGTCAATTCATAATTCTTCATTGTTCAAGATAAGAAGTTTTAGCCGACAACACACATGCTGCCGAATGGACGAAACATTCAGAAAGCGCAAATGTACTGCAACAGTAGTTGGTAGCATTGTCGTTCCAAAGTATTGTGATCCTATGACTGTTTACACGGCAAAGGACATACAAACTGACATGTTATCCGAACATGGAGTGAACCTAAGCTACATGCAAGCATGGAGAGCAAAGGAAAAAGCATTACAGTTTTTGAGAGGGAATCCGTGTGATTCGTACAACATATTACCAAACTATTTTTATATTCTTAAGAAGAATTATCCCGGTTCTGTTGTTAAATTGAAGAAGGCAGCAGATGATTGCTTCTTGTATGCATTTGTTGCTCTTTGTACATTAATAAATGGTTGGCAACATTGTAGGCCGGTAGTAGTGGTTGATGGGACATTCTTAAAATCAGCATATAGGGGTATTATGCTGACAGCAAGCACCATGGATGCAGCAGGTACTAGATGTAATAATTTTGTAGTTATTTTGTAGACAGTTTAAATAATGTAGGTAAATTGTAGTTATATTATAGTTAGGTAGTATTTATATAAATCAATGTAGTTAAATTTCCTAAATTCTCAATATATATTTGTATTTAATAGTTAATCTTATTTTATGACTACAAATTGTAGGTTCTATTTTGCCTTTGGCATATGCTGTTGTTGATTCTGAAAACGACGCGTCTTGGAGGTGGTTCTTTGAACAATTCAAGGAGGCATATGGTGAAAGACCTTCAATGTGTGTTGTCTCAGATAGGCATGAGAGTATATCGAAGGCAACATCAGTTGTCTATCCGGGCATGGCACACTACTTTTGCATGTGGCATATATGGACAAATATAAGGTCAAAATTCAAGAAGGCACATCTACAATTACATGAATTGTACTTTGCTACAGCACGGTCATATACTCTGGATGAATTCAATGAAAGGATGATGAAGATTGAAGCCCGTGTGTATCGTCTTACCTATATGATATTGGCTATCATAGATGGTCAAGAGTACATGCAACGGTGAATAGAACTTTTACTATGACGTCAAACATTGCAGAGTCGTTGAACGCTGTAACAAAAGAGGCAAGAGAGCTGCCAATATTTGATCTATTTGAGTATATGAGGACTATTCTAGAACGTTGGACAAAAGAAAAGTTATTGAAGGCAAAGGGTACTTTCACATTACTTGGTCCCAAATTCAACAAAGAATTGGAAGATAACAATACATTATCCCAGAAACTAAAGGTAATATATTCTTGTTTGGTGCAGGACAAAAAACAAAAATAGTAGTAGCTGCTGCAGTGTTTCCAGTTTGTAGTTAAAATACAGTCAAAATGTGGGTAAATGTACTTAACGTTTATATATAGTTTGTTTGTAGCTGATTTGTAGTTAACTGATTGTTGCTAACATAGTTAACTGATTGATTTATTATTATTTTCTTTTTGGTCTTGAATTGTAGGTGAGGGCTTCAACAGATCATATACATACTGTGTTAGATGGTGTGATGCGGTACATTGTATGTTTAGAAAATAAGAAATGTAGTTGTGGACAATTCCAACTTGATGAACTTCCATGTGCCCATGCTTTGGCAGCATTAAGGCATAGGAATGAAAGACCGGACAACTATTGCTCTCCGTATTACACAACGAAGAGCCTTCTTCTTACATATGAATTGCCAGTTAATCCTCTTCCTGACGAAGCCAAATGGGATGTTCCACAACATTTTTTGGATGATGTAGTAAAGCCACCGGCTGGAGATAAAAGGCAGCCAGGTAGACCTCACAAGGAAAGATATAAAACATTTGATGAAATAAACTCAAAAAAGTACAAGGTGTCATGTGGCAATTGTGGAGGTGAAGGGCATAAAAAAAGAACTTGCAAGAATGCGCCGAAAAAGAAATGAATATAATGTAGCTAGAATTGTTATTCAAAATACATGTTAGTGATCCCAAATTATCGGAATTTATTGTGTAACTGTTCTATGTTTTGACGATAATAAATAAGTATAATCATATATTTGAGTAATGTAAACTGTTGGCAGATTGTAGTTATAATGTACTGTAAGTGTGTTCTAAATGTATTACTCGGAATCACCTAATGTGAATTTGTAGTTAAACTGTATTTCAATTAGTTATATGCAAATGTAGTTATATGGAATTTTAGTTATATGTAGTTCAATTTTGTAGTTATATGCAATTTGTAGTTCAATTGTAGTCAATTGTAGTTAATTGTAGTGTTTAATAAATATGTCTGAATAATGTATTTTTTTTGTTTCTACTGGCTTGTATGTGTAGCTGAAAACTGCAAATGGAATTTCTAGGCAACGTCAATTCATGACTCTTCATTGTTCAAGATAAGAAGTTTTAGCCGAAAACACAACAGCTGCCGAATGGACGAAACATTCATACAGCAAATGTACTGCAACAGTAGTTTGTAGCATTGGCATTCCAATTTGTAGTTATATGCAATTGTAGTTATATGTAGTGCATTTTTGTAGTTATATGCAATTGTAGTTAATTGTAGTCATTGTAGATAAATAATTTATTCCAACAATTATATAAGAACTGACAGTTATATAAAATGGCAACTGAAGGTATTATATAAAAGTAACTCCAACATTAATGTATAAAATAAAAATTGTATATGCTATTAGATATTAGATAGCTAGAATACTCGAGTATTAGACAAAGCTGTTACGGCAAATATGCTATTAGATAGCTCGAATACTCGTGTATAATGTATTCAAGAAAAAATGTTCATTCCGGTTAGCTAAAGCAAGGGAAAGGAAGACAGGTGATCTAGACCAAGTTAGGTGTATCAAGGGCGAGGATGGTAGAGTTCTGATGGGGAATCTCAAATCAAACAGAGGTGGCAGGCGTACTTTCGGGACTTACTTAACGAGGAGGGAGATCGTAATATAGAGCTAGGGGAGTTGGGGCATTCAGAGCAACATAGAGACCTTGGGTACTGCAGGCGCATTAGGGTGGAGGAGGTCTTGGGGGCTTTGCGTAGGATGAGTAGGGGTCGAGCGACCGGGCCTGACGAGATCCCAGTGGAGTTCTGGAAGTGCATGGGTAAGTCAGGAGGGGAGTGGCTCTCCAGGTTGTTCAATGCGATCTTCAGGACCAAAAGGATGCCGGATGAGTGGAGGTGGAGTACAGTGGTGCCCTTGTACAAGAACAAAGGGGACATCCAGTGCTGCAACAACTATAGGGGTATCAAATTAATAAGTCACACGATGAAGGTTTGGGAAAGGGTGATTGAGGAGCGGGTGAGGGAGGTGACATCTATATCTGGGAACCAAATCGGTTTCATGCCGGGCCGCTCCACTAAAGAGGCTATCCACCTTGTCAGGCGGCTGGCGGAGCAATTCAGGGATAAGAAGAAGGACCTACACATGGTGCTTATCGACTTGGAGAAGGCATATGACAAGGTCCCAAGGGAGGTGCTATGGAGGTGCTTGGAGGCGAAGAGCGTGCCAGAAGCCTACATCAGAGTAATCAAGGACATGTACAATATCTTGGGTCTGTGATTCAGGGGGACGGAGAGATTGACGGGGACGTCACTCATCGTATAAGAGCGGGGTGGTCAAAGTGGAGGCTTGCATCAGGAGTCCTGTGTGACAAGAAAGTTCCACACAAACTCAAGGGGAAATTCTATAGAGCCGTGGTTAGACCTGCGATGCTGTATGGGGCGGAGTGCTGCCCCGTGAAGAACTCGCATGTTCAGAGAATGAAGGTTGCAGAGATGAGGATGCTTAGGTGGATGTGCGGACACACCATGCTAGATAAGATTAAGAATGAAGTTATTCGAGAGAAGGTGGGGGTGGCCCCAGTGGATGAGAAGATGCGAGAAGCGAGGCTGAGGTGGTTCGGGCATGTGCGGAGAAGAAGTCCCAATGCCCCGGTGAGGAGCTGCGAGCGGCTGGAGATTGTTGGCGGTCGGCGAGGCAGAGGGAGGCCTAAGAATTATTGTGGAGAGGTGATTAGGCAGGACATGACTAGAATGTAGGTTTTCGAGGACATGACCCTTGATAGGAAAGTCTGGAGGTCTAGAATCAGGGTTGTAGGATATGGGCTCCTAGAGTTTTTCGTATGCCTCATCCGGGGTTGGGTGTGGGTCAGCAGGGTTACCCATAGTTGATTTGTGTTTTAGCTTATGTCCCCCCTATGGCTGTTAGTTATGGTACTTACCGTATGATATTCTTGCATGCGATTGTATTTATGTTTCGTATGTTTAGATAATTATTTACGCTATTTGCGCTATTTCTGCTGGAGTTACTAATGCTTTATTATTTTTGTTTTTGTTTTTGTCTTTGTTTTTGTTTTACTGCTGTTTTTCCTTTTATCCTATGAGCCGGGGGTCGATTGGAAACAGCCTGTCTGCCCTTTCGGGTAGGGGTAAGGCTTGCCTACATATTACCCTCCCCAAATCCCACCTGGTGGGAGTATACTGGGTAGTTGTTGTTGTTGTTGATTACATTGTTTTCCAATCCAACTACCAAATATGAACAGTATAGTCTACTTCTTCTTTCGTTGAACTTTAGTCCTCTCATTCTTTGCCGGTGCACCCTTCCTCCTTGCAAGCCTGCCAGTAACCTCACTCTCACTTATTGAACCATCTGTTAGCTTCTTTGTGGCGTAGTCCCACAACAGAGCTCCATATCGTCTACGGTATTTGTCAATATCAGTAAGATCTTCCTTTGGGATAGACAAATCACCATTGCTAATATACTCCGCAAAAGCAGCCACAAATACACCACAACCCCTGCAGAATATGAGAATTTTTCATCATATACCAAACGATAAAAAAAAAATTAATTAAACATATAGTAAGGGAGATTAGTTTTTTACAGTGAGCCTTCCTTTTGTTGTGGAATCTCAGCAACCATCCATTGTATGTCGAGAGGGTCTGTAACTGGTTTCCCCTTTTTTCTCAGATAGTACATTATAACATCAATGTGCTGAAAAAGTAAAAGTGCAATTTACAATAAGTTCTAGTGTAGACAAATAACATCTAAAAAATAACTACATATTAACTACAATTGTAGTTAAACTGTATTTCAATTTAGTTATATGCAAATGTAGTTATATGGAATTTTAGTTATATGTAATTCAAGTTTGTAGTTATATGCAATTTGTAGTTTAATTGTAGTCAGTTGTAGTTAAATGTAGTGTTTAATAATTATTTCTGAATAATGTATTTTTTTGAATAACTACATATTAACTACAATTAGACAAATCAGCTTGCTTGACTATAACAGTGAGCCAGCTACCAGAGATATATGGAGGCAAAATGCCATTAGTTCCTATTCATGAAGCCTAAGCAATTAATTACATTTAAACATAATAGATAAAGACAAAACTGCAATTATAAACTATATACTTTACTGTACTATAGATTACTTATCTGGGGTGAGCAAGGGCGTAGAACAAGTCCTTCTTATCAATTTTTTCGCAACCCAAATCCAACCAAGAATTGACATGGTTATCCTTCTTTGAATAGAAGTCTTTCCTCATGTAATAATAATAGAATTAAACAAATAAAAAAGTCAGAAACATTTACAACTTTAAAGTCTAAAAAGGTTCAAAGATATAGAAAACAAGTACATACAGGCATGGTACATTTAAGCACCGTACCTCCTAGATGCTTTGTCAGTTCGATGGTATAACCAGGTTGTAAACCAATCTATTAGTTCAGGATCAACATCTTCACCAATGAGACTTGTGAATGGGTGCTTTAGGTAAAAAAATTTTTGGCCCAACAGATGTGCTGCCTTCAGTACTATAGAGTGGAGTGAATGGTGATCGTGCATGTTTTCCGGGTAACCTTGTTCTTCCTTGATGAACAGGGGTTGAATCAACTTGTATGGGCTCACCATACATGACCATCGTGATAGGTTTTTTCGGAAGTTCAAAATCATCCAATGTCACACCTTTCTTTTCAATTCCTCCACGCATAACTCCAATCTCCTCTTCTTTTTCAAGGCATTCATGGACAACTTCAGTCACAGTTACACCATGAATTGGTGACTGTGGAATGTTGTCTTCAACATCTGCTACAAAAATAATTTAATACTTAAAAGCATTATAACAGTGTATAATCAACTATTTTATATTAAAAACTACATTATTAAACAATACCTTCTTTTGCTACCTCAGCTGCTTGTTGGAAGTCATCATACAAATCAACTTGTTGTTCAACATGTTGAGGAGAAGTGGGAGCTGAAAAGGAAAGTTAATTATTTATTAGCAATTCTTGAAGTTTGTATATATGTATGTAGGAATTATGTAGATACCTGTTTTACTGGTGCTTGCACGGAGTTGAGCACCAACATTGAACTGAAAATGTTTGTTTTTGTCTGCTTGATGTTGTTCTTTATATTTTGTTGAACTAGCAGCAAACTACATTTTTTGAGGAATGTTTGAGAATGCTTTATTGTCATAACTATTATATGTAAATTCTTACCTTTGACTCATCCAATTCATTCCTCATGTTGACAGCATTCATTACACTTTTCAAAGATTCATCTATGAACTCTCGAAGTTTTGAGAGTTCATCAAAAACATTCTTCTTTAACTGATCTAACTTTCCATCAACCTAAAAATTAATTATGTCTATTAGTTGGTAAGAATATTCTATTAGTTACACTTAAATAAAAAGAAACTACAAAGTAGCAGGAATGAATGCAAGTGGTACTAAATAATGACTACACAACTGTATTTTCTCACAGTACCTGCTCAAGCTTCTGTTCCAACTTCCTGATCTGGCTACTGACAGATTCCATGTCATTTGGAGAATTAGCCTCTTCAGGTTCAACTGTCAGAGAAGCAGCAGTTGGGACTTTTGATGGTTGACCAACCTCTTCATCTTCATATTTAATCTTTTCTGGGAGATTAAGCGCTCCAATCTCTTCCCCAGATGCAACCATGTTTGAGAACTGAAAGATGGAAATGAAAGTTAAGTGAATTGAAAAGAAAATTGTAGATGTAATGTAGTTACTATAACAGTAATTGAAGAATTATACAAAGGTTGAAAAAAATACCTTGAGCCACTCAGGCTTGATGATTTTGTCTTCAAGGACAGTTAACCAAATCTGTCCCTTTGTAGATGACCATCTTAAAATACGAGGAATCGAGTCAGAGCATCGTGTAGCAAGCTCGGAGCTGACAGAAGAACAACACTCGTATAGCCACACTTGTAAGGCTAATGAGCATCCCCGTATAAGATAAGAATGGACGTTGGGATTGAGACGATGTCTGACAGATTCAACAACATGCTTGAAGGATTTTGTACCCCATGGGTACGACTCAAAATTACCACTCTCTATAAGAAAGAACGTAAACTTGTCTATCAAACTAACATTGTCCTTATCAGAAGGATAAACAAAGAATTCCAACATATACAGGATACACAACTGTACAACATCCAAATCATTTGTCCATGATTTGGATGTCACTACATTTCTCAAAAGCCATTTCTCGACCCGAGCTTTCTTAGGGACATATTTAGTCATTAAATGGCTAACATAGTTAGAATTGTAACCATAGTACGAGAAACTATTGACACAATTAAAACCAGTAATCAAACAAAAATCTCTCAAGGAAAAAATCATTTTTTGTCCATTTAAAAGAACAGAAAAGTAGTTGTCAGTAGACTTTGATAACTCATACTTCATTAGAAGATGAATTGACTGGTTCTGCATGCAGATTGGGGGCATATCTAATAAATAACCAAAACATGTTTTCTTGAAAACAAGTAATTGGTTTGGGGATAGTAAAGCCTTTATCTGGCTAGGTATCGTTGGATCGCACAAGCTGTGGAATCAGATCACACCATATTCAACATTATGTTGAGCACAGTAAGGTCCATTCTGCAAAAAAAGTATATTAATTGTGGTTAGAATGACGCTAGATTTCAGCATTACAAGATATAATGTAACATATCATAAAACTACAATGTTAACCTACAAACTACATTTAAACTACATTCTAACTACAAGTTATTTTACAAAAAGTATAACTACAATTTACTTTACAAATTACAAATCAACTACACTGTAACTAGATATATACCCTGACTTTTAATCACAGTTCCAAATAACACTATAAAATTGCAGAACACAGATCTACTACATTGTGACAGACTATATGAAACTACATTCTAACTACAAGTTATAGTACTAAAAGCATAACTACAATTTACTTTACAAATTACAAATCAACTACACTGTAACTACATATATACCCTGACTTTTAATCACAGATCCAAATAACATTATATAATTGCAGACCACAGATAAACTACATTGTGACAGACTACATGAAACTACATTCTAAATACAAATTACTTTACAAATTACAAATCAACTACACTGTAACTACATATATACCATGACTTTTAATCACAGATCCAAATAACACTATAAAATTGCAGACCACAGATAAACTACATTGTGACAGACTACATGAAACTACATTCTAACTACAAATTACTTTACAAACTACAAATCAACTACACTGTAACTACATATATACCATGTCTTTAATCACAGTTCCAAACAACACTATAAAATTGCAGACCACATATCAACTACATTGTGACAGACTACATTAAACTACATTATAACTACAAGTTATTTTACAAAAAAGCATAGCTACAATTTACCTTGCAGACTACAAGCAACTATACTGTAAATACATTTATATAATGTCTTTTTATCACAATTCCAAATAACACTACAAAATTGCAGACTACAAATCAAGTACACTGTAACTATAAATTTATTGAGCATGTATAATGTAACTGCTTTTATACACTGTCTTTTTATCACAGTTCTAAATAACAATATAAAAACTACAATTAACTACAAAATTGAGTCAATAGTATATTTTGCCAATTAACTACAAACTGACTACAATTAACTATAAAATGACTACAATTAACTATAATTTCTATAAACAAACCTAGTATGCAATAATACAGTACCGTTTGACAAAAAACACATAAACACCAAAAAACACTTGCATACTATTTTTTGGCAAAAAATATTAAACTACAAAACAGTGAGGAGAAATAAAAAATGTTTACCTTCAATGAAATTTTTTGTGGAACCAATTTTGTAGGTTTTTTAGAGGGTTTCTTCTTTTTTTTGTTTTGAGGGGGAAGGAAACACCTTTTGTTTTTTCGTGATTTGAAGTTTGGGTGAATCTTCCACAAAATCATCATCATCGACCCTCAAGTTTTTCCCCTTTCGCTTACGTTGTTTGTCGGCTTCTGTTTCTACACCGGTAGCAGCAACATCGTGCAAATTCTTGGTTCGCATTTCAGCACAGATTTGTCTTGGCGATGCAGGAACTCTATCTTTTCCACTTGCATGGACAGATTGTTGATTTTTGGTGGTGATTTGGTGTTAAAACACCCAAATCAAAAGATGGAATATCGGCTAATTTTTGTCTTTTTGGAGTACTAGCTTTTTTCACCATTTTTGACAGTGGATACGATTTTAGTGACTGGAACTGTGGTGGATTGAGAAAACTTCTCGAACTGAAATTGTGCAAGGTTCGATAATGGCGGATGAACTTCAAGCAGAGAAAGAGAGAAATCGGTTTTGTAGAGGGTTTATGACTTTGATACAATTTTAGGGACTGAAACTGGTGGATTGAGAAGAACTTCTCGATCTGAAACAGTGCAAGCTTTGACAATGGCGGATGAAGTTCAAGCAGAGAGAGAGAAATCGGTTTTGGTAAACAAACGTGGGGGGGAGGGTAATTAAAAAAGGGGAGAAAATCGTGGGTTTTGTTTGTAAGAGAGAGAAGAAACATGTAGAATAAAATCTAAGAAGATACACAGTTCCACAAGTTATGCCTATAATTAATAAGTTGATAATTAAAACTTAAATAGAATTTTGGTACAAAAATTAAAAGTTGGTATGCTTAAATGTAATAAACACAAACCTTAAATATGAATGGTAATAAGGTTTGTTATATGGTATGTATATGTAAAAATCCCTATATATATATCACGTATAAATATAAAAGTAATCAGTAAATGTGGCCCGCTATTTATATAAAAATCCTTACTTAAAATTCAATGGCCCACATCCTCTAGGCTATTGACGGTATTCCATTATCTTATCTTTTTGTTACTCTTTTCCCTTTGCATTGGATATTTTAGCTCCGATTTGGACATAAATATTCTTTATTTTTTCCAAAAAAAAAAATTAACAATATTATTTGCTCGTGGAATTAGAGCAGTTTCTTAAAACAATTGAAGAAAATTTTCAAGTTTCGAAACCTGTTTTGGTCAGTTTTGGATGAAAATTTTTCTTCCGCTTTTAAAATTTCAACCTTTTTTCAAGTAAAATACATATTTAAATATAATTTTAACTTTCTAAAATTATTAACACAACTTCAAAAACTTTTATATTCAAGTTCCAACCAAATTTATATTCAAACGCCTATTTAATTCAATTTGGTACAAAAATCAAAAAGGATTAATTAAAAAAGTTAAATTGCTCAACGGTGGAACACTACATGTGGCATGAAGGTTGTTCATAAAATGGGCGCCATACACTAACAAATAGATTTCGTTCAAAGTCATATATTTACAATATTATGGAGTAGAAATCAAAATTAGGTTAAATGAGCTACTTGTAGTTTGAGTAGTAAGATTGCTGGAGTTATTAACCTAATAATGAGATTTTTGTTATGAAATAATATAAAAGACAAGAACAATATAGAGAGAATAGGGAGAGGAGTATTCTTATTGATACTTTGGGATGGTTTACAATAGAATAGAACCCCTATATTTATAGGGAGGTGGTGACTTAGCCACCACACCCTAGAATCTCTCTAATTATAGACATTCACCTTAAATAGGATTCTATTTATAACACTCCCCCTTGAATGTCTATTCAATAATGTGCCTCGTTAAAACCTTAACTAAAACAAAACCCAATGGGAAAAAAGTTAAAGAAAAGGAAAAAGAGTACACATGTTTGAATATGCGCCTATTGGTTGCCTCGTTAAAAACCTCGCAAGGAAAACCCAGTTGGGACAAAACCTTGTAAGGGAAAAAGGGTGCAACGCGCATTAACTCCCCCTGAATAGAGCATCAATTCACATCCTTGAGCATTTGCATTTCAATCTTGTGAACCATCTTCAAAACGATCTTTGGAAGATATTTGATAAATAAATCAACCATATTGACTTGAACAAATATTCCGCACCTTGATATTATCATTCTTGATAGATATGAACATCTTCATATAATGTCGTGGAATAACTCTTCAATATCTCCATAGATGTATTCTCAATGCCATCATGCTTTGACTTTATACTTTCAAGTATTTGAACTATATGTCCAAATCTACATGTCTTTCATATGGAATCAAGTATTTGTCTATACGCTTTAAGCGTATCAAAGACTTTGTCCTTCTGGGACTTAATATGAGTATTTGTAGTGAGAATATAGTTACTTTCTTTGGGTCAGCAAATGCGTATAGCATGCTTTGCAATATGTTGCAATTGAATTATCCATTTTATGAACTTCAGGTTCATGATATTCGGGGATTTACATATACAAATGATAATTCATCCCATTTAACCTTTTCTCAAGTGTTTATCATGTCTCCCCCTCATGTTAGAAAAGCTAACTTGTTTCCTCAACTTTGGGAAATCATCTTTGTGCATTATCATGTCAATATACACAGCACATTAATAATAAGATGAAATTATTTGGTTCCTGACCCTGAACCACTTGTGAGGGGAGAATATACTCTCGTATACAACGTATATCAAACTGATATATATAACTTTGTTCTCATAAGAAGCAGTTTAGCTATTAAGTGGAGGCACTCAATAATTATCTTGCTAAACCAACTTTGATATAAACCAACTTATCAAGATGAACTTGAGTAGAAAATCTGGAAATTATGCTCGAAGTTAGATTACTGAGCAATTTACCTCGCAAGCACCGGCCAGGCTGCAGGTTAATAACAATCGCACATGTAACCATATCATAGATGCATCATATGTGGTATACATGGCAGGTGAATGGGCCCATATTCACCTTTGATATTTCCAGAATTTATGGGCTTCAACCCGAACTCTTTAGTTGGTCAGTTCATTAATGAGAACAAGTAATACAAGAGAATTCATAAAGAACTTTTTAGTTCTTTAATATTCACCCATGTGAATTTGCACATCATACTTAAAATGAGATGGCTAACATGAATGCCAACTGAATAAATTATCAATATTGGTAAACTTCAAATTTACACCATGACATGTGCACTTATCAATAAACTTCAGGTTTATTATGACATGGGTTTTTATACCAATAGATATCCACTTTATTGTGGCATTCTTTTGTTTGTGTAGTACAAACTGGAGAATGAAGCGGGTGGCTTTTCATATACAAATTATCCCGCTACAAGTTGTAGTAATAGGAGATATCAAATCTTTCCTTCATTTATAGTCTCAATATAATCAATCGCTTTCGCGTGTACTTTGGAAACTGAATAAGTTTCTTTGAGACTTACTACAGCACAATACTCAATTGTGTTTCTCCAACATAGTAATTGGCTCTTCTAGAGCTCTCAATTAATTTTGTACTACCACAGATTCATCAACATCCATGTGGTGAATATCTCTTTTAAAGAGAAAGTTATACCATTATGGTCATGGTCAAAATTATATGCAAGATATGTTTCTTGCATTATCGTTGTCCTTTAATAGTCATATTTCCAAAATACTTTGGCGTACAATAGGTACGTGACCAACGATCATTCATGCCATATATCATCTCAAACCTCCTTCTAGGGGTGAGTGTGGTATCATCTCAAACCTCCTTCTAGGGGTGAGGGTGGTATATTCAATACCAACTTCATGTTCATATTCTTCCGATAATGAATATGTATTCGTGAGTCAGATGTTGTCACATTTCACTGCGGGGATATGTGATTTTGTTATCCTTTTCAAATCTGTAAATGCGTCTGGCATTCGATTTGCTATTCTTTGCAAATGGATAATATTTTGCGCCTCTTTTTCACAAATAGAGGTATGTAGATCAAGATGAGATAATGATGCATTTTTCCACAAAATTTCCCGTTTGGTTTCACCAACTTCTCCCCCTAATTTTGGGAAAAGTGTCTCATCAAATTGACAGTCTGCAAATCGTGCAGTGTACAAATCCCCTGTCAATGTTTCGAGGTAGCGAATAATGGAGGACGATTCAAACTCAACATATATTCCTAACCTTCTTTGCTGACCCATTTTGGTGCGGGATGGCGGTGCTATAGGCACATATACTGCGCATCCAAAGATTCTTAAATGGGATGTATTAGGTTCATGACCCAAAACCAATTGCAGCGGGGAATATTTGTGTCAATTCGTCAGTCAGAGACGAACTAGCATTGCTGCATGCAAAATGGCGTGACCCCAAGCCGAAGTGGGCAGCCTCGTTTTCATGAGTAAATGAGATATTCAAGATTATACTCATGTATTGTCTCAATCTGATATCCATTTTGAATGATATCTTTAAAACTCAACAAGTTCCTTTTAGACTTGGAGGAGAACATTTTGACTGATATCATTAAAACTCAACAAGTTCTTCTTAGACTTGGAGGAGAACATTGCATTCTCTAAAATATCGTTCCTTTAGGCAGAGTTATAGTTGCTCTTCAGGAGCCTTCAATCAATTTAATTCCCATAGTTTGCCATACAAAAGAAAATATACGAACATGAGAATAAACAAGTTCAATTCGTTTGTTTCACATTTAAACAATATTTTCAAAATCTGCTGAGGTCAGTTGACTAACTAAATCAGATAGTCGATTATATGTTTTCCATAATCGATTACTATGTAGTTTGAAAATTTCAGTTTAAGCATTTTCTTAAAACAATCGATTGTTAAACACACACAATCGATTGTTGAACATTGACAATCGATTGTTAAACACACACAATCGATTATTTGCTATTTTGAAAAATTTCAGATCACACTGTCTTAAGACAATCGATTGTTAAATATAGAAAATCGATTGTTGACTATTTTGAAAAACTTCAGATCACACTGTCTTACGACAATCGATTGTTAAACATAGACAATCGATTATTTGCTATTTTGAAAAATTCCATATCACACTGTCTTAAGACAATCGATTGTTAAACATAGACAATCGATTGTTGACTATTTCGAAAAACTTCAGATCACACTGTCTTACGACAATCGATTGTTAAACATAGACAATCGATTATTTGCTATTTTGAAAAAATTCCAGATCACACTGTCTTAAGACAATCGATTGTTAAACATAGACAATCGATTGTTGAACATTGACAATCGATTGTTGAACATTGACAATCGATTGTTTTGCAGTTTTAATGCGAAATATTAGATAATCGACTAACTGTTAGGTTAGTCGATTACCGCTACTGGAAAATAAAAATATTATTGAAATCTGAGCATATTGAAACATTCTAAAGAACTAATACTAACATTATATCATAAACTAACTAATACGAGCTGATACTCATGACTATTAGTTGATTCACTAACTATTACAAATAAGTGAAATAAAATCAAACAACTCCATCTTCTTTCATCACAGATCCATCACCGATTAGGTGGTCTATTTTCCCATCGGGTTGCTCAAAGAAGTCTGCCACATCCAGGTGGGTGATGTCAAAATTGTCGTCAGAGACAAAATTTGTTTCAGGGCCTTTACTCTTTCGAGATGCTTGATAAAGGTCAACCAAATGTCTTGGTATACGGCAAGCTTTTGACCAGTGCCCTTTTCCACCGCAACGATAATATATAGTTTATGAACTATTTGCTTTTGGATTCTCATCGTATTGTGCTTGTGGCAGAGTGATCAACTTCAGGTTGCCATATCTCTTCTTTATGCCATTCCACAAGATAGGTGGATCTTTGACTGTGATATATTCAATTTTTAAACCTTCATCAAGGTGATGGCGCAAGTAAATCAAGGCCTTAGCACAGTTTCAAACCTTCATCAAGGTGATGGCGCAAGTAAATCAAGGCCTTAGCACAGTTTCAAACCTTCATTAAGGTGACGGCGCAAGTAAATTAAGGCCTTAGCATAGTCTTGGGTGCATGCATTAGTTCTGTCTGGCGTCTCCAAGACCCATTGCGTCCAAATGGATTTCAGCATCCAACACCCATGTCATATAGTTCTTGCCCGAAATTTCAAGGGCAACGAACTTTCCTTTTATAATGTCAGACATGAAACAAAATTACATCAGGAGCGTGTTCATACTTACGGGCTCTATTACAATTATCACATTCACTTCAGGGAATGGATCATAATCATCTGTATGTGCTATACACAATCACATGTCAAATATTACTTTCATAAAGTGAAAGATTATTTTGAGAATCTTTATTATTCTCATTATCACAATAATGACGATTATAATTTCATCTATTGCCACGTCCACATTCATTGATACCATCATGGTAATAATTTTATCTTCTTTCAGACTTATCATATACTGCTACCACATTCTCTAAAGGGAATGGAGCAAATTCAATGGGACGGAATTTTAATTCTTTGCCCACAATCATACATGAATTTGATCATGGCAAGGTATAGAAATTTTACCACTTCATGTGAGTGTAATTTCTTACGAACTCCATTAGAGTTATAATCAAACTTTGTTGTCTTTGTTTGTATATAAAATCAAATCGTAGAATTTCAAGAATTTGAAAGGGAAAAGTAAATTACTTACCTTTAAGGTATACCAATAAATGTTGTGATATCAAATATACCTCTTGAGTTTCCATCCCGTTGCATTACTTTATGATGATACCATCTCTTCTATTTTTTCCGTATAGAAATTAGAGAAAGGCGGCGATTGAGTTGAGAGAGCCGAATCGGCTATGAAGCAAAACCCTACACAAACAAAAGTTAAAATAATCGAAAATTTCAATTGGTTAGAGACTCGTGCTGATAACGTGTTATGAAATAATATAAAAGACAAGAACAATATAGAGAGAATAGGGAGAGGAGTATTCTTATTGATACTTTGGGATGGTTTACAATAGAATAGAACCCCTATATTTATAGGGAGGTGGTGACTTAGCCACCAAGTAGTAAACCCTAGAATATCTTTAATTATAGACATTCACCTTAAATAGGATTCTATTTATAACAATTTTATTAAACTGACGACTTTTCATTTCTTTTTAGGTATAAGCATACGTGAAATGAGGCTAACCATAAAAGAAATAGCTTCAGCACATTTTTTGAGTCATAAAATGATATGTGTACTTGACAAAATAATTTTGTAAGTGGCATTGCTTTCTTTGAAACTTTGATCACATTATATTACTTCATTTTTTGAGTAAATATTTTGTGGATATTCTGTTTAATTTTGAACGAATACTAATGAAATTCTAAAAAATATGTGAACTAGAACTTATTACAAACATATGCTGTTGTATGTTCTATTAGCATTTGTTTTCATTTAAGAGCATGAAGCCATGAACAACCTTAAAACGTCACTGATACTAACTTCTTGATGGACAAGTTTGTCTTATTAAGCACTATAATTATCGAAATTCTTAAATAATTTATGTTATTTTAGAATATTTCGAGATTAGGATGAGGATCGATAAGGTATACGATTAAAATTGGGGAGTTTGACGTTGAGGCTACTATGACACTTCACGCTCAACCCCGGGAAGCTTGAAGCTGAATGCAAAGTGTGACCCCGAGATGCGTCCCTCGAGGGAGCACATCGAGGTTCATTATGGTCAATCTTGGAGCAGTACCAATCGATGATCGACATGGAAAGGCGGGAAAGCTCCCAAGTACACGTGATTAGAGCTGACCAAGTCTGCAAGAATAGTACAAATCTGTACTAGGCTATTATACAGCTATACCAATAGCATTTTCTCGTCATTATTATACATGTACTATTTTGGAATTTCACCTACTATATAAAGGGAACCCTTGTCATTTTGTAACACACACGAATATTGAATATAATAGAACATTCTCTGCTTTTCTTGCCTAAACGAGCTCAACAATTGTTCTACAACTTTATTGCTCCTCATTTATTGTGTTCAATCGTTGTTCTTCATTTATTGCTCATCATCAATCTTTAAAGGCTTCCCTCGAGGTCCCATATTGATGAGCTCGAGGCCCTTCGTCTTTTGACCACACTGGTTTCTTATCATTCCTTGTTCATCTAAACTTAGCATTATTCACATAACAACTAGTATTAAGATAAATCACTTATTTTTAGAGCCACAAATCAAATATAATTGTTAATATCATTTTCAGGGTAAGCAGTTTGGTGCCCGCCGTGGGGCTAAAAATAATAGTGATTGTTTTGGTGCTAGATTCTGATAACACATGTTATTCTTTACACTTTTTCTTGTCAAATAGCACACAAAGTGTACCTTTTCACGACAGTGAGGGACTTGGAGAAAACAGCGGCATAGGGCTCAATGTACCACATGTAAACCCTGAGGGAGTGTCAAACGTGGAGCAGTTGATATCAACTCCCACAATGCTCTAAAGCAGGCGCAGACCCTGTAAGGAATGGACGTAGGGAAGCCCAAGTTGGAGGCCAAGAAGCACGAGGAATGGAAGGAGGAGGAGTCAGCCTCCAAGTGATATTCGAGATATTTCAAGCTCAGCAAGTTGCTATCGCTCAAATTCAAAGTCAGAACAGAACCCCTAACACCGCCGAACCAGTCAACATGAAGCATGAATCAATGCTAGAAAGACCCGATGAAAGTGGCTTGGGGAATGACCTCACAATCATGAAAATGCTCAAGGAATTGACTAAAAGAATCGAGCCAGGAGAAAAGAAGATAGAGGCCAACAATAAAAAGGTGGAGACTTATAACTCGAGGGTCCATCAGACCACGGGCGCACCCCTGATTCTGAAGGGTGTGTATTCAAATAAGTTCGTGCAGAAACCATTCCCATCAAGTGCGGCTCTGAATCTCATCCTGAAGAAATTCAGAATGCCCGATATCTCAAAATATAATGGAACCACGGACCCTAATGAGCACATTACCACTAATACTTGTGCTGTAAAAGGGAAATACTTAAAGGATGACGAGATTGAATTCGTCTTGTGAAAAAATTTGGAGAAACACTGTCGAAGGGAACCATGATGTGGTATCACAGCCTACCCCTGAAGTCGATGGATTCGTTTGCCATGTTGGCAGATTCTTTTGTGAAGGCACATGTCGATGCCATCAAGGTTGCTACAAGGAAATTCGACGTCTTCAAGATCAAACAAAGGGAGAACAAGATGTTGAGGGAATTTGTATCTCGCTTCCAGATGGAGCGAATGGAATTACCATCGGTCTGATAACTGGGCAATGCAGGCCTTTACTCAGGGCTTGAGCGAGCAAAGCTCGATAGCTTCGAAGCAGTTAAAGAAAAATTTGATCAACTATCCCGCCGTGACCTGGGCGAATGTGCATAACAGGTATCAATCAAAGATTAGGCTCGAAGACGAAGGAACAAATATTTACAGAAAGGGAGTCGAGACCAAACAAGGTAATATACCAACCGTATGTAGAAGATCGAAGAAATGCCCCGAGGCGATCAAAGGACAGATCGAGTTTACAGTTTCGGGGACTCAAGAGTAAAGCCGGGTTCGATAGACACATTGGGCCGGTAGAGGCACCCCGGTTATCTGAGTACAACTTCAACGTTGATATCGCGGACATCATACCGCCCATAGGTAAAATCAAGGATACCAGGTGGCCAAAACCCATACTGTCAAATCATTCAGAGAGGAACCCTAACTTGATATGCAAATATCACGACACTTACATTCATAGGACCAAGGATTGCAGGCAGCTTCGGAAGAGGTAGCCCGACTGATAAGCGAACGGCACCTTCGATAGTTCCTCAGCAACCGAGCTAAAAACCAATTTCAGGAAAGAGGGGCGAAAAGGAAGAATGAATAGGAAGAACCACAACACGTCACCCACATGATCATTGGAGGGTTCGAAGCCCAACATGGACCCGTTGTCAAGCCAACGAAAATATCCATCACCAGAGAAAAGTGAACTCGGAGTTACATACCGGATGATGCTCTCACATTCAGCGAAGAGGACATCAAAACCTTGTCTCAGCCTCATAATGACGCACTAGTAATTTCTTTTCTTTTGAATAAGTTTCAAATTAAATGTGTGCTCGTAGATCCAGGTAGCTCAACCAAAATAATCATGTAGAGAGTGGTGGAGCAGCTCAGGCTACTCGACCAGATCGTACCCACCTCTCGAGTCCTTAATGGATTCACATGGCAAGTGAGTGAACGAAGGGAGGTTATCCTCTCGGTCAACGTGGTCGGTACAATCCAAGACATCGAAGGTGAAATGAGATACAATGCCTTACTTGGAAGGCCGTGGATACATAGTGTGAGGGTAGTGCCATCAACCCTTCATCAAATGAAGAAGTTTCCAACCAAGGATGGAGTAAAAGCAGTGTACGGAGAGCGGCATGCAGCAAGAGAGATGTTTGTGTTTCACGGCATGGCACCGACATCGACGCCCTCTACATCAAAAGATAAGCAAACATTCAAGTAGAAACCATACCCCACTTTCTTGGTTGTTCCCGAATGAGCGAATAAAGGGTTGTATTGGGCCCTCGGAGCAAGCAATTGAAACATATCAAGGCTCAAATGCTATCATTGCTAAGGTACAACCCTCTCCCTTTTCATTTATATTTTATACTAACTTGTTGCAGGTGTTCGATTAAGAGGAATCGAAGCACCCTCCGGCTCGAAGACCTTGGGTTTTAAAGTATGCGTTGTGCTATTTTCCCTTAGAACAGATTTTATCCCAAACGAGTTTTACTGCCGAGGTTTTTACTGAGGAAACATCCATATTCTACCTAAGGAAAACTCATCAAGTATTCAAGGTTTCTCTTCGATCAACCTTATATACTGGGCGGGGGCATCACCCCGGGAGGTCACCTCTTCAAAGAAATCAAACTATGCCTAGGAGGACCTCGATAGGAGAAAGTTATATTAGGCCAAACGGTCAAATGAACCGTCTCCATGTAGAATAATCGAGCCTCTAAATGCAAAAAATATGTACGCATATATCAAGTAATTGAGGAAGCCTCTTTGCTTGTCAAAGCATTTTGTGGCTCGAAAAAATTCACTACTTTCTCATATGACGGCTTAGGGGCCAAAAACTCTCGAATACTCGGGGACTGTCATCGATAATTAGCTCATCTATCTATCAAAAACTTGAATTTGTAAGACTTCGATCAGGCAACTTCGAGCTCATAGGACCTCGGTGAGGCAACAATCAGATCTGTAACACCTTAACGAGGCGTGCCCAAACTTATAAGACCTTAAAAAGGCATAACCCCAATATTAAGGCCAAGGCTATATATCCGAACTTGTAAGACCCCTAAAAATGCATCCCCTCGATATAAATGCCGAGGTTATCTCACTCGAGGACTAAAGGCTACGGCCAAAGATAAAGACTACGGTCATATAAAAAAACACCGACCAAATTAACGCGACTCGAAGACGTATGACCGCCGCCATAAAATTAAAGGCCTTCAAATACTTTGAAAAAACTTTGAAGAGAACCGGTTAATCAAGCTACCCCCAACATAAGCGAAGGAGCTTCGATCATATTAGCTCCAAATAATGAAAAAACTTCAAGACAATCATCCTTCAAGAGAACCTCCCAAGGTACTCAATCTTCGTCACATATCAACTCATAATCGAGGTTCTTATTTGAGCCATCGAAGAGTCGGATGAAAACAAAACATACCAAGGCATAATCAAAACTTCAAACTCCTCAGCTGAAATGGGGAAAACTATAGCAATATTAGAGGTCGTATCGACTTAATCTAAAAGTGCCTAAGGGCCGATGCATAAAAGCCTAGGTCCAGCCTAAAGATCCTAAGGGCCAATGTGTTGAAAATCTAAGGGTCAATGAGCCTGAGTCAAAATTTAATTCGAGGTCCGAGCCCTGAGCGGTTAACTATTATCAATTACTCATCAAGCACAACCTAAGGGTTACTATCTTAAAAGTCCAATATATCGGACTAATTATCGACGAGCATCAACACTCAAAACATAAAAAAAGACACAAGCAAGTGGAAATTCATGTAAAGGGAAAAAACCAAATGGTTCCCTTTTTGTTATAAATAATGGTACAAAGATACATTTACAACACTCTCGCATGATCCCTATATAAAGAACAAGAAAGAAAAACCTAGCCTACCCTCGGGAACTTAGCCTTTCCCCCCTCGAGGACTACGTCTCCATCGAATCCCTTGGGACCATCTCCCTCACTGGCCCCCTCCTCGTTGTCTTTAGCATCGAAAACGAGGAACTTGGCGTCGGACTCATCCGTCTTGGCCTGCTTTATCTCCTCATACAGATAAAAGCCCTTACAATGAATCTCCTCAAGAGTTTCCCTCTGGGATTTGCATCGAGCAAATTCATTGCTTGTCCTCTCTCGATCGGAATCCCCCTTCAACTTCGTACAAGCTTCAGCACCATCTTTAAGACAGATGGCCACCTTCTTATCGGTCTTTGCTCGGACCTCTTCGGCTTCGACTCGAGCGTCCATGACTTTGGACTTCATCTTCAAAAGATTTGTTTCAAGCTTAGCAATCCTGCTCATCTTTACTGAGTTTCCTCTCAAGCATTATGAAGTTGTATCTCGAGGGAGGAGGCCTTAGCCAAAGCGTTCCTTTTGGCCATAACATGAGCATCTATATGTTCCTTCAAGTCATTGCATTCAGAATTGACCTGGTTGGCTTTGCCCCGAGGAGCTCCAGCATCTCTGTCTTTCTCTGCAACTGGGATACCGAAACATTAGTTTCTGAATATGGGAGAAGAAGCATGTATTCCCTCAAAATAGAAGTTACCTATTTCTCGAGGTTGCCTTAGTAATCACGATTTCAGTCCAACTCTGATCGAAGATGTATCAGCTCTCTCATCTTCTTATCACAAAGAAGCCCGAGATATTTCTCCCCATTCAAGGTTTTATGCAGCTTAGCCTCACAGCGAAGCAGCTCAGACTTAAGCTTATCGAAGGCCTGTGAGAAAAAAAGTTAAGTTAAAAAGGAGAGAGTACGAAGTTGGAAAAGTTATAGTAACTTCAAAACTCACCATAGAGCACAGCCGCTGAGCTTCCTCGAAGGTCGACTTCTCATCTATCGGATTGGTCTCATAGGCCGTGGTAGAGCAATCAGGAGCTCTGATGAGGCAGAGATACATCGAAGCCTATTCCCCTCGTAGTACTTCCGGACGTTCGAGAACCAGCTGCCAAACCAGGTAATGAAGGACCTTCACCTTTCCTCGCTTGTGGAATCTTTCCCTTGAGACTAAGGGCCTCGAGTACAACAAGCTCAACAGTCTTAGGAGGACTCCTGATTTGAGCTATCAATATAGAGTCATCCTCTCCGAGTGAATTAATGTCCACAGAACGACTTATGAAAATGAGGTCTTCGTCAGCGGAAATGTCCTCTTCATGCCCCCTGGATGGATCCTATTTTGCTATGGGAATCTTTGTCCTTCAAGGACCTTTTCCTTTTTATTATCCTTCCCTATCTCAAAAATCAAAGGTCATTCCTCATCCTCAAAAGGGGACGGTCTCACCTCAGAAAACTCATTGATGCCTACAATATAGAAATTAGTGTACGAATGGGAAAGTACTCCTCAAAAGAAGGAATATATAGCACATTGCATAGTGCTTAGCCTCCCATTTTCCCATTGACAGATCTCGCCAATTGCGCTCATCATAAGTCGAAGAGGCCGCTAATTTGCAGGCCTAATCCACAAGATCGGGGACCTCATTTGGCATACACGGGATCGCTGCATAAAAGGCAAGAAAACACCCTTCCGGAGTCAGGCTCGACCAAGAACAAAAATAATAGAGTACAGTATATCACTTGCGCTTGAAATTCCATTTTTCGGGAAATGACAGGAACTCCAAAGGAATAATAAAGAGTTCTCACTCGGACAAACAGACTCATCCATTCTTGATCCTTATCCTCGTCATCACTGGAAATAAAGAGCTTGGTGGATCAATATCGTAGTGTAATTAGACATCGATGATGCAAAGGCCGATACAATCTGATGATGGCTAAGAGTGAACTCGAGCTCGGCCTTTTCAGCAAAAAATCTCACCATCAACACAATTTGCTAGAAAGGCGGATGGATCTGAGCCAAAGTAACTTGAGATCTTTGATAGAATTTAAGCACGTGTCAATCGAGAGGACCCAACGTAAAAGGGTACATGTACACATTGAAACCCCTCTACGTGGGCTATAACATCCTCTTCCAAGGAGGGTACCTGCAGCCTCACCTTTTCTCCCCATCCGCAGTCTCTCCTTACAGCCTCGAGGGGTTTCTCTTATATTGATTGAATGAACCTCGATGCATATTCTCGATGGCCCAGAACGTCAAGAGGTTTCTCTATCATAAAATATATTATCAAGATGACATAGTTTGAAGTTAGCTCACCAAATGCCAGAGGTGTACCACTGGTCGGGCGGGAAGCAAAGGTGGGACTTCCCTCTTCCTGGTGAATGGATTTGGGCATGGTAGCCATAGCTCCTCTAAAACAAGAGAGGGAAAATGAAAATTCATGCGAAAGCTTTGATCTGATGCGACACTAGAACTAGCGAGAAAAAGGAACTCTATAGAGAAAGGTAGTTGCACAAAGCGGCAAAACCCTCAATGAACGGAAAGCAAATATGTATAAGAAGAGCGACGACTATTCATTTACTTGTATAGCCAATAAACTATCACGATGCAATTATGACTTTTTTGGAAATGTACCGACGAGTAATGCTGCACAGTGGTCCGGGCCTGGCCCCGGACCGGCCTAGTACCGCGGGCCTAGCGGGCCTAATAGGCCGGTTCTAGTAGGCCTGGGCTCTAGCAGTGCAAAAGCTCGTGGTGGGCCGGTTCAACACATAAGGCCCGTGAGCCTGAGACCGTTAGGCCCGACGGGACCGCCAGGCGGGCCTGGGCCGGTTCGATCATGACTAACGGGCCTAAACAGGCTCCAATGATCATTTTTTAAAAAAAATCTTTAAAAAATGGCCACCGATCAGATTTTTAAAATCTAGCCGTTGGCCTTCAGAATATATCAGTTAGCCACTTTAAAAAATAGTCATTTGGCTCCCAAACGATATTTTAACCCCAAACTTTATATAATTACACTTTTTTCCCAATTCTCAACTATAAATACCCCCTCATTCTTTCATTTTTACTCACCAATTCATCAATCCCTCTCAAGTTCTCTTAATCTCTCTCAATCTATATTTAATTTCTCTTCTATTACTTACTTTATTATTGCAATTTAGTGAAAATTGTGAAGTAGGTGAATTAAAGTATTCAAGTCTTCAAGTCTTCTACGATTTGCAATATTCAAGAAGTTGTTTGGCAATTCGGTAAACTCGTTCCAACTCTTAAGTTTTAAGAATATATTTTTGTGTGCTTTAGTTTGCATAATTGTAATTAATATGGCATTTTCTTTGAGAAAAATATTTGGTGGTAAGGGAAAAAGTAAATTGGTAAAAGTAGTGGCCAACCTACTACCCTCCCCCGGCTCCCCGACCTTTTACATTTACTCGTACTGCTGCTCCTATTATTCTTGATAGTGATAACCCTTGTTTTCAATTGTTCGATAGTCAATTTTGCCATAATGTTGCACCGGGTGAACGATTAATTGAAGAAATTATGAATGCTCTTTATCATAATCAAACTATCTTAGAAAATGATGAGGAAAATGAGGATGTAGATGAAACCCAACCGGATTTAGATGATACACCTACTAGTCCTGTTAAAATCCAACTGATGCCCCGACCGACCCACATGTAGAAACTCCTACATTTAATAGACAGCCTTCTAAACGCCCCGAAACATCAATTGTTTGGCATTTTTTACTCAAGTAAGAGAACAAAGTAAGGTTAAGTGTAAAACTTGTGGGAAATTGCTAGCGCATAAATATACTGGAGATCATAACGGTACGGGTAGTTTGGCTAGGCACATAAAAATGCACCCTATAGATAAAGCTAAATATTTACAAATGAGGGCGCAACAAGAGGGAACAAGTGTAGATATTGCGGCTAACCCTAGTACTGGTTCAAATCTAGTTCAACCAGGAATTAACACTGTGACCGCTGGTATTTTATATTACGATCCTAACAGAGATCGTGAAGAATTAGCAAAGATGGTTACCGTTATGTGCTTACCCTTTAGTTTTCCGTCAAACCCTCATTTTGTGCAATATGTTAGAAGAATTTTTAATCCTACTTACAGAGGTTGGCCTCGCGCAACAGTTAAGAGCAATATTTACAAATATAAACATGAATATGAACAATATTTGCGTTATTTGTTTACTCATATAACTAATCGGATTTCTATTACTACTGATATTGGTAGAAGTAATAATGACTGTAATTATCTAACCGTTACTAGTCATTGGATAGATGAGGAGTGGATAATGCAAAAACGTATTATTGCTTATAGAATAATAAATTCACGGCACACAGGTAAGTTTATTGCTAACACTTTTATTGATTGTAGATATTTTTGAATTAGAGATAAAATAATGGCAATTTCTATGGATAATGCTTCTAGTAACACTAGTGCTACAGACATACTTACAACAACACTGAATCCTACATTTAGTAATTATTTCATGGTAAGATGTATTTGTCATATTTACCATTTAATTGTTGGTGATGGAATGAGAATTTTAAATTTATAAATTGAAAAGGTTAGAATGGCTCTTAATTGGTTTTTTTATCCAAACCGTAGAAATAGAGTTAAAGAGTATTTTAAAAAATGTGATGAATATGGCCTTAGAGAAAGAAAGGTTCCTAAACCTTGTTCGACTAGATGGAATTATATGTACGAAAGTTTAGTCATTGCATATGAGTATCGAAACCCAATTAATGCAACGTTTAATTCTCGTGTTGGTGGTGAGGATGATGATGAATTCCTTACAAATCAAGATTGGACGAATGTTAAAATTCTTATAAATATTTTAGAACATTTTCAAATTGCTACTAATGCATTTTCTGGGAAATATTATCCAACTATTTCAAACTGTTTAGTTTGTATTGCAGCACTATGTGATTTGTTTGTTGAATTTTCGGAGGGTGGGAAAATTTATCAACTTGCTATAAATACAATGAAAGAAAAGTATAAAAAATATTTTTTCCCTATCCCCCATATTTATGGTGTTTTGCAATGTTAAACCCTACAATGAAATTAGGTGGTCATCACTTTTGGTACTCAAATACTTATAAGAGTATAGATATTTCACATGAGGAATTTGCTACACTAGGAGATGCAATGGCCTCAATTAAAATAAATGCTCAAACAATCTATAATGCTTATCAACTTGCCTTACATCATGCTAGGCCAAATGTTCCAACCCCTACTTCGTCCAGTACACAATCGTCTAAAAGGGTTGCGGGCCTAAAAACACTTAAATCTTGGACGGAGTTCAGGGGTTCTCAAGGTGATAATTTTGTTCATACTTCACATCTAAATGAGCTTCAAGTTTATTTGTCGCAGGGACTTGAAAAGGAGAATCCAGACGGAAGCTTTGATCTTTTGGAATGGTGGAAGGCAAGGGAAAAATATTTTCCTGTACTTGCAAGGATGGCATGGGATATTTTATCTATTCAAGCTTCAACAGTTGCATCAGAGAGCGCTTTCATTCAAGCAAGACTTCAAATAGGCGATCATAGAGCATCTATGAGGGAGAGCTTGGAAATATCAGTACTATTCAGAGATTGGATTCACGCAGAAAGAAGAAACTTTGGACTTGCAGAATCACAACCAGAGATAGACGACGCTTATGAATAAATGATAGCAGAACTTGCAGAGGATGCTGCTTCGCCCGGAAGCGATGATGAACAAGCTTCTTTTCTGCCACCACCAACGGATCCTCCTCCGAACCTTGAAGGATTTATGAGATTTGTTAGAGATAAAATGTAGATTATGGTGTAACTTGTACTCTGGCATTTCTTCTTCAGTTTTTTTTTTCCTTTTAATGGTGGTATTAGCACCTTGTTGGGCTCATTCCATTGGGGGGAAGAAGACTAAGAAAGATGTGCCATTTTTGGGTAATAGAAATTATAAGACATTCCCTTGAATATCTCATTGCAATATTTTTTTGGTCTTTAACTTGCAATTCTTTATAAGCTATAATATATATATATATATATATATATATATATATATATATATATATATATATATATATATATATATATATATATATACATATATATATATATATACTATAATACTATATATATATTTAACATACTTTATACTATATATATACTAATATACTATATATATACATAATATATTATATATACTATATAAACAATATATACTATCACACACGCACACACACACACATAAACATTAAATATATATACACATTCTAACATATATTCTATACATAATACACCCTTATATAATATATATACATATATATAAGACAATATAATATATATATATATATATATATATATATATATATATATATAGTTTACAAGAAAGTGCCTTAGATAAAAAAAATTTAAAAAAAAAGCCCGGAACAAAAAAGCCTGTTAGGCCCTTATAGGCCCACGAGACTGGCCCATTTAGCCCGGGACCATGTGGGCTTAGGACCACCATAGGCCGGTTCCACCCATTGGGACCGTGAAGATTGGGACCGTTTGGCCTGGAACCGGCTCGCCTCAAGCCCGGGACCACCAGGACCGGCCCATTTAGGTCCGGGCACGGCCCAAATAGCAGCCTTACAAACAAGTACATTTCTATGACTTCATGGTCATATCACTGGAATAACATCACCATACCGTGTTCGAGGAATCAAGGATTCAAATTGAGTCCTTACCAACTTGGCTTAGGGAAGGTATGCGATCTAAACCAGAACAACCCGATCTAGAGGTTCTCTGTTACTCCGAGACCGAGCTCGAAGAAGTTAAATTCAAGTTCAAAGCTTGACTTTGGCATGAATACTAAAAGGCAAAACTTTGAAGATATTAAACAAAAAAATCCTTTGCATTCCAAAAATATATATACAAAGATGTATTTACAAAACTCCCTGCTCAGGATAGATATCTGAGCAGGGATTTTGTTTAGATGGTCAATAACAGAATACTCCTTGGCTGGTACTTTTCTCCACATATCATCTGGACCAGTCTCAATGATAGGTTTCCTAGTATTGGCCTCTTTACTTGAAACTCCCAGGTGTTCTGGTGTATAGACTCTTCCGGGTCTAGTCATTCCTTATGCAGCATCAGATTCCTCTACCTTGGCCTTCCCTTCCGCCGAGCCTCGGCAACATAATTCCAAGGTATTTCTTTTGAGTTGAATAGGGTGTGTTTGGCACCGTCACAATAAAAGGTGTGACCACTTCTACTTTAAATGGAGTAGAGGTGGCTACGGGTAGAGCTACTTCTACCTCAAATAGAACTAATACATTAACCTCAACATTAATAGCTGCCTAATTTGAACCACAATAGGAGTAGTTATAAATGTACCTTAAAGTCATCACCTTCTCTAATAAGCCCGATTGACCCATCAAGGTCCCCTTCCTCATTTATTTCTATAACATGTACACCATCACCTTTTTGATTAGGGAGGGGATTGTTGCGGACATTATGTGAATCTTCATTTGCTTGTATGACCTTGTTGTCAATGAGCATCTGGATCTTATCCTTCAATGTTCGGCACTCAACAGTGATGTTCCCTTTCATACCAGAATGGTATGTACAAGTTTTTTTCGGATTGACCCATTGGGATGGATTTTCTAGTGCTACAACAGGAATAAGAGTGACGTAACCTACACTTTCCACCTTTCATGCAGCTGGTCGATGGGCTCAACAATGGAGATATATTTTCTAGGCGGCTTGCGATCGAAGTTGGGACTTGGTCTTGGATAATTCTGGCGAGCTGGTGAGTAGGATGGTAGGGAATTATACGTGTGATAGACATGGGTTGGTTGGGAATATATGGGAGATGAGGGTTGATATAACAGTCAGTGATACTCGGTATGTGGTTCAGGGTGTTTGATATGTGGGAGAATGTGCTTGTATGTAGACGGAGGTGTTTGATATGCAAGTGGAGATTTTGGAGCCCTAGCCACCATTACTGCCCCAACATATCTCTTCTTCGATATGCCGCCTGATTGTAGTGCCTTATTTGTGTATTGCGGCGCCTCAAAATTCATTACCATCCAGCTCTTAATTCCTTCCTCGATCCCTTCCCCAAGTTTGATTATATAATAGAATTTATGATTTTCGATGACCATCAGTCTCTCATAATATTGTAGATCATGTGTCTTGACGAAGAATTTATTCATATGTTCTTCGTTTAAAGAAGGCCTGACCTTGGCAGATTCCGACCTCCAACGAGTAGCATACTCGTGGAAAGTTTCAGTGGTTTCTTCTTGAGATTCTGAATGTATAAAAATTCGGGGGAATTTTCTGTGTTAAACCTGAACCGGTCCATGAAATCAAATGCCATGCTTACCCAATTAGGCCATTGCTTGGGATTCTGGTTGATATACCAAGACAAAGCGTCCCCAATAAGGCTCCTCATAAAGAGCTTCATCCGGATTTTTTCATCTTTCTCGACCCCGACAAGCTTGTCCCAATAGATCCTTAGATGAACCTTGGAATCCCTTGTACCATCAAATATCTCAAACTTAGGAGGTTTGCACCCCTCTGGCAGTTTGACATCCGACTGTATGCACAGATTTTGTAGTTCAAACCTTCTATCCTTCTGTTGCCTTCAATACCTAGAACTCGACTTGTTAACTTCTTGAGTTCTTCAGCCAATTTTAATGAGTAGGTCCTTCTCGGTGGGCTCCGGTGCATAGGAGATTGGTTGAGTAGAATGAGATATAGTTTTCACGTATATAGGGTTGCTTTGATGGGTTCCAGGAACTTGGGTGCAGTGATGGTCATTGGTTTAGTATTGGGGATCGAGAATGAGTTGTGATGTGTTTTGGGAATTATGGTAGGTAGTGGTTGGTGGGTACTGAATTGGTTGATGATGTTGTTATAGAGTTGGTATTGGTATCGGATTGATGTTTTGAGGTGGAGTTGCGTATTGATTTGGTATGGTAGGATTTTGTGGATGCTAGTTTTGTGTGTTCGAGGAGGTGTTGGCATCTTTGAATTTTGTTGAGTGACAAGTTTGCCAAGCTGCAGACCTGCTCAAGTTCTCCTTGTAGTTCTAGTATCTTTTGTTTCAATCACAAAACTAGGTCATTTGTGGCCGTTGTACTACGGCTATCTGAAGTCTCTGCGTTCTCAACATTTTCCTTTCAGATTCTACTGAAGCAGTTGAATCAAAATATATTGCAAGTAAAGCACGTTGGATAACTCAAGTAATAAGATAAAGATTTTGAACAAGTTGTAAAACAAAAGTTTTAAAATAGAAAAGGAATTTTGTTAAAGGATGAATCCTAGGTTGGTTAGCCTATAGGATCACCCCACGCAATGTCTGGTAAACACTCCTCGACAAGGGGTTACACGTGACATTATCGCGTAGTCATCATATCCCATATCTACCCTCCCTATCCCCTTAGTGGTCATGCAAAGCGAGTGCTAAGTCGGTGATTTCTGTTTCGTATTGTTACTTGTCCCTTCTTAATGGTCTTGGAGGGATTTAGGACCTATACGTATAGGTGGTTCTAGACAAACCCACAAGGTTTAAAGGTGAAAATTCTAAGGCGACAGGCAAAGCTATTAGGAATTTTAACACATAAGATAAAAGGGAGCACTTAGAGGGTCAAGTTTCCTTTGCAAACAAGGCACATAAATAGCATGACTCGAGCACAATTAAGGGCTTTTATTAAACAATAAACTAAGGCAGGATGTCTCAGTGAATATGCAAAAGACAAGAAATTTATTTTTTATAAACTCAAGAGTAATAATCCTAGCAGTTGCCTATTGGTTTCTTAAAGCCTGTTAGGATCAGAAAAACATTAAGTCATAGAAACAGTTTTAGAATTGCAGTTTTGAAAATGTCCTACAAGCTTGCCTATACGCGGAATACTGATGACTGCATTTTATAGTGAAACAAGACAGGTTTTGAAACAGTCTTTTAAATCCCTATGGGCATGATGTCTAATGCTAGATTGAGGCATTTGTTTTAAAAGAACCTGTTTCAGAAGATAAAAACTACTTAATTAACCATAAACGTTAACCGGATTGAGTTATTTAAACTAAACTTAGGCGAGATCCATATGCAGGATTCGATAGTTCCCTATAGGCATGATATCTAAGTTTAATACTGATTTTAAAGACCAATGGGCATGGAAACATACATAAACACTTACTATAACAGAATCTGGGTTAAATTATATCCTATAGGCATGGCATCTATTTGTTAAGATGATTTTTAGACTTGCAAATATAATTTTTATTACGGAATTATTGAAACCTATAAGCATGATTTCTTACATGGTGAGATAAACATGAGAAGATGTAAATCCCTATGAGAATGATTTCTACTTGGTAAGACAATCAGATTAAAATGTAAAGTCCTATAAGCATGATTTCTACCCGTATTACCCTATAAACATGTAGCTACCCATCCTTTTAACTAATTACCCTAATATTTGTACACAAGTTATTACATACCATATGAATGCATTACATAAGTAAATAAGAAAATAAGAAGCTATTCTATAGGGAGACTTCAATTAGGCCCAGATTTCCAAAGCCTCCAATAGCCTCAAATACCTCAATTCCATAGATAATGTCATAGTCTAGGTGCATCAAAGTTTCCTAAGTTCTCAAGAATCCCAGACAGTTCTTACACCTAGACTTGGTAACCAAAATTGAATAAGTGCAGTGTGGAAGAGCCAACATCAGTATGCCAAAGTTCAGAGGGTTGTCAAGAGGATCCCAAGGCAGTACACATACAAGAAGAGGCAGACTTATTTACTTAGGAGTAGAGTGAGAGTGCTTGACACAAGTTGAATGATTTTAATGGAAAAATTATATTAAAAGGAAGTTTGTTTGAAAATAATTTTGTAAAACAACATAGACAGTTTGAAAAGAGATTGGAGTAGTGAACAAAAGTCCAAACACAACACCGTTAAGATAGGTCCATACATAGCTAGGGTTCACAGTACCAAAGCAAATTTAGTAGTCACACACAGGGGTCAAGGGATTTGGAGGTACACAGAACATATGATGGTAAGCACATAACATGTAAAGATAATTGATATAGACATGCTCAGAAATAATACAGAGGGGTAATACACTCTTTCTAAAGAAGGGAAATACATAACATGCTATTAATGTAAACATATCAACTACAAGTTTCACAAAATAATCATAAATAGAAGCAAATTGAAACATGATGAACTGAAGCAATAAAAGAATCATATTGTTGTTTGGGCTTTGAATTGAAACTAGAAGATACCAGTAAAGAAGAAAGTAAGGAAAGTGAAAGGGCAGGAGAACATAATGGTTAGCCTTGGCTTGCGGCCAGCTAATTTAGAGTAGTAGCAAGTAGCACAAAAGAGAGAGCATAAAGTTTTAAGTGTATGTGAGAGAGTTTTTGAACCAAGAGTATTCGTCTGTGTTAATGAGAGACTAAGGTATTTATATTTGAAAGCAGGTAGCAAATAAGGTAAAAAACCAAAATTCATAAGTAATTATAGAACTCAGAATCAGTCAGTTAGGAAATCAAGTTAAGTATTCCCCTTAAGTTAAGGGAATTAACTCAAGCGGTAAGAACAAGTGATAAATAACAAAAGAAATCAATGTATGACTAATAAAGAAAGATTCAAATTTAGTAAGTATAGGGTAGACAATTAGGGCTAAGTTCAGAAAACTCCCATTAAGGATATAGTTCAGTAAAATAAAGTACCACAGCGAACAAGGAAGGTGAATCAGTTAATCTAAATAGACGAGGTAGAAATTTAGGGTTTAAAGGAAGATCTTTCAATCAAACCATAAAATAAGGAACAGAAAATCAATCAAGAGGAAGTCATGATTCAATACTCAGCATATAAATAGAGTAAGAGCAACCGGACATAGCAAACATTCAAGTTCAACAGTATTGATAGAAAGAGGCAAGTCTTGAATAATCAAGATGAACATAATCACATAGAGGTGGTATAAGTTAGGTTAAGAACTCAGTAAAAGTATATTCGAGGAAAGGTAACCAGAGAAACTTAAACAAGAATCGAGTAGTCATGCTAACACACATAACCAAACAAAGAAAATCTAGAAAAAATAGGGTTTTTAACATAGGCGATTTAGAAAACAGTAAAATCATAGAATCAATCGAAATATGCAAGGGATAGAAGTTTAAACATAAAGAATCTATTTAAACAAAGTTTTAGAAGAAGTTCCGAAAACCTTAATTTTAGAAGAAGGTGAAAAGAACTTGAAATCGATGATTCTTGTAAAAGAGATTCAAGAACAGTGTAAAATATCAAAGGGACAAACTCAAATCATTTAAAAATAGTACAGATCTAGGAGATGTAAGAAAAAATTAGGGTTTCAAAAGAAACTCAAGCAGAGATGAAAGAACATGTTTAGAAACCCAATCGTAACAAATACAATATGATTTTGCTCGAAATCACATCGGAATAGCCAAGAACAGCCAAATAGGAAACCCTAGATACAAGTCGGCGTGGCTCAGGGCCCTTGAAGGCCTCAGATGAGCATGGCAATAGAGGAGCCATCGGAGGCTTAAGAATTGAAGGATGATCACCGGAGAAGACCGGAGAAGGTAGGCGGCAGTTGAAGGGAGCTAGGGTTAGGTTGGGTGGTTGAGAGAGAAAAGAATACAAAGGCAGGGAAATTTGGAAATCAGGTAAGGCTAGGGGTAGTTGGAATTAAAAAGAGAAGGTATTAATATGGGTCGTTGATCTAGGAGATCAACGCCCAGGATTTAATTGGTGTTGGGTCAGGTAGGTGGGTTCAGGGTTTAGGTCAGGTAGTTTAATGTGAAATTGGCTGGGGTTGGGTTCAATTTAGGCTATAATTGAAATGTAAATCTACTATATTTTAAATAGCTAGTTTTCTCCTATATAATTTATATAAATGATAAATAAGTTTTGAAAAATAATTTTGTCTGCTAAAATGATTTAAAATATATATTCATCATTTTAAAAATATAGGAGACTAATTTTACGCATATAAAATGTAATTATACATTAATGTGCTAATATTATAATTATATGCAATTTAGCTTTAAAAATACCAAATGCAATTATAAAAATACATAAAATATATATTAACCATATTTTGACATAAATATATTAATTAAATGACTAAATAACCATAACAATGGAAAATAATTATTAAAATTTTTATGAATAAACGAGAATGAAATAAATTAATTTAAATCCATAAAATTATGAAAAAAATTACAAAATACTTGTGCATGCTTATATATGCATGTATATGATATTTTGAAGGTACTTATGCATATTTAAAATATATAGAAAAAAATTGAGTACCAACAATCGCCGCCGTATGAGGAAGGATAGCGTTCACCCACTCATGGATACTATCAACAGGTGCAGGGGGTAGTTTCATAGATGTAAAAACATAAATAGTTTAGTTCTACCCAAAGGAAAGTAGTCGGACTTCATTCCGACCAAAAGTACATAAACTTACATGCGAAGTTCCATTTCTCAGGAAACCCCGTAGGGTCTGCCACAATGTGCTTGGTTCGTACATAAAGGTAATTCTCGTAGAAGCGACGGTTGGCTCTGTTGTCCATCTTCATCACGAGGTTCTTCGACCCTCAGTGGCGTTTGTGAATCATCGTTCCATGAATGAGTTGAAGGGCAAAGATATTGAGCATGCGCCCTAAAATGATCTCACGACCGACCAGCTCCATAAACTTGAGCAGCATGAGGAACAATTTGTACAGGTACGACGAAAGTTGAGCTGGGCATACCTTGTAAAAGCGGCAAAAATCTACCACCAAAAGAGGGAGAGGAAGCGTGTACCCAACAATAAAGGGGTAGGCGTAGAACCCTCAATACCTTAGGTGGTCAAAATGAACTATGTCGTTCCCCACCGCCGGTAACATTTCGACGTAATAAGGGATACCCCACCTAGCCTTCAATTCTGTGATCCTCTCCTCATTTATGACAGAGGAAGCATGTTTTGGCTCATCCCCGGCGGGATTGTGGAAATCATTCCATGGTTTCTCGAGGCGAGGTAAGATCTCAGCTACTGATGGGACCTCCTCATCTTCTACAACTTCTACTCCTTCAGTGGCAAGAACATCGATTTTCGACGCCGGGATAGTGGTGGGAAGGTCAGCGCAAGAAGAATCACCAGCTATTTGTATCAATTTGATAAAGTAAAGGGATAAAGAAAAGGAAAGTCAAAATTTCCTGGTTAACCGGAGAAAATCAAAAATCCAAAGTACCAGGAGAAAAGAAGATTCATAAAGTTCTTTCAAGTAAAGGCAAAAAAGTGTGTCAATCGAAGGGTGCATTCCCTCTATTTATAAGAGAAAAATTCCCCAAGCACGAAACCCAAGAGTCGGCAACCGAAGTTTATAGGGCATGAAATGGTTCAATCCCTAGGGAACATGTGTCATAATGGCGGCAACCACGAACAATGTTTCAAGTTAAACGATGTTCCGGTTCCAAAAGGGCCACAACGATTCATAGATATAAAAAACGCGTCGTTACGTTACTTGAATCTAAAGATCATACCCAAGGGGTAGACAATCAGATTTCTCTTAGATATGTAACAATCATAGTCCGTCAACCAGGCCCGGACAGATGGAGGGACTAACAGTATTGGTCAAAATCTAATTGCTGCGGTCGACCCAACCTAGATCCTGTCCAAGCGGCGAGATAGTGAAAGATGACGTGATTTGTTCCCAACCTCGCACCCACAATACCCACCAAATCCAAGAACAATACTCAGGGAACGACTAAAGCGGACGTGGTATGAAAGTGCATTGACCCAAGAACATAGTAAGGATTTCATAACTATATATAGGAAGGGAAAATTCCTAGAAAGGGGAGCTTTCTCTCTCTTTTTCCTCTTCTTTGTAATCTTCTTAGCGGAGAAGAAAAGAAATAAGTATCTCCATCGATTGGTGAGAGAAGAAATGAAAAACTTCAATAAGATTATTCGCACTTATTTCATCATATGTATCATTTTCTGATTTGTTTATAGATCTGAAGTTTATTATGTTTGACTAAGATTTACGTCTTCATCTTCATTAATTAATTTTATCAAAAGGATTTCAATATCTTTTGCTCAAACATAAAGGATATTTAATTTCGTATTGGTACAAAAGTTACCTTTTAAAAACTTTTAAAAAGTGTGTTTATAGTGCAAACCAATAAATATAACCTTTGTTTATTACCCTCCTATTTGAAGCAAAGTGATCACGACACGAAGTTCTGATAGTGCAGTAGAAAACTAGTTTTGGTTTAAATATCTCACTTTTAACTCATATGCCGTATGCTAGTTGTTATTTGATTTTTGCTATTGTTAGTGTTGTCGTGGTTATGTACTATAATGTACTATATTTACATCAATTGGGAAGGATAAAAAGGTACACGTATTTCCGTGTTATATGTAGAAGTAAATTTGTCGTTTTGAATATGAGACTAAATTGTAGAGCTAGATGAAGTCATAGTAAATGATAGAGCTATTCAAACCGGATTAGAAAATCGCATCAAATCAAAATGATTAAGTAACGTAATTATATTTGATTTGAATATAAAATTCAAACTAAACTAATATATAAATATATACATTTCCTATATATTCTTAAAACTTCATAGAAATTTTCTTCAAAAAAATAGAACTATATGAAATCCTCTCGTAGAATATAATATATAAGATGACTATATAAAGTGCGTCAACTTTTTATTCACTTTAAAATAAAATTTATTCCAATGAGTATCATCTTATTTTATGAGTATTATTAAAATACATTAGTCTCTTTGTTCTTTTATATTCATATGTCAAAATTTATTAAAACTTTTATATTTCTTTTGAATTTAAAATAGTATTTTAATGGTAAATTTTAAAATTAAATATAATATTATTGTTTTGATTCCATATTAATTTTTGTGTTAGTTATTAAAATTTGGTTAAACTTGAAAATTTATCAACGAAAAATATTAGTAGACTACGAAAATAATTATAACGTGTTACCAAAAAATTTGCATGTAAAAATATTTTAATAGATCATATATTTATTACTTTGCTCAATTCTTACTAAATATATTATTAACTTATCAAAATTTTACATAACTATAATAAAATAAGATTGAGATAATATTTATGTGACAAAAGTTCCGACTAAACCGGAAAAAATAAACCGACCAAACCGATATAATCAGTTTGAATTAGTTTTAACAAAGTTAGAATCAACCCCACTCATGTACACCCTTAGTAAATGCATTCAACTACGTAGTTATTTTGATACAGAACACTAAATAATGCTAGCCTTATAAATTGAATTCACGTGAATCATTATAAAAATTTCAACTAATACTAGTAACTTTTAATACTACATAATTTTAAAAGTATAGTATATTTAATGTTTTAGAAATTAAACTCATAATTGTTATTATCTTATTAAAATCAAGTGTACTATAGTATTTACTTTAAAAAACAATAAGAAGGTACAAATTACCCTTATTATATATGGAAATAAAGTAATTGCTACTTTTGGACTGGCATAAGACAGGGACATAGAGTGAAAACATTCGCTGAAAATTATAGAAAGCTGCGTAAAATAAGAAAAAAGATAAATAAAGGAAGTCTAAATAAGACAGTTAAAAATTGAAAAAGAATATCAATTTTGAGTAAAAGCAAAGGCTGAAGTGGCCCTCAAAGTGGAAGCAGGTCCAGAACAGACCCTAGTTTGGTAGATTTGCTGTCAAAAGAGAAAATCATTTCGCCATTGAAATGAGGTTCTGATTCTCCCTACAATTCACGCAACGAAGCTAATTATCGCCATTGATAGATAATTAAGCTTATCTTTCACTCTCTCAGTAATAAAATTCTCGAAAAAATCCCTCAGCCTCAAGCTTAGTCAAGGCTCAAGTCAGCTCTTTACTCCACTCTCTTAACTTTCTTCTAATTTAGTGTCAGTTCACGGGATTCACTCGAACCTAAGTCTCAAATCACGAGCTAGCTCTAATGTCTTCCCAGATCCTCGGAGTTGGATCCATTGTTGCCATTGAAATGCACTGACTTACTTAGAGATCCAATTTTTATGGAACTTTTAGCTGGTATTGTATGATTTGAGTGTGGGAATATGGGGTTGAAACTGATGCGAAGGTCCAATTCACAGAAATCTCAGCATAGATGGAAGATAAAGGTTTTTGTTATGATTTTACTTGGATTTTTCTTCGGGACATTAGTAATAATGGAGACGCAGTACAGTAGAATTAGAATGTTAGCGTTGGTTTCTACACCTACAGTTCAAAAGCCCAAAATTGCATTTTTGTTTATGGCTCGGAATCGTCTGCCTTTGGACATCGTTTGGGATGCTTTCTTTCAGGTAAATTAATTAATTACGTGGCAGTTGAATTTTTCCTCTTTTAACTCTTTTTTAAACTTTCTATTTTTGTCAAATCTTCTCTTTCCGCCTTAATTACTAGGTTTCTATTATTATTTCCATTAAGTTACTTATTGCAACAGTATTGATTTCTAATCCTGCGTGTATTGTTTAAATTTGTCATTTTTGTTTACATTGATTACTTCCTCTGTTTTCTCATATTTGGAAATTGGAATGCTTTAGGAAATTTCATTTTACTAAGTTTATTATGTTGCAAACATTCTCTAGAATTTCTCTTAGATTCAAACCCATAGCTGATGATAGAACTAGAATAGATATTTTTTGTTTCCTACTTACACGAGCCCATATCCTTGCTTTTCTATCAATTTCTAATTCTGATCTTCCTCCCCAATCTGATATTATGGTGCCGGTATAGACCGAAATTCCGTTATGGTCCAATTCTGATCGGTAATAAATACCGGGACTTTGCAATATTTGATTGATCACAATTCTATATATTCCATTGACTATAGAAGGATCAAGAAGAAAATTCTTTTTTCTCCAAGAATTTAGTTAAGGAGACAAGTAGAATCTCTTCATTCCATGATTCGATGAAATATCTTGAATTTTATGTTGAATTGCTAGGTGTATGTACATGTGTCAATCAAGTGAATTTTGTTCTTGTGGGATCAATTCAATAAAAGAAAAAAAGCAATTCGAGTCGGTCTTGAAACAATTCATTGCATTTTCTCCTAGACTTCCTAGGTAAATCCATTTTATTATTCAACAATGAGCCACTAGACACTATGTATCTACTGCATGTACTTATGCATATATACTTATGTTTATAATATATGTACATATAGATATTTTATCCACATAGTGAATAATGTGCCAAACAATCTTTATACGGACGTGCAATATTAGTATAGTTAGCATGGATTATATCTGCTTTACAAGATTCTCTTCTTCTTCTTTTTTTGTGGGGGCCTGCTGAGATCAAAATTATCCAGAATTTGTGAAACAGAAGCAGCCTGTTATTTAAGTGCTTATCAATCTTCTATTAATAATCATTGAGGTGTTTGATATTGCCTGTTTTTTGGAGGAAGGATTATCAAAAATGATTTTCAATTGTTTGTGTTAGTGGAAACGAGGAGCTTTATGAAAAAGATTAAAACTAACATCACCAAGTTCTTCAATCAATAAACTATGCCGTAATTCAGATTCATGGAGATTGGTTATATGTATCATTTGCTCTATACAGTTCTATTCAGGCTCATTACATTCTAACATTAAATATTTGTCGTTTGAAGGAAAAATATGAGCCCTAAAGTTGAATGTTTTCTAAATTTCACGTTTACCCTATACTGATATACAATAATTATAACAAAAGTGTCAGAAAACTCCTGGCAAAATGCGACTTAATGCAAGTTTTTTATGATGTAAGTATAACAACAACAATTAAGCTTTAATTCCTACTAGTGGGTATAGCCTATACGGATTCTTCGCTTCGCTTTATGTTTTGTTCTTAGTTAAGTTTGTATTGGTTTTGAGGGATATACGTCTTTTGAACAACATTAGCAAATTCTTATGGTTTGACAACTTGTGGGACATCTGCCATTGGTTCATCAGCAACATGTGGGGTTGACTTTGATTCCCCCAGAGCTTTTATGCTCTAAAAGAAGTTATCCAAGTGTCCCTTGAGCGCAGATGTAATGTTTAATTCTCAGGTTATATTTGCACTGAAAGAACTTATGCAATATCTTGGTGTTTGCCTCTGGCATTATGTTCTTTTCCCTACATGCTCCCGCTGTCTGCTTGCCACACCACCTGAAGGTGGACTCTTTGAAAGTTTGAAACCACCTGTGTGTAGCTCTTTCCTGTAGTTTGTAGATCTCTCTCTTCATTCAAACCAAATCTTGGTCTTTCGAAATTTTGCTAGCTTTCAAAACTTATATTTTGTGTATGTGCATGTTTTGCAGGGGGATGACGAAAACAAATTTTCGATATTGGTTCACTCACGACCAGGGTTTCTATTGAACAAAGTAACAACAAGATCAGCGTATTTCTTGAATCGCCAAATTAACGATAGCATACAGGTTTTTTCTTCTTCTGAATGAAAAATTCTTGTTGATAGTATCATCATCAATAATTCTAGTAGGTAGGTGATCTAGCTCTTCAGTTTCTGTTGCATACTTCATCCGATTAGCAGCATTTTGAAATACATGTGCTACATTATTTTAGACAAGTTCTTTGCCAGTTCACTGTTGCATATTCACTCTACTTGGTTTGCTAAGGACATCCCTGACCCCAATTGTTTTGCTCATCAAAAGAAAATCTTTTGGGGTTTTCTTTTCTGGTCCATTAACCCTATAGTACACACTGCAGGCAGGCTATTATTCTGCCCGACGCCTGTTTCCGATTTTAGAAAACATTCCCTTCTTTATTTTATGGCAAGAAATCATGTATAGACTTTTTGTGGGTCGAGTCTTTATTTTGATTGATGAGCTTATAAAGACACCTAAATTTCTTTTTCTCTTTCACATACTTCGTATAGCCTAGCAATATTTAGCAAGTGTCTTTTCCTTCAGGTAGATTGGGGAGAAGCAAGCATGATCCAGGCAGAGCGCATTTTACTTCAGCATGCATTGATGGATCCTCTCAATGAACGATTTGTTTTTCTTTCCGACAGGTGAGATATAATTCACTAATATCTTCATTTATCAAATTTGTAGCACAAGCTGACTCATTTGGTACTGTGGTTGGCTTAATTGACTCTTAATTTATCAGAACTGTAGTGGTAAGCTACTTTTGCACCTTTGTATCCCTTAACTCTATTAGTTTCCGGAGCTAATTTTGGCAAATTGTCTGAAATGGGCAAACTCTGTTTAAATAAACTATTCAGATGATGGTTTTTCTTAGGATCACTGAGGATAATCATTGGCCATCTGTTGTAAAAGAGCACTTGGCACATTGGTCTGAGAGAACCATGCGATTATGTTGTTTCCAACATTGATATCTCTGAAATAATATCCATCATATTAACAGTTTTGTTGTGACTGTTATCTAATTTGTTTCAGCTTTTTCATGTTATTTCAGTTGCATACCTTTGTACAACTTCAGCTATACATACGACTACATAATGTCTACACCAAATAGCTTTGTTGACAGGTAAGAGACCGTGATATTTCTGCTCTTTCTTTAGTAAATGATCTATTCCTGTAGTCAGAAATCACATAATAAGTAAGCTTTAGTTCTTTCCTGGAAGTGCACTAGTCATTCTCAAAGTACTATTACTACTGAACCCAGTTTGTTAGCCAAATATCTAGCATCTTACTTTCACAAATTAAAATTTGGAACAGTCTTCATACTTCATTTATGTAACTGTCTTTTGTTTAAAAATGAGAACAGCTTTGCTGATACAAAAGAAGGCCGCTACAACCCCAAAATGGATCCAGTTATTCCTGTACACAGCTGGAGGAAAGGTTCTCAGGTATTGATCTGAATATCAATTCTAGCTTTCATGAAGCTCAATGTCACTCCTTATAAAGAAATTCTCAAAGGAGAAATGGAGCAAAGAGGCAAGATGTATCTTTCACTATTACTAGTTGTGTAGCTTACTACTTTTCATTTTCACGTGATTTTCGCAGTGGGCAGTTCTAAACAGAAAGCATGCAAATATTGTAGTGAAGGATGAAAGATTATTTCCTATGTTTCAGTTGCATTGCAAGGCAAGCTACATTTTTTTAAACCTACCTTTACTGTTATTCCAAAAACCAGGATATGGATTTTGATTAATGATGCTCATGGATGGTCCTGAGTTCATGAGCATTGCAAGACAAGTTATCTTAGCCTTTTTATTTTCAACAACAACAACAACAACAACTACCCAGTATATTCCCACCAGGTGGGGTCTGGGGAGGGTAATATGTAGACGAGCCTTATCCCTGCCCGAAAGGGCAGAGAGGCTGTTTCCAGTCGACCCTCGGCGTATAGGATAAAAAAGGGAAAGCTGCATTAAGAAACAAAGGTAAAATTAGAAACACAAGCAAGACAAAACAAAATAATAAAGCACAAGTACTCCCGCAGAAATAACGTAAATAATTATGGAAACATAAGCAACATAGATACAGTCGCATGCAATAATAACAAGCAGTAACTACCATACTAACAACCCTCTGGGGACATAAACTAAAACACTAATCACCTATGGGTAACCCTACTATCCCGCACCCAACCCCGGGAAAGGCGTACGGAGAACTCTATGAGCCCCTAGCCTACAATCCTGATTCTAGACCTCCAGACTCCCCTATCAAGGGTCATGTCCTCGGTAACCTGCATTTTGGTCATGTCCTGTCTAATCACCTCTCCCCAATGCTTCTTAGGCCTCCCTCTCCCTCGCCGACCACCAACAATCTCCAGCCGCTCGCAGCTCCTCGCCGGGGCATCGGGGCCCCTCCTCCGAACATGCTCGAACCACCTCAGCGTCGCTTCCCGCATCTTCTCGTCCACCGGGGCCACCCCTACCTTCTGTCGAATAACTTCATTCTTGATCTTATCCAGCCTGGTGTGCCCACACATTCCACCTAAGCATCCTCATCTCCGCAACCTTCATTCTCTGAACATGCGAGTTCTTCACGGGCCAGCACTCCGCCCCATACAACATCGCAGGTCTAACCACGGCTCTGAAGAATTTCCCCTTGAGTTTGTGTGGAATTTTCTTATCACACAGGACCCCTGAAGCGAGCCTCCACTTTGACCACCCCGCTCCTATCCGATGGGTGACGTCCCCGTCAATCTCTCCGTCCCCCTGAATCACAGACCCCAGATATCTTACACTGTCCCTCTTGGCGATAGCCTGAGAACCAAGCATCACTTCCCTGCCTACCCCACTCGGCTCGTCGCCAAGCTTGCACTCCAGATATTCTGTCTTAGATCTGCTTATTTTGAAACCCTTAGACTCGAGGGTCTGTCTCCATATCTCTAACCTTTCACTAACACCGGCCCTAGTCTCGTCTATCAATATTATATCATCAGCAAAGAGCATACACCAAGGCACATCCCCTTGGATATGTCGGGTTAGAGCATCCATCACTAAGGCGAACAACAGGGGGCTCAGCGCCGATCCTTGGTGGAGCCCCATTACCACAGGAAAATGGTCTGATTCGCCCCCCACCGTCCTAACCCTAGTCTTAGCTCCATTGTACATGTCCTTGATTACTCTGATGTAGGCTTCTGGCACACCCTTCGCCTCCAAGCACCTCCATAGCACCTCCCTCGGGACCTTATCATTCGCCTTTTCCAAGTCGATAAGCACCATATGAAGGTCCTTTTTCTTATCCCTGAATTGTTCCGCCATCCGCCTGACTAGGTGAATCGCCTCTGTGGTGGAACGACCCGGCATGAAACCGAACTGGTTCCTAGATATAGTTGTCGCCTCCCTCACCCGCGCCTCAATCACCCTCTCCCAAACCTTCATCGTGTGGCTTATTAATTTGATGCCCCTATAGTTGTTGCAGCACTGGATGTCCCCTTTGTTCTTGTACAAGGGCACCAGTGTACTCCACCTCCACTCCTCCGGCATCCTTTTAGTCCTGAAGATTGCATTGAACAGCCTAGAGAGCCACTCCCCTCCAGCTTTACCCATGCACCCCTACTCATCCTACGCAACGCCCCTAAAACCTCCTCCACCCTGATGCGTCTGCAGTACACAAGGTCTCTATGACGCTCTGAATGCCCCAACTCCCCTAGCTCTATGCTCCGATCCCCCTCCTCGTTAAGAAGGTCCCGAAAGTACGCCTGCCACCTCTGTTTGATTTGCGATTCCCCCATCAGAACTCTACCATCCTCGTCCTTGATACACCTGACTTGGTCTAGGTCGCGTGCCTTCCTCTCCCTTGCTTTAGCCAACCCGAATAACTTCTTATCCCCACCTCTTTCCCCTAGTTCCTCATACATGCGACCGAACGCCGCGTTTTTAGCTTCCGTGACTGCCATCTTAGCTTCTCTTCTCGCCTCTCTGTAGACCAACCTGTTCGCTCTCCGCTCCTCCTCGCTTGTGCTCCCTGCCAACCTAGCGAACGCCGCCTTCTTCACCTCCACTTTTCCTTTGACTGCCTCGTTCCACCACCAATCACCCTGATGTCTGCCTGAATATCCCTTTGCTACCCCGAGCACGTCCCATGCTGCCCCCCTAATCAAGTTCACCGTCACTGTCCACATAGCGTCCGCTTCCCCATAACTTCTCCAAGCTCCGCCCTCCACTAACCTCCTTTCCAACTCCTGTGCTTTCTCCTTAGACAAAGATCCCCATCTAATCCGCGGTTGACCCTGGGCGCCCCTCCGCTTCTTCTTCACCCAGAGATCGACGTCCATCACTAGTTGTCTATGAAGAGTTGAAAGAGACTCCCGGAATAACCTTGCAGTCCTTGCACAAGCCCCTATCGCTCCTTCGGATGAGGATGTAGTCAATCTGAGTCCTCGCCGCCGAACTCTTGAAGGTGACCAAATGCTCCTCCCTCTTCCGGAATGTCGAGTTCGCAATCAGGAGCTCGGAGGCCCTGGTGAAATCAAGCAGCGAAGTGCCTCCTCCGTTCCTGACACCAAAGCCAAAGCCCCCGTGCACCTCATCATAACCACCAGCCTCGGCCCCAATATGACCATTAAAGTCCCCTCCAATAACTAACTTCTCAGACTGGGGAATACTCCCCACCAGATCATCCAAGTCCTCCCAAAAGCGCCTTTTAGCCTCCTCGTCTAAGCCTGCGTGCGGCGCGTAAGCGCTGATGACGTTGAGGACTCCACCCCCAATAACCAGCTTAATAGACATTAACCTGTCATTCACTCGCCTAACCTCGACCACGGACTCCCTTAGGTCCCTATCAACCAAGATGCCCACTCCATTCTTACCCCTCTCGAGCCCAGAGTACCACAACTTAAACCCATCAGCATCCCGCGCCTTAGTCCCTTTCCACCTAGTCTCCTGGACGCTTAACCCTTTTCTGCTGAAGAACCTTCGCCAACTCAATGGACTTACCCGTCAGAGTGCCTATGTTCCAAGACCCAATCCTTAATCTATGGACGGCCGCCGCCCTCTTCCCCGCCTTACCTCCCGCCCTGCACGTAGTGCCACCCCCTGCTCCCCTACTCACCCCCGCTACCACCCCCACCCCCTGAGGACATGACTTTACGCTATCATCCCCCGCCGCGGCCACTATCCCACCAACCGATATGGGGTACAGTGGCACACACACGCACTATAGCGAAAAACGCAAATGTAGCAAACTAGATAACAACATAATAGACCACGCTCGGAATGCTAGCTAAAATACGTAAAAAGGTGCACAAAATAAACAAGAGAGCGGGAGGTACCAACTCCCGGTGGAAAAACCTGGAAGTGTGCGTTGCTGCGCCCGAGTTTTCCTGAATCTTAGCCAAATGTGCGGCTCTATTGCGTCCTGCCGCGAGTCTGAACGAGAGTTTGAACGATAGTTGTCGGAGATCCTCGTCGGTGAAATAGGTACCTGTCCAAGAAAACAAAACAAAATACACCCACAAAAGCAGAGGAGAGAATAAAAAGGGAAAGTGCAAGACCGCTGAAGAGAAATTAAGTATTTAAAAAAGAATTTTTGGAAAAGGACAAACTCTTAAACCCTAATAAAACAGAAGCTACAACGCGAATCGATATGCTCCAGATTTTTTATCAGTATAAAGACGGAAAATTTACAGATGGGTTTGGATACGAAAGCAAGATTTCATCAAAGAGTAACAAATTGCACAAACAACAACAATAACAAGAAAGAGGACAGAAAAAGAAGAACTTAAAGAGTGTAATTTACTTAAACAATAGCAACTGAGTGCTGCAGGTGAAATGAAGTTGACGTCCAAAGCTGCAGTTAAGCTAACAAAGAGAAGCGACCATATGTCTCCTCGGGGTCGCAATTGAAGTGATGAGAGGCAAGGGTGTAAAATGAAAGTGAGCAGGGAAATATTCCGAAAGTACCAAGTTGGTCGTAATTATAAGGGGAAAAAACTGTCCAAAAGAAGCCGGTTTTAGCTGGACGAAGACTAGGCAACAGAAAATCATTGTTAAAGTTGAATCCATTAGTATTAGTTTCTCAGCCGCTAATTTGCTGGTTGTACAAGTATTATGGCTACCTAACTAATGTATATAGAAGTTAACTACTCTGATGATATCTCAAATTCTGCATTTGTATGTTCTCATTGGGCATACCTTCGTATTATCATGGTCCTCACTGCTCACCTTAATTACTTTATCATTGTGCAGAAAAAGCCGCTGCCTGAGTTTTGGCGGGATCAGTATGTGGTGAGAGTCAGCTGTTTGATTATTTTTTTCTCTTCTATTGTTAGTCGATCTTTTGACTTTTAACTTCTGCTTAAAGGTCTTGACATGCCATACCAATCTATAAACTACTACTTCTATATACCATTCAACTGTTTTCTAATACCTGTTGTTTTCTGCAGCCTCCAGATACATCCAAAATTCATAATTGTATACCTGATGAACACTATGTCCAAACTCTGCTTGCTGTAAGTTGTTTTCTGTGATCTAAACCCGTCTTGGCAACTTGATTTTTCCCTAAACTATCACTGATTTCACATCAAACAATGATATTCTGTCAAAGAAGATTCCCTTTCACAGATCATTGGTATTATAGGGCAATCCGCACTCTACAACAGTTCAATTCAAGTTTGAGCTGATTGCCAGTACATTTAAGTCGCTATCTCATGACCTGTTTGAGTACTAATGGTGGTAATTGTTTATGAGGAAGTAATTGGTATAATAACCTTGTCAGTTGCATTGCATTTATTTGTTTCTTTATCCCAGAAATTGAGAAAAAGAAAACAACAATTACGCCTCAATCCCAACTATGTTGGGTTCGGCTATCTGAATCCTTTAAAGCCCGTCTAAGTCCAAGATATTGAAAAAAAATTAGTTTGTCTACACTCGAGGTTTTCTACATACTCTACTAGCATATAAATCTCTAATTAGACTAGTAGACCCTTAGCATACATTGGACCTAAAAGGAAACAGATTAATATGACTAACATCAGACAAAAAGCAAAAGAACCTTGGCAGTTCTGTTTAGGTTTCATTTGCTGTGTCAAGTCGGTTAAACCTCTATTTTGCTCAGCTAGTTGTAAACTCTTAAAGGCTGTTTTCAAGTTTGCTACATTTTATCTCACGAATAGGATGGTTAATTAGCAAAGTTATTAACGAGCAGAATTTGAATAAGTGCAAGAGGCATAATTTCTCCAAAATGTAATCTAAGTTTTCACTTGATACCTTAGTATCAACCTTTATCTTTTTCTGAGGAGCTTTTCATTTAATCCAGCACGAAGGACTTGAAGGTGAAATTACACGGAGGACACTGACTCACACTTCATGGCTTATTTTATCCTCCAAGGAGCGTGAACGGAAAGGATGGCATCCTGTTACCTATAAATTAGCCGATGCTACTCCCATGCTAATCCAATCTATCAAGGTACTTTTGGATCTTAACAACAAGCAGATTAGTAGGTGAGCCAGGTCTACTAGCAGAAAACTCGGTGATCATTGAGAAAAATGTTTCAGAAAATTATATCACGTATAGCCAAATAGGAGAAGATAATGAAATAGTAATCCAGTCAAAGTAGTTATTATTAGGAAGTAAGGCATTTTAAGGGTTCACAACACCGAGAAACTTTGACCTTTTTTTCAGCAATTGAAATGAGAATGGTTTTCTAACTATATTATGCTGAATTATCCTGTGTAAAATGATGAATGTGCACCTTAGAGATCTATTCGATTTTGGCAGGACATAGACAATATAAATTATGAGACAGAATACCGGAGAGAGTGGTGCACCAGCAAAGAGAAGCCTGCCCCTTGCTTCCTATTTGCGAGGAAATTCACACGGCCTGCAGCTCTGAGGCTTCTCAATATGGTTAGTCCCATCTATCTGCACTCTATCAAAGTATCTGTACAAGTCATCTTTCATGCTGTTTTGTTAGTTTCTTTTGTATTCTCTAATTTCTTATCTGGTTCCATTTATGTGGATGGTTATTGCGCTGGTCTCTATGCAGTCTGCGCTTGGACTTTACCACGAAGAAACGAGCAACATTTGACATCTACAATACTGTACCATTTAGCTATTAGAAGATATACAAAGCTGACTACCTACAGAAAATTTTAATCTAGGTAATAAATGGGGAAGATGTGTAAGTAGAAAGAAAAACTAATGAAATTTGTTATGCCAGTTTGTATATCTGTATTATTTCCCCTTAAAGCTCAATAATCTTTGGTCGTATATGTATGTAGAGGGAACTCAATCCATTAAATTATTATTCTATTTTTGCTTCCACGTTGTGAAGCTATATTGCCGCGATTTAGAGTTTCATTTGATTTACTTACAATCAATAAATTAGTAGTAGTTGCACTTAGATCTCATAACTCGACCTGTGGACGGTGATATCGCCGCCTTCGACGACATGATCTTTTCTTATTCACTTGTGCTGGTGGCGTGAGGTCGGCGCCTGTGTTCTGGGGGATAGGGTATGGGGAGATTCTTTCTCTTTACTAGAGCAAAGATAGTACGAAGAGAGAAAGACTTAAGTCGACTCAAGTGGAAATAATCATACTGCTTTATACCTTATCTCAGGTTACCCCTTAGTGCAGGTATGGGGCATTTTCTCAACAATGGTTCGTTTAGCAAGCATTATAGCTTGAAAGCACATACTGCATATAGTAATAGAGTTCGAGTGTGAAAGCATGCATGTGTCCATAAAACTGAGACAAAGCAAAGTATCTTGTTCTACATTGTAAAAAGGCTCAAATGCAAATCTTGATCATCGAACATAATTGAATATGAAGTTCAAATACTCATCCTAATGAATAGAAAGTAGTTACATAAAATTCAAAATTTACCGGCATTGGATAGTAAAATTGGGGAATTTATTTGAAGTGTAGTAGCAGTTAGTGATTGAGGTGAAAAAATGGAATCTTCTGAGCAAATTAAGTAGATGCTTATCAGAGGAATATCATTTGATTAAATCCGAAATGGAATTTAGGAACTTGAAACTATAGAAATATGAATGATTTTTTTTTTTGGGTATTTGAAAATAAATTTACTAAAACCCTAAACCCTTTAAAGGACAGTTGGAGTGTTTCTTTTATTACACCGTAGGTTGTATCCCCACATTGCAGAATCTTCATCATTGAACACAATTTAATATGAAAACAATCGAATATTTATCCTAATGAATAGTAACATTCAAAAATCACCAGCATTGGATAGTAAAATTGGGGAATTTCTTTAGCAATTAGTAATTGAGATGAAGATCAAAATCTTCTGATTAAATTAGCAGAAGCTTGTCGAGAAACATCTTTGAATAAAATCAAAATTCAATTGTAGAAACTTGAAATCTAAAGAAACATGAATGAATTTTCATTGGGTTTCTTTTGGGGCAGCTATACCCGTTTTTGTGCCACATTTTAATTTTGTATCCGCTTTGCAAAAGAAATTGCAAGCGTACCCGCTTTTTCATACAACTTCAGCATACGGGCTGAATTAGCAAAGACAATTACATAAAACTTCATCATTTTAGTAGCCGGGTTTTGTTTTAATAACTCGTGAACTTCAGCTCTAGGGCTAAAGTTTTATTTTATAAGTTTTTGTTTAGTAATTGAGAAACTTCAGCTTTAGAGCTAAAATTTATCAGTTATAAAATAAAAACTTCAGCTCTTTGCCAGTTATAAAATAAAAATTTCAGCTCTAGAGCTGAAGTTTATTTTATAAGTTTTTGTTTAGTAATCAGAAAACTTCAGCTCTAGCGCTGAAGTTTACCATTACAAGGTTTAAATAACAAAAAATGATGGTTTGTGGGAACCTTATAAACAAGGCCAAATCCACCGCGTCCCAACTTATTTTCTTCTGAGAAGTTATCTGTTGCCGCTAGAATGCTTTCCAAACTAAAAAATGGAACATCGATGGCTTTCTCATCCTCTTCATCTATTTAGTCATTTTCTCCCTTTTCAGTGTTCAACCAGTTATGTAGATGTGCATTTCCTTGACAAAAATAATGAAGGTAACATGTATAATATTTAAGGCCTAGTAAAATAAAGTCATAATTCATCAAGAAGAGAATTTAACTTCAACTCTAGATGGAGCTGAAGTTTATTTTATAATTGGAAAATTTCAGTTTTAGAGTTGAAGTTTTTATCTTTGTAACCGGAAAATTTCAGCTATAGAGTTGAAGTTATTTAGTTCATTGTACGTTTACTACCCTAAATAACACTCTTTTCATTGTATGTTTTCACATAACTTCAGCTATAGTTCTATTTAATTACTATTAATTATTTTCGCACTAACTATAGAACCTTCAATTTACTACATTATCAACAAGTGTAGTATTCTACGCAAGGCAAAGAAGAAAGAAGAAGATGCATTCTGTGAAGGAGAAAGTAAGCAACGCAGTAGAGAAAGCACCAGCAAGGACAGAGGAAGAGGTAAGCAACGCAGCGGAGAAAGCAACAGCAAAGACAAAGAAAGAGAAAACAATAGCATAAGAGAGAAGGAAAGCAAAAGAAGCAGAAGCTAAAATGGAACTGCAAGGGAGAAACGGAGCTGAAGTTTTATAAAAAATGAATACAAGTTAAAAGTTTAAAAAAAAATAGATATAGGTTAAATGGGGGCGACCAAATAGGACGCCCCGCGCAATTTCTACGTTTCTTTTAGTATTTGAAATTAAATTTACTAGAAACCCTATTAGCTTAATGCCACGTTGTCAACAAATTAAACCATATCTTTATGCGGAGAAGAACAAAAAACACAAATAATTTTGAGAAAGTTAAAAAAAAATGGAAGAGATATTTAAGATTACGAAAGATATTGAATTGAAAATTTTGGCCAATTCAAAAGTGCTTAGAAGATGAAAAGTCGGGAGTGATCGATCAACTTGGGATTTTTGGTTTAATTTGCTTATCAATTTTTTATTTACTAAACTCATGCATAAACTAAAAAATCATTTAAACTAATTTAATCAGTTATACACTATGAAAACATGGAGATTTGAGAGAAAGGAGAAAACTTTTTCATTCCCATTTTGTTCAGAGAACCTTCGAGAAAGCTAAGGAGTTATACTCTCTATCTATATACAGAACTCTCTAGAAGGAGAAATATATCAGACCCTTCTACATTGGGTCAGCCAAATAAAATGAATGGGCTAAAAGCTGGTACGGGCCCAAAATGAAAATGTAGCCCAAATAATATACAATATACATACAATATACAATAAAAATACAACACAAAATCAATGTATGTGTTTAGGCTTAGATGCTAGGTAGTCCATTAGCTCAACATCCCCCTCAAGTTGGAGGGGGAGACCACCTTCAACTTGGCCAAAAGATGATGATGAACAGTGCCAGGCAAAGGCTTGGTGAGGACATCAGCCAATTGGTGAGAAGTGGAGACATGAGAGAGAAAAATCAGCCCATCAGTCAGCTTAGTACGAACAAAATGAAAATCGACCTCAATATGCTTGGTCCGCTCATGAAAGACTGGATTCTTTGCTATATGTAGAGCATCCTGGTTATCACAAAAAACAGAAAAGGGAAGTGACACAGAAACACCAAAGTCAGTGAGCAGTCTAGAAAGCCAAGATAATTCAGCAACCACCTTACTAAGTGCCCTATATTCTGCTTTAGCAGAGGATAAAGATACTACTGGTTGTTTTTTGGACTTCGAACTCACCAGGCTTCCACCTAAAAGTACACATAAACCAGTAACAGACCTACGAGTATCAGGACAGGCTGCCCAATCACTGTCTGAAAAGGCATGTACTGAAAAATCAGGAGAGTCAGAATAGAAAAACACCAAATCCATAGTGCCCTTAAGATACCTAAGAACATGTAGGGCAGCAGTCATGTGAGGAAGTCTAGGAGACTTCAAAAACTTACTCAGATGTTGTACAGCAAAGCAAATATCAGGTCTGGTATGTGTCAAAAATAGGAGCTTGCCAATCAAGCTCCTGTACTGATCAGGAGAGGAGAACAGAGCACCAGAATCAGCATGGAGTTTGGCATTAAGGTCTAAAGGACAAACAACAGGAGAAACAGCAACACAATCAAATTGTTACAACAAGGCAGATACAAATTTCTTCTGATTAAGAAGCACTCCACCAGCAACAGCATACACCTCAATGCCCAGAAAATAATGTAAAGACCCCAGGTCTTTAATCCTAAACTGGTCATCCAGGAAGTGTTTTAGAGCAGAAATTTCAGTAGCATCATCACCGGTAATAATAATGTCATCCACATATACAGCCAGAACCAGAAGACACCCAGGTTGGCCCTTGACAAACAAAGAGTAATTATTCAGAGAATATGTATAGTCTCTGGAGTATAGAGCATGAGACAATTTGGCATACCACTGTCTTGAAGCCTGTCTCAATCCATAAAGGGATTTTTTTAACTTGCACACAATGGGAGTAGAGGCAGAAGAAACAGAAGCAACAGAAGAAGCAGAAACACTCAAACTTGGAGGAAGCTTCATATATACCTCCTCATCAAGATCACCATGCAAGAAGGAATTGTTAACATCAAGTTGAAAAAGATCCCAATGTTTCTTAACAGCCACAGCAATTAAGCATTTAACAGTAGACATCTTAACTACAAGGGAAAAGGTTTCTGTGAAATCAACTCCTTCAATTTGAGTGTCTCCTCTAATAACAAGTCTAGCCTTATATCTTTCAACACTACCATCAGCCTTATATTTGATCTTATAGACCCACTTGCAGCCTATGGGTTTCTTACCAGGAGGAAGGGGAACAACATCCCAAGTATGATTGGCATCCAATGCATCGAACTCCTTTCCCATGGCATCCTGCCAGGCTGGGATTGATGCAGCTTGAGAATAATAGAGAGGTTCAGATTCCAAAATAGAAGGAGAGGAAGAAGAGCCAGAAAAGGAAGGGAGGTGACAAACATAATCTTTGAGATAAGAAGGAGTGTTGTGTTGCCTTCCAGATCTTCTGTGGACAGGAGGTGCTGTAGAGGAAGAAATAGTAGGAGGAGAAATATCAGGATTGAAGGGTGGACTGGAAGCAGGAGGATTAAGTTCAGAAAGTATTGAGGGAGGAACAGAAGAGGGAGCAGAACTGGAAGTAGAAGGAAAAGGTGCAGAAGGAGAAGGGAGAGAAGAACAAGTTGGAACAGACATGTCTGTCTCAGAATGTGGATGCTCAAGAGAAGGGACAAATGGAGGTGAAGAAGGGAAAACAGAAGGACTAGAGGTAACAGCAGAAGCAGTTGCAAAAGGAAAGCAAGTTTCATGGAATATAACATCCCTGGACACAAAACACTTTTTGGAAGTTAGATCATACAACTTGTAACCCTTTTTGGCAAAAGGATATCCCGGAAAAACACATGAAATTGCTCTAGGCTTTAGTTTATCCCTCTGTGGAATTGGGACAGTAGTATAGGCAAGACAACCAAATGCCCTTAAATGTGAGTGAGTAGGTGCCTTGCCATATAATATTTCATAAGGGGATTTGTTTTGAAGGATCCTGGATGGTAATCTATTAAGCAAGTATGTAGCAGTCAATAAACAGTCCCCCCAAAAAGAGATGGGTAATTTGGATTGAAAGAGTAAGGCTATACAAGCTTCAAGAAGTGTCCTATGTTTTATTTCAACAACACCATTTTGTTGAGGAGTGTGGGTACAAGTAGTTTGATGAATAATGCCCTGTTGGTTGAAGAAAGAAGCACCATCAAGGCTGGACCCCAATTCCAAAGCATTATCACTTCTTATAGTTTGGACAGTAGCACTAAACTGAGTTTTAACCATACACAGAAAAAACTTAATCATGCAGAAAGCATTGCTTTTAGACCCCAGTAGATGTGTCCAGGTTGCTCTAGAAAAATCATCAACTATTGTAAGAAAATATCTGGAGCCAGAGGAGGTGGGTGTGTGATATGGACCCCAAGTATCTACATGAATCAATTGGAAAGGTCTACATGTACTGATTGAACTATCAGGGAAGGGAAGTCTGGTTTGCCTAGCCATAGGACAAATAGAACAAGGAAATTGTTGTTTGGAAGCAAAGGAAAATGACAAAGCAAGAATGTGTTTCATGTTTGAAAAAGGAATATGAGCCAGTCTTAAATGCCAAATGTAATTCATGTCATTTGCATCAGCATTATTAAAAATGGAGCTATTTGCATTTAAAGGCAAAGCAACAGTCTTATGGCTAGAAGAACAGACAGGATTACAAGAATCAGAAATGAAACATACAAAAGCAGATGAGCAACAATTAAAAAAAAGAATGTGAAGGTGGAACCCAAGCAAACTTGTACAGACCAGCCTCCTCTTTACCAAGATCCAGAGGCATCATCAGAGAAGGGGCCTGTAACATGTGAAGGAAATAGGAAGTTGCAGTAAACAAGACTATACAATGCAACTGTTTTTCTAGTTTGTGGACAGAAATTAAGTTGTGTTTGAAAGAGGGAACAAACAACACATTATAAAGAGTGATGAATGGAGTTAATGTAAACGATCATGTGGAAGTCACTTTCACTTTGTATCCATTGGGAAGAGTTACAAGATAAGGTACAGTTAACGGTGTGATATGAAAGAGTAAGCTTTTATTAGATGTCATATGGTCAGAAGCCCTTGAGTCTATTATCCAGGTGATAGAATCAATTTGAGTAAGCATACAAAGTTTGGAATCAGAAACAAGACTCTAAGTTAGCATAGTACCAGTAAAATTGGCAGCACACATGGGAGGAAGAGCCTGAGCAGTGGAGTCCCCCAACTAAGTCTTTGTAGCAGAGTCATCAGTTGATCATATTGTTGTCTGGTCAAGCCTGGGATTACAGATCCTTGTCCATCCACATTTGGGACGGACTGATGACCTCAGTAGGATTTCTATGAGCATTAGATGTGTGTCCTTCAAAAGAGTTGAAATCTGCACCAGTGGTTATATGAGCAGCAGCAGTTCTCCTCCATTTGTTAAACTTGGTGCTTTGTGGATACCCATGAAGCTCGTAACACTTATGAATTAAGTGCCCAGACTTCTTGCAGTATCTACATAATAGAGGTCCTTTGGTTTGGTCAAAATTAACTTTTTGTGTATACTGTCTGAGAGGAGAAGGGTTGGGCACAACAACTTGATTAATTCCAAAAGAAGGTGTAGAATTTTTGTTTGTGCTGACACTGAAAGACATAGAATCAGGATTGAACTGGGAGATAGACTGGACTTGTCTTTGTTTCTCATCATTGAGGAGTATGTTATAGACACTGTCAAGGGTAGCAGGAGGCTGCATCATCAGCAAGTTGCTCTTTACCCCCGTATATGTCTCATTAAGGCCCATGAGGAATTGGAACACCTTATTCTCCTCATCCTCCTGTATGATGCCATTTTTGGCAGCACAAATGCACCTTTGGCCATGATTTGTACACACTACCCCTAATTCATCCCACAACCCTTTGAGCTTGTTAAAATATAATGCTATATGTAGAGGTCCTTGAGAAGTATGAGAGAGTTCTCTTTTGAGTTCAAAATTTTTGGTTCTATTAGATGTACCATATCTGGCTTCGAGTTGTGCCCATATACTCTGTGCAGTTTCAGAATATTGCAAACTCTCAGCTATCTGAGGAGACAAAGAGGCAGTCAACTAGGAGATCACCATATTGTTGCATCTGTCCCACAACCTTTGTTCAGCCACATTAGTAGCTGGTCGGGGACAGCTACCATCAATAAAACCAATTTTATTCTTGGCAGACAAGGCCACTATCATTTTCCTCTTCCAACCCCCATAACCACTACCCAAAAAAAGAGCAGGAACAATAGAAACACCAGGAACATCAGAAGAAGCTACCATCATATTTGACATCATGAACAACAGTGAAGAAGAAATCGATTAAATTTCTTCGAACAATTCGACACACCATATTTTCACCAAAAACACATGCAAACTTCCTAACTAAAGGTGAGAATATTATTACCCGACTTCTTCGCTACCGGAGAAGAACATCCTTCAGTCTATAGTGAAAAACCCTAGCTCCGAGTGATATAAAACCAACGCTTGTGAATCCATCAGAATCAGGCACGAAAGGTATCGGAAATCTACCCAAAACACCGAGCTTAGGAAAATATTAACAAGCGTGACCAAAAGGAAAATCTGATTCACCAGATAACTGAAAACGCACAGAAATTCGAATCATCGGGGAGACCTCAGCAAAACTGAGCCGGACCGACGAAGAATAGAGAAGAAGCATCTCGAGAAATCTTGCTCTGATACCATGAAAACATGGAGATTTGAGAGAAAGGAGAAAACTTTTTCATTCCCATTTTGTTCAGAGAACCTTCGAGAAAGCTAAGGAGCTCTACTCTCTATCTATATACAGAACTCTCTAGAAGGAGAAATATATCGAACCCTCTACATTGGGTCAGCCAAATAAAAATGAATGGGCTAAAAGCTGGTACAGGACCAAAATAAAAATGTAGCCCAAATAATATATAATATACAATAAAAATACAGCACAAGATCAATGTATGTGTTTAGGCTTAGCTGCTAGGTAGTCCATTAGCTCAACACACTAGCCACACAGTAACTTGGTTGTTGCTTTTGGACTAAAATGCCAAGACAATTTATATTTATTTATTTTCTGCTCTTCTTTTCCACTTAAAATACCGTTATTATATGTTAAGAAGTGGATTCAGAATTTTATTTTTGTTCACGTATAAAAATCTGTTAATACAAATACAAGTTTAGACTAAAGTTATCAAATCAGATTGACTTATCAAGGGGCAGAGATAGAGTATTCTTTATGAGCCGGTCGAATTCATTAACTTTTGTATAGATATTATATTTGTGTTAAAAAGTCTATTAAATTTGTATATATAATTGTGAAACCCAATAACTAAAAATGCTATGTATTTGGTGTCAAGCTCAGAAGTTACAAACTTTAAGGGGTATTATCACTTTCTGCCCGCGCCGAAAACTATTTACATCTGATAACAAAAAAGTATATAAAATTTGTATAATTTTATATATTATAAACAGAAAGAGTATATATTTTTTGTATATATATATAAATTTTATATATTTTTTGACCATTATTTTTAGAGACAATTATAGTGTCATTTTTTGAAATTTCAAAACCTTGCTTCGTGTGTTCTTCTAGGTCCGGCCCAACAAAAAATTAAAGCGTGCACTACGTGTCAGGTTCTAAGTGTTTGATTTGTTGTATTTTCTAAAGAACAAAAAGAAAAAGTGCGAGAGTAAAAGGAGCAGTTGATTAAGGAAATTTTGTCACCGTCACAAACACGACTATTCCTTGCTCCACTAATTAGCGGACGTACAACCGACTATTCCTTGCTCCGGTTGCTCTGATGGTAAGCAATCCCACTTCCAAGCGAGAGGTTGTGAGTTTGAGTCTTCCCAAGAGCAATGTAGAAAGTTTTTGAAGGGAAGGATGTCGGGGGTCTATTTGGAAACAGCCTCTCTACCCCAGGGTAGGAGTAAGGTCTGCGTACATACAACCCTCCCCAAACTTCACTAAGTGAAATTATACTGAGTTGTTGTTATTGTACTAATTAGCGGACGTGCATGACAGTGCTCACATCACCCATCTTTGCTGTTTCGCTTTAGTCGACACATAAAAATTAGACCAACGATTATAACGGTCTTGAATTTGCAATTTTCAAATGCGTCATCTATTCCTTTTATTTTCCTTCTTTATTTTATATTTTTGGTCAAAGTTATCCCACAATTTTGCTAAACGGTCAACGAATGAAACGTTCTAATATAAGCCCACTCAATGAGAAATCAAATACTACAAAAATAAAGTCTAAACTGTTATGACTCTTATTTTTCTTTAGCGGTTGGTCAATCGAAATGACTTCTATATTTGCATAAGGTAAAAATAAAGTTTACGTATTCTTCGATCCTCATATCTTACTTTTGTAATTATATCGAAAATATTGTTGTTGTACACGTAGACTTATTGTTATATCTAAGGATCATATACTGTTTTTGAGACTTAAAGTGCATGCATCAAATTACGTCTAATGTCTAGAAATGAATTCTGTAATTAATAATGTAGAAATAGTGCCGTATATTCTGAATATTTGTGACAATAAGTTAACTATATATGTCACATTAGTCCCAGGCAATAAATGAGCTTTCATACGCTATGTCTATTATTGACAACCAAATGGCAATAGTAATTTTGTTGTTAGTTACCCTACATTTCCCATTAGTCAAGGAGGACATCTGGGAATATCGGATATGGTCGGTATTAACTGAAGATATTAGAACAATAGTAGTCATAACCAATGAGAGTAGCACAATGCAAAGTGAGAGGAGGTTCGAGTCAAGATTTTAGGTTTATGAGTTCGAGATTCTAATCGTGTAATATTATTGGATTTTACATTAATAATTTATATTTTTTTTAAAGGAAATTTTTAAGACAAATGCAGGGTTCGAACTAAAGCTACTGAATTTATCGAACCCGCTTCTGACACTCTAGCTTCATCCCGAGTGAGAGCTCTTATTTCTATAGGCAAAACCAAAATTTATTGTATTGTAAAGTTATAGATTTATATTTAATTTTTTATATGTTTAATAAAATTTTATATATAAATTTGTCTTTGTATTAAAATTATGAGTTCAATTAAATGCATCTATATCCGTTCCTCCTTATTGTGACGTGTGGGTTTAGGATGAGGTTAGTTGAAAGTTGAAACCAACTGTCGTCAGCCTTCCAACGGTTTCAACTCATAACCGTTGGGTCAATTTCTCCAAGTTCTCATTGCTTGTCTACGATGTTTTTCACGTGGCTTCTGCCATTGTATAACACGTTTTTCCTTTTTCTTTTACTCTTCTTATCCTGTTCTTTTTGGTAAACATAAGAAAGTAAAATAATCTCTAGAAATATCAAACAATTCCTTTTTTTTCCCACTTTATCTTGTTCAAGTAGAATTGTGAGTTTGTCGGTGCTCGTGGGTCCCGTGGGGGCCACTCTGTCCATACAACCTTACTTCTAGATGGTTGGAAGGTGGGACAATGGGATCCCAACATGTTGGTGCCTTGTTTTTCAAGTTAGCTGTTGATAGGATTGTACAAATCGAATAAAAAATCTCGCGAATTCGAAAAGTTAAATTAAACCAATTAAAAAGTCAGACTTAATTTGGTATGAGTGAAAAAATTTGAACTAACTCAATATAGAAATATAATTTTTATATATATTTTTAATATTTATATAGAATTTTTTTTAAAAAATATCTATACAAATTTGAGATTCTCTTGCGGGATATAAAGTTTTATAGAATATGAATGCTCCATATTTATTGACATTAAATAATAGGTTGTATGATTACTTTCTTATCAAGTATTACAGAAATGCGTCTATCTCTTTGTTATTTCATATTCTTAAGATCTATTAAATTCTTATATTTTTTCGAATGTTAAGTGGTTATTAATATTTAAGTATCATACTTTTTTGTGTTTAATTACTACATTCGATTAACCTAAAAGTGTATATCAACGAAAAATTATTTCTAGACGATTAAAAAAGATAACTATTACGTGTTGCTAATAAAATTCTCCCATAAGAATCGATAATATAATATTGAATTTTTTATATTTTTTATAAATAGATATTTACTTATCAAATATTTAACAAAGTAAGATTGAAATAATATGAAGTAACAAAAAATTCAAAAACTCGAAAAACCCGACAAAACCAAACCAATCCAAAGTGATACAATTGGTTTGGTTTGGTTTTGATAAAAATCGAACCAACTAGGTGCATGTACACCCCTAGTTGTCACACTTTCCCATCCTAATAAATCCCTCTTCGACATAATTAATGTCTAACATTATATAAATAGTAATTATGTTACTCACTCCGGTCTATAATAAGTAATTTTTTTAGTTTTTTTATTTTGGTTCAACATAAATATTCTTTTCACATAATCAGAAATGAATTAATTTGGTTTTTAAAATTTGTCCTTATTTACATATCACAATATATCAAGTTAACAATATATAAATTTTAATTAAAAATAATTTAGTCAAGATACTTATTTTTTCTAGGAAATAGTATTTCTTTAAGGGGTGACTTTGGGGCATCAGGTATCTTATCGACCCTTTCGTGATGCTCCATCATCTGGTCACGGAGTGCCTTATTTTCATTTTCCATTTCTTTTATTTTCTTCAGATTGGATGCTAGAGTGTTACCTATTTGAGGGATGAGCTGCTCGCTAGTGATCACTGTGATAGTTGCTTGCACAAAATTTCTGCTCTCCCTTTGAATAGGTTTGTCAAGTATGTTGTTTAGAGTTGCCATCAGCCACTCTTCCAGTAATTTTTTTACTGTTGGTGGTGCGTCATGTGTCTTTTTTTTATAATAACGGAAAGGGCAATTGACTGCAACCTTTTTCGGCCTATTGGCTATTGGGTGGGGGCAATTGGAGGAAGACGGCACGGGGCAAAGCAAAGGGCAGAGCTTCAAGTGACTTGTTAGGGCTGTCGAAGAGCAAAGAAAAAAGTCACGCGAAGCTTCTCTCCTTAGAGTCAAGTGGCTTTCAGCTCCTCTGGCGCGCCCTCGCCGAGCGGTCCTCGCCTGCACAAGCAAGCAGATTAGCTTCCTCATTCTCGTATTATGCCGGCAGGCCTGGGTGAACGAGGTACTGTTAGAATAGATGGAGGAGGACTGCGAACGTCCGTCCCATGAAGCGCCAAGGAACCATGCATTCCTCCCCGGCTGGGCTCTCGCGTGTCCGGGGAGACGTGGAGGCTCCTCTCTCATATGAAGCGATTGTGCTTTCATGAAGGGAGGTGAGTCATTCCGTCTGAGTGTGGCGTTGGTGTAACATTTTTGTTGTCTTCTCTGGCATCCTCGTTGATGGTGTTAAAAATGTTGGTAATGACATTTGATATGGATTTTTGCCTTGTCTCGTCTTTTCCTTCCATCGTTAGTTTGTACAAGTGAAGAAGAGATGGCTGTCTTTTTGTGATCTAGAGGGAACAAAAATTTCAACTAAAAGTCCCCACAGACGGCTCCAATTATTTGAGCAAATAATAGCTAAATCAATTAATGATGAATTAAGGGGGTGAATCTTAGTTGAATTTAATAACTTCTATCCCATATAAGTTGGAAGATTTATGAAACAAGCAATGTGCAGATGCATCAAATAACGTATTCAATACACTATGATTGACAATTAATAAGGTGGTATAAATATGCAATAAATATAAGCAATGAAAATAAATGTAATGAAAAAGAATATACCACTCAACTATCATGTGATTGGGATGCCTCTTTTCTATGTTTGCGACGTGAAAAAGTATCAAGTTGGGATGGACTTGGAATCTCTAGAATTATGGATCCAGATGGAACAACATGTGCTTTTTAGGATTACCAACAAAATAAGACAACTTTTGGATATTCTCCTTTATCAACTCTTATAGTATGTCTTTTGTCCAGAAAAAACCAAGATCCCCTTTTGTTCCCTATCACTTCCTATTTATAGGGGATATTCTCTAAAACCCCTAAAAAGTACACCATAAAGAATATCCAAAGGAATATTCTTTATGTACACTTCTTGAACCTATGCTATCGTTACTTTTTTATCTCGATTGCCTGCTTGTGGCGTCAGCCTTTGTGATAACAACCTTCAATTGTTATATCATGGCCGACTTTGTATTGTGTATCTGTTACCGTGGTCACCAAATTTAGACTCATACAGTAATAGTATCACATATTAGATAAAAGTGCATGCATGATACAACATTATTATTAGATTATTGCTAGTCATTTTGAGGGATAGATGTTCCAAATTTAAATATTGTTTCACGCTAAATGGCCTAATTAAGTGTCGATCCCAACATAATAGAGAGATATCCGTTTACACCCATTTCTCTTAGCTTCTTTATCTTTTTGAAGTGAAATAATTATCTCTTTCATTTTCCTTATTTTATATTCCTTATTGGTCATCTCCTTTATTACATACTAAAATTTAAACCATCCTTGGGATTTTAAAGTCATATTTCTGTTCCTATTATTGATGCTGCACAAATCTTACGACTCTCTTAATATAATTGTTGAAAAACAGCTTCCTTTGTATTAAGACTTGGCTTTCATTTTGTATCATAGGAAATATTGCTCTTCTCACTGTTTAGATATTATATCGATGGTTTGATATAATACACTGACTCGTGTTTCATTCTTTAATTAAATAACAAAAAGGTATAAAAATAAAATATAAAAGAAAAATAATTGGGTTTCGCTATATGAAAAAATAGCTTACATATTCTCAGACTTTCCCGAATGTTGAGAGATCAATGTAATAGTGAGGAAGTGCAGTGCATCTTACATGTGTTGCACGTGGTTGTTAGAGGTTAATTGTTAGGTAATTAGAAATGACAGTTGTATTTAATTATTAGTAATTAGTGATAGATAAAAGATGTGTGTTAGTATATAGTCTTGAAAATCAATGAAACAATAGACGATTTTCGTTTCAATTCTCTGCCTTCTTCTTTTTCTTCTTCTTCTTCATTGAAGCTCTCAAGGAGCTCTAATGACTAATTTCTGTCTCAGCCTCTGTGAATTTTAGCATGGTATCAGAGCGACTGATTCTGGTATTTTACCTCTTTTCAAGCTAATTACACAAAACACTCAGTAAATCTCAAACATTTTTTGAGTTTATTTCTAGCTATAGCTGCGGAAAAACTCACATACATGCATCTTTTATTCATGAAGGCGAACGATACTCCCGGTTCAGTACTTGTTCCTATTAAGCTTACAGGATCAAAAAATTTATGGCTTATGGAGCAGATCTATGAGAATTTCTTCAAACTAAGAAAAGATAGGGTTCCTGCTAGGTACCTGTAAGAAAGAACTATTTGAAGATGAATTGCACGAGCAGTGGGAAACTTGCAATGCGACAGTCCTTTACAGTTTATGAAGATATACTCAGTAGAATCGTGTATGCTTCATATTCATGCATCGTATGGAAGGATCTCAAGGAGCGAGTTGAAAAATTCAATCGCATGAGATTTTTCAGGTACATCAACAAATAGTCAATCACTCACAAGGTACAAATTCTATTTCAGTATATTTTACCAATTGAAGGACCTTTGGGCTGAATATAATGTCATGGTTCCTCCTCGTGGTTGTGACTATGCAAAATCTAAGGAATAGTAGAAGATTTTCATCAACGGAGGTTGTTACAGTTTCTAAGTGGGCTAAATAACTCGCATGACTAAGCTAGGAGATAGATTTTGTTAAAATCAGCATGTCCTCCACTTAACCAAGCTTATGCTATGATAATTGAGGATGAGAGTCAACATTCAGTTAGTCTAAATATAGTTACTACTAATACAGATCATTAGTTATGCATTTAACTTGTGAACAACCTTACAATGGTAAGAGGCTTTTTCTGCAATGTGATTATTGCAATATGAAAGGTCACAACAAACAAAATTGTTACAAATTGGTATGGTATCCTCCTGGTTTTAAGTCTAAGAGAAATTTGAAGCCTGGTCTTGGATGATCAGGAGCTCAAATTAACCATGATGGACATATAGGTTATAGTAAACAACCTTTCAATGCTATCAACAATATGACTAGAGATGTTCATATACAACTACTACAGATGCACTATAGAAACACAAGACCAAGTGAAATCAAGGCTCAGTATTTCACTAAGAACAATATAAGCAGATCCTCAAATTCGTAAGCAAGGATGTTAGAGAAGAACATGGGAATGAGGCAAACCACTTCAATGCAGCAGGTAAAGCAATTTGTATGGTGTCAAAAGTATCAAGTGATGATGAGTGAATAGTTGATTCTGGAACTACTCATCATGTAGCTTCTGAGAAACGTTTGAAAATAGTGATTATAGTCTACAAATATCTGGTAATAGTAAAGTGAATTTACCCACAGAAGATAGGGCATATATTACTCATACTAAATGTGCATCCTTGTTTTGGCAATATAACTTTGAGCAATGTGTTGGTTGACCCTGATTTCAAGTTTAACTTGATATCAGTCTCCAAATTGACCAAAGAACTATCATGCTCGGTCAATTTTTTCCCTGGATTCTATGTCTTTCATGAGTTTTAGATTGGAAGGGTGATGGGGATTGGTAGACAAAGAGGAGATGTGTACATATACAAAGATGCAGACACTAGTGAGCAGATTATACAACATCCAATAACAACGGCAATTCAAAAAAGGACAACAACTTATGGCACAATACGCTTGGACATCCATCTGCACCAGTGATGAAATCTATGAAGTTGTTACATGATCATGTAAATAGTCCACAAATGAATAAGTGCATAATTTGCCATTTGGCAAAGCAAGCTAGGTTGATGTTTCCGAGTAGTGATTCTAGAGCTGATGCACCATTTGACATTATACATATGGATCTTTGGGAGTCTTATAAAACAGCTACTTTTGACAACAAGCATTATCTTTTGAGTGTTATGGATGATTACAATAAGTATACATGGATCTATTTGTTGCAGCTTAAGTCTGAAGCTATTGTGGCCATTACTTCTTATTTGTCCTTGGTAAAAACACAGTTTGATGTCATGGCTAAGGTCCTTAGGATAGAGAATAGCACTGAGTTTTTTAACTCACAGTGCAATACTTTACTTCAGGATTTAGGCATACTTCATCAGAATAGTTGTGTTCACATACCTCAACAGAATGGGATGGTTGAAAAAAACATACACACATCTTCAATATAGCCAGGGAACTCAGATTTCAATCCAAAGTGCCAATCAGATATTCGGGTATATGTATCAATATTGTAGTCAACCTTATGGATAGACTCCATTCTTCTACAATCGGGAACAGAAGTCCTATGAGCTATTGTTCCAAATGCAGGCAACACTGCATCATTTACATATGTTTGGATGCATATGCTTTGAAATTACAGTTCCTAAAGGAGACAAATTTGAAGAGAGAACAAGTCCAGCTACTCTTATGGGTTATTCAGAGTTGCAGAAAGTCTACCTCCTCCTAGATATCAAAATAATTCAGTTGTTTGGTAGTATAGATTTCATATTCAGATAAGATGAACTTTCCTTTGCTACTGCATACTCAAAGAAATAGTTTACAAATGAAACTGTCAACCTATATCAATCTTCACGTCTTGACCAACCTCATAGTACACATCACACCCTGCCAAATATCCTTCATAACACACCATATAACTCACTACAGACTCCTACTACCTCATTCACACCAATTTCTCCACATATACCTCATGATATACCACATAATTTACTATCCTCCTCCAATAACAATGACACTTTACCTACCTATTCTGTTATTGATCATAGTTCATTTGACCTAACTCTGGAGCATAAGGGGGGAGATGATTTCAATAAGGAGGCATCAACATATGTTACTGATCCTTGTTATGTTTCATTAGATGAAGTTCATGCTCCAGCCACCAGGAATTCTTCAAGGTATTCCAAATAGCCTGTTTGGATGAAGGATTATATAACCAGCAAACAAAGCACCAGCAAATATCCCATTACCAAACACATATCCAATGACAACATTGAACTAACATATCAAGCATATCTTGCAAAGTTCTCTACATTAGTAAAGCGTAAGTTTACAGAGATGTTGCAGAAGAACCAGATAGATAGAGGCAATGAAACAGGAGATCAAAGCACTAGAAGAGAATGGCACATAGGAAGAGGGAGACCTTCCAAAAGGAAAAAATGCAATAGGCTCAAAATGGGTGTACAAGATGAAATACTAAGCAAATGGATAAATTGAGATGTTCAAGGCCAGACTTGTAGCAAAAGGCTAGAGTAAAAAAGAATGCCTTGATTATCATGATACTTTCTCATCAGTTGTTAAAGTGGTGACAGTAAGATCTGTCATAACACTTGCGGTGTCTAGAGGCTGGATTTATGGCAAATAAATGTATATAATACCTTGCTACAAGGAGATCTATGTGAAGAAGTGTATACAGATATTCCTGAGGGATTCAGAAGACATGGGGAGTCAAAGGTGTATAGGTTGCTGAAGTCCTTATATGGACTAAAGAAAGCAACTAGATAGTGGAACATAAAGTTAACAGATACATTGGTGGATGCAGGATTTGTCCAAAGTAGTATTGATTATTCGTTGTTCACACTAAATAATGTGACATAGTGACATAGTGTATGTTGATGATTTACTCATCATAAGGAGCAGTGTTGAGCTGATTATTAAGGCAAATACAGTGTTGAATCAGAAATTCAAAATGAAAGATCTTGGTGAATTGAAATACTTTCTTGGTATTGAAATGCTAAGATCAGTCTCAGGAGTGATTCTCAACCAAAGGAAATATGTGCTAGAGTTGATCTCAAATATGAGACTAACTGCATCAAACCAGCCAAGACACCCTTAGAGTCTAATTTGAAACTAACGACTGTGGAGTATGATGAAATGACATGAATCACAGGAGATGCAACCCTACAGGACATTAATTCATACCAGAGATTGATAGGGAGACTGATGTATGTAACTGTCACAAGGCCTGACATTAACCATGCAGTTCAGACCTTGAGTCAGTTTACGCAGATGCCTAAGAAATCCCACTAGGAAGCTGCAACAATGTTGGTAAGATACTTGAAGAATTCTCCAGCACAAGGTATTTGGGTAAAGGTAGGAATCACACAAGAGTTGATATGTTGGTATGACTCTGATTGGGCAGTATGTCCAAACACAAAATGATTAGTGGCCGGATACGTAGTCAAGTTTGGAGACTCCTTGGTCTCATGGAAATCAAAGAAATAGTGAACAATCTCAAGAAGTTCAGTTGACGCTGAGTATAGAAGTTGTGGCAGAATTAACTTGGTTACATGGACTGTTTAAGAAGCTAGGAGTTAGCACACAATGATTGTGTTTAGTGACAGTAAAGCTGCTATGAAAATTGCATCCAATCCCATCTTTCACGAGAGAATGAAACATATAGACATAGACTGTCACTTCATTAGAGACAAAATCAAGGCAGGGCTACTAAAGATTTCGTATGTACATACTACAGAACAGCTTGCAGATCTTTTGACCAAGGGCTTAGGCCAAGTTCAGCATGTTCATTTGCTTAGCAAGCTGGGTTTTTTTTATAAATATTTTACACCCTCCAACTTGATGGGGAGTGTTGAGAAGCCAATATAATAGTGAGGAAGTGTAGTGTATCTTACATGTGCTGCATGTGATTGTTAGAGGTTAGTTGTTAGGTAATTAGAAAGGACAGGTATTTTTGGTTTTAGTAGTTAGTGGTAGATAAAAGATGTGTGTTAGTATTTGTATATATAGTCTTGAAGATCAATGAAATAGTCGATGGTTTTCATTTCAATTCTCCACCTTCTTATTCTTCTTCTTCTTCACTAAAGCTCTCAACGAGATCTAATGGCTGATTTCCGTCTCAGCATTTATAAAATTTTGCAGGGAGCCTTGGTGTAACTGGTAAAGTTGCTCTCATGTGATCAAGAGATACCGGGTTCAAGTCGTGAAAAGAACATCTTGCAAAAATACAGGACAAAACTGCATATAACAAACTCTTATTAGTCTGGCGCTTCTCTAGATCCCGCGCACAGCGGGAGCTTAATTAGTCCGCTGAGATGCCCTTTACTCTCATAGACTTTCCTAGAAGAATATAAAGAAATACTCCTAAAAGCAAGAAAGACGACAGAAAAAGAAAATATTTGGAGTCCATTTGGAAGTCACTTGTAATTGGAATTGGTGTAATTACTAGAGTAGTAATTACACAGCCTAGTAATTACATAGTTGTGCAATTACCATGACATGTTTGTTTGTCATAGTGTAATTACATGTTTATTGTTTGATTGCACAAGTGTAATTACACAGTTAGATTAAATTTTAAATTAAGTAATTATCAAAACTTAAAAGTTAATGTAATAAATATATGCCTATATATTTTTAGAAGTATAAATAATATTATATTTGGTATTTAAGATATATATTTCTCGTGAATATACATTAATTTAGTTATCATATATTTATATCTAATATTGTAAAAATAATATATATATATATATATATATATATATATATATATATATATATATATATATATATATATATTAAATTCATAATATTCATTAGATACTTAAAAAAATTAAAATGTATATTTTGCAAGAACATCATGGAATTCAGTTTGATAAAATAAATTAATGTTTATAAATATTATGTCATAATATTGTTCAGATGTTTCACAAAATAATCTATTGATCCTAACTAAAAAAATGAATAATATGCAATGTGAGTCAATACACTAAATTAAATAAATTAGAACCATGAATAAAACATAATTTAAAAAATAGTTTAACATATTTAAATCCCGACATAATAATAGTAAGTTCCACGGTAAATGAAGATTAGGAAACATGATAAGTTTATAACCATATTCAACAACAAAATTTCATTTTAATTGCATCACTCATTATATGTCAAGTTTGTTAATGACTTATTATTTCTAATATTAGGAAGTGTAGTTTTCAAAAATAAAAAACAAACTATATGCAATTACATAGAATATAACTAAAAAATTAAAATAATAGAAATAAAAAAATTATAAGAAAAATAAAATAAAATAAAAACAAAAAAAGAAACTAGAAAATAATATTATAATTATCCGATGTAAATACTATACATTCTCACTTTTTCTTTGAAAATTAGAGAGTGTAATACTCTAATTATACCTAATTTTATACTAATTAAATAATTACTTGACCAAATAAATATATTAAATTATGTAATTACACTCAACTTACGGTGGTTTCTAGTAAAGCGTCTCTAGCTAGTTATTCTATGTTAGTACGAGTCAAAGTGAAATCACTCGTCTTTCAAACTTTTGCCAAAATGGGTACGAGAAATCTTCTCGACGGTAAGGACAGGTGGATGATATTAATTAGCTACGTTACACTATAGTCTGTCCCACCTAAATCTATCAAAATTCAATTCTCCCAAACAAATTCGTTCTTCCCCTGAAGTTTCTTAATTACCTGTTTAGTCCTCACCATTTTACGTGTCTATAAATTTGCATTGTCCCAAACCAAATCCTCATAACTTCACCTTACTCTTAAATAAATTCCGTCATCTGTTGTAACGTTTTATTTCGTCTATACAAATACAAAGCACCTAAGTATTTCTTGATTACTCAGCTAACTGATCATCCATGGCTCCTAGTTTGAATAAAGCGGATGAAAATCTCAAAATCCTTGTTGATGGCCCTTTACATGGGTCAGCTATTAGCCTGAAAAATTCAAATTTCATAGTCAATGACCAAATTATCCTCTCTCAAGTCCCAGATAATATTATTGCAACTCCATCGCCCTACACAACCAAGGACAAACCGGTAACTTCCGCTCCCGGTTGCTTTTTGGGCTTTGGGACACCTGAAGCCCAAAGTCACCACGTTGTTTCAGTAGGGAAACTGAAAGGCATAAAATTCATGAGTATTTTCCGGTTCAAAGTCTGGTGGACTACTCACTGGACCGGAACCAACGGAAGAGATTTAGAACACGAGACCCAAATGGTCATTCTTGACAAGTCTGATTCTTCGGCCCGGCCCCATGTCTTGCTTCTCCCGCTTATTGAAGGCCCGTTTCGGGCTTCTCTACAGCCCGGAAAAGATGACTTCGTAGATATTTGTGTCGAAAGCGGGTCCACTAAAGTCACCGGTGACTCGTTCGGGAGTATACTCTACATGCATGCAGGTAAGTGACTGAACCTCGAAAAGCACGAAGTATCACATTACTTGAGATAAAAAAAGAAAAAGAGAAGATATTTTAAACTCATAAATTAAGATTAAATTTTAAATTCGTCTATGATGCAGGTGATGATCCATACAGCTTGGTTAAAGATGCAATTAAAGTTGCCAGGTTTCACCTAGGCACGTTTAAGCTCCTAGAAGAAAAAACACCCCCAGGAATTGTGGATAAGTTTGGTTGGTGCACATGGGATGCATTTTACCTTACGGTGCACCCTCAAGGTGTGTGGGAAGGTGTGAAAGGGTTAGTTGAAGGTGGGTGCCCACCTGGGCTCGTGTTGATCGACGATGGCTGGCAATCCATTTGTCACGACGATGATCCAATCACCTCAGAAGGTACAAATACGTGATCAACTTATATACGAGTTTAATTAACAGTTAATTTCTAATTACGTAACTATATTACGTCTTAACAGGTATAAACAGAACTGCTGCGGGTGAGCAAATGCCATGCAGACTCATCAAATTTCAGGAGAATTACAAGTTTAGAGATTATGTGAGTCCTAAAAGCATAGGACAGGGTGACCATAATAACAAGGGTATGGGTGCTTTTATTAAGGACCTAAAGGAGGAGTTCAAGACCGTGGACTTTGTATATGTGTGGCATGCTCTATGTGGGTATTGGGGCGGGTTAAGGCCAGGTGTATCGGGTCTGCCCGAATCCAAAGTTATTAGGCCAAAGTTAACTCCTGGATTGGAGAAGACTATGGAAGATTTGGCTGTTGATAAAATAGTGAACAATGGAATTGGTTTGGTCCCACCAGAAATTGTTGATAAGCTATATGAGGGTCTACACACCCACTTGGAGTCGGTTGGAATTGACGGAGTCAAAGTAGACGTCATTCATGTAAGTACTCTCTTCTCTATATTGTCGTTAATAGATTTTTTTTAACACTGTCAATGTATATTAGTTAAGTTTTTAATTTACGTACTTGATATATAGTTGCTGGAAATGCTATGTGAGGATTATGGTGGAAGAGTGGATTTGGCAAAGGCTTACTATAAAGCATTGACATTTTCAGTGAAAAAACATTTTAAAGGAAATGGAGTCATTGCTAGTATGGAACATTGCAACGATTTCATGTTTCTTGGTACCGAGACTATTTCCCTAGGTCGCGTGGGTAAGTTACCAAATTCAATTCTTTGTTTTTTATCTTTTATACTTCTATTGATTAATGCAAAATTAAAACGCACAACACGCAGGCTTGGAGATAACTTAAATGTTGTAAAAATTTATTCGCACAGGACGTTTATACCAAATCAATAGATACATGATATGTATCTTACATATAGACTTTAATCATTTAACCATAGTAAATTATATGTATTCTTATTTAACTAAATTAACTAATTACGATAAATTAATATAATTTAGTGTAAACACTCGATATGATTAAATATTTACCCTTGAACTTTTAATTCTAGACTGGATGTTACAATATCCAGAATACGATACTAACTCTCCATGATTTAATTACACACGTAACCCCTAGTTTTCGTATTGTTAAGTTGGGATATGTAAGCAGGGGCAGAGGGAGAACCTGATCTACGGGCTCGAAGAACCTAGTAGGCTAGTAATTTTTGCTTAAATTCAATATTAGTATTAAAAAATTCATAAAATTTGTATATATAAATATTTAATTACAAATACAATAGTAAAACGAGTTATGAATTCAGAACTGATAAACTTCAAATTTTAACTTATCCTATCCTACGTAAATGTACGGTTGATGTTTGCCGTTTCTTGAAAGTAAGTTATTATACGGATATTAATGAATTGGGACACGTATACAGATTATTGGTTCTAATAGGGAAGAAAACGATACGTGCAGATAATTCATTATGGCAAAACAAATTGGAAAATGCAGACGTTACTGAAGTAACCTAACCTATATATCAAGCTACTTCAAATATAAATTAAGGATAAATATCCATTATCAGTAAATTAATAAATTATAAATAAAAATAATAGTATTCTATATTAAGTTAAATTGCATTGATGAAAATTAATTAAATGGAATTTTGAACTTTTTCGTGAATATGCAGGAGATGACTTTTGGTGCACGGATCCTTCTGGAGACCCAAATGGTACGTTCTGGCTACAAGGTTGCCACATGGTCCATTGTGCCTACAATAGCTTGTGGATGGGCAATTTCATTCACCCTGATTGGGACATGTTTCAATCCACGCACCCTTGTGCTGAATTCCACGCCGCGTCTCGAGCCATCTCGGGTGGTCCTATTTATGTTAGTGACTCAGTTGGCCAACACAACTTTGAGCTTCTTAAAACTTTGGTTTTGCCTGATGGTTCAATCTTGCGTTGCCAACACTATGCACTTCCCACGCGTGACTGTCTGTTTGAAGATCCACTTCACGATGGGAAAACTATGCTCAAAATATGGAACCTAAACAAGGTATGATATCCTCCGAGCTAGAGCATTAATACGAGTTCTAAAGAATTTAATAATTTTTACTTAGATCATGTATTTATATTTTTGATAAGAATGGACCTTGGGCCTAACTCAATCCCAAAAGCTAGCTTATGAGGTGAGGATTGCCTAAGCCATATAAGGAGACCGAGGACCCCAAATCCCTCCGATGTGGGACAACTCAACACCCACCTTCACGCCCAGATCTCTGGAGCGTGGACAACATAAATGGGGTCCCAACATCGGTAACAATAATTGGGATGGGCCTAGCTCTGATACCATGATAAGAATGGACATTGGGTCTAACTCAACCCCAAAAACTAGCTTATGAAGTGAGGATTGCCCAAGCCATATAAGGAGACCAAGGACCTCAAATCCCTCCGATGTGGGACAACTCAACAATTTTAAACTTTATTAAATATATATAAATATTTAGTTATAAATTCGGTAACTAAAATGAATTATAAAGGCAAGTTTAGAACTATATTAAATTTTGACTCCACCTTATTTATACCTCATTCATGTTTTTCCGGATCTGATCTTCAAATAAGTTACAGTACCAAGTATACCTTGTTTTACATTAATATGGTTTGTTATAAATTTATTTTTGATTAAGATTATAGTAATGACTTTTCAAGGAAAATATATTTCAATCATCAAACGCGAAAAATGACTCCCTCTCTTTTTGGCAAAAGTCATTTTCTTTACAATTAACTTGTAACTTCATATTACTTACTCCATCTAATACTTACACATTATATTCAAAATTCCAATCTGTTTTTACCAATTCTTCATTTGTATTTTCTTGTGAAAAAAAACATATCCACTTGCCAACCAATTTACAAAACGATAAGACACATTTTTCAGACAAAAGTTCCTAATTTTTTAAATAAAGATTTTTTTTTGTTGGTAAAATACTCTCATTTAACCTTTTCTTTTGTTGTTCCAATTTCAGTATACTGGAGTTGTAGGAGCATTTAACTGCCAAGGAGGAGGATGGGACTGTGAGGCCAGACGTAACACTTGTGCTTCTCAATATTCCAAGGCTATAACTTGTTGGGCCGGCCCAAAAGACGTCGAATGGAAGCATGGATCCAGCCCAATTAACGTGGAAGGAATTAAAACCTTTGTGCTCTACTCCTTCAAAGAAAAGAAGCTTGTTTTGGCAAAGCCCACAGACACAGTCCAAATTACTCTCGAGCCCTTCAACTTCGAGCTCTTAACAGTTTCTCCTATCACTACTTTGGGTGACAAATTGGTTCAATTCGCTCCGATCGGGCTCGGGAATATGCTCAATACTGGTGGAGCAATCCAATCTATTGAGCTTGATGACGAAGCTACTTCAGTTGAAGTTGAAATAAAAGGCGTTGGTGAAATGAGAATCTTTGCTTCAGAAAGACCAAGAGCTTGTAGAATCAACGGGGATGATGTTCCATTTGAATATGAGTGCTCTATAGTTGTAACTAATGTACCTTGGTTTAGTCCTTCTGGTTCATGTGTCATTGAGTATTTGTTTTGATGCTAGCTACTAACTAGTAACTAGCTATAATATTAGGGGCGTTTCCTAATTTTTAAAAATGCCCCATTTCTTATCCCAAGTTATATGACGTTATACATCAAATGTTATGGGAATGAAATATACGTAGTAAGAATGTTATTTTTATACATGTAGGTAGTTGAGTCGGTTCGATCACCCCACGTATCGACGGTTTTTTAATGCCTTATCCTAGGCCCATCTAGTTGATCTAGGAATAGACGAGTATAAAGAAGGGATGGAGAATCTTTTATTTGATCTTGATTTGATGTATATGTTACGATACCTTCGTATGAGGGAGAATTGGGGGTACGGCAGATAAGAAGAGCGACCCAAAAACGCAAAGAAGAGTATGAGGGGCAGCGGCTCACCGATAATAAGAAGAACTCAGATTCTCGTCCTGACAGATGACCAACCTGTTAAGGCATCTTTCTCAATGACCATCCTCTTCCATTCCAGTTCTTTTCTCTTTTTGTAGGGACTGTCATTGAACCTCGTTAGCATTTCGGAAAGAATTGGAGGCTCAAAACGAATGATCAAAGGAATTGATGATTCGTGTTTTGTCTCCAATCTTCGCCTAGTCTTACAACTCTTTCATGATCATTAACTATTCACTATTTGACTTGAGAAGACATGATAGAAATATAAGTGAAAGAATAATGAACTTCAACGTTTATATAAGATATTGGTTTCAACTAAGCACAATTTATAGCAATTCTTTTTGCTCAAATTAGAGAAACGGGATTTAATAGAACTTTAAAAATAATTTTTATTCTTCTATCTGAAATTTAAGCTGCTACAAATTTATACTTGCAAGAAAGGATGAGATTTAAAAGTTTTATTTAAATCTCATGATCCTTGAGAAGAAATATAAAACAGAAATCTATCAAGTCCCTAGTTGTCAAGGTTGCATTAAAATTGATTGAAACAATCTATCAAAGTGTAATTGAACTTGATTCCTATTAGCAAACAGAATGATAGGGGCAGAATGACGATCCATTCATGAATCCACACTGATTTTGGAAAATCTCACAATTCTCTATAATGAGACAAGTACGCGCTTCGTCTCACTTAAGTTGCAACAACAATTAATATAATAGAAACAAATTACACTAACATGTAATATAAAGAATCGGGGAAAAAGAAAAAAAAAATATAATAATAGTACTAGTAGTACTGATAAGACTAAGGGACTAACGACTAATGTCAACTTTCCACCTAATTCGCGAACTCCACCCTAGCATATCGAGGATCGCGTCCTCGATAACTTGGAGAATGACATATCCTGCATAGTCATATCATTCTAATACTTCTTAAGTCTACCCCTACTTATCTCCTGACCAGCGTATCTATGGCTCTCCTTTGTATGCGCCCGCTGAACCGGAAGCCGCACCAAATCGATTAAAAATTCCGATTAGATTTGGTTTGATTCGGGTTGGTATTGAGTAAAAAAATCTCAATCAAACCGACATGTAAATATATAATTTGTTAGGATTATGATTCCTACTAAAGACAACAACCTTCATTTGAATAATCGGATTTACAACTACATGAGCGGAAGCTAACCTGAATCCATATGTGGAAAAGTTGAGCCTCCTTCTTGATGATTGTCCTTGAGCTTTTGAACCTCTTGATTATTTCTTCAAGAATGACTTGTGGTTTGTATGTTACCACAAGAATGAATCCTCAACAATAACAATATATGAAAGGTTTACAAAATAGTATTATGACAATGATCAAGGTTTTGGCTTATGGTTTTCCACTCTATTTGCAAGACAATGGACAAATGGTTCTTACTTCAATGGGTAGAGAAAGAACTTGTCTTGTTAAAGAATGGGAACCATAACCCCACTTTGTAACTCTAGGAGTTACATAACCCAAGAGACAAGAGTTACAAGACAAAAGTTATGTCTTGAGTTATGTCTTGCAAGAGTTACAAACCCAAGAGTCACAAGCATTCATGTAACCATAGTTACATATGTAACCTTAGTTAGCCCATCATAAACTAAGGTTACACTTTTGGGTATCTACACATTAGTCCTACACTTTAGTATGACAATACATTGGCCCCCTTAACATAATGTCCATAAGACCACATAATTAGGCCAAACCTTAAGATAGCACATAACATATAATTATTCATGTATTGTTCATATGTGTATAGATATAAGTCCATATATCTAGATATAAATCCATATATCTTACAATCTCCCACTTGGACGAGATATACAAACATATGTACAATCCTTGATATTATAAGTTACAAACCTTAGTTGCGCAAAATTGCTATCACAATAAAATTGTCATGAACAATCCGGTCCATCAATCATACCAACATAGGACCTAAGGGCTCGTCGTTACTCATTCGTAACTAGAACCAATCATAGATCACGTATATCAATATAACCAACGACATGGATCAAGTGTGGGTATGTAGCATGGAAATAACATAAAGTGTGGTCATAGTATGTCTATTTACCAACTGGTTCACTTAATTGAGATCAAACAGAAACTGTAAGAGTACAATAAACTTTAAAACTGAATATCTGCAGATATAACTGAATTACTGAATTTCTGAATATAATGAACAATTACAAAAATGTGCAATACAAAACTCCCACTAAAATACATAATCCTTATCTGATTTGACACCCATACAAGCAACATGCTCATGAAAAACTTTTGGTGTCAATCCCTTAGTTAGCGGATCCGCAAGCATGGAGTTTGTACTTATGTACTTAATGCACAATTGTCCATTTTGTACTCTTTCTTTAACAACCCGAAATTTGACGTCCTTATGTTTTGCTTTCGTCAAATTACTGTTGTTATTAACATATGCAACTATGGTTACATATGTTATTAGCATAAATGGCAAAATTGGAGTCGGTATACCTGATGATCTCAAACTGGTCCGAACTCCGATATGTAAGCATGTAATCCTTTGTTCTATGTATGTTCCTCATGACCCTTTTGGCTGCCTACCAATGGTCCATACCCGGATTGCTTAGATATCTGCCTAACATCCCAATAATGTATGCTATATCAGGTCGTGTACACACCTGAGCATACATCAGACTACCTACCGCCGAAGCATAAGGTGTCTTCTCCATTTCCGAAATTTCATAAGTACTGTCTGGGCACTGTTTGAGACTAAATTTGTCTCCCTTAGCAACAGGGGTGTAGCCTGGTTTACAATCCTGCATGCCAAATCTTTTCAGAACCTTATCGATATAGCCCTTTTGTGACAGACCGAGAACGCCTTTGGAGCGATCTCTAAGAATCTGAATTCCTAATACAAAAGAAGCTTCACCAAGATCTTTCATTTCAAATTTCTTTGAAAGAAATTTCTTAGTTTCAAGTAATAATGCTATATCGTTACAGGCAAGCAGTATGTCATCGACATATAAAACCAGAAAAATATACTTACTCCCACTGAACTTATGGTATATACAGTCATCAGCAATATTCGGTTCAAAACCAAAAGATGTAATGACTGCATGAAACTTATAATACCATTGACGAGAAGCTTGCTTGAGCCCATAGATGGATTTCTTTAATTTGCAAACCTTCTTCTCTGATTCATCCGGAACAAAGTTTTCAGGTTGCACCATATAAATTGTTTCCTCAATGTCACCATCGAGAAAAGCAGTCTTAACATCCATTTGATGAAGCTCAAGATCAAAATGTGCTACTAATGCCATTATAGTCCGGAAAGAGTCTTTCGATGAAACTGGAGAGAAAGTCTCTTTATAATCAATGCCTTCTTTCTGAGTGTAGCCTTTTGCGACAAGACGAGCTTTGTACTTAATAACATTGCCCCCTGAATCCCTTTTGGTTTTAAAAATCCATTTACAACCAATAGGTTTCGTACCTTTGGGCAACGTAACAAGCTCCCGAACGTCATTATCGCTCATAGACTTCAACTCATCATTCATGGCATCAATCCACTTTTGAGAGTTAGAACACTTAATGACTTGACTGAAGTTGATTGGATCATCTTCCTCAAGTCCAACATCATTTTCTTGTTCTTGGAGAAATACATAATAATCATTCGAAATTGCATTTCTCCTCTCTCTAGTAGATCTCCTTAATGGCATTTCAGTTTCTTGAGGTTGTTGAGTTTGATTTTCATTAGTTATATCAGGGTCCTGATGGGGGAGATTTTCGAGATTGTCTTGAACCGGAGTTGTTTCAACAACTTGAGGGAAAGACACATGTTCTTCCTCAAAGACAAAATCTCTAACAACTTTATCTCCCCACCCCCCAAACTCAATATCCTCAAAGAACCTAGCCGAATACCGGGTTTATGCCCAGTCCAAAGTTCATATGGGGTTTTTATTGTAGCTGCAGTTGGAACTCTATTAAGAATATAAGCTACGGTTTTTAATATGGATTGGGACTTTTCATGAATAAGATACAGGTTCCCATAACGAGAGTAATCGTCTATGAATGTGATAAAGTATTGTTGACCATTCCGACAAGGAGTAGGAAATGGCCCACAAATATCCGTATGTATCAATTCTAAGACGTCCGAATCTCTCTTAGCACCTAATCTAGTTCTTGTTTGTTTGTTTTCCCTTGATACACTCAATACAAAATTTCCGAATTTGAGGAATCAAGAGGATCAAGAATTCCTTCTGACACGAGTTTCTGAATTCTTTGAATGGATATATGACCCAAACGTTTATGCCAGAGTGAAATGGAATTCTCATTAGTTAATTTCCTTTTAGTACCACTTGTATGCAAAGTTTCTTTATTTGAAGTTATTGTGTCAACCAAATATAAGCTATCAAACGTTGATAAAACACCAGTACCAATAAGATTTGAACACTGAAAGAGACAAACTTTATTATCCCCAAATGTACATTTATAACCAGACATGTCCAATTGGGGAACTGAAATTAAGTTCCGTCTAAAAGACGGTACAATGAAAGTCTCATTCAAATCTACATGAAAACCAGTATTAAATAACAGCCTAAATTTGCCAATAGCTTCAACTGGCACCTTCTTGCCGTCACCCACATAGATGTATCTTTCACCATCATTTGGTTTTCGGCAGTTCAGGCAACCCTGCATTGATATACTTATATGAGTAGTAGCAGCAGAATCTACCCACCAAGTATCCTTAGGTACTGAAATTAAATTAACTTCAGAACAAACAAGAGACAGAAATGTACCTTTTTTCGCACGCCAGGCATGGTACTTGGTACAATCTCTCTTTACATGATCAGTCCCATTACAAAGAAAGCAACCTAATTCAGTAATTTCAACCTTAGGTTCCTTATGTTGCTTAATCTTGGGCCTTGCCACCGCAACTTTTTTACCTTTCCTCTTCTTAGAAACCCTTGAAGAGGATGCCTTAGAAGAAGATGCCAAGTGAGCACTTTCTGCCTTATCTTGCTTCAGCCTTTCCTCTTCTTGCACACAATGTGAAATGAGCTCATTAAGAGTCCATTTCTCCTTCAGGCAGTTATAACTGACCTTAAACTGATTAAAGTGTGCCGGAAGAGATATCAAAACAAAGTACACAAGCAGTTCCTCAGGTAAATCCAGCTTGAGTGACTTTAGTTTCGAAGCAAGATGAGACATTTCCATAATGTACTCCCTAATGTTTCCCTTGCCCTTATACCTCATGGAAACAAGTTTACTCAATAGTGTACTTGTTTCCGCCTTTTCGTTTTGAATAAAACGCTGTTCGAGGTTTTCAAGGAAAACTTTGGTATTGGGTTCATCATTCATAGTGCCCCTGAATGATTCTGGGATTGCACGCTTCATGATCATGAGACTCATGCGATTCGAGCGTTCCCACTTCTCCATCACCCTCCTGTCATCAGGAGAGGATGTATCCTCAAGAGGAGTAGGTTGCTCGGTCCGAAGTGCTAAGTCAAGATCCATGCAACCGAGAACGATCATGACGTTCTCTTTCCATTCCTTAAAATTAGTGCCGTTAAGCACAGGGATGCTATTGATGTTGGCAGAGATCGTAGAAGCAGAAGAGTTTACTGAAAATAGAACAAAAGGATTACTAAATACATGCTTACATAAACTTGAACTTTAACTTTATAGATTCAAAATTAGGCAATTCCCATTACAAGATACCTAGCACAACATTGCTTTTAGTCTTTGGACAGAAAAACAACTTGCAAGTGGTACTCTTGGTGTAGTGATCAAACATAGACAATAAACTCCTGTCAAACATTAAACCTTCCTTTGGGCCGATTTAATATTCACATGGAAAACCAAATAATCGTCTCATATTTACCACCACAAGAATGTTCGAATTCCTGCCAAATAACACCTTCCTTTGGGCCGATGTTAAACGCATGGAAGACTAACATCCACAGTCATCTCATATTTTAAAATTAATCAATCTACACAATAGAGGTTACTTTGGCAACTTAATGCTTCAATTGAAAAACTAAAATATAAGATGCTATAAATCTTAGTTCCTTAAGCCATTTTATGAATCTCAACTTAATGTGTTACAAGATTAGATGTGTAACACTTGAATATTAATTGTTGATTGCTTGATAGGACAATTCTAGATATATAAGAATTGATGGACTATTAAACAATTAACATTCACTGAAACTTAAGAGAGTTGAAACATTTTTCTTAAACATTACTGGACCAGACAATCGATTGTCAAAACAGACAATCGATTGTCTGACATTTTCTGAATTTTTCAAGTCACTGGAAGTCACGAGGAAAAATTTTTCTAAGTCATTTGGGCCAGACAATCGATTGTCAAAACAGACAATCGATTGTTTGACGTTTTCTGAGAAAGTCTTTAGACCAGACAATCGATTGTCAAACCAGACAATCGATTGTTTGGTTTTTTCTGAAAAACTTTTAAGTCTCTGTAATTGACAAGGAAAAATTTTTCCAAGTGTGGATCATCCAACAATCGATTGTCAGGCTAGACAATCGATTGTTTGAATTTTTTTCTGGAAAAATTTTTCAGTCTGGAAACGTTTCAACTCACAAAAGTTAACTGCCAGAATTTTAAACGATTCAGACAATCGATTGTCTAGCCTGACAATCGATTGTCTGACTAGTGACAAAAAAAAAAAAAAAAAAATTCTGAATAACACATGATTTTCAACATGGATCTTAAAAATAATAAACATGTTGTCAACCTACTAAAATCATGCTGAATCAATGATATAATAAACAAATACATCATCATCATAACAATCATAAGATCATGCTATTTCATGGTAGAATTTCTTGAACAAAGTTCTAAGTAAACTTAAACATGATTTCTTAAATAACATAAACCTTATGATCATCCAAATTATCCAAAATGAAGGGCGGCTCTGATACCAATTGTTAGGATTATGATTCCTACTAAAGACAACAACCTTCATTTGAATAATCGGATTTACAACTACATGAGCGGAAGCTAACCTGAATCCATATGTGGAAAAGTTGAGCCTCCTTATTGATGATTGTCCTTGAGCTTTTGAACCTCTTGATTATTTCTTCAAGAATGACTTGTGGTTTGTATGTTACCACAAGAATGAATCCTCAACAATAACAATATATGAAAGGTTTACAAAATAGTATTATGACAATGATCAAGGTTTTGGCTTATGGTTTTCCACTCTATTTGCAAGACAATGGACAAATGGTTCTTACTTCAATGGGTAGAGAAAGAACTTGTCTTGTTAAAGAATGGGAACCATAACCCCACTTTGTAACTCTAGGAGTTACATAACCCAAGAGACAAGAGTTACAAGACAAAAGTTATGTCTTGAGTTATGTCTTGCAAGAGTTACAAACCCAAGAGTCACAAGCATTCATGTAACCATAGTTACATATGTAACCTTAGTTAGCCCATCATAAACTAAGGTTACACTTTTGGGTATCTACACATTAGTCCTACACTTTAGTATGACAATACATTGGCCCCCTTAACATAATGTCCATAAGACCACATAATTAGGCCAAACCTTAAGATAGCACATAACATATAATTATTCATGTATTGTTCATATGTGTATAGATATAAGTCCATATATCTAGATATAAATCCATATATCTTACATAATTTTCTCATAAAATTTGATTTAGAAGATATCTAGAAATATTTGCGATTCTCTTATGGGATGTAATATTTAGTTAAATATGAAGTGAACTATTTTTATTAACTTTAAATAATGAATTTTATAATCACTTTCTTATCAAGTGTTAGTGAAATGCGTCAATCTCTTTGTTCTTTCATATTCATATTAAGATCTATTAAATTTTTATTTCTTTTTTGAGTTTGAAGTGGTATTTCGATAATTTAATTAAATAGAATATATCATTAGATATCATATTGATTTTTATGTTTAATTATTAAATTCAGTTAACCTGAAAACGTGCGTCAGGCAACTAAAAAGATAACTATTATATGTTACTAAGAAAATTCCCCAATAAGAATATTATAATAGATCATGATATGTTTGTCAATTTTTTTAATTTTTACTAAAGATATATTTACTTATCAAAAATTTAACAAAGTAAAATTGAAATAATATTCATGTAACAAAAAAATTTAAAACCCCAACAAAATTAAACCAACTCAAATTGGTATCGTTAGATCAAAATCAAACCAACCACGTCTATATACATTCCTGTAGGGCAGTGAGGCATATGCCTCATTGCTTATAAGTTTTTTCATTTTCTTTCAGTTTGAGTATTTAAGGGCACAATAAATTTAGACTGATATAAGTGATAGCAGGCCGGCGCCATCAAGTTCACATTTAGGAACTTATACTGCTTACTCCAGTAAAATTTTTGGTAATGAGTTAGGCATTTAATTTAATCCCCCTCATATAGTGTCGTACTGATTTTTGATTGCCAAATTGACCATATGCAAGTGATGTATACCCCAAATTTGGATGCTTTAGATCATCTGCAAGGCTGCATTATTCCTGTATCAAATTTATTTGATATTTTTTTGCTCTAACATAACACTAAATCTTACATTATTATAAAATATGAATAATGTTGCACCAAATTTTGTGCAACACTATTCATCACTTAAAATTTAGTTTATTATTATTTTATTTAATTTTTTTATTTTTGGACTTTTAATTTATCATATATTGTGTATATAATTAATTTTTATATTAAGATTTATATAATTTTAATTTTATATTCTATTTTTTGATATATTAATTTTTGTATATATTATATTTATATAAAATTATAAGTTAATTTTATTTAATTATCTTTTATCAATGATTTCACTTTTAGTTGATTTATCCTTTAAAATAATTTTATAATAAATGATTATATAAATGGTGAATGTGAATTATATATAATGAATATTGGGAAAAAAAGATAGTATTAGTTTGAAGGAAATAAAAAATAAAAAGTATATAAAAAATAATAATAATAAAATATAGAAGAGAGAAGATTGGGTGTAAAAAAGAATATAATGATTGAAGTAAATTTAATATTACATAATTTTAAAGTAAAATTTAGTATCAAGGTTTGAGATAGTATTAAGGTTGGAGATAGTCTTACAGATAATGTCGATGAAACTTCAAAAGTATGAGTAAAACTACCAAATACTTAAGTTTTAATCGCCAAGGATCATGGGAATATGAAGGTGTCCAAATTAGTTTCTGCCACAAAAGTTATATAGCCGCCGGGAAAAAGTGCAACGTATTGTTAAATACTTATTTCGTTTTTAATTTATATAAATTTATTTCTTTTTTGGTCCAAATTAAAAATAATTATTTATTTTTTATTTAAAAAAAATTTACCCTTGTACAATAATTTATAATCATACAAAATATTCGTACCTTATTTTATATTATAAATTCAAAAATTAATCTATTTTTACTTAAACTCTGTACTTAAGGAAATAAGTTCACATTGGAGAGGAGAGGAAAAAGAGAGAAACCTCCAAAGAAAAGGTAATAGATCCAGCTTTCTCCGCATAATCATCAACTACTAAAGACTGAAACAACGATTGAGTAGAATATCAATTACTATCCAAAAATTTATTATAAAAGTAACACTTTTAATTGATTATAATTTCAAAAAAAATTATTTGTTATAAATACACTTCTATTTAAGGTGAATGTCTTTAATTAGAGAGATTCTAGAGTCCTATTATTGGTAGATAAATCATCCTCCTCCCTATAAATAGAGGTGCCCTCTACCATTGTAAATCACTCCTAACATTCTCTAAGTATCAATAAGAAGAACTCTCTCTACTCTTCTCTCTATTTGCTCTTGTTCTTGTCTTTTATATTATTTCATAACACGTTATCAGCACGAGACTCTACCGTCTCAAGAACCATTCTCGAAAAATCTAAGGTATTTCCCTCTTTCTAATTTAATTTTCGATTATGTCTGACATTACGAAAAGAAAGTTCGTTGCCCTTGAAATTTCGGGCAAGAACTATATGACATGGGTGTTGGATGCTGAAATCCACTTAGATGCTATGGGTCTCGGAGACACCATCAAAGATAGAGAAAAAGCATCCACCCAAGAATGTGTGAAGGCCTTGATTTTCTTGCGCCATCACCTTGATGAAGGTTTGAAGATTGAATATCTCACCATCAAGGATCCACTCGTCTTGTGGAACGGCTTAAAGGAGAGATATGACAACCTGAAGTTGGTCACTCTGCCACAAGCACGATATGATTGGGCTCATCTGAGGCTCCAGGACTTTAAGTCCGTTTCTGAATATAATTCTGCAATGTTCAGAATTACTTCTAAATTGAAGCTATGCGGAGATAAAATCTCCGATTATGATATGCTTGAGAAAACGTTTACAACGTTTCATGCCTCCAATATAGTACTGCAACAACAGTACAGAGAGAAAGGCTTTACAAAGTACTCTGAACTGATTTCTCTTCTACTAGTGGCTGAGCGAAATAATGACCTGCTCATGAGAAATCACGAAAATCGACCCACTAGGTCTACACCACTGCCTGAAGCAGATAAGGTGCACTCTCATTATGCCAAACATGAAAAGGACCATGGTCATGGTCGTAAACGGGGTCATAGCCAGGGACGTAAACAAGGAAGAAATTCCAATGAAGTCCGTCAACCCCCAAGGAGAGATAACCGCCGAAAGCAGAAACGGGGTCATGAAGATCCTAAGGCAAATGGTTCAGAAACTATATGTTATCGTTGCGGTGGGAAAGGGCACTGGTCAAAGACTTGCCGTATACCAAGACACTTGGTTGACCTTTATCAAGCATCTCGAAAGAGAAAAGGCCCTGAAACAAATTTTGTCTATGACGACGATGAGGACATCACCCACCTGGATGTGGCAGACTTCTTTGAGCAACCCGAGGGGAAAATAGACCACCTAATCGGCGATGGATCCGTGATGAAAGAAGATGGAGTTATTTGATTTTATTGTACTTATTTGTATTAGTTAGTGAATAAACTAATAGTCATTAGTATTAGCTCGTATTAGTTAGTTCATGATGCAATGTTAGCAGTAGTTCTTTAGAATATCTTCAATATGCTCAAATATTAATAAAATTTTTATTTTCCAGTAGGGGTAATCGACTAGCCTGAAAAACTAGTCGATTATCTACTATTTTCGCATTAAAACTGAAAAATAATTGATCAACAATCGATTGTCTTTGTCTAACAATCGATTGTCGTTAAGACAATGTAATCTGGAATTTTTCAAAAATCATCCACAATCGATTGTCTTTGTCTAACAATCGATTGTCGTTAAGACAGTGTAATCTGGAATTTTCTCAAAATAGCCAACAGTCGATTGTCTATGCATAACAATCGATTGTCTTAAAATAGTGTGCTCTGGAATTTTTCAAAATAGCCAACAATCAATTGTCTATGCATAACAATCGATTGTCTTAAAACAGTATGCTCTGGAATTTTTCAAAATAGCCAACAATCGATTGTCTATGCATAACAATCGATTGTCTTAAGACAGTATGATCTGAAGTTTTTCAAAATAGCAAATAATCGATTGTGTGTGTTTAACAATCGATTGTCAATGTTCAACAATCGATTGTTTGTGTTTAACAATCGATTGTTTGAAGAAAACGTTTAAACTGAAATTTTCAAACTGCAAAGTAATGGATAACATATCTGATTTTGTTAGTCAACTGTTAGCAGTAGATTTCGAAAATATTATGTGACACAAACGAATTGAACTTGTTTATTCTTATGTTCGTGTATCTCTTTTGTATGTCAAACTATGGGATAGCAAATATGGATATCTCACAAAGCGAACTTGGATTAACGTCCAACTGTAAAAGTATTTGCCTAGTTGATTCATGTACTACACATACAATACTCAAAGAAAGGAAGTATTTCTCTCAACTAAATATGTGCAAGGCAAACGTTACTACAATATCTGGAAGTAGTAAATTGATTGAAGGCTCCGGAAGAGCAATTGTAACTCTGCCCAAAGGCACGACGTTAATCATAGAGAATGCAATGTTCTCCTCCAAGTCTAAGAGAAACTTGTTGAGTTTTAAAGATGTACGCCGGAATGGCTATCATATTGAGACAATGGATGAAGATAATCTTGAATATCTCGTCATCACAAAGAATGTCTCCGGCCAAAAGAGGGTTATTGAGAAATTTCCGTCTTTATCTTGTGGCCTGTATTGGACAAGAATTAGTGCAATTGAGGCACATTCAACAGTAAACCAAAGGGTTACTGATTCCAATACCTTTGTACTTTGGCATGATCGATTGGGACACCCAGGATCGATCATGATGAGACGGATTATAGAAAGCTCATATGGGCATCCGTTAAAGAATTTCAAAATTCTTTCGAATAATGAATATCCTTGCACTTCGTGTTATCAAGGCAAGTTGATTATCAGGCCATCACCAACAAAGGTTGGGACTGAGTCACCCACGTTTCTGGAACGTATACAAGGGGACATTTGTGGACCTATTCACCCACCTAGTGGGTCGTTTAGGTATTTCATGGTCTTGATAGACGCATCCTGTAGATGGTCTCATGTGTGCCTGTTGTCATCACGCAACCTTGCGTTTGCAAAATTAATGGCACAAATAATTCGACTACGAGCACAATTTCCAGATAATCCAATCAAGTCCATTAGACTGGATAATGCTGCTGAGTTTACATCCCAAGCATTTAATGATTATTGCTTATCAATCGGGATAAAAGTTGAACATTCTGTAGCTCATGTTCCCACTCAAAACGGTCTTGCAGAATCGTTAATTAAACGCCTGCAGTTGATTGCAAGGCCATTACTTATGAGAACGAGGCTGCCCACTTCGGTATGGGGTCACGCCATCTTACATGCAGCAATGCTAATTCGTCTCAGACCGACGAATTACCACAAGTATGCCCCGTTGCAATTGGTTTTGGGTCATGAACCCAATATATCCCATTTAAGAATTTTTGGATGCGCAGTATATGTGCCTATAGCACCGCCATCCCGCACCAAAATGGGTCCGCAAAGAAGGTTAGGAATATATGTTGGGTTTGAATCGCCCTCCATCATTCGCTACCTCGAAACATTGACAGGCGACTTGTTTACTGCACGATTTGCAGACTGTCGATTTGATGAGACACTTTTCCCAAAATTAGGGGGAGAAGTTGGTGAAACCAAACGGGAAATTTTGTGGAAAAATGCATCATTATCTCATCTTGATCCACATACCTCTATTTGTGAAAGAGAGGTACAAAAGATTATCCATTTGCAAAGAATAGCAAATCAAATGCCTGACGCATTTACGGACTTGAAAAGGATAACGAAATCCCACATTCCCGCGGAAAATGTTCCAATCCGTATTGATGTCCCTGTTGGACAATCATCTAGTGTCATAACCAATGAGTCAAATGCACGCCTGAAGCGTGGCAGACCATTAGGTTCCAAAGATCGAAATCCTAGAAAGAGGAAAAAGAACGATCAAAATGACACCACGAAAGAATCTCATGATTTAACAAATTCTGAGATTCATGAAGAATCCATTGAGCCCGAGACTCTGGAAAATACGGAACTATCCCTAAATCCAATTAATATTGAGGCAAATATTAATCGAGTGGATATTGTGATGGATAATGCCTTTGCTTATAATGTAGCATCTAGCATTATGCAAGAATGTGAGGATCTCGAACCTCAATCTGTTGAAGAATGTCGAAAAAGACAGGATTGGCCAAAGTGGCAAGAAGCAATTCAATCAGAATTGAATTCGCTGGCAAAACGTGAAGTTTTTGGCCCTATAGTTAAAACACCTAATGATGTTAAGCCTGTCGGCTATAAATGGGTCTTTGCACGCAAAAGAAATGAGAAAAACGAGGTACAAAGATATAAAGCACGCCTTGTTGCACAAGGTTTTTCTCAAAGGCCTGGTGTCGATTATGAAGAGACATATTCGCCTGTAATGGATGCGATAACCTTTCGTTATCTCATAAGTTTTGCTGTCCACGAAAAGCTCGGCATGCACTTAATGGATGTAGTTACTGCCTATCTTTATGGCTCACTTGATAATGAGATATACATGAAAATTCCCGATGGACTCAAGATGCCAAACGCGCATAATTCAAAATCTCGGGAAATGTTCTCAATTAAATTGCAAAGATCCCTGTATGGTCTAAAGCAATATGGACGAATGTGGTATAATCGTCTTAGTGAGTACTTGTTAAAAGAAGGCTATATAAATGACGCCATTTGCCCGTGTGTTTTTATAATGAAAACAACATCGGAATTTGTTGTACTTGCCGTATATGTTGATGACATAAACCTTATTGGAACCCCTATAGAACTCCAAAAGGCAATTGATTATCTAAAGGATGAATTCGAGATGAAAGATCTCGGAAAGACTAAACTATGTCTTGGTTTGCAAATTGAATATTTGGCAAACGGAATTTTTGTTCATCAATCTACCTATACAGAAAAGGTACTGAAACGGTTTTACATGGATGAAGCACATCCTTTAAGTACACCGATGGTTGTTCGATCACTTGATGTGAACAAAGATCCATTCCGACCACAAGAAAGGAATGAAGAGCTACTTGGTCCTGAAGTACCATATCTTAGCGCAATTGGCGCACTAATGTATCTTGCAAATACTACAAGACCTGACATATCCTTTTCAGTTAATGTCTTAGCAAGATTTAGCTCGGCTCCTACGAGGAGACATTGGAATGGGATCAAACACATATTGCGGTACCTAAAGGGAACTACTGATATGGGCTTATTTTATGGCAAGAATTGCAGCCCGAATCTTGTTGGTTATGCTGATGCTGGATATTTGTCCGACCCACACAAGGCTCGATCTCAAACGGGTTATGTGTTTACCTGTGGAGAAACCGCCATATCTTGGCGATCGACTAAGCAATCAATTGTGGCTACTTCATCTAATCATGCCGAGATAATTGCTATTCATGAAGCAAGTCGGGTGTGTGTGTGACTAAGGTCGATAATATATCATATCCAAGACAAATGTGGTTTGAAGTGTGATAAACTACCCACAACTTTGTATGAAGACAATGCAGCATGTATAGCTCAATTGAAGGGAGGATTCATAAAAGGAGATAGAACGAAGCATATTTTACCAAAGCTATTCTTCACACATGATCTTCAAAAGAATGGTGATATCAATGTTCAACAGATTCGTTCAAGCGATAATATGGCTGATTTGTTCATAAAATCTCTACCAAAGTCAACCTTCAAGAAGCTAGTTCACAAGATCGGGATGCGAAGACTTAAGGACATAAATTGATGTTCTTATCAGGGGGAGTTAATGCGCGTTGCACTCTTTTTTCCTTACAAGGTTTTGTCCCACCGGGTTTTCCTTGCGAGGTTTTTAACGAGGCAACCAATAGGCGCATATTCAAACATGTGTACTCTTTTTCCTTACTTTAATTTTTCCCATTGGGTTTTGTTTTAAGGTTTTAACGAGGCACATCATTGAATAGACATTCAAGGGGGAGTGTTATAAATACACTTCTATTTAAGGTGAATGTCTTTAATTAGAGAGATTCTAGAGTCCTATTATTGGTAGATAAATCATCCTCCTCCCTATAAATAGAGGTGCCCTCTACCATTGTACACTCCTAACATTCTCTAAGTATCAATAAGAAGAACTCTCTCTACTCTTCTCTCTATTTGCTCTTGTTCTTGAGTTATTGTTCTTGTCTTTTATATTATTTCATAACATTATTATTTTATTTAATAGTGGAACAGATTTAAGCTGTATAAAAGAAGAAATAATACTTTCTTATTGTTTTCATAAAATCATGCATAGATTAAGAGATGCTAATCGGGGTCAAGTGGGTATTTCTAGTACTCGTGCACTTACTTGCCACATTTAAATTGTACATAATATGTTCGTAACTTAATTCCCAAAAAATACACATTAATTTTAAGTCACAATTTTAATATTCAATATGAAAATCACATAATTTAAAGTTACGGCTAGAATCTTGTTCGGTTCCTATTAAAATCATTTTTCAAAAGAACCACACTCCACGTAAGTCTCACATTTACCATTTTCAATAACCTCTTTCTATTTTGATTTTAAAAGTAAGTAACCAAGAGCTTTCGTATATTATATTTAAGGAAGATTTTCGTTTATATATCATATAGAAAACTATATTATGCAAAATATTCATAATTTGCAAATCACCTGTCATGCTAACAGATTCTATATGAAATATAAATAACTCATTAAAAACAGAATTTTGTTAGTTATATAATTTCTTTACAAGGCGCATGAATATTGGGATATTACGGATTCTTCCAGATTTTATCACACGCAATTCTTGCTATAAATTTCGCACATTTCTCTTCAAAATTCATTAGTCCGTTTTTAATACAATACTTTATTTCACTGGATTTTCTGATTTCACAAATCAAAAGCGACTAAATTAGCTACAACTCTTCTGTAACAAGCGCAATTATATCGAAAATCCCAATTATGATTCAACTGAATGGGAAATGGGTTAGCTATGAGAGATATAGAGACTTGCAGGTCGATGGAATTGTAGTCGGAGAGGATGCGAGCTATCACACCTCCTTTTTACACTCCAAGAGGTATACAATGGAGTTATTCCATTTTAAGTAACATTATTCGAAATGGGGTTATTTATTTATCAGAGTCGCCACCTGGGATAGTTTATTTGGTGTCACAAGTCACTGGTTTATTTTAAATTCCAAATCGAGAAAATTTCGACTTTCCTTTTGAAGCCTGCGAACCAGAAACTCCGAATAAGGAATTCTGTTAACGAGGAGAAGGTGTTACGCATCCCCGGATTCCGTGGTTCTAGTATAGTCGCTTAATCTATTACAATTGACCTATTATCTAATTTTAATACATGTTTTAAACCTATGGTACAATTTTAACTTATTAAACTGCTTTTTAATTATTTTTAGGAGGATTCAATGTTATTTAAAACACGCCTTGAACCAAGCTACATGAAATGCACCCGCGGTCCACGAAACATTTTATTTAACATTGTTGAGATCTGGATTTCGGTCACATGAAATGCACACCGGAGTTTAAGGAAATTAATTTAAATTGTGCGCCTAAAGCAACTATGCACTTTCAAGTTTGCGAGGGCCATGAAAAATTCAACTAATAGCACACCTTGACTTCTAAAGAGTTGAAATTAATTACATGCGGTCTATGGTTATTTAATGAAAATAGCGCACCTCAAATTTTATATAAAAGCTAGGTAGTTTTGTGAGGGCCATGGGTTTAGGGGTTTTATTTGGCATGGCACGCCTCAAATAATTTTAAAAGGATTGTATTCAATTTAGAGCAAACTACAAATGTTAATTATTATTGTAAGGTCATGGATTATAGTAGTTCTCTACTCTCTCGGAATAGGGATAAGGTCTACCTACTCATTATTTTTTCCAGACCTCGCTTATAAAATTATATAAAGTTATTATTATTGTTGTTGTTTACTTAAAGCATTGCTTATCTCTAAGCTATCCAAAGCTTTTCCAACATTTCAAGTCTTTAACAAAATTCTTTGAGCACAAACTTTCCACTTAAGGATTTTCACACAGAACGTTATACACTTATATAGATGTAACAAAACATTAAGCTCTCACCCTAATATGATGCAGAAATTAAATAGAATAATTACATTGGGGCAGTGAGTAGTAGTCAGTGAATGGAGACACTTTAAGCCCCAGTTCTTTAGCAAATTTGTTGTAAGAACAACGAACAGCTCCATAATCTTTTATAGTTATAGAGACACATTGAATTAACTTCATAACTACTGGTTGAGCATATAAAACTCTCTGCCTTGACAGCAACTATAATGCCAAACAACATGTCATATAAACAATATTCCCAAACAACAACAACAATCCGGTATAATTCCCCTTAGTGGGGTTTGGGGAGGGTAGTATGTACGCAGACCTTATCCCTACCCTGGGATATAGAGGCTGTTTCCAAATAGACCTCCGGCATCCTTCCCTCCAAGAACTTCTTGCTCTTGGGAAGGCTCGAACTCACAACCTCTCGGTTGGAAGTGGAGATTGCTTACAATCGGAGTAAATTAACATATCACTAAATGAATTTGCAGGCCAGAGGCCAAAATAGACAGTGGTCAGATCACATATACAGCCAAAATAGCAAACATGTTCTTGAGAAAGTGAAACACATCAATTAACCAAGAAATCAAAGCATATTATACCTATGAGTTCAACCACTCAAAAACAAGCATTTTCAGTCTGAAACTAAGCCAATATAGAAAGGGAACCATAAGTAAAGACAGTAAATGACATCTCAAGTTCAATCCCTTCTTCCCATGCCTAAACCTTGGTGAATAGAGTTACTCGATACCTGTTCTGGTAGGAGGTCATACAAATGCTCAACGAATTATTTCAAAGCTCAACTCATTGTGACAAAACAATTAGCCATCAACAATTAATTACAAAAGGGCATTTCACCTTGCATCGTACTTCATCAAATACAACAGTTACACAAATATTAAGATCCAGAATTGACACAATTTCGTTACTCAATCAAAATGAGGTGAAAAGGTTTCATGACTTACCTAATCAAACAGCAACAAAGAGAACTGAAACAGGCCAAATGAAAGCCGAAAACCAACTGCTAGGCGAAGGAAACAACTGAATCGAGCCAAATCGAGGCTCAAAGAACAGTGAGGGCGAAGCTCACCAAGAGATTCCAGCAAACAGCAGCAGATTTTGAACTTGATAGCTTTTGAAAATCCAAAAAATATTCAAACTTCATCAATCCACAGTAATCGATTCAGCTTTAGTTTTCCTTGGAATTCATGTAAGATATATGGACTTATATCTACATACATATGAACAATATATGGATAAATTATATGTTATGTACTATCTTTTGGTTTGGCCTAATTTTGTGGTCTTATGGACATTATGTTAAGGGGGCCAATATATTGTCATATAAAGTGTAGGACTAATGTGTAGATACCCAAGAGGGTAACCTTAGTTTATGATGGGCTAACTAAGGTTACATATATGTAACCATGGTTACAAGCTTGTGACTCTTGAGTTATGTAACTCTTGTGACTCTTGGGTAATGTAACTCTTTTGTGATAAAGTGGGGGTTATGGTTCCCACATTAGTGCAAGACAAGACTTCTTCCTCCCATTGAATCAACAGCCAAAATACTCCATTGTTGTCTTGCAAATAGTGTGGAAAACCATATACCTATTTGATCATTGTCACAACATTATTATTGTGAATAATTCACATATTGTTTAAGGTTTGTTTCTTGCATACTTGTGGATACATATACAACTTCAAGACATTCTTGAAGGAAGGCTAAGGAGCAAACTTCATAGAGACATAAGGACAATCATCAAAAGGAGGTTCAACAATTTCCACATATGGATTCAGGTTAGCTTCCGCACATGTAGTTTAATTCCGGATTATTCAATATGAAGGTTGTTATATTTAGTTTGAATCATAATCCTAACAATTGGTATCAGATCCACCCTTCATTTTTGGATAATTTGGATGTTCATAAGATTCATGTTATGTTAGGATTCATGTTTAAGTTTAATTAGAATTTTGTTTATGAAATTCTACCATGAAATAGCATGATCTTATGAATGTTATGTTTTGTTGTAATTTGATGTTTTAATATCATGTTAAAACATTGTAAATAGCATGATTTTAGTTGGTAACAATATATTTTTTATGTTTAAGATTCATGTTGAAAATCATGTGTTATTCAGAAAAAAAAAATTTTGGTCACTGCCTCAAGACAATCGATTGTTTCCTTACACAATTGATTGTCTTTGAAGTTTAAAATTCTGGAAGTTTTTTTTTTGGAACACCAGAATAATCGATTGTATATTCTATACAATCGATTGTTCTGGTCCAGTGAGTTGAAACGTTTTTTAATTATACCATACAATCGATTATCTATTGTAGACAATCGATTGTAATGGTCCAGAAACTTATAAAATTTTCTTAAAACCAGCATAATCGATTATATGGTTTTGACAATCGATTATGTTGGTCCAGAAACTTTTAAAAAAAATTCTCAAAACCAAAATAATCGATTGTCTGGTTTTGACAATCGATTATATTGGTCCAGTAACTGAAAATTTTTTTTAATCCAAAGATAATCGATTGTCTATTGCTTACAATCGATTGTTATTGTCCAGTAAGGTTAAAAACGTTTCAACTCTCTTAAGTTTCAGTGAATGTTAATTGTTTTAAAGTCCATCAATTCTAATATTATATGGAATTGTCCTATAAAGTAAACAACAATTAATATTCAAGTGTTACATATCAAAATATGTAACATATTAAGTTGAGATTCATAATAAGGCTTAAGGAACTAAAGTTTATAGCATCTAATATTTTAATTATTCAATTGAAGCATTATGTTGCCAAAGTAACCTCTATTGTGTAGATTGATTAATTTTAAAATATAAGATGACTGTGGATGTTAGTCTTCCATGCGTTTAACACCGGCCCAAAGGAAGGTGTTATTTGGCAGGAATTCGAACATGCTTGTGGTGGTAAATATGAAACGATTATTTGGTTTTCCATGTGAATATTAAATCGGCCCAAAGGAAGGTTTAATATTTGATAGGAGTTTATTGTCTATGTTTGATCACTACACCAAAAGTACCACTTACAAGTGTTTTTCTGTCCAAAGACTAAAATCAATGTTGTGCTAGGTATCTTGTAATGGGAATGCCTAATTTTGAATCTATAAAGTTAAAGTTCAAGTATTTGTAAGCATGTATTCAGTAATCCTTTTGTTCTATTTTCAGTAAATTCTTCTGCTTCTACGATCTCTGCCAACATCAATAGCATCTCTGTGCTTAACGGCACTAACTTTAAGGAATGGAAAGAGAACGTCATGATCGTTCTCGGTTGCATGGATCTTGACCTTGCTCTTCGGATTGAGCAACCTACTCCTCTTGAGGATACATCCTCTCCTGATGAAAAGAGAGCGATGGAGAAGTGGGAACGCTCGAATCGCATGAGTCTAATGATCATGAAGCGTGCAATTCCAGAATCATTCAGGGGCACTATGAATGATGAACCTAATGCCAAAGTTTTTCTTGAAAACCTCGAACAGCGTTTTATTCAAAACGAAAAGGCGGAAACAAGTACACTATTGAGTAAACTTGTTTCCATGAGGTATAAGGGCAAGGGAAACATTCGGGAGTACATTTTGGAAATGTCTCATCTTGCTTCGAAACTTAAGTCACTCAAGTTGGATTTACCTGAGGAACTGCTTGTGTACTTTGTTTTGATATCTCTTCCTGCACACTTTAATCAGTTTATGGTCAGTTACAACTGCCTGAAGGAGAAATGGACTCTTAATGAGCTCATTTCACACTGTGTGCAAGAAGAGGAAAGGATAAAGCTAGATAAGACCGAAAGTGCTCATTTGGCATCCTCTTCTAAGGAAACTAAGAAGAGGAAGGGTAAGGAAGTTGCGGTTGCAAAGCCCAAGATTAAGCAACATAAGGAACCTAAGGTTGAAATCACTGAATTAGGTTGCTTCTTCTAAGGGGACAAATCATGTGAAGAAAGATTGTACAATGTACCATGCCTGGCGTGCGAAAAAAGGTACATTTCTTTCTCTTGTTTGTTCTGAAGTTAATTTAATTTCGGTACCTAAGGATACTTGGTGGGTAGATTCTGTTGCTACTACTTACATAAGTATATCAATGCAGGGTTGCCTGAACTGCCGAAAACCAAATGATGGTGAAAGATACATCTATGTGGGTGACGGCAAGAAGGTGCCAGTTGAAGCTATTGGCAAATTTAGGCTGTTGTTTAAGACCGGTTTTCATTTAGATTTGGATGAGACTTTTATTGTACCGTCTTTTAGACGGAACTTAATTTCAGTTCCCCAATTGGACATATCTGGTTATAAATGTACATTTGGGGATAATAAAGTTAGTCTCTTTCAGAATTCAAATCTTATTGGTACTGGTGTTTTATCAACATTTGATAGCTTATATTTGGTTGATACAATAACTTCAAATAAAGAAACTTTGCATACAAGTTTAAGTGGTACTAAAAGGAAATTAACTAATGAGAATTCTATTTCACTCTGGCATAAACGTTTGGGTCACATATCCATTCAAAGAATTTAGAAACTCGTGTCAGATGGAATTCTTGATTCTCTTGATTCCTCAAATTCGGAAATTTGTATTGAGTGTATCAAGGGAAAACAAACAAACAAGACTAGATTGGGTGCTAAGAGAGCTTCGGACGTCTTAGAATGGATACATACGGATATTTGTGGGCCATTTCCTACTCCTTGTCGGAATGGTCAACAATACTTTATCACATTTATAGACGATTACTCTCGTTTTGGGTACCTATATCTTATTCACGAAAAGTCCCAATCTGTAGACGTGTTCAAATCATTTAAGGCTGAAGTTGAAAATCAACTAAGCAAACGAATTAAATCCGTTAGATCTGACCGTGGTGGTGAATACTATGGTCAATATGATGGTTCCGGTGAACAACGTCCAGGGCCTTTTGCTAAATTCCTAGATGAATGTGGGATTGTCCCTCAGTATACTATGCCAGGAAGTCCTACGATGAATGGTGTAGCTGAGAGACAAAATAGGACCCTTAAGGATATGGTAAGAAGTATGATTTCTCGTACTTCTTTGCCAGACTCACTCTGGGGTGAAGCATTAAAAACTGCAACTTATATTCTAAATAGAGTTCCAACTAAAGCTACAATCAAAACCCCTTATGAACTTTGGACTGGGCATAAACCCAGTATTCGGCATTTTCACATTTGGGGTTGTCCAGCTGAGGCAAGGCCTTATAGGCCGAATGAAAATAAACTGGACACTAATACGGTTAGTAGCTATTTTGTTGGATACTCTGAAAAATCCAGGGATTTTAAGTTTTATGATCCCACTTCTAGAACTATTTTTGAGACGGGTAATGCTAGGTTCTTTGAGGATATTGAGTTTGGGGGGTGGGGAGATAAAGTTGTTAGAGATTTTGTCTTTGAGGAAGAACATGTGTCTTTCCCTCAAGTTGTTGATCTTGGTCTTCCTGACTCGGATCACACAACTCCAGTTCAAGACAATCTCGAAAATCTCCCTCATCAGGAACCTGATATAACTAATGAAAATCAAACTCAACAACCTCAAATAACTGAAATGCCATTAAGGAGATCCGCTAGAGAGAGAGGAGAAATGCAATTTCGGATGATTATGTAGTATTTCTCCAAGAACAAGAAAGTGATATTGGACTTGAGGAAGATGATCCAATCAACTTCCGTCAAGTCATTAAGTGTTCTAACTCTCAAAAGTGGATTGATGCCATGAATGATGAGATGAAGTCTATGAGCGATAATGACGTTTGGGAGCTTGTTACATTGCCCGAAGGTACGAAACCTATTGGTTGTAAATGGATTTTTAAAACCAAAAGGGATTCAGGGGGCAATGTTATTAAGTACAAAGCTCGTCTTGTCGCAAAAGGCTACACTCAGAAGAAAGGCATTGATTATAAAGAGACTTTCTCTCCAGTTTCATCGAAAGACTCTTTCAGGACTATAATGGCATTAGTAGCACATTTTGATCTTGAGCTTCATCAAATAGATGTTAAGACAGCTTTTCTCAATGGTGACATTGAGGAAACAATTTATATGGTGCAACCTGAAAACTTTGTTTCGGATGAATCAGAGAAGAAGGTTTGCAAATTAAAGAAATCCATCTATGGGCTCAAGCAAGCTTCTCGTCAATGGTATTATAAGTTTCATGCAGTCATTACATCTTTTGGTTTTGAACCGAATATTGCTAATGACTGTATATACCATAAGTTCATTGGGAGTAAGTATATTTTTCTGGTTTTATATGTCGATGACATACTGCTTGCCTGTAACGATATAGCATTATTACTTGAAACTAAAAAATTTCTTTCAAAGAAATTTGAAATGAAAGATCTTGGTGAAGCTTCTTTTGTATTAGGAATTCAGATTCTACGAGATCGCTCCAAAGGCGTTCTCGGTCTGTCACAAAAGGGCTATATCGATAAGGTTCTGAAAAGATTTGGCATGCAGGATTGTAAACCAGGCAACACCCCTGTTGCTAAGGGAGACAAGTTTAGTCTCAAACAGTGCCCAAATAATAATTATGAAATTTCGAAAATGCAGAAGACACCTTATGCTTCGGCGGTAGGTAGTCTGATGTATGCTCAGGTATGTACACGACCTGATATAGCATACATTGTTGGGATGTTAGGCAGATATCTAAGCAATCCGGGATTGGACCATTAGAAGGCAGCCAAACGGGTCATGAGGTACTTACAAAGAACAAAGGATTACATGCTTACATACCGGAAATCGGACCAGCTTGAGATCATTGGGTATACCGATTCCGATTTTGCTGGATGTCAGGATAGTTTGAAGTCTACTTCAGGCTATATTTACATGCTTGCGGGTGGTGCTATCTCTTGGAGAAGCATTAAGCAAACTCTTACAGCCACTTCCACCATGGAAGCAGAGCTTATGGCATGTTATGAAGCATCCAATGCGGCATTATGGCTGCGGATTTTGTTGGTGGACTGCGAATTGTTGATAGCATCAAAAAGCCGCTTAGGCTATTATGCGATAACAGATCAGCAGTCCTTTATGCTAATAACAACAGTAGTTTGACGAAAGCAAAATATATGGACGTCAAATTTCGGGTTGTTAAAGAAAGAGTACAAAATGGACAATTGTGCATTGAGTACATTAGTACAAACTCCATGCTTGCGGATCCGCTAACTAAGGGATTGAATCCAAAAGTATTTCATGAGCATATTGCTTGTATAGGTGTCAAATCAGATAAGGATTATGTATTTTAGTGGGAGTTTGAATTGTACATTTATGTAATTGTTCATTATATTCAGAAATTCAGTAATTCAGTTATATCTGCAGATATTCAGTTTTGAAGTTTTTATTGTACTCTTACAGTTTATGATTGATCTCAATAAAGAGAACCAGTTGGAAATAGACATTATATTGACCACACTTTATGTTATTTCCATGCTACATACCTACACTTGATCCATGCCGTTGGTTATATTGATATACGTGATCTATGATTGGTTCTAGTTACGAATGAGTAACGACGAGCACTTAGTTCCTATGTTGGTATGATTGATGGACCGGATTGTTCATGACAATTTTATTGTGATAGCAATTTTGCGCACCTAAGGTTATTTTGTAACATATAATGCTAAGGTTTGTACATATGTTTGTGTATCTCGTCCAAGTGGGAGATTGTATCTCGTCCAAGTGGGAGATTATAAGATATATGGACTTATATCTACAAACATATGAACAATATATGGATAAATTATATGTTATGTGCTATCTTTTTGTTTGGCCTAATTTTGTGGTCTTATGGACATTATGTTAAGGGGGCCAATATATTGTCATATAAAGTGTAGGACTAATGTGTAGATACCCAAAAGGGTAACCTTAGTTTATGATGGGCTAACTAAGGTTACATATATGTAACCATGGTTACAAGCTTGTGACTCTTGAGTTATGTAACTCTTGTGACTCTTGGGTTATGTAACTCTTTTGTTATAAAGTGGGGGTTATGGTTCCCACATTAGTGCAAGACAAGACTCTTCTTCCTCCCATTGAATCAAGAGCCAAAATACTCCATTGTTGTCTTGCAAATAGTGTGGAAAACCATATACCTATTTGATCATTGTCACAACATTATTATTGTGATAATTAACATATTGTTTAAGGTTTGTTTCTTGCATACTTGTGGATACATATACAATTTCAAGACATTCTTGAAGGAAGGCTAAGGAGCAAACTTCATAGAGACATAAGGACAATCATCAAAAGGAGGTTCAACAATTTCCACATATGGATTCAGGTTAGCTTCCGCTCATGTAGTTTAATTCCGGATTATTCAATATGAAGGTTGTTATATTTAGTTGGAATCATAATCCTAACAATTCACTCTTTTATTTTGTTTTTATTTCGAATTTTGGCATCTCAGATCTCGAATTCAAACCTTTTAATTCAGAATTTTTTTTTCGGCTTCAAATGTTGTGGGAATTGTATTACTAGGGGTGTGTATGTGGATGAATGAAAATGGATGTGTGAATTTGATACAAGTAAATCAGTTAGTAAAGCAAGGATGGAGAATTAATCAAGCTACGTGGATGCATGAGCTGGCAAAATATCTATTAAGAGTATTAGTAAGTTAACAATAGTAGATTAGCATTAGGAATAGCTACTTAGCTCAATATACTGGGACCTATATATATCCCTTTGTATTACACTTCATGGTATGCAAAAAATGATAAATGAATGAATATTTCTCTCTCTATATTCTCTTTCTCTCTCTGTCCCTCTATTTCCCTGAATTCATATTCTCCTCTGATCTCCTTCCCCTCTTCTCTCTTCTCTGATAGTCTTACACCTCGATACCAATAATTTGGTATCAGAATTAGAAGAGAAAGGCAGCTAAGTTTCCTAACCAAGAGGAGGGGTGCGTTCTCTTTTGAAGAAGAAACCAGGGGCGCCGTTTTTTTATATCGGGCTCCCCATAAGATCTGTCCTCCTCTTTTTTTTTTTTGGTCTAGGTTATTAGGTTTTAATTTAAAAAGGTCTTAAGTCAAGCCGGGTTGGGTCATGGGTATTTTGGGCTTGGGTCAAAGGAAGTTTTGGATCAGATATGGGGTGGGGATGGAATTGACCCAATTTGACAAGACAAACTTTTTCTTTTTCAATTTTTTCTTTTATTTTTTAATTTTTTCTTTTTGTTTTAATTAAAATTTTACAAATTAAAAATCCTAAATTATCCAAATTAAATTAATTATTTCACTATAAAAATTATAAATAATACTTAATTCTAAATTTAAAGAGAAAAATTAAAAGATAAAAAATATAAAAATGAGCTATTTTTTTCTATTTTTGTTAAAAAATTAATATAATAATTAATCTAATATAAAATTAAGTCTTAAATGCAAATGCAATTTATATTTGTATATTTTTTATGAATTAAATAAAATTATATATATATATATATATATATATATATATATATATATATATATATATATATATATATATATATATATATATATATATATATATATATATATATATATATATATATATATATATATATATATAAGCATTGAATTTCATTCCATCTACAATATATATATATAAGCATTGAATTTCATTCCATCTACAATATTTATACAATGAAACTACATCTCATTTATAACTCAGTATGAAATACAGAATTTTAATATTATTAACTACAAAATATCTAGAAAAGACAATGTAAGTAATTCGTAGATATTTTGTATTCAGATTGTATATGAATTGCTTTTTGTTTGTAATATAATTGTAGGTGAGAGCTTCAATAAATTATATCCATACAGTGATAGATGGTGTGAAGCGCTAATATTGTTTGTCTTGAACTAAAGAGATGTTGTTGTGGGCAGTTCCAATTTGATGGACTTCCCTGTGCATATGCTTTGGCTGCTTTAAGGCACAGGAATAAGTCTTATAAAAATTATTGTTCTCCTTATTAAATAGAGGAGTGCCTCTTGCATACTTATGAAATACCAGTGAATCCCTTACCTGATAATAGTAAATGGAATGTGTCACAACATAAGTTGTAAATCCACCTTCAGGTGGAAAAAGACAGCCGTGAAGACCTCAAAAACAAAGATACAAAACATATGAAGAAGTAAATTCAAAGAAGTACAAGGTTTCATGTGGCAACTGCAGAGTAGAAGGGCATAACAAAAGATCTTGCAAGAATGCTCCCCAAAAAAATTATGTAGTAAATTGAATTTTTCATAAAAATTACTTATGAGTTCAGGAGAATTATATTTGATGTGTAATAGTTTAGGCACATTCAACTCTTAATGTAGTTAGTTTAAAATTATTATTTTAAATTTAGTTTTCTATTGAGTTAGTACTTTCATAGCTTGATTGGTTTGTGAATGATTTCTATATATAATAATAAACAATTGTTTTATTATCTCTAGCACCCATCGATAGTTATTAATGATCCTTACAATTTATCTACAAAATAACTATATAATACGGAGTTGACAGAGTAACTACATAATAATTATGTTGAAAAGGAGTTAACTAGTAATTATAATTAGATCAAGTACTATTTACTTTAAACAAGTGAATATAAAAATAACATAATGTTTTCCCATTGTTCGAACTAATATACTGGATAAAATAAAAATACAAAGGATAAAATAATTCACACACAAGTCTGTTATAATTAAACTTCAAAAATCTTGTTCATAAACTTGTCCACTCTCTTTCTACAAAACTAGCTGTAACTAAACAATTTAACTACATATTTCATACAAAAAATTACAACTAATTATTCTTCCTCCATACTTGTATTTTCTCATTCACGACTAGTGCACATTTTCTCCTTGCTAATCTGCTAGTCACCCAACTTTCATTAATTACACCATTCTCTTTTTTCTAGCGTAGTCCCCCTCCATAGCATCTATGATGTTACACCAATCTCTTATTAATACACTGCTCCAATTTAAAAAACAACATATCTATATTTTTCATACAACATATCTAAAACTACATAATAGAATTGAAAACAAAAACAATATAACTATATTTTTTTACAATATATCTACAAGTTTAAACATATTCAAAAAACTACAACTAATCTTCTACAAGTTTAATGACAAGTTCATCTTCTACAATATCATCATTAAAATCTATCTCTTTGCCTTTCTTTTTTGCCGAATTGATTAGCCTCGAAGATTCAGCAGCATCAAAATTATATTTTTGTTTAGTTATAGCTTATGTGCTAGCTTGATGAGGGGAAAGCCTATGCTTCTTCCCTTCATTTGCATGAGTAGATTTTTTATGCTTTCTGGTGAATGTGGTGATAAAATACCCAAATTGAAAGAAGGAACATCTGTTTCTTTAACTTTTTTAGGATTGTTCTTTGAAGCTTTGTTCTTCTTTATGGAAAATCTTTGAAGCTGATCGTTAATGGGCAAATGAATTTTGAAGAATAGTAAAACTTTTGACTGATTTTAGAAGAAAGAACTTGATAATAGGTTTTAATGGAGGGGTTACATGTTTTTGCTGGTTTTAGAAGAGGAAATAGTGGGTGATTAAAGAGGAAATTGTGGGGTGTGGTTTGATACATGGGTGAGGGGTGAGATTTGGAGAGAGAAACGTGGGTCTGACGACCCGGCCAGTCGTCTCATGAGTTACCACTTCGTTTTTCCTATTTCTATTCTTGTTGCTTTGTTTATCGGTTCTATGAGTGATCGAGTTGGTTGGCTCGGGTTCGGAAATGTTTTGAGAAGGATTGTGTCGCTTAGTCTCTTTTAAGAAAGTTTAAGTTAAAAAAGTAAACCGAATATTGACTTATGTATTAGAGGGCTCGGATTGAGCTTCGATAGTTCGGATAGCTTCGGAAGATTATTTGGAACTTAGGAGCGTGATTGGAATGAGTTTTGGAGGTTCGGAGTAGACTTGGCCTTGAATTGGCGAAATCAAACTTTTTGCATTTTTCGATTGATAGGTGAGATTTTGATATAGGGGTTGGAATGGAATTACGAGAATTGCAGTAGTTTCGTTGTATCATCTGAGATGTGTTTGAAAAGTTTCAGGTCATTCAGACGTGGTTTAGTTGGATTTTTTATCAAAAGCGTAATTTAGAAGATTTTAGAAGCATAGGCTTGAATACGATATGTTTTGGAGGACTTGATGTTGGTTTAGGTGTTTTGAAGATTGGTATGAGTTTGAATGGTTGCCTGTGATGTGTTTGTACTTTTGGTTGAGGTCACGAAGGCTTCTGGTGATTTTTGATAGTTGGAAAAAAGATTTGGAGTTGGTTGTGATAACTGAAGTTTCCCATTACTGTCATAACTGCACCTGCGGCTAAGGGACCGCAGGTGCGGTCTCGCAGAAGCAAGATATCCAATTGCATAAGGGGAAAGAACCTGGGAAGGTTGTGACCGCATAAGCGGTTGGTGAACCGCACCTGTGATGGCGTATGTGCGAAGTGAGCATCGCAGATGTGGAAACTGGTCGAGTAAGTGGAAACCACATATGTGGCGCTTATGAGCACATAAGTGGTACCGCGAATGCGGTGGATTGACTACGAGTGCGAAAATCCCAAGTCAGAATGTATATATTTCTTCCTTCGCTTTTTTACAAAGGGTTTCAACATTTTTATATGCTAATTCTTGAGTTTTAGGCGATTTTGAAGAGAGAATTCAAGCAGACTTCATTTAAGTAAGGATTTTGGACCTAAAACTCGTTCCTATGGTATGCCTTCACGGGTTAAGGTTGTAATTATTAGAATTTAAGGAGAAAAAATTGAGGAAACTATGGCTTAGAAACTTAGACTTTTGATTGAGGATTTAAAGGACCATTTTGTAGTCGAATTTCAAAACTTTTGATTTGTGGACTCATAGGGAGATAAGAAATCTATTGGTGTGAATTTTATCAAATTCTGAGACGTAGGCCTGGGGCTCGGGTAGTGGTACTTTTGGGATTATTGTTGTAAATTAATTATTTTCACTTGGGCTTCATTCCCTTAGCATGTTTTGAAGTTGTGATTCTGATTTTGGATAGATTCGATGCGAGTGGAGGCTGATTCGAGGGGCAAAGGCATCGCAGGCTAGAGTTTGGAGTCTTTGGACCGGATTGAGGTGAGTAATGATTGTAAATGTTGTTCTAAGAGTAAGAAACCCCAGACCGCATATCATAGTGTTATATTGAGGTGACACACATGCTAGATGTCGAGCGTGAGATCATGCATTATTGGGGATTGTGATGTAGTCAATCCCGTATTAATGTTTTACCGCGTATTTGATTGAAAACTATTTGTTTTCATCATGTTTTGGGCTAAATGGAATATTTGGGCTTCGTGCCAACTATTTGGACCCTTAGGGGATTTTTATTGATATTTCCTCACTATCCTGATTTTATACTTGCAGTTAGTCATGTTATTTATTACTATTTCAAAACTCATCCATTGTCTACTATGTTATAACACATTAAATGATATTTTAAATGATAATTGGTTGAGCATCATGTTTACTGTTGCCCGAGTGGCATATGAGATTCTGAATGAGTAAGATCGAGGGCCTATGTTATGAGGATACATTCATTATGATTATGAGGTCGAGAGTCTGAGATTATATGCCACGAGGTGGCTTAATGATTATAGGGTCGAGGGCCTGAGATTTATACGCCACGAGATGGCTTAATGTTGCACTTGGGCCGTATGGGGCCCCTCTAGGAGTTTTCACACCCCAAGTGAGTGCGGGTACCCATTGTGATGTGAGATGTAGCCCGAGGGGCTGGTATTATTTCTGAGATGTGGCTCGGGAGGCAGATTTATTGACATTGTGCCCGAGGGGCGATCCTTTATGTGTTTATATTTCCTATTTTATTGTCATTTACTTTCTTAATTGTTTTAAAGGAATTTTCTGAAGTTTAAACTGAACTCAGTGACTTTACACCTCGTTACTGCTTCACTATTTCTACTGGCTTTTCTCGTTTCCTCATAGTCTGTTATGTGCCTTACATGATTTCATATTGCTCAGCATTTATTTATGATTATTACTCACTGAGTTAGAGTACTCACTTTACTCCATGCATCACGTGTGCAGATTCAGGCTCTGCTAATCTTGTTTGCAAGGGTTGGGAGCTCCTGACAGATTTCGGAGTTCATGGGGTAGCTGCTCGGCGTTCACAATGTGGTGTTTCTCCCCCTTTATCTTGTTTTATTTCCATTATTAGTGATTATATAGTAGCTTTGTACACTCTTCGGACTTGTAGCATTTTGGTAGATGCATATGACAAGTGACACTCCGGTATCAGACTGCATTGGGTTTTTTTCTGCAAATTATACTGTTAACTGCTTATTTTGAGGCTTTATCATGTTTAAGATTTAATACTTATTGTTTTATTGTTTAAAAATTAAAATGGTAATGTGTCGGCTGGCCTTGTCTTCACGAGAGGTACCATCATGTCAGGGTCCGGGTCCGTGTTTAGTATTGTGACAAGTTGGCATCAGAGTTTAGGTTATATAGGTCTCAGGAGTCATGATCAGGTTTAGTAGAGTCTCGCAGATCGGTACAGAGATGTCTATATTTATCCTTGAGAGTATGGGTGTTAAACGAGTGGGTCAGGCCGGGCCGGGCCTTTATTTTTTTGGACCCGTACGTGTTACGGTCCGGACCTATTCCGGGTTGGTTCTTAATAGGTTTAACAGGTTCGGGTTTATCCGGGTAAAAATTGAACCATACGGGTTACAGGTTGATAGGGCTAGGCCAGGATTAGTGTATTTTTAATTTTTTTTTTTTTGGAATTTTGTATAACTATAGTAAGTTATATTAATACAAAGTATTAACATAAAGAATATAAAGAACATGGGAAAAAATTGTGCCTTATTACAAGTACTACATTTATTTCATAATTCAAAGTTTTAAACTTATAAATTAAAAGGTTTATGTTTTTAACGAGAAGTAAATTCAAAGGTTTTGCATTGCCCGTGCAAGTTCTTCATAGTCAATATGAACTGATTGGCCTTCTTCTGTAGTGTTAAATTCGGATGGGTTACCACATGTTAATATATCTCCAAGTTCCTCGTCTTTTGGGCTATCAACATTTTCACATTCTTGATTTCTTCATTCCGATCTAATCCAATCTCTGAAACATACTAAAACTTCCAAAGGATTGTTTCCCAATGAGTGACGGGTGTCTCCAAGTTGTTGTCTTGCTTGGCTAAATGAAATCTTCGATGCAACAGTAGAAATTGGCACATTCAGCATGTCCCGAGCCATAGCAAAAAGAACAAGAAATTACTTTCCATTCACATGCCACCATCCCAATGGTGAAAATTCCTTTGTGCGAGGCTCTTTTTGCTTCTGCAAGTAGAATTGAAGTTCATCAATGTTCCTGCTACTGGTTTGAGTGTTAGAAAATGTAGAAAAATATAAAAACTATCAAGCCCTTCTTCATCATCCACAGTAGCAGAAGTGGTACAACACATAGTAGGATTAACACCGCCTACACTACGATCAACATCATCAATTACATTTGCATAATAATTTATATAGTTGTTGTAAATAATCATTTACCTTGTTTGTGGAAACATATAAATCTAGGGTTTCAATTGGTCCAATATCCATATAAGTATATAAAGCATTCATTAATTGGTGACAATAAGATATCTTAATAAAAGGATTTAAAACAACACCAATTAAGTAAATCGGAGGAATTGGAAAGAAATATTTTTTGAATTTTGCTTGCATTTTTTCAACAACATCTTTATATTTTTCTTTCTTCTTAAATTCAAAGAGTAGAACAGAAATTTCAGCTATATATACTAATGCCATAGTAACAGTATGGTAATACGCTCCAGAAAACTCAACAGTAGTTGTGTGTATATATATATGTGTGAGTGTGTGTGTATAATTCCATCTAGTAACATTAAGTCTGGCATGAATTTAGGTTTAAGGTTATACTCGACACACTTATTCTTAAATTCCTTTGTTCTAGATTGTCTATTATTTATTTGAATAATACCAACTGTTCTTATAACATGAGTAATCTCAGCTGAAGATAAATCAATTCCACTTTTAACAATTATATTATAAACATGACATGCACACCTAACATAAAAAATGTCATCAAGAGGTGGTTGCAAATGCAGTTTTAATATTAAAATTGTGGCATTATTGTTAGAAGTATTATCAAAAGACATACACAATACTCCTTACTTTAGATTATAAAATTCAACAACTTCACAAATAGTGCTACTTATAAACACATCAGTATGACTCTGATCTTCATCATATCTAAAAGTGATAATATGTTTTTGCATACAAGTAATATCATCTATCCAATTACATGTGATTGTCACATAATCATTTTCATTAACAACATGTCCAATATCAGAAGTTAGAGAAACTCTACAAGGAATGTGGCAAAACAAATAACGTATGTATGTTTGATATTGTGCATGAAGTCTAAAGATATCAGCTCCACAAGTACTTATAGGGATACCTTTAAATAAAGGATTGTAAATCCTTTGAATATACATAATAAGATATGATTGAGAAGCAACAAGAAAAAGGTAGACAACCCAAAGCAATCATTTTTGCTAACTCCTCACGATCCTTCATTTTATCATATTTCACTAAACCTCCAGTAGTATGGTTAAGAGTTGTTTGATTTCCATCACTATGAGCACCCTATTCTATATGATGCTTAGTTCTGATATACCTACTAAGCGTCCCAGTCCCCCCTAAATTTCCTCCAGTCAAACGTTTAAAATCACCGTTACATATTTTGCATTTAACTCTATCAATACCCTCTATTATTTCAAAAAAATTACAAACCTTACTTCTTTTTCTACGATTAGTAATCGGAGCCACAGGCGGTCTATTCCTAGTGCCACGACCACCACCCCTTGTAGCAACTCTAACACTACCAGCTCCAACACTAGTAGGTGTAGCAGGTATCTCATCTTCCATTGCTATTTCATTATCTTCTATTCCAAAATCCTCTTGTAGTTGTTCATAATCTATATCTATATTATCATTAGGCAGCGTTTCAAAAACATGTGTAAATGATAATGGGTTATTTCTATTACTACCAGATGCTGAAGGATTACCTCTTTTTTTATTTTCCCTACTAGTACCTCTTTTACACGCTCTTTTAGCAGCACTAAATATATTATAAAAATTAAAGTATAAGCTAAAATTAAATGTGCAATTAAAATAGTAAATAAGAGAAAGAGTTGGAGGGAGTGCGCCGAATTCGACAATAAATTGAACACTTGATTATGCAATTTCGATATTACCACGAACAAACGTCAAGCAAGAATTTCAAATTTGAACTTCAATTGTAACTTCAAATTCCGAATGATAAAACATGATAAATTAAATTCAAGAAAAGAGAGCCAAATAAAATTAGAAGATGAAATAATGAATTGAAGACTTGAAATCTCGCAAATTGGAGAATGGGAGAATGGGAAAATGAGAAAATGGGAGAAATTGAGATTGAGAAATAAGTATTGAGTGAAGAAATGAAGAAGGAGGAGGGTTATTTATAGTTTTAGAGAAGGTTAGTTTTGTAAATTGAAAAAGGGTTAAAAAATATTTTTTTAAAAAGGCTATTTGTGCAATATTTCCATTGGCCAATAGACCAAAACATGGTCTGACCATTGCCAACGGTATTGTGGGGCCCACCAGTTGTAAAATTTTTTTATCAAAAATTGTTACCGTTGAACCGGGCCGATCAACCCGGTAAGAGGAACTATTCACTCTACCGGGTTCAACCGGTTCCAGTTACCCGTTTGGGTCAACTAAATCGAGCCAACCCCCCTAGGGGTGTTCAAAACCGATCCGAAACCGAAAACCGATCCAAACCGAAGCTTAACGGCTTATTGGTAACGGCTTAACGGCTTAATGGATGGGGAACGGATTGAATTTTTTTTATTAACGGCTTATCGGTTTGGGGATGGATTATTCAATTTTCTTAACGGCTAATCCGTTAACCCGTTAAGAATATATATATATATATATATATATATATATATATATATATATATATATATATATAAAATTTAGTGATAGAATTGAGTTGTCTAATACATATATGGTTCTATGTGTGTCATGGGAAAAGAAGAATTGAAAGGTTGGTTATGACTAGAGGAAAGACACCCCATGAAATAAATTTGTGCATTTTGGATGATTGCTTGTGGAAAATGGAGAACGATAGTTATTTATAGAAGAGGAGTGTAGAGAGTAGAATTTACCAGAGCACTTCAGTTTTTAAAAGTTCATTGTGGGAGCTGAATGGAAATTTGCGCGACAGATTTTTTTGGTTATATCCGAAGCTTATGAGTACACATGTAGTGTGGCCTCTAACAGAAGATAAGTTTTGTTTTATTTTTTTCGATACTGAACTAGTAGTGAATTTATCTATTTTATAATCTACATGTTGATGGCGATTGTTTCATTAGCTACATCATATTGCCTCTAAAATATTATTTTTTATGGCAATTCATTATTTCTAAGACAAGGAGAATAAGAGATATTTAGTGAACATGTATGTTAGGCCGATAAACCGCCCATTAACCGCCCTATAAGAGCTAATCCGATACCAATCCGCCCGATATCTTATCGGGTGGCTAACGGATTAATACATTTAAAAGCCGATAACCGTTAAGCCAAACCGTTAAGAGTAAAAGCCGCCCAATCTGCCCGATGAACACCCCTAAACCCCCCCAAACCCCTCTACCCAACCCAGACAGCCTCTTATTACCGGTTCGGGCCGGTTCCGGGTTCTACTGGTCTGGACCGATCCGAAACCGGTACAACCCGGCCTGTTTAACACCCCTACTTGAGAGGATGCAGAACCTTTACGAGAAACTTCATATGCTTGAAATTCTTGTCGCGCGAATCTATTGATCTGAGTACTAAACTTTGGTTATTTTATTCTCTCTCAGATGGTGAGAACACGCACTACCGGTCAGGATGGACGGCTGCTAGTACCACCAACTCTGGCCACTAGAGGTTGATGATGCGGTCGTGGTCGCGGTAGAGGCAAGAGAGTGGCCCACACAGCAGCTAGGGCAGCACCTGCAGATCCACCAGCCGCCCCAGTTTAGGATCAAGTCCAAGTTGCGGATGCTCCAGTAGCACCACCTTAGGCACCAGATGTGCCCGTTGTGATTCCGAGTCTTCAGGAGGCCTTGGCTCAGATTCTATCAGTTTGCACTGGCCTAGCTTAGGTTGTTTCAGATACTACAACCGCAGCTACTTCTCAAGTAGGGGGAGGTGATGAGACTCCCGCCGCTCGCATACCTGAGCATGTCGTGCAGAGACTTCAGACACCGGGGGCATATCCACCCTAGCCGGTTGTAGCTGCTCAAAACTATGTAGCTCCTGCCATGCCAGAAGACGAGCAACATAGGTTGGATAGGTTTGGTAGACTTCAACCCCGACTTCCAGCGGTGCAGAGGGCGAGGATAACCAGGGATTCTTAGACAGGTGTCAGCAGATTCTTTGCACAACGGGTATTATGGAGACTATCAGGGTCGCTTTCACTACTTTTCAGTTTTCTAGAGCTGCCTTCACTTGGTAGAGGTATTTGAGAGGCATAGGCCTGTTGGTGTAGCACCCCTTACCTGGAAGCAGTTCTCCGTTCTCTTTTTGGAGAAGTATGTGCCTCAGTCTCGTCGAAAGGAGTTGCGCAGGCAGTTTGAGTGATTGCATCAGGGAGAGATGACTGCGACACAGTATGAGATGAGGTTCTCCCAGTTAGCTCGTCATGTTATTTAGTTGGTTCTGACAGATAGAGAGAGTATTAAGAGGTTTGTTGATGGCCTCACTTATTAGCTTCATATTCTCATGACCAGGGAGAGGGTGTCTGGTGCTACATTTGAGGAAGTTGTAGACATTGCTCGTGAGATTAAGTCTGTTCGTCGCTAGGAGCGAGAGGAGAGGGAGGCGAAGAGGCCTCAAGGATCTGGTAGTTATAGTGGTGCTCCTTCGAGAGGTCAATTTCAGCATGACAGAGGCCATCCATCCAGGCATGCTACGTCAGCTTCCACAGGTTATCGTGGGGTATCATCGGGTCATGGTTACCACACTTCTCATCAGGGCCAGTCACCGCTTAGTGCCCTTCCAGCTCAGAGTTCATACCATGCTCCATCAGTTCAGGGCACTTCTATGTCAGGTGTATCTCCTAGTCATTCTGGTACTAGGGGTTTCCTTCAGTCCCCTTCTCCAGCACTGAGTGTTGCTATAAGTGTGGGGAGATGGGTCATATATAGAGGCAATATCGTCGTTGTCTTGCAGGTTCATCTCAATAAAGGGGTAAGTCATCAACTTCAACATCAGTTGCTTTATCACTACCTACCCATCCAGCTAGGGTGGAGGTCAGTCAATTAGGGGTCACCCTAGAAGGTGAGGTTGATCAGGTGGTGGTCAGACTCATTTTTATGCACTTCTAGCTAGACCTGATGTTATTGCTTCTGATACTATTATTACAAGTATTGTTTCTGTCTGCCACGGAGATGCGTCTATATTATTTGATCTCGGTTCCACTTATTCTTATGTGTCATACTTTTTCGGTTATTTGGATATGCCCCGTGAGTCCCTAGTTTCATCTGTTCATGTAGATCATGTGTGTCGGTCGTGTGTGGAGACTATTGGGGGTTTGAAGACCCTAGTGGATGTTTTATTATTGTGTATTGTGGATTTTGATGTTATTTGGGAATGGATTATTTATCTCCGTGTCGTGCTATTTTAGACTATCATGTTGTCACATTGGTTATACCGGGTGTGCCACGGATTGAGTGGCGAGGTTTGACAAATTATGTTCCTAGTAGACTAATCTCATTCTTGAAGGCCCAACATATGGTTGGGAAGAGTTGTCTTTCATATCGAGCCTTTGTTAGGTATGTCGGTGCAAAAAGTCCCAGTATTGATTCTGTTCTAGTTGTGAGGGATTTTCCCGATGTGTTTTCTGCAATCTGTCGGGCATGCCATCAGACAAGGATATTGTCTTTGGTATTGATATGGTGTTGGACGCTCAGCCCATTTTTTATTCTGCCGTATCGTATGGCACTAGCGGAGTTGAAGGAGTTAAATGAGCAGCCTTAGGAACTCCTTAAAAAGGGGTTCATTCGGCCTAGTGTGTCGCCTTGGGGCCCGCTGGTTCTATTTATGAAGAAGAAGGATGGCACTACGATAATGTACATTGATTATAGGCAATTGAACAAAGTAACAGTTAAGAACAAGTATCCCTTCGCTCACATTGATGATTTATTCGACCGGTTTCAAGGAGCGAGAGTGTTCTCCAAGATTGATCTCCGTTCGGGTTATCACCAGTTGAAGGTCAGGGACTCAAATATTCTTAAGACAACTTTCATGACCCGATATAAATATTATGAGTTCATGGTAATGTCTTTTGGGCTGACCAATGCCCCAGCAACGTTCATGAATTTGATGAACAATGTGTTCCGTCCATATCTAGACTCATTTGTCATAGTCTTGATTGATGATATTCTGGTATATTCACGTAGTTAGAAGGATCACGCTGAGCATTTGAGAGTTGTGTTGCAGATATTGAGGGAGGAGACACTTTATGCAAAGTTCTCCAAGTGTGAGTTTTGGCTCGGTCCAGAGGAATTCTTGGGGAACTTGGTGTCTAGTGAGGTATTTAGGTTGATCTGAAGAAGTTAGAGGTGGTTCAGAGTTGGCCTAGACCGTCCTCAACCACAGATATTCGCAATTTTATTGGGTTGGCGAGTTATTATCACCGGTTTGTTCATGGATTTTCATTTACCGCAACACCTTTGAACAAGTTGACTCAGAAGGGTGCTTCATTTGTATGGTCAGATGAGTGTGAGGAGAGCTTCCAGAAGCTCAAGACGGCCTTGACCACACTCCAGTTTTGGTATTGCCATCAACTTCAGGTTCTTATTTTGTGTATTGTGATTCTTCGAGAATTGGTATTGGTTGTGTATTGATGTAGGAGGGTATGGTTATTACTTATGCTTTTCATCAGTTGAAGCCCCATGATAAGAACTACTTTGTTCACGATTTGGAGTTGGTTTCTATCGTGCATACTATTTAGATTTGGAGGCATTACTTGTATGGTGTGTCTTGTGAGGTGTTTACTGATCGTCGTAGCCTCTAGCACTTGTTAAAGCAGAAAGATCTTAATTTGAGGCATCAGAGATGGTTGGAGTTTCCAAAGGATTATGATATTATCATTTTGTACCATCCGAGAAGGTCAATGTGGTAGCTGATGCTTTAAGCCAAAAGGCAGTGAGTATAGGGAGTTTGGCGTATATTCTAGTTGGGGAGAGACCTCGTGCATTTGCTATTTAGGCCTTGGACAATCGGTTCGTGAGGTTAGATATTTTGGAGCCCAGTCAGGTATTGGCTTGTATGATATCTCGGTCTTCTCTATATGATTGCATCAGACAGAGCTGGTATGATGATCCACATTTGCTTGTCCTTAAGGACGGATTCAGCACGATGATGCTAGAGATGTGATCATTGGTGATGATGGGATGTTGAGGATGCAGGACCCGATATATGTGCCCAATGTAGATAGGCTTCAGGAGTTGATTCTGGAGGAGGCCCATAGCTCGCAATATTACATCCATCTGGGTGTCGCGAAGATGTATTAGGATCTGAGAAAACATTACTGGTGGAGGAGAATGAAGAAAGACATTGCGGGATTTGTAGCTCAGTGTCTTAATTATCAGCAAGTGAAATATGAGCATCAGAGACCGAGTGTCTTCCTTCAGCGGATAGATATTCCAGAGTGAAAGTGGGATCATATCACCATGGACTTTGTACTTGGGCTCCAACGGACTTTGAAGAGGTTCGATGCAATTTGGGTGATTGTGGATCGGCTGACCAAGTTTGTGGCTCCGTGCACTTCATTCCTCTGTCTGCTACTTATTTTTCAGAGCGGTTGGTAGAGATCTATATTCGGGGAGATTGTTTGTTTGCATGGTGTCCCAGTTTCTATCATTTTAGATATGGGCACTCAGTTTACTTCGTAGTTTTGGAGGTCTGTGCAGCAAAAGTTGGGTACTCAGGTTAATTTAAGCACAACTTTTCATCCTCAGATGGATGGGCAGTCCGAGCGCACTATTTAGATATTGGAGGACATATTTCGCGCTTGTGTCATTAATTTTGGAGGGTCATGACATCGTTTTCTACAACTTGCAGAGTTTTCTTATAACAACATTTACTAGCCGAGTATTCAGATGGCTCCATATGAGAGGCAAAGTAGATCTCCAGTTGGTTGGTTTGAGCCGGAAGAGGCTAGGCTATTAGGGATAGATTTGGTGTAGGATGCTTCACAAAAGGTGAATGTGATTCAGGAGAGGCTCCGTACAACGCAGTTGAGACCAAAGATTTATGTTGACAGGAAGGTTTGGGATGTGTCCTACATGGTTGGTGAAAAGGTTCTGTTAAAGGTTTCGCCCATGCAGGGAGTTATGAGATTTGGTAAGAAGGGTAAATTAAGTCCTTGGTTCATTGGGCCTTTTGAGGTGCTTCGGAGGATTGGGAAGATGGCTTATGAGCTTGCTTTGCCACCCATCTTGTTGAGCGTGTATCCGGTATTTTATGTTTCTATGCTTCAGAAGTATATTGGGGATCCGTCTAATGTTCTGGATTTCAACACGGTTCAGTTAGATGGTGATTTGACCTATGATGTGAAGCCAGTAGCTTTTATGAAGCGCCAAGTTCGAAAGTTGAGCTCAAAGGATATAGCTTCAACAAAAGTGCAGTGGAGAGGTTGGCCAATGGAGGAGGCTACCTGGGAGACCGAACGGGATATGTGGAGCAGATATCCTCACCTGTTTGAGGCTTCATGTATGTTTCTTGAATCGTTCGAAAATGAATGTTTATTTAAGAGAGGGAGGACATGACGACCCGACCAGTCGTCTCATGAGTTACCACTATGTTTTTCCCATTTTCTATTCTTATTACTTTGTTTATCGGTTTTATGAGTGATTGGGATAGTTGGCTCGGGTTCGAAAAGGTTTTTAGAAGGGTTGAGTCACTTAGTCTCTTTTAAGAAAGTTAAGTTGGAAAAAGCAACCAGGTGTTAACTTATGTGTTCGAGGACTCTCATGTGAATTACGATGGTTTATATAGCTTTGGGAAATGAATTGGGACTTACGAGCGTGATTGGAATGAGTTTTGGAGGTTCAGAGTAGACTTATGATTGAATTGGTGAAATTGGATTTTTGGCGTTTTCCAGTTGATAGTGAGATTTTGATATAGGGGTCAGAATGGAATTCGAAGAGTTGCATTAGTTTCGTTGTGTCATTTGGGATATGTGTGCAAAGTTTCAGGTCATTCGGACGTGGTTTGGTTGGGTTTTTTATCAAAAGGTAATTTATAAGATTTTAAAACCTTTGGATTGAATCTGATGTGATTTGGTGGATTTGATGTTGTTCGAGGTGTTTTGAAGATTGGTATAAGTTTGAATGGTTATATGTGATGTGTTTGTACATTTGGTTGAGGCCCTGGGGGCCTCGAGGTGATTTCGGATGGTTGGTGGAAAGATTTGGAGTTGGTTGTGACAGTTGAAGTTTCCCATTGCTGTCATAACCGCACCTGCGGCCGGGGGGACAGTAGGTGCGGTCTCGCCGAAGCGAGATATCCAATCGTAGAAACAGAAAGGGGCTGGGAAGGCTGTGACCGCAGAAGCGGTTGGTGAACCGCACATGCGATGGCAAAAGTGCGAAGTGAGCATCGCATATGCGGAAACTAGTCGAGTATGTGGAAACCTCAGATGCGGTAGATTGACGGCAGGTGCAAAAAGCTTGAGTCAGAATGTATATATTTTTCCTTCGGGATTTTTAGAGGGTTTCACCGTCTTTATACGCGAATTCTTGAGTTTTGGGCAATTTTGAAGAGAGACTTCAAGGAGACTTCATTGAGGTAAGGATTATGAACTTAAAACTCATTCCTATGGTATGATTTCATGGATTAGGGCAGTAATTATTGGAATTTAAGGAGTAAAATTTGGGGAAATTAGGGCTTGGAAACTTAGATCTTTGATTGAGGATTTGAAGGACTATTTGTGGCCGGATTTCAAAACTTTTGATACGTATAAACTCTTAGGGAGATAAGAAATCTATTGGTGTGAATTTTATCGAATTTCGACACGTAGGCGTGGGGGTCGATTTTGGTAATTTCGGGATTGTTGCTGTAAATTGACTATTTCTGCTTGGGCTTCGTTCCCTTAGCTTAGTTTGATGTCGTGATTGTGATTTTGGATAGATTCGATGCGAGTGAAGGCCGATTTAAGAGGCAAAAGAGTCGCAGGCTAGAGTTTAGACCGGATTGAGGTGAGTAATGATTATAAATATTGTTCCGAGGGTATGAAACCCCAAATTGCAAATCGTAGTGCTGTATTGAGGTGACGCACACACTAGATGACGAGCGTAGGGTCGTGCACTATTGGGGATTGTAACGTAGTCCATCCCGAATTATTGTTTTGATGCATATTTGATTGAAAATTATTTGTTATCATCATGCTTCTAGCTGAATGCCATATTTGGGCTTTATTCCAACTATTTGGACACTTAGGGGATTTTTATTGATATTTTCTCACTGTCTTGATTTTATACTTGCACTCACTCATGTTATTTACTATTGGTTTCAAAATTCAACCACTGCCTACTCTGTTTTAATACATTTAACTGATATTTTAAATGATAATTGGGTTGAGTATCATATTTTACTATTGTCCGAGTGGCATATGAGATTCTGACTGAGTAAGGACGAGGGCCTATGTCGTGATGATATATTGATTATGATTATGAGGCCGGGAGCTTGAGATTATAAGCCACGAGGTGGCTTGATGATTATGAGGCTCAGAGCCTGAGATTTATACGCCACGAGATGGCTTGATATTGTGCTTGGGCCAAAATGAGCCCTCTAAGAGTCTGCACACCCCCAGTTAGCGCGGGTACCACTGTGATGTGAGATGTAGCTCGAGAGCTGGTATTATTTATGAGATATGGCCGAAGGGACGCATTTGTTGTCATTATGCCCGAGGGGCGATCCTTTATGTGTTTATATTTCCTATTTTACTGTCATTTACTTTCTTAATTGTTATAAAGGCATTTTATGACGTTTAAATCGAACTTAATCACTTTACACCTCGTTACTGCTTCACTGTTTCTACTGGCTTTTAGAGCTTCTTTATAGTTCGTTATGTGCCTTACACGATTTCGTATTTCTCAACATTTATTTATGATTATTACTCATCGAGTTGGAGTACTCACTTTACTCCCCATACCATGTGTACAGATTCAGGCGTTGTTGATCCTGCTTGCGAGGGTTGAGAGCTCCCGGTGGATTTCGGAGTTCACAAGGTAGCTGCTCGGCGTTCGCAGCGTCGTGCTTTCCCCCTTTATCACATTTCATTTCCCTTATTAGTGATTCTGTAGTAGCTGTATAGACCCTCACCCACGTTTATGTACTGTTATTAAATATAAAAAATATGATTATGGAAATATAGATTTGCAATATATTGATGTAAAAATACTTAAATCTCACATTGCAATTAGGAGCAACAATCATTCAAGTTCATGATTACACTCATTGTTATTGAAAATCTTGTGAAATGTAGTTAGTTACCAATACTTTATTTCCTAAAAAAATAAAGACAAAGAAACTCGTGTTTTAACTTCAATCAACACATGGTTTGAATTTTTTGTTACTCTACATCGAGCTTTAACATGCATTCACCTGCCGCTAGCATTCAAATATATTATGTCTGTTAACACGAAAGCATACATCTAACCTGCTAGTGCGTGGGATTGAGGTTCGGTTGTAGCTTGTAGCTTAATTATTATATTCGACATTGGTACAATTTCTCATTCAATTATAGCTTAATTGGTATTTTCGACATAATTTCATTTTTTTGTAGAAGTTTTAGTCATTTTTTATTTGTGAAAACACAATACAAAGCATCTACAATTAGAATACAAATAATCAACAACTTATCTACAAAATATCTACAAACTGGGTATATTGAATATTAATATCCCAATCTTAATTGGTATTTTCAACATAACTGTATATTTTTGCAGAAAAATTTGTAGAAGTTTTAGTCGTTTTGGATGTGTGAAAACAGAAAATAATAAATCTACAATCAAAATGCAAATAATCTACAATTTATCTACAACATATCTACAAACTGGGTACATTAAATTTTAATATCATAATTTCCATTTCAGTTGTAGCACAATTGGGATTTTTGACATAACTGCATTTTTTTTGCATAAGATTTGTGAAAGTTTTAGTTGTTTTTTGATTTGTGAAAACATAAAACAAAGCATCTAAAATTACAATACAAATAATCTACAATTTATCTATAAAATATCTACAAAATAGATACATTTAATTTTTAATATCCCAATTCCCATTCGATTGTAGTTTAATTGGAACTTTTGACATAATTGCATTTTTTGCAAAAGATTTGTAGAAGTTTTAGTCGTTTTTGATTTCTGAAAAAAAATAAAACATCTACAATCATAATATAAATAATCTACAATTCATCTATAAAGTATCTACAAACTGATCTATTGAATTTTAATATCCCAATTCCTATTCGATTGTAGTTTAATTGGAATTTTTGACTAGACATAATCTTAAAGATTCGCTATAGTATTCTTAATTATAGCTTGAGGGAAATATGTTAGAAAGCTACATCAACTACTTTGTCGAGTTTGAAAAGTACTACCTAGTGACATCAACTATTAGATTTGTTAACTTATTATTTTTCATGGAAAAAAATATAACAATATTTTGAGCTACAAGTTTAAGTGAGACTATAAGCAGAAAAATTAAGTAAGAATAGGAACAATCTAAATAAGGAGTTTTAATGTTACAATGATTTCTTATTTAGCGAAATATCTAGAAGAATATTTATTTCCATAATTGTAGCGCGCCTAAATAGGAATATCTGGAAGAATATTTAGTTCCAGACTTGCAACGTGCCTAATTATGAAGGAATCAACTTTTAATAATTGGTATTTAATGAATAATATAATATTCGTAAAATAACTATGAATATGACGGATAAATATGAAACTATGAGTATTTTTGATAATAAAGAGGGTATTTGGCCAAGCTTATAAGCTGGTCAAACTGGCTTATAAGCACTTTTTGGCTTATTTACGCGTTTGGTGAAATTAAAAGTGCTTATAAGTTAAGTGCTTATAAGCCAAAAATAAGCCAAAAGCCATAAGTTGGTCTCCCCCAATTTATCCAATTTCAGCTTATAAGCACTTTATGTTTGACCAAAATATTTACTATTTTATTCCTAAAACACTTCTTTTTAAATAAAACTCTTCGTATACCTAATTCTTTAGCTGCTTATTATTAATTTCAGTACTTTTATCCAAACATGTAACTATTTATTTTTTAAATCAATTTAAATATTTAAAAATATTTTTCAGCACCTAATATTTTTCAGCTACTCTACATCAACGCCAAACGACCTCAAAGTTTTACACACGATATAGAAAGGTAAAAGTCCCATGAAAAAAATCCCAAACGAATTTCCCGATGACAAGCTCAGTTTCATTCGACTTCTCAGACTAGGCCCAAGCAAATCTACGTTCTGATTAAGGCCATATAAAGCCCACAATTAGGAACCGGATCCAAAACGTCCACCGAGAAGCGACAGCGACTTTGTCATCTTCAATTCATTTCTCAGAGGCAACTTCGTAAGAAATCCAAATAGGTAAACAAAGCAAACCAAAGCTTCACTTCAATTCTATATCTACAGATATAAATTCCATCAACTACTAATCGTCCACAAATTTGCGAACACTCTATATTTTTACATGATATAAACACATCAGATGAATACATCGCAGTACATGGACAAACAAATCATGGATCTATCCAATTCACAGAACAATAATGACTTCATCGATCTTGTTAATCCTCAAGTGGACCATCACATTAGCGGCGATCCTAAGAAAGAAGATATTGTTCCCAGTTACGAATTTCATCCAATTCGCCCAATTGGATCGTCATCGCCAAAGTCTAAAGTTGAATCTAGTAATGTTGGGGTTGCAGCTAGGATTTGGAATTCTGCTGATTCTAAAAACAATACTGACAGTAGCATCAGAGTAATCCCTAATACTTTCTCTATATCTATTTGCAATTTTGCATGCATACATTTATTAGTTATAATCTGAGTCGGATCTAAGATTTTAACTTACTGGATACAGACTATTAAAACAACGGTTTGTTTATGTGGGCTAATTAGTGTGTGTGTGCATTCAGATTCAAAATTTGAACTTTATGGGTTCGAGTGTGGTATTCTACCACAATTCATTTGATTTAATGTGTTTGAAATAAGTTATTTGTACTTATTTAGTGGACACATATAGAAGTCCGAGCCATGGTTACATATATAGATGAATTTGCTATTACAGCTCAAAATGGTCTTTGCTGCTATAGAATTGATCAGCTCAAATGTGTGGAAGGATTTATGTGTTGTTATATCTTGCATTATGACGTATAAAGCTAAAGTAATGCAAGGTAATTTGTATTAAGAGTTGTTGCAAACAAGGAAACTTATTAGGGATATTCAGTATTATGATATAGTATTGATAGATGAGACGAGGGTCGGTGTTATTGAGAGGTTAGAGGTATGGAGACAGACTCTCGAGTCTAAAGGTTTCAAAATAAGCAGATCTAAGACAGAATACCTGGAGTGCAAGTTTAGCGCCGAGCCGAGCGAAGTAGGCAGGGACGTGATGATTGGTTCTCAGGCCATCGCCAAGAGGGACAGTGTCCGATATCTTGGGTCTGTGATTCAGGGGGACGGAGAGATTGACGGGGACGTCACTCATCGTATAAGAGTGGGGTGGTCAAAGTGGAGGCTTGCATCAGGAGTCTTGTGTGACAAGAGAGTTCCACATAAACTCAAGGGGCAATTCTATAGAGCCGTGGTTAGACCTGCGATGTTGTATGGGGCGGAGTGCTGGCCCGTGAAGAACTCTCACCTTCAGAGAATGAAGGTTGTGGAGATGAGGATGCTCAGGTGGATGTGCGGGCACATCAGGTTAGATAAGATTAAGAATGAAGTTATTCGAGAGAAGGTGGGGGTGGTCCCGGTGGATGAGAAGATGCGAGAAGCGAGGCTGAGGTGGTTCGGGCATGTGCGGAGGAGAAGTCCCGATGCCCCGGTGAAGAGTTGTGAGCGGCTGGAGATTGTTGGCGGTCGGCGAGGCAGAGGTAGGCCTAAGAAGTATTGGGGAGAGGTAATTAGGCAGGACATGACTAGAATGCAGGTTTCCGAGGACATGACCCTTGATAGGAAAGTCTGGAGGTCTAGTATCAGGGTTGTAGGATAGGGGCTCCTAGAGTTTTTCATACTCCTCATCCGGGGTTGGGTGTGGGTCGGCAGGGTTACCCATAGATGATTTGTGTTTTAGCTTATGTCTCCCTTATGGCTATTAGTTATGATAGTTACTGTATGATATTATTGCATGCGATTTTATTTATGTTTCTTATGTTTAGATAATTATTTACGCTATTTCTGCTGGAGTTACTAATGCTCTATTGTTTTTGTCTTTGTTTTTGTTTTATTGTTGTTTTTCCTTTTATCCTATGAGCCGAGGGTCGATTGGAAACAGCCTCTCTGCCCTTTCGGGTAGGGGTAAGGCTCGTTTACATATTACCCTCCCCAGACCCCACCTGGTGGGATTATACTGGGTAGTAGTTGTTCTTGTTGTAACCAAGAAGCAGGAGGCTTTTTGATACTGTCTCTTCTTGCCTATATTTTTATTAATGTGGTACTTATACTATCTTGAGCCGAGGGTCTATTGTAAACAACCTCTCTATCCGGGGTAAGGTCTGCGTACACACTACTCTCCCAGACGCCACGATGTGAGATAATACTGGGGTTGTTGTTGTTCTTGTTGTTCTTCTTGTAACCAAGAAGCAGGAGGATAAGTGAATTGCAGGGTAATGGGAGGGGGAAGGGAGGAATTATTGCATTCCTAAGCTGGCTTATTATGGCAAGTGCCCTGTTGTGTGTCAATCTCTACACTCTACTACAATTCGAGAAGTTCTAATTTAGTTGAAGAAGAATCAACTAAGTTACTCAGCATATAACACCAACGCTTTTAGTAGCCCTGTTTTTCCTCATGAAAGAAATATGGCCTGCTGATCCTTTTTCTCTATTGAATCTCTTTTGATGTTTTATGTATCTCTAATTGTACAATACTAGCAAGAAAAGTTCATTTTTGTGGCTTCACTTAGCATGTGTCCACTGTGCTACTCCTATCTGAATTCCCATGACACAGAGCAGGCTAGTCAGTGTATCTGACTGTTAATTTGTCTATTGCCAAGATGTAGATTCTCAATTAGTATTTTTGGTAAGAGAAGTTAATGCTTGGGGCTGTAAGAGAAGTTAATGCTTGGGGCTTCTCCTTACATGCTATTTGCATGTGCTACCGTGGGACTTTTGAGCAGGGGGTCAAATGGGCAGCTTGGGTCAAATTTGTATGGGTTTGGACAAGTTGAGTCAATCAATGTGCCATTGTCGAGCCCACACAAACTTTTGCCTATTTCTTCACAGGACCGACTATCTATCATCAAACCCGACAGATAGTATTTTGAAACAAATTCTTACATGAGGAACAAGAACCACAAAGAGAAATAGCTAAGCAGACTAGGAACAGAAGAAAAACAAGTAGAATCCACTAATCAACTTTTTTCGGGCTTGGTTGTGGTTGTAGCTACATCCCTGGTAGAGAGGTAGATCCAGAATTTATGAAGATGGATGCACTGCTTCCGACTACAGAAGTTGGACTAGAGAAGAAAGACAGAAAATAGCAATTCCCGGGAAAAATGGGTTTTACGACAAACATGTAAATTTTTTATATTTTTCAATACTTAACACCATTTATAGATAACTGATTAGCAACATAGGTAAGATGACAAGTAAACTTTAATAAAATAAAAGAGAAGAAAAGATCATCTTAGAGAAAGACCACAAATGTTATATCACTATTTTGTTTAATGGTACATTACAACACTTTTACATTATTAAAATTTGAAGGCCCAAGCATAATATTCTACTAGTTTATAAGAACTGTATTTTGGAAACGGTAAAGAAATAAGTCATGTTAAGAGGTTTCAACCCCTTTATGCAAATGCAGGTAATTAATTCCTTGACCAACCACACGTCTTTGTATAGCGCACCGCATGCCTTTGTTTTATTGGGTTCCCAGGGACAGTATTGATGTGATCTATGAGAATCGTGTACAACATAGTATAGAGCTTCGTTACTGAGCATGGGTTCACAGGAACCCAAAGCTTGAACGTGGATCCGCAACTGCTGGGTAGCATGAGAAGGAGAGAGAGAGAGAAATTATTGCTATTTTCATTTTTCACGGGTTCTCTGGGTTAGATCTTCAATATCCTAAGGAGTCGACTTGGGTCGTCATAATAGTTCAAATTCTCCAACTTTTTAGATGGATAACCCAAACTGTCCGGTTAATATTATATTACTTGCTCAACACCATATGTGAATTCTACACCATTTTTTGCATTTAATGGAGCTCTTTTATATTTACGTTTCTACTTCTGTGCAGAATTATGGTTCTCTTGACTCGACTGAAGCTGCCAAAGTTATTGTGGAGAAAGATTTGAGCACTGTTTATTCATCTTTATTATCGGAAATTAATCACACAGTTAAGAAGTATGCCGATAATCTTCTGCATGCAATGGAGGGAGTAAGTGCTCGGCTATCACAATTAGAAACTAGAAGTCGCCAGATTGATAACTCTGTCGATGAACTTAAGTTGTCTGTTGGTAACAACCACGGAGTCACTGATGGAAAATTGAGACAGTTGGAAAATATACTCAGACAGGTATCTGCAGTTCTTAGATTTATCATCTTGTTTCAATTAAGTTGCTCTTGATTTGGCACCAAAATGAAATATATCAAACTGCTCTAGAGTTGGGTATGTGTATGCTGCTTCTATGTTTCTTTCGTTGTTGAATAGACTAATGATCATCTTTAGCACTTTTCAGTAGTTGTCCTTAGAATGAGAAATGCAAGAGAAGTGCCCCTTTTACCCTTGTTTCAAGACCATGGTTTTCGTGTCTTTATGTTATTGCCTCTTACCTCATCTATTTTTACCTATGGTGAGTACTGCAATATAGTTATACTTCTGACTTCTGGTATATACACTATGAATTGTTGTTGAATATAGTTATACTTCTGACTTCTGGTATATACACTATGTATCTTTCGTTGTTGAATAGACTAAACTATTATCTTTAGCACTTTTCAGTAGCTGCCCTTAGAATGAGAAATGCAACGGAAGTGCCCCTTTTACCCTTGTTTCAAGATCATGGTCTTCGTGTCTTTATGTTATTGCCTCTTACCTCATCTATTTATATACACTATGAATTGTTTCCTCATAGGTTTAATTCTCTTTGTTATATGACAGTGCAAGGACACCTTGATCCATGTATATAGGTCTATTTACTTAGAAAAAAAACATGTATATAAATCTAAAACTTTTAGATGCTGGAGAACCTTGGTACAACTCAATGACATGCAGGCAAAAGGGAATGCTCATTAAGCACTGCATATCAGTTAGTACAAATTAAGTTGGCATTGGGAGGTTGTGAATCTTCTCTATTTGCTTCAGGTGATGATTTCAGTTCTGGAATTGTTATTTGTGCCCTAGCTAGCTTTCTCCTTTGTGATATCAATTCACCCTGGCTTGTAGTGGGATGATCACTTTGAAGTCTTTGGTAAAAACTAATTTATCAAAATTTTGGAAAAAGCATGCATAATAAATATTTAGGATATCATTCTGGTGGCGTGATGATGGTATTATCATATGGCTGATTGGTAATTATTTGGTGATATTATTTTTGCATTTTATCTGCTTTGCGCTTGACCCAGACCCCACTGTGGGATTATACTGGGAACGTTGTTGTTGTTGCATCTGCTTTGCGCCAGAGAATGATGAAAAATTTGATATCCCATCAGTAAAGGATAAATTTTTATGTTTAATCTGGCGTGATGTATTCTTTTCCTTTTTGCTCTATCATGATGGTTGGAGGAATGTCTTAAATTAAGTCTGGCCTTGTATGTCTTCTTTCTTCCAACCCCCCAACCCCCCACCCCTCTTTATTTTTTGGTGTTATCAAGATGGATTGTTAGCTGCTTGTTTTATTAATTATCATGTAGGTGCAAGATGGTGTTCAGGTGATAAGAGATAAACAGGAAATAATGGATGCTCAGTTGCATCTCATGAAATCGCAAGCTCCAAAGGTTGAGCAGGAAGCAGAAACCCACAATACTACACATAAGGATTCACCCCAACCTACGGCATCTGCTCCTCTTCAATCCCACCAGCAATTTCCTCCTGTTCCTCTTACACAACCACCTTCTACCGTACCTCCTCCAAATGCTCCTCCGCCCCCTCCTCAACAGAATCTGCCATACCAAGTTCAACTTCAGAACCAGTTTCCTCAGAATCCAATTCCCTCCCATCCTCAGTCAGAAGCTTATTATCCCCCGGCTGGTCAAGCACCGGAAAACTTAAGTCAGCAGTACCAACTGCCTGCACCACAGCAGCATCAGACTCCTCCACCACCTCCACATCAACAATATCAGTCTGCCCCTCCGCCAATGTACTCTCAGCCACCTCCACCTGCTCAACCACAACCCCCTCATTCCTCTGTTAATCCCTCGCAACCTCAACCTCAACCTCTAGTAGGCCATCATCGTGAAGAGCCATCTTTTGTACCATCCCAGAATTATCCACCACCAAGCATCCACCATCCTTCTCATCCATCAAGTGGAGCCCCTCCATCCCAGCAGTTATATGCAGCTCCCCCTAATATGTTTGAGCCCCCACCTAGCAGACCTGGTCCCGGATATTCTGGTGTATATCCAACATCCTCTGTGCATGGTGAACCTTATCCTTCTAGCAGTTCCCCAGGTCAGTATGGCAGTGGCTCCTCAATGAAACCACCACAAGTTAACTTACCTGCAATGGGCCAGAGTGGTGGAAGTGGCTATCAGCAGCTCCCCACTGCAAGGATATTACCTCAAGCACTACCTACGGCTTCTGCTGTTAGTAGTGGGTCTAGTTCTCCGGGTACTGGTAATAGGGTTCCTATTGATGATGTTGTTGACAAAGTGACGAACATGGGATTTTCAAGAGACCAAGTAAGGGCAACAGTGCGGAGGTTGACTGAGAGTGGACAGGCTGTTGATTTGAACACGGTGTTGGACAAGTTGATGAATGATGGAGATGTCCAGCCACCACGAGGCTGGTTTGGTCGGTAGCATGTATCCTCTTGTTCAAGTTCCTGTATAGAAATCTGAGTTCCATATCTGAATTTGCAAAAATTACTACGGTTGGATTTAAGCGGCATTCTTTACTGGTTTAGCGTTCTGCTTCTGACTGCTGAAACTTCCTTCTTGCGCTCGCGAGACAGATTTGTTAATGTGTTTTGCTTTTTCCTTTCTTTTTTCTTGTACAGGACCTAAAAATACTTTCATTTCCTTGCGCTCAACTATGTTCACTTTGTATCTTTTTCCATTACTTTCATTTCCTTGAACTCAACTATGTTCACTTTGTAACTTTTTACATTTTCTTCTTTTTAATTCTTATTCCAGCTTCTGCATGTCTCTTGTTTTTGATCATTCGAATAACGATAATTATGAACCCACCACTAGGATGTTCATGATTCGATTTGGATCGATTTTTTTCTAAAAAGAAATCAAATCAAGTAAGTCGGTTATCAAATCAAATCAATTAAGTCGGTTTTTCTCGATTCAATTTATGTTGGTTTTTCGGTTATTTGTCGTTTTCTTTCTTAAATATAAGACATACACTATCAAATACATATTCCGGCGATCACTTTTTTACTGTAACATTATCAAAATTTGAGAAATCGATATTAACCAAAATATATTAATGATAATTGAATCAAATAATGATGAATAATTTAAGGACTAGATTAAAAATATTTTATTTTTAACACGAAATGATTTCTTACACTATATAAAAGAAAACTACCAACCAAACTAAAATGTAAATGTAAAGAACTATATTAAAAGTTCAAATTATTGACATTTACCATAAATTAAAACTTTGTATAATAATATACATACACACACACACACTCACACACACACACACACACACACACACACACACATATATATATATATATATATAAATATATATATATATATATATATATATATATATATATATATATATATATATACATATACATATATATACATATACGTGTAATAATAAATTTGAAATAACTATTCCGATTGTCGATCTGATTTGGTTTTTTTCTGAATAAAACCAAAATCAAACCAAACCAAACAAAAAAATATTTTTTAGTCGGTTTGATTTGATTCGATTTTTCGGATTTTTATGAATACCCCTCCCCACCATTTTCTTTAGAACAGTAACTCAAATTGTAATACGAGCTTATGATATAGGTATTAAATTCGATCCCCCTCTTAGTTCATTAATTTGACCTTTCTTTTCTCACAACTAAAAATACATGACGATAAGAAAAAAACATTTAATTGCAAATTAGGTTCCTTCATTTAACGATAAGTAATAAGAAATTTATTAGCCGTCTTTTCTTTTTTGAAATGTTACTTTCTTTATTATCATCATTCTTGTGTGAAACTAATCTATTCTATGTTAATACCTGTTTGGTGGCATGGTTGGTGGCATAGGTTACATCTAAGGCAATAGCTTGAAATATATAACAATAAGTTGGACTTCTAATTTCTGAATATACTTATTCACACGTTTGTTTACCAAAACTTTAGTTTAGTTATAATTGAGAAAAAATATTTTGTTAAAAAAAATATTCTTTTTCGCCTTTAGATTGGTGGTATTAGAACTATATTGTTATTATTTTGAAGCAATAAAATATTAATTCTTTCACAATTGTTAAATTACATATCAACATTCCAATAACAAATGAATAAATAGGTGTAAGAGTTAATCAATTTTGGGAAAGTAATAACAAACTGTTTCCTAATTTTCTTGAAATATTTGAAGCAATTTATTAAGTATGTCGCCACGTGGCATCCTCCTCCAAAAACACAAAAAAAGATCAGGTTAATTCACAATGTCACCAAATAATAGATTATTATAAACACAATATATTACTGTCACTATTTTGGAAATGAAGAAAACATAGGGCCATAGGGGGTTGTACTGTGGCCATATCAATTTTTCGCTGTCAAAACCCTCTTTCTCAGGTTTTCTTTGTTTTAAGAAGTATCAAAGGAGAACACGAAGAAGAAGATAGAATAATTAAAGAAGGGAGATAGAAATAATAACAGAGACATAAATATATTGCGGCCATTATTGAAGCCACACGAAGTATCTCACCGGCGATGTATACAACTTCTAGAAATTCAGACCGGTTAATCGAAACCCTAAAAGGCTCGTTTTTAGAGGTTCGGTTCGTTTATCTTTTCTTTTCTTCATTAATTTATTATATTTGGAGCTTAGATATTGTAATCTAGCTTGCTATTCTTTTATTAATCTGATAAATAATCGTAATTGAGCTTAGCTATTGGGTGATTGTATTGCATTCGATTTAGTGATTGATCTTTATTCGTTTTTATCAATTTGATACTTAAGACTGGAATCATTAGAGCTGGTTCATTTTAAAGACCTTGCTTCCACTACGTTTTTAGCCAAAGGATTCCCCCCAAAACAAAGGCAGCTTTTATTTTGGCTCATCTGCAAATGATCTAATTGGCATTTATGCCTGTCTTGATTGGCTTGGTTTGTCGCGTTTATCATTAGTTGACACCAAACTTGATGTTTGCACATATTAGGGCAGGAGTTTTCACCCGCCTTCCCAGGATTCCACGAATGTGCCATGTGTTAATGTGTCTAGGCTCCTAAACTACAATGACTTTATTGTCAGTAGATTATTTCCACCACGTGGTATTTGGATGCTGAAATTTTTTTGGAAAGAATCTAGTGTTATCAAATGCAGCAATAACTAGTATGTCTCAATCCCAAACTCATCACTGTGCTGGTAAATGATCTAAAGGCACAAGGTGGAACTATTCTGTTTGTTTAGCTAGTTTTAATTGTCGAGTGCTGAATGACAAAAGTATTAACAGAACTTTATCTTTCTTAGAGTTTTGTAAGCTTTGCAGAAAAGCTTGGTTTGATACACAGCATGACTGTGATTTAGGGTATTGCGTACTTGATTCACTTATTTTGAGAGGTAACATATTCCATTTTAACTGTATTATTGGCTGCTAATGTCGTGGCCTGGAATTATATGCCTGGCCCATTAAGACAAATAATTTGATTACTGTACTCACTATTGAATTGATTGAGTTGTGTGCAATCATTGGGAGGTCCATGAAATAATGATTCTATTGGATTGGATAAAGACATGTCAAAATGAGTTAGAAAAGAAACTGCGGTGTAGTGGGTGTAACCATTGTAGCTCATATTGGGGATTGAGTTAGCTAACTAGCTGAACACCCTCACCTTCCACCATGTGGGAAGAGAGTTCAAATCCCATAAGCAGCATTGGCTTCATGCTTCCCTGATATAGTAATAAAAAGATTAAAAGAGAAAATCTTAGCATGTTGTATCCAACAATTTATGTTGTTTCACCAGTTTTAAAACTCTACGTGCAAGGTATGTTGAAGATATATATGATTGTTGAGGATCCCCACAGGGCTTTGGTCTAGCAGGTGATATGTGGGTTAGGCACACTTGCCAAATTTGTATCGATATGCTTTCTTTTTTACGTGGTGCTCTGAGCATGATCTTGGTATATAATTCAACATCTTTGAATGGCCAACACTTCAATATGTTTAACATTCAGGTAACTGCTAATGACTGAAGACTAAATGTTTCTGTCCTCATGGTGAAAGGAAGCTGCCATAATTTATGAATATCATGTTTACCTTGGTATTCTTGCCTAGGAAGAAAACATTCATTAGTTCTTTGAATCGAACTTGCAAGTCGCGCATTCAGTTATATGGATGTTCTTTGACAGTTTTTTGGAACTATGCACATGCATCAGGTGTCGCTTGATAGCTGACTGTGTCATTTTCTTTTTAGATGGATGTTGTGATAGTTTCTTAAAACTATGCTCGTGCATCAGGTATAGCATGGTAGCTGGTTGCATCATTATCTTTGTTAGATAGATGTCATGTGATAGTTTCTTGGAACTATGCACATGCATCAGGTATCTCACGATATCTGGTAGTGTCATTAGTGTCTTCTACAGCTCGAAGAAGCTCAATGTCATGTCATTTGGGGTATGTCTGATTACTCTTTTTCTGGGTTATCCTCTTCTCCAGATTGTTTTGATGAAGTAGGAAGAAACTTCTATAGATTTCATGTGATTCAAGCCAAACTTGTTCCTGATGCAGGAAAGTCCTACTTGTATCTTCTGTGCCTTCATGGAATTATGAAATACATCTTCTCATTTTCAGTGTGAACTGCAATTATTTATACCTTCCCAACTTGTATCTTCTGTGCCTATAATTCCCTTTTGTTGATCCCCCTTTTCAGGCAGTAGTAACTTTGTAGGTGATGATGGCAAGCGAACTAGTTTGATTATCTCAAGTAGATGAGGTAAAAGTTTCTATATAAGCAAGGTTGTCGGCTCATGGAGCTTAAAGTTTCATCTCCAAAGCCAGTATTTTCAACTTCTGATTGCAATAGTGATCCCGAGGAGAAAGAAATTAGTGAAGATGATGATGATGATCGTAATCATAAACATCGGAGAAAGGATACACATTCCCAATCTACAGAGACAGAGGCTCTTGAACCAGCTTTAAGGAGACCATTCAGGAAACGGAACAAGCCGTTTGAAAATGGACATCCTTACCAGGAAGGAGATTCTCACTCGGGTGATACTAGGTTTGGGAAAAGACGAGGAATGGGTTCCTTTTCCAGGACACCTTCAGATTCCTATCAGATGACGAGGCTAAATCAGCCCCTGTCTGGTCATGCTGTTCCTGGTAGGGGCCGAGGAAGAGAATCGGGTGCTTGGGGTCCGTGTGAATCTAGGTTCAGCACTATTGATGTTGCATCACAATTTGTTCCACAAGGCCCTATCAATCCTCTTCTTTATACTGGAAGGGGGCCGCAAAATGTTTCCAGTGGACAGGGTGCGGCTTGGAATGCGTTTGGAATAGTTCCAGGAATACCTAATGGTAGTCTTGATACACTTCATACCCTTGGTTTACAGGGAACACTTAGAAAGTCCTTGAATCCTGCCATGAGTATGGGCATTATTCCAAGGCAAAGGTGTAGAGACTTTGAGGAGCGTGGTTTTTGCCTAAGAGGAGATATGTGCCCTCTGGAGCATGGAGTAAATCGCATCGTTGTTGAAGATGTTCAGGTAGCCATCTCAGCTGACAAATATTTGTATTTATCTTGTTCATTAAGTTCTATGTCCTTGGACACATGGATTCTGACTTTGTGTTTTCCAAATTGCAGAGCCTTTCTAAGTTTAATCTTCCTGTTTCACTTCCCGGTGCTCATATGTTCGGACCAGCTACTGCACAAGGATCTTTACCTGCAATAGGCCCCTCAAGCTCATTGTCTAATAAATCTTTACAGAACAAAAGTATCAACCCTCCAGTGATTGACAATGGATTAGGTTTGACTGATACTTTTGGTGGTGGTTCTGTGGCTGGGGGAGCTGATTTCTATGATCCTGATCAGCCTTTATGGTCAAATGATCATCCTGAAAATTCAGCAGCACTCTTGGATGTAAATCAGTCTAAAATTGATGATACGGGGCCGATACTGGATGCAGACTCCTCTGATCAGGATCAGGTTGCGCTTTGTGATGGCTTTAAACTTGAGCGTGTAGATAGAGATGCTGGAGCAGCTTCAGGATCTCAAAGTGTGTGGGAAAGAACCAGTAGGTCTAAACATAAGTTGCAATCATTCAAGAGCACTCAGGGTGTAAACCGTCATGGTAAGCAAACAAATGTAGATACCCTAGACCCGCAAATGATGGAATCATATTCAGAGCCCCAAAGTAATTCTGGACGCAATATGCGAAAACCATCTCAAAAGGCACTTCACACTCTATTTGTTAGTGGGATTCCGCAGAAAGACAACAAACCAGAAGCTCTTCTTTCACATTTTCAAAAATTCGGGGAGGTTATCGACATTTACATCCCGATGAATGGTGAACGAGCTTTTGTTCAATTTTCTAAGAGGGAAGAAGCTGAGGCTGCTTTAAAAGCACCAGATGCTGTGATGGGCAACCGCTTTATAAAGCTTTTCTGGGCAAACAGGGATAGCATTATGGATAATGGAGCAAGTGGCAGTAGTAATTTTCCATTAGCTCCCCACTGTGGGACACCCATTATGGTTCCACCCCATCTATTGGTTCCTCATAAAAGGAAAGACAATCTGCAGACTGTAGCCCGAGAAACTGCTGAACATGGTACTGTTGCTCCGTTAGCCACCTCTGATCTGCCCAAGCCTGTAGCTCAGAATGTTCTCAAATCTACACCACCTTTGAAGAAAAAACTGGAAACTTTAGAACTTCTGAAGGAAGAAATGCGCAAGAAGCAGGAGATTCTTGAGCAAAAGCGTAATGAGTTCCGACGCAAGTTGGATAAACTTGAGAAGCAAGTAATGGCCTCTTCTTAATATCAATAATAATAATGATAATAATAATTTTTTAAGCTTATAATCTCGCAATTACGGATGCTTTACTTTTTATGCTCGTCTTGTGAACTTAAAAATATACCATTATATGCTGTCTGATTAGGTTCCTCATTGTTAACTTAGATGAGAAGTGGAAATATTTGGGGATCAATTTGGCTGCAGAATTTCGCTGTTATTTATCTTCCAAAAAAAGTAATTGCTTGTGTAACTTCAAATTGATCTTATATCTGTGGTAGTTTAGTTGTTTACCTCCCAGTGTATGGCGATAATCTGTTCTTTTTTTTTTTTTGGTTAGTATTGGTCCGAAATGAGTTTAAATGGAGCTACACAGTTCGTGAAGATTCATGTTGTCAGATCCCGACTTGCTTTGGATTCCCTTAGTAGTTGTTGTAAATGTAACTTCTTTATTGTAAAAGCAACTGGCAATTTAAACCCCCTTTTGTTCTGCGTCCTTTTTTATGCAGTCTGTGGGTGTGAAGGATGAAGCAGCGCCTGATCAGGCTATGAACAAACCAATGGGAGGAGGAACAGTTTCCGACTCTGGTAAAGTGGAAAATTCAAGCCCCGTAGAACCTAGTAACACCGTGTCATCACCAACATCTGAAGCAACACCAGACAGTAGCAGATCTACAGAGAATACCGAACCCACTTGTTCAAAATCATCTTCGACTGTTGCAACGCATGAAACTTCAAATTTGAAGCAGTCAATTCGTCCATTGGCACCGGTGGGCGCACCTTTTATCTTAAATAGATACAAACTAGATAACCGGCCCACTGCATTCAAGATCCTTCCACCTCTGCCAAGTGCTCTGGCAAACGTAATCTCTCTAACTCACTTCAGATAATTGCTAGTTGTAAGAGATTCTTTCACAAGAGAAAAAGAATGCGGATACTTCTTTCTTTGTTTTCCTTATGCTGTTATGCTTTTTCCCTGATGTGTTCTTTCACGTTTTAAACTTGAAATACGTAATATCAGCAAGAGTTTATTCATTCCACACATTTTTTGTTTTTGCTGACTCTTCCAAAGCAAATCTGTAAGGGGTCATTTGGTAGGAGGTATTAGAAAAATAATGCAAGCATTAGCTCTATGCATTACTAATACCTTGTTTGATACATCTTTTCAACCTGTGTATAACTAATACTTGTTAGATACATCTTTTCAACCTGTGTATAACTAATACTTGTATTAGTTATACATCCTACTTGGTATTATCCTATGTATAAATAATGCATAGAAAACCATGGCATTAATAATACCAAGGCTATTAGTATGGTTAAAGACAAAATTGTCCTTAAAGTCCTTTGAAGCTAGAGAATATGGAGGATATTTTTGTAAAAAATTATTTTTCTTAAAAATTATGCAATGCATTATAATTTTAATACACCACACCTAACAATAGACATTACTAATGCTTGCATTACTAACCCATATATTACTAATACATGCATTACTAATACACCTTATTCCGTACTATTCTTATAAACCCTACCAAACGACCCCTAATGGTGTAAAGCTATGCTTGTCTCTGCTATAACCTTGTGCTTCTTGGAATGAGGTGTGTTAGGTTGACGGTTTTCAATCTTTAAAAATTAATAGTTTTAATTTGTTTTTAATGTACTCATAACTCACATGACTAAAGCAAGAGCACATGGGGCTACTGTTTGTTCTCACATTTAATTATCTTCACAGCCTCTCTACCTTCATAGGTAGGGGTATGGTCTGTATACACACTACCCTCCTCAAACCCCACTTGCGGGATTCCACTGGGTTGTTGTTGTTTTCTTTTTCTGGAAGTTGGCTGTGTTTTATCCCCTTTGTCGTCTAGTACATGGTTCCAGTTAATTTGTAGATTCATTTGCTCAGGTTCCTGTAATCTCATTTATATATCGTAAATAATTTTCTATTTTTAGGTTGATGTTCTGAAGGAGCACTTTTCTACTTTTGGTGATCCTCCTTCTGTTGAGCTGGAAGATTTGGAACCCCAAGATTATAATAATGGCTCAGAGGTGCAAAATACATCTGCTAGGATATCTTTCCGATCACGTCGTTCTGCTGAAAGAGCATTTCTGAATGGTAAATCCTGGCAAGGCCAAATTCTGCAGCTTATGTGGGTGCAATCTAGTATTCTTGCAAAGGATATTGGTGTTGGAGAAAATGTCACTTCAGCTTCAAAGCAGCCTTCAGATGCTAATGGGCAATCCAATTCAAGAAATGGTGTGGCTGGTCTACCGGAAGGAAGGGTGGCAGCGAACCATGAACCTGAGAATCAAGGAAGAAGAGAAGATGAATGAGTCAAGCTCAGCTTCTGCGTCTGGTTAACAGTTAGCTCAATGTGATTGATCATGATGATGGCCTGATTTTCGGAGTTGTACAGTGAGATAAATTTTAAATCATTTATGTAATTTTAGGAGTTATCATTGATCGACAAATTTCAGTTTCAATTTTGCTTTCACATTATCTGCAAATGTAGAAGAATTTTTTGATTCTAAACCAGCAGTCCTGTTTGTAAGCTGTATTGAATCCTCTTTAGTAAACTGGATGGTCAGACAGAGTTTAGGATAAAGAAAAGAAAAACAGAATTATAAAGATGAGATAGTGCCAGTGATTTTTGGCGTTTTACTTATTTCAAGTGACTTCCCACTGCAGCTTTCTACCAGAATTTGAGTTTCTATGGCCCTTTCCATGAGGATTTGTGAATTAATGTATGATTTGAGGTATTCAAATAGGAAAATTATAAGTTTGTTTGCCGAATTGGCAATTGGGTTGTAAATTTAAATGGCCAGGAGGTTGTTCTGCCAATTACCATTTTTTTAAAAATTATTAGGAGTATTGTTACTATCACTGTCATTTTTAGAAAGTCCTGGGAGTTAAAACTGGATAAGAGCATTTATTTATCTTCAAGCCACTTCTCATCCTTTACGTTTACGGCGCTCAAACCAGAAATGTCCGAGCAAATGACAAAAATAGTCTCTTATCTTTCGGAGTAGGTTTATGATGATCCTTTAAATATGACCCGACCCATTTTAGTCCGTTAAGTTTGACAAAACAATTTTGATCCACATCTATTTCTTAAAGTTAAATATAACAGTCCCACTACATGAGCCTCAGGGGTGGATCTTTATAGAAAATTTGGATGCTTAAGCACCCATTAACCTTACCGTTGGGTCGGTATAATTCCATAGAAAACTTAATAAAATGGATAAATATTATCAGAAGCACCTAGATAACAAAACTACGGGTGGGCGCTTTGGTTAAGAAGGAGTGTTGACGGCGGGAGTTTGATTCTTACCTACAACACTTTCTGTTTCTTTTTCTTATATTCAAGGTTCTTCCTCCTTCGTTCATTTTTTTTTGTATGAGTTTTTTCGTCAACTTTTTTCACTGTCGTATTGTAATAGTTGTGTACTGTAGTAACTTTATAACAAAAAAAAAAATTTGAGCACCCAGGAATCTAATATCCTAGATACGCCATTGCTCTCAATAGCTTAGTGTAATAGAAGATCCAGAAAAATAAAATGAACTACCTCTTCCTCTCAAGATAACAAATGTCTGAATGCATGTTGTTAAGTATCTTCTCTTTTGCTAAAACACACATATTTGAATATTTGAATTTGTGGTCTATCAGAGCCATTTGAGAACTTATTATAGCGGAGAAAAATAAGGATACATGTGAATCAGTGAATCTGTGATATTACTAGACCACAAAAGTTTTCTTCTTGATAGTGCACTCAACAACCCAATCTAGCAACAACGACCATATATTTTTGTCACCAATAATACCAATTTAATAGAGTTTATTAAACCAACCAGTTTTAATAGTTCTTCAAGCATAGCTTTTTGATGAGTGCCCTTTCTATATGCATCTCTCGTACTTTGTCATGTGAGAGCTTTCAAAGAAGTGGGGAGAATGGTTAAAGTTAACTTTAAAAATGGATGGAGACCAAAACTGTTAAGTTTTGTCAAACTGATAGGACTAAAGCTGATAGGAACATATTTAAAGGACCATCATAAACCTACTCCGAAAAAAAGGGGACTATTTTTGTCATTTTCTCTCACAGTTCTATCCAAAAAGAACTTCGTTATCCTCTTTTGCCATTTTACAACTCAAAACTGTTATCGTCTCGCGTGAAATGGCGACATCTTCTCCTCTGGTTTTGCACTCCTCGGCCTCCTCTTTCCATAGCGAATTTCCGGCCCATTCCATTCGATTACCGGCCGTAAATGCTAAGATTTTAGCCCTGCCCAATAAATTGACGGTGAAAGCTTCATCAGGGATAGTATTGGTGGATAAAAGTGAAGCTGAAAAAGTTAATCGCCTGAAAACAAATTACCTCGAAAAGATTGTTCCCATTTTGAAGGAAGAATTCAATTACACCAATATTCACCAGGTATACTTACTTCTTAGTCTTCTAATCTTACTCTGTTTTCTTTATGACTGAATTTTAGAGTTGAAATACTGAGAAATAATCTGTTCTAGTTTATTCGGCATTAATATCATTTGGTCAGTAAAATATTAAAGTGCTTTGACTTGGCACAATTCTTTAGTAGGGATGGCGGTTGCGGGGCAAACCCGCTTAAACCCGCAAGGACTTTAACCTGCCCCGCCCCGCCTCGCATAGTATTTTCACCAGCGTCCACTCACCCCACACCAACATCCGCGTCCACCCGCCCCGCATAAGTTTTTTTTTTCTTTCTTTTCTCTTTTGAGATTTTGGATGGAATTTTCAGTTTAATAAAAATAAATGCAAGATATTTTGTTGATCATGTACTTAATTCGTCAATTAGAAAAAAAGAATTGTTGCTCATTGTAAACATTTTTCCATTTTCCCCAAACATTTTTCTGTTGACTTGTTTTAACCGAACTAGTTATTTTAATTTATTTTAGGGCTATTAAAATCAAGAATCAAAAACATTATTAGAATGGAAGCAAACCCAGAAAATTAAAGGGGTAAAACTTTTGTTGTTACCCTACTGATCATTTTGAATCTTCTTAGGATCCTTTCTAGACAAATGTGAACCCAACTAAGTTAATTGGTTTTGTAGAATGATGAGCCAAATGCATATATTGGTTTAGCAATACAAACTAAATATAGCAATTTTTTTGTAATACATCAATTGAGGGAATTAATATTGGATATAATGTGGTAAAGACGTAAAAAAATAAGGATTACTGAATGACTATAGGCTTAGCGGAAGAATTATATAACCAGATTCTATGGATTGCTCAAATTCTCCTAAAACCCGCAACCGATTTAAGTTTAACAAAAAAACTTCAACCCGCACCCGCCCCGCCCCCGCATAAGCTGGAACCCGCCCCCGCACCGCACCCACACCGCCCCATTGCCATCCCTATTCTTTAGTGTTACTTTGATATGGTATGTGGAATAATTGACTTGTAGGTTCCGAAAATTGAAAAGATTGTGGTAAATTGTGGTATTGGAGATGCTGCACAAAATTCAAAGGGTTTGGATGCCGCAATGAATGATTTGGCACTAATTACTGGTCAAAGGCCAGTGAAGACGAGGGCTAAGAATGCTATTGCTACTTTCAAAATTAGAGAAGGTCAACCGCTCGGAATCGCTGTTACACTTCGAGGAAATGTATGTTGGCCTTTCTATTCTGCTTTTTAGCATTGCAAATTTTTTGTTTTTTTAATATTCCTTCTTTTAGCAAAAATTCACTTGCAGTTCCATTTGTTCTATATGCTATTATGTGATTTATATCTGGGCAGTTAGTGGACGAACATCCTTAATGGAATTAATTTACCAAAACATGTTAATAGGGAATTTAGGAGCAAGACTTGATGTTTTAGGGTAAAGCCTTCTAAGATAAAGGGAAAGCAAGAAATAAGTCGTACCTTTCAAATTTTGATCTATATTGTGACAAGAGGGGTTGCTCTGATGGTAAGCAACCCCCACTTCCAACCGAGAGGTTGTGAGTTCGAGTCTCCCCAAGAGCAAGGTGGGAAGTTCTTGGAGGGAAGGATTCCGGGGGTCTATTTGGAAACAGCCTCTCTACCCAAGGGTAGGGGTAAGGTCTGCATACACACTACCCTCCCCAGACCCCACTAAGTGGGATTATACTGGGTTGTTGTTGTTGTATTTTGTGTTTAAGTTTAATTTGGTCCATATCGTTCGATCTATTTCAATTTTATCCTAAATAAATATGATTTGTCACAGAGTAGTCCTAAGCTATCATCAGCTTCCAAGCTAAACCTGGTTAGCATTTGCTAAACGATAGTGTATAATGTGGAAAGGGACCAGGCAACAAAAGAGAAGGACTAAATGAAAAGAAGATACTTTTCTTGGTCCGCCACACTATCAGACTTTTGATCAATATCCCTAGGCATTCGTTTCTTCCTTTTGGAGGGGGAGGTCTTCCTCCACAAACTGAAACTGAAGCAGCAAAAAATACTGATTTTCACCCTAAAGCTAATTGATGCTCTAATCATCTAATGTGCTGTAATACGGAATTGCAAATTGGAGGAATATTCATTGGGTTGAAGCTTGTGAGTCTGCTTCCATTTCTTCACACTCCAGGCATGTAGCGGCTGGCCTGTTAATGGCAGCTGGTGATTTGTGTTCTGATGCATTAAATTTGACCCTTTGAAAGAATTCTATCAATGGCCAATTTTGCTGGATGAAGTTATTCAAGAGAAATCAAAGGAAGCCAGTGATATCTTTTCATTTAGTTATTCTCCTATAGTGCCTGCCATCTTGTTTTGTAACCCTCATCTGGGCCAAACTCTTTCACGCTAACGCAGCAGGCCCTTAATTTTAAGGCAAACAAGTTGGGTTTCTTTTAGCAGGAAGAGATATGGAAATACTGCTTAGTTGCTGAGCCATAGATGCAGGAAGAAGAGGAATAACTTGAGGGGAAAGTTTAGTGGAATAGAGACTTGCTAAAAGAATGTTGTTAGGTAAGCAGAGTTTCAGAGAAGAAGAAAATGGTTGGCAGAAAAAGTGAAGAAGGAATGGTGAGATAACAAATAAATATCAAATCTCAATGAAATCTTCATTCGGAAATTGCTAACATCACTCATGTGGGAGTTAACCGGGAGATATAGTAAACGCTAACTGGTTAACACTTGGGGACCAAGCTAACCTTTGACTTAGAATTTCTTGTCAGTCGAACATGGTGGCCAAGTTTTGAGTGGTTGTCAGAATTTCTTGTTGTTCAAGTTTCTATTTCATGAACTGCTACCTGCAATAAAATGCCACTATACTACAAACTCAATCCCTAAAAAGATCCAGAAACAGTAAACAATAAAAGTAATAACAACAACAACAACTACCCAGTAAAATCTCACATAGTGGGTTCTGGAGAGGGTAATGTGTACGCGGACCTTACCCCTTTCCCGATAGGGTAGAGAGGTTGTTTCCGATAGACCCTCGGCTCAGAAAGACAAGAAGGTAAAGAATTTTTTCCGGGTAAATAAAATAATCATAAGTAATTTCTCTTGCACCTGTCAACTATTGTTGCAATATGTTTTACATCAGGACAAATGGTTAGTATGTGAAGAGATGGTGCTAAGGTTATGGGAAATTTCCATTAGCTTGTTTTTTCGGGGGTGGGAGGGTGGGGCTGGGGTTGAGTGAGGTAGTGATGGAATCTGGGATGGGTAAAGGTGCAGGCGATAGTAGAAATAGAGATGGGTAAGTATTTCGAGTGGATTGGAATTAACGGCTTCTCCCTTTTGCTGTAATGAGCTTGAGGACTAGTCATATTCGTTTAAGATGATGTTAGGACAGATGAAATATTAGGCACCCAATCAAATTTTAAGCTTTACAACGGTGACCTTAAGCACCGTTGATTTTTTTGAACTTTTTGCACAAATAGAAGAGTTCAAAGATATAAATTTTGTACTTATATTAGCCGCTGGCGTTTTTTATGCTAGCTATAGACCCTAGTCAGTACTGTGCTTGAAAGATCTTTGTGCATGCAAAACATTTGCATGTTGTATGGGGTGTTTTTGAAGTTTCTAAAAAAGGTTTACAATAACTGTTTCTGCAAAAAGTTTTTGTTTGGTGACAAATTTGCGAAGAGGTTCACTTTTTTTGTTTTTGGATATTTGATTTCCAAGAAGTTTTTGCAATAACATTTCCAATTAAAAATAAAAACTCCCCTTGATTATTATTTTTTATTTTATTTTATTTTTTGCAAAAACTCGCATAAACACCAGTTTGATCTTGATTACAGAAAAACTAATTTTGTTGAAGTGACTTCGGCGAAACTTGAATTGCAATGATCAATAGCTGAAGCGAAATTCACATGGTCTGAACTTGGACCATCCATTTGCTGCTCTACCATCATATGTTATTTGCTTTTGTGCTGCAAACTCACATCTAATTCTTCTTGATAGGTGATGTTTTCTTTCCTTGACCGGTTAATTAATCTTGGGCTTCCTCGAACGAGGGACTTTCAAGGTGTAAACCCCAATAGCTTTGATGGTCATGGAAATTATAGCATTGGCTTTCGTGAACAGAGTGTCTTCCCAGAGCTAAGTTATGATGCTCTTGGTAAGCCAAGAGGAATGGATGTTTGCATAACAACAACAGCTGAGACAGATAAAGAGGCACATAGATTACTGGCCCTCATGGGTATGCCATTTAGAGAAGGTGCTGTTGGCCAGACAAATGTTGTGCGAAAGAAAAAGCTTAGAGGTCACCATTTTGACTCAAAGGCAAAGCAAAGGTCTAGGAGATGAGGTTGATCCGATTTCCAGGGATAATTAAGTTGATTTGTTGCATTTTTCGCTCTTCCAGCATGGTGTTCGGCATTTTTTAGCGTCCAATTGGAAAGGAAAAAATCTGTACTTGCACATTTACTATCATATTGGTGATATCTTGAAGATACATGATTTATGTTTTTCTCTTCATATTCCCACATCTATTATGTGATTTCAGCAGTCACTGGTAGATGACTCCAATCTCATTGCTTTTAGTAATTCTTTTTTATTATCAATTTTGAAATGTTACGTTAACTTTTGAATAACTCATTGACTTAGGTTTTAACTAATTTAACTCAAAATTTTGCACTGTTTCATTTTCTTTCTCTTCTCATGATGGATTGTACCTAAATACTAGTTCCTACTATTTAGAAGCGGGAGTAAGCAGGACTTTGTCGTACTGGTGCGGCTCAAAAGGTCTGTTTTACCCCTCTGTTTAGTTTACATTATTTCCTAGCTGAACGTAAATTGGGCCACTTTAGATTCCTTTTAGGTAAAGAAAAAGTGGTGTTTGCCTTTTGCAATTCCTCTCTGTCTTCTTTTGGTCTCTTTGGGTTCTCCGATTTTTCTCTGTTTTCTTTGTTTCTACTTATGAAATTATTGAGTTCTTTTGTTTCTATCGTGGTCCGAAAACCAGTGGCAGTGTAACGAGTATTGACATACAGTGGAACTTCGAGTGAAGCCCATGTTTGTATTTTCCGGTGACGGTCACCAATGTGGAAGATTAATATGTCTACTATCTATAGAAGACTGGAACTTATAAGAAGACCGACGACTTTGACTGGGGGGGGGGGGGGGGGGCTATTAAACTATTGTGGTCGATTTTGATGATAATTTGTTTTTTTCTCAACGAAGAAAAAGTATACAGTTTGAGCATCTTCTTAGCTTTCAGATGCCCTTTTTTGGTTTTAGAGTTTTAAAAGAGTATGCTAGAGACTAAGGTAAGGTGAGAGTACTCTTGTGTCTTTTGCTTCATTGCTTGTATTTGTCTCCCAGCTGACTTATAGTATCTTTCTGTACTTAGGATTGCCTTGAAAAGTTAATAAAGAGTTAGTTTTAGAGAAAAGTCTGTGTAATTGTTCCAGAAGAAATGAAAGAAAAGATATGGTAGAGCAGAGGCATGTAATATCAATATGAACATCATGATCTGGTTAAATTTCAGTTTCAATTTTGCTTTTCATTATCTGCAGATGTAAAGAGGAATTTTCTGATAGTAAACCAATAGTCATGTTGGTTAAGCTGTAGTGAATTCTCTTTTGTAACTGGATGCTCAGACAGAGTGCGGGACTTACTACAGCTCTGAAAAAAAAACTAAAAGAAACAGAAGTATGCAGATGTGATAGTGGCAGCCATTTTTGGCGTTTTATTTATTTGAAGTGACTTCCCACTCTTACGTTGCCATTGTCTTTCTACTAGAATTTGGGTTCTATGGCCCTTTCCATGAGTGCTTACATCTGTGGTCTGTACAAACTGTGAAAAAACATACGAACCTGTCAGTTGCAGAAGGTTGATGTATTATCTCATCATTCATGCCGACTGAAATTGTGCATTGAGCTTTCTTTTGTATATATTTGATAATAAGTAGCTGACATCTATCAGTCTCTCTATTACTCCATTTTTTGTGAACTGCTACTTGTTAAGATTCTCATTTTGTATTCACAAAACACATAAAGAGGAAAGGCATGTTTGGTTGTTCAGGTCGAGTGTTAACCATGACAGCTAAATTCGCCAAACCTGCTAGACGTTATATAATCGGAGAGCTTGTTATAATTGGATTGAGGCGATAAAGGGGCTAAATCTGTTGAACCCATTAGATGTTTATCCCCACCTAACTTCACCAACGATGATTGCGTGATTATTTTTCAATATGATAGAGGATCATATCGTGTCAATATCCCAGACCTTGAGATATCATTTAAGTCATCCGAAACATATTTGGTGAGAGAATTGTTGGAAAATAAAGGAAAATAGATGCGAAGTGTAATAAGTATATTCCTATTTCCTTCTTGCATCCCATATGCCTTAATCGCGTTTGCGATCCCTTCTAGACCAATCTTTCATCAAGTTTCGATTAATCGTGCCAGGTTTATCTTCATGTAAGCACTCCGTCAGGTTCGTACTAGAGAAGACTCGGTCAAGGTGAAAAGCATATGCGCGGATATTGGTCAGTCTTTTCTCTCTCTAAAACTGTCTGAAAAGGGCTCCGCTAGGATAGATTGCGGCGCTAAGAAAGGTTGCTTCTGTTGCCCTTTCTGTGCAATAGTCCACCAATAGCGGAAGAGAGGGTTAACGTGCATACAAGAGTCGTCCATACCTAACTCGCTATGCTTGGCGCAATCTCGTGCTACGCTAATTGATCGAGATTCGAAATACCCTTCCTCGCCGCCCTTCTTTCGCTACGCCCTTTCACTCTTGAACAAGGAGGGCAGGGGGTGCTATCATATATAAGAACACCTGCTGCATTTTGGCAGCGGTTAGCTCTCTCTAACTAGGAATTTGATAAGAGAAGTGCGAAAGGATTGCAGATTGATTCAAGGTATGCCAGTTGTCCACCATGGATGTTCATTTAGTACTCCGTTGTAAATAAGCTTCCTTAAGAAGCTTATCCATATGAGACTGCACCATAAATATGTTTATCTATTTAGTACTCTATTGGAAATAAGCCTCCTGAAAAAGTTTATCACTGCGGTACTTGGTTATGGATAAACATTACATCTGGTAGAAGATTAATCATATATGGTACAATAAGCTTATTTTTTTGGTGCTCCGTTATGGATAAATATTAACCCAGTAGAAGATTAGCCATACCTGGTACAATAAGCTTATATTTTGATACTTCGTTATGGATAAACTATACCATTGGTAAAAGATTATACCTGGTAATATAACAGCTTACACAGCACCTTGCAGTAGCAGCTTGTACATCAGCTTCCTTTCTTCTATAAATAGAAGAGATTTCAGTTTATTATGTACATCAGTTTGAAGTTAAATAATATATCAGTTTCTCTCTATACTTATTTTTATTTTATAACACGTTATCAGCGCGAGACTCTACCACCTCGAGCAAATACTTTGAAAATATCAGAGGTACGAACTTTCTTTTCCTAGTTAATGTCAAATCTTTCTAAAGTTGAAATTTGTAGCCTTTGATGTATCAGGCAAAAGCTACATGTCTTGGATGCTTGATGCTGAAATTCATCTTGATGTGATTGGCGTGGCAGGCGCTATCAAGGACAAGAATCAGTCATCAAAACAAGACCGTGCCAAAGCAATGATATTCCCACATCATCACCTTGATGAGAGCCTAAAAATAAAATATCTTACTGTTAAAGATTCAGTCATACTGTGAAATAATTTGAAAGATAGATATGACCAACTGAAAATGGTTGTTCTTTCACATGCACGATATGACTGGACTAATTTAAAATTACAAGATTTCAAATCTATCAGTGAGTACAATTTTGCTATATTCAGAATTATTTTCCAATTGAAATTATATGGTGATAATATTACTAATCATGATATGTTGGAGAAAACTTTCACCACTTTTCATGTATCAAATGTGCTCATGCAATAGCAATATCGAGAGATGGGATTCAAAAAGTATTCTGAAGTTATATCACATCTTCTTGTAGCCGAGCAACATAATATGCTATTAATGTAAAACCATGAAAGCCGACCTACTGATTCATGTCCATTCCCTTAAGTGATGAGACGAACTGCCATCAAGCTAAGCGTGGAATAGGTCGTGGCCCAGTCGTGATCCGGGAAGAAACTCTAATCATGGTAATAATAATACACTAAATAACTCTCCTCACCACCAGTAGTGGAAAATGAAGGAACAAAAGCAAGAAGCGATGCAAGCAACAAATACAGAAAATGCATACTATAGATGTGGAGAAAAAGGGCACTTGCCACGTACATGTCATACCCCAAAGCACTTGGTTGAGTTTTATTAAGCCCCCCTGAAGAAGACAGAGAAAAATATGAAGCAAATTTCATTTCTGAAGATAATTTAGACTTCATGCATTTAGATGTAGCTGATTATTTTGTACACCCAGAAGGAGAAACAAGTCTTGTGATCATCGATGAATATGTAGAAATGTAAATATTTTAATTTTTTTGTTTTTTGTAATAAATAGTATGGTTATGTAATTGTTGTGCACAAATACAAATAATGATGTTTACTATCATTCTTTTATGTCATTTTAAAGAACATGGATAATCCTCAAATTACATTTGGATCAAAGACTAATCATGAAGATATTTGTGCAATTGATAGTGGAACAATTCATGTCATATTCAAAGACATAAATACTTTTTTATTTGCATAAAGAAAAAGCAAATGTTTCAACAATTTCTGATAATATAAGTTTGATTGAAGACTCCGGAAAAGCCACTATATTTCTGTCTAAGAGAACAAAACTTATTATGGATAATGCATTACTCTCCTCCAAGTCCCGAAGAAACTTATTGAGTTTTATAGTTATCCATCAAAATGGGTATCATGTTGAGACGATAGATGAAATAAATATGGAATATCTTTATATTACGAAGAATGTTTCAGGCCAGAAGTGCATTGTAGAAGAGTTACCAACTTTATCTTCTGCCTTATACTATTCAAAAATAAGTACAATTTAAGCACACTCGAATATTTTTGTGCTTTGGCATGGCCATTTGGGCTTGTGCTTTGGCATGGCCATTTGGGCCATCCTGGTTCAATAATGATGAGATGAATTTCTAAAAATTTAAGTGGGCATCCTTAAAGAAACCTGGAGATTCTTATAAATGATGAATTTTCTTGTGATGTGTGTTATCAAGGAAAAATGATCACTAGACCATTACCAATGAAGGTTGGCATTAAATCCTCTGCCTTTTCAGAGCGTATACATGAGAATATATGTGAATTTATTCATCCACCAAGTGGGTTGTTTAGATATTTTATGGTCCTAATAGATGCATCTTCAAGATGATCTTATGTGTGTCTACTATCATCTTACAACCACGCATTTGCAAAGCTATTAGCCCAAATAATTGGACTAAGGGCATAATTCCTAGATTATCCTATTAAGGTTATCCGCCTTGATAATGCTGGAGAATTCGCATCTCAAGATTTTGTTGATTGTTGTCTATCATTTGGAATAAAAGTTGAACATCATGTAACTTACGTTCATACTCAAAATGGCCTTGCAGGGTCATTTATTAAACTCTGCAATTGATGGCAAGACCACTACTTATGAAAATAAATTTGTGCACTACTATTTGGTACCATGCTATCTTGCATACAGCATCACTTATCTGTCTCAGACCAACATATTATAATAAATATTCGCCATCACAATCAGTTTTTGGTCATGAACCAAGTATTTCCCTTTTACCAATTTTGGATATGTTTTGTATGTGTCAGTAGCAAAGCCACAACATAGTAAGATGGGACCCTAGAGAAGGTTAGTAATATATGTTGGGTTTGAATTACTCTCTATTATTAGCTATCTTGAACCATTAACGGTAGATTTATTTACTACTCGGTTTGCAGATTGTTAATTTGATGAAGCAAATTTCCCACAATTTGGGAGAGAGAAAAAGGAAATCAAAAGAAAAAATATGTGAAAAGTCATCATTATCTCATTTTGATCCACATACCCCTAGATGTAATCAGGAGATTCAGAAGATCATCCATTTACAAAATATAGAAAATAAAATGTCAAACGTGTTTACTAAGAATTCTATAACCCAAGTTTCGGGCATAATAAAATTGTTCACTAAAATAGACGTCTACGAATTTACCTGTTGGGAAGGTTAAAGCATTATGTCTATCCTTATAGGGTAAGAAGGCTTTTTCTATTATAGAGAGGACACACTACAAAAGCCTCAATAAAGCTAAAGAAGTTATCTAATTTCGCCTTTTCTAAATTTTTATGTCACACGTCCCGACTTGGGAGCCCCGTTCACCTGGCATCAGATAAGTTTTCATTATAAATGGATATAAGGAGTTCACATCGTAAATTAGATATTAGTAACTAACTATTTACAACTTGACAATTTAAAACAAACTTTTCAAGTGATTAAACATAAATATTATGTAATGGATGAAAATGGTAAAAATTTTAATCTCGATCTATGTCGTAACATTATTTTAAATCCATTCAATTTGAATTGGTATTTTCTCCATCAAAATTATTGAAGAGACAACTAAAATAATTAGTCTTGGACAATTTATTTTAAGGATGGAACAGACTAAGAAGTCGTCCTATCGTGATACTGGCTTTGAACCGGATTGCTAACGAGCAGATGCCTTGTGCTCTATCAATCTAGTCCCAGTTTGAAAAGGATAACTAAGTTGATATCCCAGCAAGACCATCTTTTTTCATGAAAGGTAGTGAACCTAAAGCACGCCAGAAGCGTGGTAGGCCTTTAGGTTCTAAGGATCGAAATCCTAGAAAAGAAACTAGACAAATAATCAAATGATACTATGAAGGGTTCCCTTGAAGAGACCCAAGATCTGATTAGTTCTGAAATTCCTAAAGAAATTAATGAACTTGAGACTCAAGAGAGGAAGGAACTTTAATTTTAATACGTTCTATCGGTGATGACATTAATTTAAATTGATCTGAAATACTGGTAGATAATATTCTTACATATAATATTATACTTAATATTATACTTAATATTATGCAAGATAGTGAAGATTCTGAACCCCGATCTGTCAAAGAATATCTAAAAATATTTGATTGGCCAAAATAGCAAGGCAATTCAATAAGAATTGAACGCACTTGCTAAAAGAGAGGTCTTTGGACCAATAGTCCAAACGCCTGCCGGTATAAAACCAATTGGTCATAAATGAATTTTTGTGTGAAAAAGGAATGATAAAAATGAAATTGAAAGATACAAAGCTCGCCTTGTTCCACAAGGACTCTCACAACGACTTGGAGTCGATTTTGACGAAACATATTGACCTGTCATTGGTGCCATATTAATTTCGATATCTCGTCAGTTTAGCACTACATGAAAAGCTTGAAATATATCTATGGATGTAGTTACTACTTATTGTTAGGATTTATGCCCGTCACTAGAGGGGGGGGGGGGGGGTGAATTGTGCGGCACGAGAATATTGATAAATATTGCGGAATTAAAAATTGCAGGAATAAAATAAATTCGGTAATAAAAATAGCAAGGAAAGAACACACCGAATTTATCCTGGTTCACCACAACTTGTGGTTAGTCCAGTCCCCGAGAGACTCTCTCGAGATTCCACTAACTCCGTTAAGTTTTCGGGTGCCTAACAAACCGTTACACTTGCTCGTAGATGTACGCTCTACAAGACTTCAACTTGCTCGAGGATACCGCACCTCAAGACTTCGACCACTAAGATTGAGGGTACTTAGCAAACCCGACAATCAATGAGAAGATATGTTCTTCTCAAACACCTTTCTCTTTTACAACAAGAACTCTCTCAAAAGAGTAGATAAAGAGATACAATATTAGCTCTATGAACAACTCAAAGTTGTCTCTCAAATGGCTCAACAAAAGCTCTATAATAATGCTCAAATAATATCAATATGTATATGAATATTGGGAGGTGTTGTGTGTATAAAATCAGCTCAAAAGACCTCTTTTTATAGAGGTTAGGGGGTGCAAGTCCGTTGCTTAATTGACAATCAATTATGCTGATTTTATGCAAGGATAATCGATTATTGGATTTGCATAATCGATTATCCTTTTACCGTTACAAAATCGGAAGCAGATTCTGCTCACATATAATCGATTATATAGCCTGCATAATCGATTATTTTGGGGCAGAATTGAAAACTTCGGCAACGGATACAAGATAATCGATTATGCTCAAGTGTATAATCGATTATTCTCTTCCAGAATTGAAGACTAACTTCAAAAACCATTTTAATCGATTATGCTCAAGTGTATAATCGATTATTCTCTTCCAGAATTGAAAACTTACTTCAAAAACCATTTTGGTTAAAATGAAAACTTTAATATCATTTTGTTTAAAGTATTTGAAATATGTTTATGATAAATATGATTTAATAAAATGATTTAATGCATATTTATGATGACCTAATGTTGAGCCAAAAGACGAGATAACTTAAGCGTTGCTCTTACATTGGTTCTACCTAACGACCTACGCCTTGGGTCTTCGGTCTTGAACATTTGAGCTCGTCTTTGGCTTGTCTATGCAATTCCGTCATCAATATGCTTCTTGACATTCAATCTTGATTGTTTGTCATATAATAGCATTGTTTGACACTTGATTTCATTGTTTGTCATTCATCAAAACCTATATCTGAAAATCATGCTAATACAACCAAAGCGCACATATCATAGATAGAATGATTTTCTACACTTATCAGTACGGTTCACTTGATAATGAAATTTATATAAAAATCCCAGAAGGATTTAAAATGCATGAAGCAAATTCAAAATCTCAGGAAAATGTATTCAATCAGATTATAAAGATCTTTGTATGGTTTAAAACAATCTGGATGCATGTGGTATAATCGCCTTAGTGAATATTTGGTGAAAGAGGGTTACATATATTATGTTATTTGCCAATGCATTTTTATAAAGAATATGGCATCAGAATTTGTTATAATTGCAGTTTATGTTGATGATATAAATTTTGTTGGAACTCCAGAAGAGTTGCAAAAGACAATTGAATATCTTAAAAAAGAATTTTAGATGAAAGATCTTGGAAAGACAATTTTATCTTGGCCTGCAAATTGAACATTTAGCATACGAGATCTTTATCCATTAATCTGCTTATATAAAAAGGTTCTTAAAACGCTTCTACATGGATAAAAGCGCATCCCTCGAGCAGATCAATGGCTATTCGATCACTTGAAGTGAATAAGGATTTGTTCTAACCTCCATAAGAAGATGAGGAACTCCTTGGTCCGGAAATACCTTATTTCAGTGCAATTGGTGCACTAATGTATTTTGGTGATGCTACAAGGCCTCAGATAGCATTTTACTATTAATTTACTAGCAAGATATAATTCTTCTCCTACACGGAGACATTGAAACGAGATTAAGCATATATTATGATATTTAAAGGAAACTCTTGATATGAGTTTATTTTATGCTAATAAAGATTGTGCAGGTCTTGTTGGTTATGCAAATGCAGATTATTTATCTAATCTCCATAAAGCTCGATCTCAAACCAATATGTATTTACATATGGAGGTACTGTCATATCATCGCGCTCCACAAAGTAATCTATTGTTGCTACTTCTTCAAATCATGCTAAGAGCTATTCATGAAGCAAGTAGAAAATGCGTATGGTTGAGATCAATAATTCATTTTATTCGAGAAAAATATAATTTGGAATGTGATAAAAGATTCACAATTTTATACGAAAACAATGTTATATGCATAACCCAATTGAAGGAAGGATTTACAAAAGGAGATAGAACGAAGCACATTTCACTAAAATTATTCTACACACAATTTTCAAAAAAATGATGATATTGATGTGCAACAAATCAATTCAAGTGACATCCGGTAGATTTATTCACTAAATCTTTGCCAACTCAACTTTTGAGAAGATGGTATACAAGATTGGAATGCGAAGACTCAATATTTGAAACAAAGTTTTCATCAGAGGGAGTAAAATACACGATGCACTCTTTTTTCCTTGCTAAGGTATTTTCTCGCAGGGTTTTCCTTATAAGGTTTTTAATGAGGCACCTAGCAATGCATATTACTAAATATGTGTACTCTTTTTCTTTCACTAGAGTTTTTTCCCACGAAATTTTTTCTAATAAGGTGTTAATGAGGCATATTATCTTTTATGAACGTCCAACGGGGAGTGTTATGTATATATATCATATTATGTATGTTCATTTAATACTTTATTGTGAATAAGCTTCCTAAAAAAGTTTATCCATATGAGACTCCACCGTAAATATATTTATCTATTTAGTACTCTATGAGAAATAAACATCCTAAGAAGCTTATCACTTCGATACTCAATTATGAATAAACATTACCCCGATAGAAGATTATTTATACCTAGTATAATAAACTTATCCTTTCAGTTCTTCGTTATGGATAAACATTAATCCCGAGAAGATTATTCATACCTTGTACAATAACAACTTGTACATCAACTTCCTCTCTTCTATAAATAGAGAAAAATTCAGTTCGTACAACAACAACCCAATATAATCCCACTTAGTGGGATATGAAAAGGATAGTGTGTACGCAGACCTTACCCCTACTCGGTTCGTACATCAATTTAAAATTGAATAATATATCAATTTCTCTCGATACTTGTCTTTGCTATAAAGGCCTTATTTTATAACACCAAGCATTTTCTTGATTGTTTGGAAGGATAAGAACAGTTAAAAAAATCATTTCTTGTCATAAAGCTTTCAAACACTTTTTCACAACTTCTCCAGGTTTTGAACGCACAAATAGCGCATGGAATATTACTGTTCAATTCATTACATCATCTGAGAGTAGTTTGCATACATCCATAATATTGTTTTCCATCTAAGCAGCTATTTCCATGTAAAAGAAAGGGCGGGTATGGGCAGTCTAGTGTTCGAGTCGATTTATCTCACTATTTTAGTAATAGCCGCCTATCCTGGAATATTCATGATAACCCAAACTGAGGTTCGGGGACACATACTGCTTTGCCGTCCATTGAAATGAATTAGTCAAAGGGCTCAAAGCAGAGGTAGACTCTTCATATTGCAATTTAACCTTGCGTGTAACTCGTCGGCATCAATATTTGATGGTACCACCATGTTGGCAAGTTGAAGCTGCTTCTCTGGAGGCAGATGGTCTTTCAACGAGACACACGCTTGATGCATCACTAGTAGGAGAAAGCAGGCTATATCATTTTCACCCGTGTCAATGGGCTGTGTATAAGATAAATAATCACCACCACCTTTTAATTGTTTGTTCCACTTATATATCCGCCCTGTCGACTTCCACAAACAAGAAACAACAGCATCTGCTACTACCATCCACGTACTATCAGAGAGGAGGGATGTGATCGTGACTGGCAGGTCGCTTAAAACAGTGAATTTGTCCGCAATTAACACAGGCCTATATACGCAGCAGCTGCCACATAGCAGCCCGATGAACTGCAGAGCCTATAGAAAAGCAGGGAAGACGCAATCATTAGCTATGCGCACATAGAAATTAACAGCTTCTACTACATCAAGTTGAACCTGCTAAGCAGGGAAGACGCAGTCATTAGCTATGTCCAATCTCAGAGTTGAACCTGATCTAGGAGAACGTAACATGATGCAGAGATTCGAAAGAGGCAAAGTCCTGGAAATATAGCCCGAGTCTACCTCAACAAATTAGTATTATAGCTCCAAATGGCATTTCTAACGTTGGGATCTGATCATGCCTATAAATTGATCTACAACAAGGAGTCCCCTTACAGATATTTTGGCTCACAGTGGAGCCTATGCTCACCAAAAACCACCAATTACAAGACACTGTTCACGGACATTCTAACGGACATTCCTTTCTTTTTTCTTTTTTGGAGAAGAGAAAAAATGCACCATGGATACGTATACAACATGGAAGAAAGTTGAGCCAATATTGTGCATGAACATGAAGCAAATCATCTTACCGTAGAGGGAAATCTTGTCACACAACTAATTTCCAGTGCCTCAATGAGCCATTTTCTTTTGGCATTCCATTCAGCATGTTGTACAGTTACTGAAACTTCAGTTAGAGCATCCCAGATATCTGTGCAGAAAGCTTGAAGCACTTAGAGACTACACAAAGCAGTTAGCATAATGCGCTAAACATGTTGATAAATGAAAGTCCTAAGAATAGAATTTGCTAATTATTACACATATCATCTTCAAAGTCTTAATAGAGTCTAACCTTGAGATCTGCAGTCCAAAAGATAAGTTTTCAGTTTACCAAGCACTGTTAATGGCAAGGAACCACTTTGAACTAGTTTTGCTTTTGCTTGAATCTTTCTCACAGTTTCAAAGGAGAGAGAGCCTGCATCGGCGACGTTCACCTCTGAAACCTACATGGAACAGAGAAACATATAGGTACTGAACTAGCACAATTCTATGACAAGTTTTAAAGGAAAAACTTAAGTACAATTCTGTAACTAAAAAGTGATATACCAATGTAATTGGCACGCGTAAGCAATCAACTGATGTAAAATATGTCTATCATCCACAAGTAGCTTGGAGTGAATTCTCTCTTAAGTAGAATGGTGACTAGTAATACTTGATCACCAAGTACTTCCCCATAGAAGATATACAAACAGGTCCAACAATTATCATATTCAATATCAGATTTTCAATGATGCCATTTTCAGTTCAGTGAACTACTACAACCTAAAATCTCTTCCAAAAGAATGATATATATATATTAAAATAAATAGAAAAAGAGAAGGATGGGAGAGAAGATGTTATTCCACACCTTTAGAAGATCCATTAGCCATTCTTGTTGAGACTTCTCGAGACATCTAATTGCTTCACACCATTCTTCAAGAATTTTATCCTGACATAACCCTTCAGTATGAGCTGAAGGCAGTGACGTAAAGAGCAACTCCATGCATTTTTCCATGCTAGATTTATACTCTTGAGTATGATGAGAAGATTCATCCAAACACAGCTTAAGTCCCCTCCAGCACGAAATCCTAAATGAGCTTTTCTCTAAGGAGTCACAACTCTCAGAACAAATAGACGTTGACAATAAGTTAGCAACATCTTCAAATAACTTCACGACCCGAGAACCTGAGAAAATCTTAACTAGATCAGCCAAATGTGAAAGTAAAAAGAATTGCAGACGAGGCTCAAGCATCCTCAACCGAGGGATGTCACATTGCTCATCAAGGAAGCTAAGGAGATGATCAAATTGCTTAGCATGTGATAAAGAGAAAAGTAAGAATTCCCCCCTGAGATTTCCTGTCTCAAAACTTATGTCTTGCGTCAACAAGCCAGCAACTTGGCCCTCATATCTCATGCACCGTCTGATGATTGCTCCCCAATCCAATGGTGGTAGCCTAGAAGCATGTGAAAGACACCACAGAACACTAGAAACTATGTTTACATGTGGAACAGCATCTGTCTAATCTCAAACATAAGAGGAGAAAAGGGTCAATCACATAGCCACTTTCTTTATAGGCAAGCCCCAAAATTTGCAAAGAGCAGAGCAAAAGGGAATTATCACAAAGTGGCTGAGAACAGCATCAAACGCAAAAGAGAACAGGAATCCTCTTTCCCAGATGTGCCAGTTTTTTCTTTTTTTTTTTTTTGGGGGGGGGGGGGGGGGGGGGGGGGAGAAGACACAAAGTAACAAGTTCCAATATATTAAATGAATATTCAGCACAAAGAAACTCTTTTGTGCTACTATTGTTTAAAAGAATAGGAATAAAACTTAAGAAGTAGCATACAGTCTGCAAATAATTTGCTAAAGATATGGAATCACTTCTCCAGGAAGAATCTCACACTTAAAGCTTAAATTATGTGCCAACTAGTTCTTCTTAACAAAATAAACTAGTTTCAGAATGAGACTTGTGCTGCTTAGGAAGAACAACAATTATTGTCAAGGTGGGAAGTTCTTGGAGGGAAGGATGTCGGGGGTCTATTTGGAAACAGCCTCTCTACCCAAGGGTAGGGGCAAGGTCTGCGTACACACTACCCTCCCCAGACCCCACTAAGTGGGATTATACTGGGTTGTTGTTGTTGTTGTAAAATAAGCCAGTGCTGTAGATATACGCAAAAACAAGTCCGCAAGGTTTTACGAGCTGATTGGAAGCTCAAATAAAGCGGCCAATAAAGAATGACAAATCTGTTGAAGCTCGAACAACTAAGAAAGAGAATGACAATATGAAAGTTGGAAAAAAAAAATAGGTTGTGCATCTCATAACCTATAATGCAAGAACTGCCTACAGAACTCCACAAGAAGAATGCCCCTTAAACATACTAACACTGTTATTGAATAAGTAAAAACCAAAAGAATTTTACCCCGAGATAGTTCAGGTGCATTAGCCACAAAGACAATTTCATGACAGTGCTGTCATCGGGAAAACTATGTAAGACAGTCTTCAATCCAGCAGAATCATTCTCTGCGGCGGTTTCATCATTTTGAGGTTCTTTGAACCACAAATGTTGTCCAAGAAAAGAAATTGCCCATGCCGCATGCTGCTGTAACTGATGAGCATCAGAATTTTGCGCAACTAAGAATATCTCTTGTACTAGTGAAGTTAACTCAGGCTCAAGAACAGCATTTGTAATTAAAGGACTAGATATATAAGAAGATTCCTGCAGACAACAGAAAAATCATAAGATAAAGAGATGAAACGATGCAGGTCTATCTGGTTTTCCAATAGCTTTCCTAAGCATTTGAAAAAGTATATATGCTTATGTTGTTAGAAGTCTAACTGTATTAGAAGTCTAGTCTAAACTGTATTAGGAGTAGGCTAGGTTATGTGTATTATATATCCTCGTATTAACTACATATGTAACAAGCTCGGTACATATGATTTATATGCACCAGCTTGAGGGGGAGTGTTAGAAGTCTAACTGTATTAGAAGTCTAGTCTAAACTGTATTAGGAGTAGGCTAGGTTATGTGTATTATATATAGGGCTCATTGTATCATGTTTACATATCAATTATATATTCTTCTCCCGTGCCTTCTCACATATGTAACCAAGTTTTTCACCTTCTGATCAGAAGCAGCATGTGATGAGCTCAAATGGTGGGGTTTAACGAGTGTCCCTGCACCTGCTCCTAATGCATTTACAACTCCAAGCATGGCACCCAGATGAATAAGGGGAGGATTGGAGTCAGAGTAACTTTTTCTGAACAACAAAAGCAATTCTTTAATGTGTTCAATTTTCAAAGGGTGCAACCCTTCATTCAAAACCACACCAATAAGGCTTCCTGCCCCCAAACAAGATGCCATCAATAAGCTCTGGTGGAAGGTGTCAAATCTTTTAACAGAGAGCAGCTCAGAGATAAGTTCCTTATAGCAACTTAATAGATATTCGATATCTGCATCATCAGTAAGTTCAAACCTCTGACACATGGCAATTACAATAGGTACAGAAAGACACGAGCCCACAGATAATAAGATTTCGTGATTTTTGCTCATCGCGGTAACTTCAGTAGGGTGTGGAATCCACGAAATAAGGATTTCACATTGAGAACTGCATTATGAATCCCAGCTCTGTACATTGCACCAATACAATTACCCAAACCCAATACAAGCCCTGCAATGCCCCACACATCTTCCTCTAAATTCTCGCTGGTCAAACCAAGAAAACCAGAAATCTCTGAATTCAGATTATCTGAGTTAAGAGGAAAAGATAGCGATAGAGTTTCAAGAACATCTGCTGAAGAAGGTGTGACTTGACAGATCAACTGGGATAAGGTCCTGATGATCTTCCTCAACAAGTCTACTTCCTCTATCTTGTATGTCGCTTTGCCCAGGTGAGCATTATCATCAGCATCAGCTCTGGCAAGAAGAGCTTGACATGAAAAACCTAATCCAGCTCCACAAGCTCCTTTCACAAGTGTGCTTTTGCTCACAGATGCAACCTGAAATGACCTCATTTTAAGCATGCTTTGGGCAATCTAACTTTTCTACAACTTCCATTGCTGCTTAATCAAGTATTATGTTCATTCTGTTTCATTCAATTATTATAAACATTGCTAATTGCAAGAAAGATCCTAGTTTCCACCGCCATAACAAGAAAATTACCATTGACTACAATGATACATTAATTTCTACCGAAAACCTCTTATCCTCGAAAAAAATGCATATCCACATTTTTTCTTATTAAGGAACAACCGGACCTTAAATGCAGATACCAAGCAAATAGAAACACTCTAATCTAGTATTGATAAGTACCACACCTACAAAAGCACGCATGTCTAATGTTTTGATTCCAAACAAATGCAAACGAGTCTGAGAGGTCATAGGCAACAACAACAACAACAACAACAACAACCCAGTATAATCCCACTTAGTGGGGTCTGGGGAGAGTAGTGTGTACGCAGACCTTACCCTACCTTTGGGCAGAGAGGCTGTTTCCAAGTGAGAGGTCATAGGCAATAAACTAAAAAATGATTACAATAAACAGATCAACAAGGCTAATCCAACCATTTGTGATCACTGAATATGAAAAATAATAAATGAGAATAACAAATCAACTTCATACCTCAAGCAGTGCATTGATATTCTCAAATTTCTGCTTGTGATCAGTGAGGTGTAGGCAACTTGATATCACACCAAGAGAGATTGCTGCTGACCACTGGCGATACTCGTGTTCATGTTGGGACAACCAATCCAGCAAAAACTTCGAGGCGGTAGCTTTTACAACATGCGCAGAAGCGGGCAGCACCTGGAAGAAAGAAACACTGTCAAGATACAGAAGGTTTTCAAAGCATACTTTTCCAAATACCAAGCAGCCTACAAAATAATAAAATACCAGTCCCTGAACTGATTTTAGACAAAACGAATCCAAGTCAGACTTCCTACTACTGTACAGCACAATATAAACTGATGACAAAAGGTCTTATCTGGAATTTGTTCATATCAAATAGATTTATATACAGGATTAGTGATGCTGGTTTTAACAGCAAGCTATTTCACAAACGGAGTCTTTTTTTCCTTGACAGGATTATAGCTTGCTTGAAAGTATTACTCACAATCTTTAGTTTTTCCATTCTATGGTATCTTTGGCAGTATATGCAGTTAATCTGCTTATTAACATACACAAGATGAATACTTTGTGCCAGGGTAAAATACACTTATGAGTAGATGGGATCTCATATCACGTTTTAGTCGCAATGAGAATCAATTTCAGGCGATGCTAGTATCTTGCCTTTAAATGACGATCCCTGTAGATTGATAAGACAGCTGTGGGAGTTGTTCATTAACATCGGTCGCATCCGATGGACAATGCCAGGAAGAACCGATGAGCTTTCTAGCTGGAAGGGGGGGGGGGGGGGGGGGGGGGGAGGAACTCTGCATCTAACAAAGATAGATGGAAAATTGTCCCAGCAGCCATTTGGTGGACAATTTGGAAGGAGAGGAATGCAAGGTGTTTTGAAGATATAAGTAGCCCTCTACAGAAGATCAAAGTGAATTGCATTCTTCTTTTTAGTTTTTGGTGTAAAGCAGAATATATAGATGACCAGGATTCAATCATAGAAGTCTTAGGCTCCTTGTAAGAAGAACAAGGAAGTTTAATTTTAGTTTTTGTCCTAGCTCTTCTTGATGTAACCTTGGTTCCAGTACAAAATTTGTGCTGATGGTTTATTTAATATATTGGATCTGTCACCATCTCAAAAAAAAATGACAATCCCTTTAAATACAAATCTCCTCTCAGGCTAACAGTGACCATTGTCTCCCCCCTTCCTCTCGGTCTTCCTCGTCTGTACCTCTTATGAACCCATTCTCTATCACAAAACTTCAATCTCCCAAACATTCAAGTTTTGTATGATAAGCTGAATTTTTGGCTCCTTCGTGAGCTATACCCAGCTATCATTCCATCAAGTGTGAGACGAATAAGCTGCTCTTCAAATTGCAGTTAACTCTTCATAAATCATGATGAGAAATACTTACGGAGGTGCCATCAATCGTCATTCTTAGAGCATACATCAATCTAACACCACAGATTAGATCAATCGTCCAAGAGGCTGATATATTAACAAGGCCTTAAAGGATTCAAGACGAAATGCATAGTAACTAGTAAAGCAGTATATGCTCCCACTTAGAATGGTATTCTGGGCGAAAGGGTATCATCACTTTTGTACTTGCATAAACCCTTAATTCACGTTCAGCTATTCATATACAGAAAGTCAAATAAAAAATTTTTCACTAAGAAACTCTTTTCATATTCCTTTCTCTTCGACTTTGGCTCAAAAATTGTCCATCTAATGAAGAAAATTAATCCACTTAATTATTTTATTGCTTTTCAAGAAATTATTTAGCAAAAGACACTCCATCTATCGATGAGTTGAAAACAAAATCAGACCCTCGAGTAGAATTGTTGTAAAAAGTAATGAGAAAAATAAATTACCAAACAAAGGGCTCCAACAGCTAATGCGATATTCTCAGCAGATCGAGGGAGCATTCTCTCTGTAATTGCTATCATACTCTGCATTATAAAATGCAGACATGAAGTTCTATGATGCTGACAAATGAGCCCAAAATCAACAAAACATCAATAAACAAGTTGAGAGTACAAAAATACCTTCAGAATTTCCATAGCAGCTTTAGGAGCTTTGTCCAGAACAGCAGTCTGCAACTTAGCATCAAGTAACAAGATATGGGCTCTCATCCACCTCCGCATGAAGGGCTTCCATGATTGCAAAGAAAGAATTGCAATCAATATATTTCTTGATTGTTGAAGAGATGTTGCTACATCGACCAGTGAGGCCTCATATTTAGCTTGTAAATCTTGCAAGTCCTGAGCATCAAATAATGCACGTGAAGATTCCTCGCACTCGCAGAACACAAAGAACCAAAATTCGTAGTCCCATGTTTCAGTTATCTTACCTCTGCTGCTCCTGCCTTCCTTGAATCTTTCTTTGTGAAGGGAAGGCCAAAAAGAGCTGCACCAGGTAATTCTTTTTCTCTTCTTTCTTTCCTTGATTGCCACAGATAAAAAAGGTATTTGAATAGGGACGCAAAGAGCAAACAAAATATGATATGCATTCTACTTTTGACACAATTTATAACACACACCAAATCTTCAAGATAAAGCTCACTTCATTATCAAGATATCTATAGACCCATTCAGATGCTACGCGTTAGACTTATTTGCATTTAGTCAAGGAGCCAAATGATCATTTCTATGCGATTAAGGATAACATAAACAAGAGTTAGTTATAAAAATATGCTACCTAGGCTCTGTGAGAGGCAAAATACCTCGCCAACAAGAAAAGCATATTTGATTCATGGCAAACCAGATGACAAGCTTCAGAGCAAATAACTGGGCATATAGAGGAACAGTATGCCGGTACCTGAAGCGAAGATGAGACGCGGGAAGACATCTAACAGCTTCTCAATTTTGTTGGCAGACACCCTTTTCTGTTTTACTAATCTTCGACGGGTGCTGCAAAAATAAAAGCAGTGGTTTGGCATCTTTGATAATTTTTTAATCTAAAAAGAAGAAAATAACTACAGTGTGTCTCACGTGTGCTCAAAAGTTAAAATTTTGACTTCAAATCCTTCCACAGCAGTAAGCACATCAAGGTCAGTCTCGGACACAAGAAACTCCAAATTTTTGTCCTTGAAATCTGGAATATTTCTTTCGAGATGCTCTACCTAAGGATATGCAGATTTTGGGACAACAGTTATGAGATAAGGGAGTTATCAAGTAGAAAACTCACATGAACTGAGCACATGAGACACAAGTTGCTGTAAGCCATGGTAAAGTAACATGATGCCATATTGATTAAGAAGTATCTGTTAGAATAATAGTGTAAATATGAGTGAATTACCCTAATCCTATATGTATTAGGATATGTTATGTGTATATACATAGGGCTCATTGTAGTATTGTAATAATATATATCAATAATATTTTTCTCCTGTACATTCTCACATGGTATCAGAGCTACAGTGAGAAAGACCTCCAGCAACTTCCGGGAAGAAAGACCTCGTCGCCGTGCAATTTTCCGGCGATTTAAGAGGCTGTCCGTAACAAAATCACTTTTTTGTTGGTGTTGTGCAAAAACCAACACCACCACAGGATTCCCAAGGCTCCGGCGACCAAACCCCTGTAAACCCCACCGGAAAATTCCCATTCACGCGCCAGAAAGCTCTCGGCAGATCCGACCCACGCGCCCCCACGCGCCGGCGCGTGAGCACTATTGCGGCCAGAATTTCAAAAAATTTCCTCAGGATAGTTGGATCGTCCTCAAATTCCGAACCTACCCATAATTTTATTTTTCAATTCCGACAACCTTGAATTTCTCCGGTAGCTACAGCAATTTTCCGGCAGCTACAGTGTTTCCTTCATCTGTTTCAGCGAGTTTTCAGTTGATTCTTTCTGATTATTTGGTGATAATCCAACGATGTCTTTGGGACTCGATGCTTTCGGGTCTAGAAACCCTGGTTCTGGCAATTCCGGTGTTATGAATACCTCAGAACCCTTAATGGGAGGTTCTAACTACCTAACTTGTGGGCTTCGTTTGTCGACTTGTGGTGTAAAGGTCAAGGAGTTCACGATCATTTAACAAAAAAGGCTATCGAAGGTGATGAAAAGGCCAAAACACAGTGGGAAAAGGTCATGCTCAGTTATGTAGTATCTTGTGGCATTCTATTGATTCCAAGTTGATGCCCTTGTTCCGTCCATTCCAAACATGTTATTTAGTTTGGGAAAAGGCTCGTATTTTATACACTAATGACATATCTCGTTTCTATGATGTAATATCGCGAATGAAAAGCTTGAAGAAACAGGAATTGGATATGTCTACTTACTTGGGACAAGTACAAGCAGTCATGGAAGAATTTGAGACGCTGATGCCAGTTTCTGCTAGTATTGAAAAGCAACAAGAGCAACAACAGAAGATGTTTCTAGTTCTTACACTAGCTGGACTCCCCCATGACCTTGATTCAGTACGTGACCAGATTTTGGCTAGTCCGGCTGTTCCCACAGTTGATGAATATTCTCTCAATTACTTCGCCTTGCTGCAGCACCAAGTCACCTAGTGAGCTCATCACAGACACTTGATTCATCTGTCCTTGTATCCCAGTCAGTGGACAATCAGGCATCTCCTACTAGGGATAGTAGACGCGGAGGAGGTCGTTTTGGAAGATCTAGACCCAAGTGCTCTTATTGTCATAAACTTACATACTCGTGACGTGTGCTATTCTTTACATGGCCGACCACCCAAAAATGCTTATGTTGCTCAGACAGAGACGTAACCAGGGTTTTTCTTTATCAGAAGGCGAGTATAATGAGTCCCTTCAGTATCGGGCAACTAAGCAGAAATCTCCACAAGTAGCTTCTGTTGCTCAGACTGATACTTCTGTTGCTGGTAATTCTTTTGCTTGTGTTTCCCAGTCTAGTACTCTTGGACAATAGGTTGTGGACTCAGCCGCTTCTGATCATATCTCTGGTAATAAATCACTTTTTGTCAAATATTGCGTATTCACAGTCCATTCCTAGTGCTACTTTAGCCAATGGGTCTCAAACCAAAGCAAAAGGAGTTGGACAAGCCACTCCCCTACCCTCTGTCACTCTAGATTCCGTTCTATATGTCCCTGGCTGTCCTTTTAATCTTGCATCTGTTAATCGTCTAACTCGTGCCGTCCATTGTGGTATATATTTTATTGATGATTCCGTTATTATGCAGGATCGCAGTACGGGGAAGACGATTGGAACAGGACTTGAATCAGAAGGCCTTTACTACCTTAACTCGCTAAAATCCCCCAAGGCATGTCTAGTTACGGAACCTCCGGACGGAACCTCCGGACCTAATTCACAGACGTTTAGGACATCCAAACTTCATAAGATGGTACCTAGTTTGTCTAGTTTATCCACATTAGAGTCAGTTCAACCTTGGGATATCGTTATTTTGTTAGTTTCATTGATGATCATTCAAGATGTACTTGGATTTTCTTAATGAAAGATCATTCAGAGTTGCTTTCTATTTTCCAGAATTTTTGTGCTGAAATTAAAAATCAATTCGGTGTTTCTATTCATACTTTTCGCAGTGATAATGCCTTAGAATATTTATCCTCTTCATTTCAGCAGTTTATGACTTCTCAAGGAACTATTCATCAGACCTCTTGCTTGTACCCCTCAGCAAAATGGGGTTGCCGAGAGAAAGAATAGGCACATCATTGAGACTGCTCGCACACTTCTCATTGAGTCTCATGCTCCACCGCGTTTTTGGGGGATGCAGTTCTCACAGCTTGTTATTTAGTTAATCGGATGCTTCCTCTCCCATACAGTATTAGATACCGTATGCCATATTGTTTCCCCAATCACCCTCATACTCTGCTCCCCCTCGTGTTTTTGGGAGCACTCGTTTTGTTCATAACATAGCCCCTGGGAAAGATAAGTTAGCCCATCATGCTCTCAAGTGTGTATTCCTTGGTTATTCTCGTGTTCAGAAGGGATATCGTTGTTACTCACCTGATCTTCGTAGGTACTTTATGTCCTTTAACGTCACATTTTTTGAGTCTAAACCTTTCTTTACCCCTTCTGACCATTCTGACCTCCCTGATATATCTGTGATCTTACCTCTACCGACCTTTACGGAGCCTACTATAGATTCTCCTTTACCTTCCACTACTGAAGTCTTACCCATTCCCTCAGTTGAGGAGTCTAGTATGGCTCCTCCTAGACTCCCTGTCACAGCAACATCGCTTTTGACATATCATCGTCGTCCGCACCCAGCATCAGGCCAAGCTGATTCACGTCCTGCACCTGACCCTGCTCCTACTGCGGACTTGTCTCTTCCTAGTCCACCAATTCCACTTCGGAAAGGTAAACGGACCACACTTAATCCTAATCCTCATTATGCTTTTCTATCTTCTTTGTCCTTTGTTTCCATTTCTAAGTCTACAGGTGATGCATTGTCTCATCCAGGATGGTGATAGGCTATGATTGACGAGATATCTGCTTTACACACGAGTGGTACTTGGGAGCTTGTCCCTCTTCCTTCAGGTAAATCTACTGTTGGTTGTCGTTGGGTGTATGCAGTCAAGGCTGGTCTGGATGGTAAGGTTGATCGTCTTAAGGCTCGTCTTGTTGCCAAGGGATATACTCAGATATTTGGGCTCGATTACAGTGATACCTTCTCTCCCATGGCTAAGGTAGCTTCAGTCCGCCTTTTTCTCTCCATAGCTGCTATTCGCCATTGGCCTCTCTATCAGCTGGAGATTAAGAATGTATTTTTACACGGTAACCTTGCGGATGAGGTTTATATGGAGCAACCACCTGGGTTTGTTGCTCAGAGGGAGTCTCATGGTCTTGTATGTCGCTTGCGCCGGTCACTTTATGGTCTAAAGCAGTCTACTCGAGCCTGGTTTGGTAAGTTCAGCACAGTTATCCAGAAATTTAGCATGATTCGTAGTGAAGCTAATCACTCTGTGTTCTATCGGCATTCTGCTTCGAGTCTCTGTATTTATCTAGTGGTTTATGTTGACGACATTGTTATTACCGGCAATTACCAGGATGGTATTGCTAAATTGAAGCAACATTTCTTTCAACATTTTCAGACTAAGGATCTGGGCAAACTAAAATATTTTCTGGGTATTGAGGTCGCTCAGTCTAGCTCAGGTATTGTGGTCTCACAACGAAAGTATGCCTCAGATATTCTTGAGGAGATGGGAATGGCAGGTTGTAGACCTGTTGACACTCCGATGGATCCGAATTCTAAACTTATGTCAAGACAGGGGAGCCGCTTAGCGATCCTGCAAGATATGACGATTGGTTGGTAAATTAAATTATCTTACAGTGACAAGACTTGACATTTCCTTTTCTGTGAGTCTTGTGAGTCAGTATATGGGTTCTCTGTGTGATAGTCATAGGATCGCGGCCATGAGCAAATCGTTGGATACTCAGATGCTGATTGGGCAGGATCACTGTCTGATAGACATTCTACGTCCGGATATTGTGTCTTAGTAGGAGGAAATTTGGTATCCTGGAAAATTAAGAAACAAAATGTAGTTGCTCGGTCTAGTGCAGAAGCAGAATATCGAGCAATGACTATGGTAACATGTGAGTTAATTTGGATCAAACAGTTGCTCAAGGAGTTGAAATTTGGTGAGATTAGTCAGATGGGACTTGTGTGTGATAATCAAGCTGCTCTTCATATTGCATCAAATCCAGTGTTTCATGAGAGAATTAAACATATTGAGATTGACTGTCATTTGTTAGAGAAAAGATATTCTCGGGAGATATTGCTACAAAGTTTGTGAAGTCGAATGATCAGCTTGCAGATATTTTTACCAAGACCCTCACTGGTCCTCGTATTAACTACATATGTAACAAGCTCGGTACATATGATTTGTATGCACCAGCTTGAGGGGGAGTGTTAGAATAATAGTGTAAATAGGAGTGAATCACCCTAATCATATATGTATTAGGATTATGATATGTTATGTGTATATATATATAGGGCTCATTGTAGTATTGTAATAATATATATCAATAATGCTTTTCTCCCGTACATTCTCACAGTATCCATAGTGGTTTTCAAAAAGATCTTAGCTACTCATTTATAGCCTTAGGATCGCTTCGTGATAATCACTATACTATCTCCATTTGTTATTGGATGTCTGGTTAATCGTATTAAATCTAGCTGAAAAGAGTATAATTTAAAACAAGTGTTTGGTTATATATTTGATAAGAATTGTATTCGCTAATATCTTTGACCTATTTGCATTACTTTATCCAATTTAATATTTACTTCTACTATCGTATGTAATAAAAAATAATTAGCAAACTTTAACTAAAAATTCAAAAATATAATTCTGTCTATTATCTCCAATAAGAACATTTTATAATGAAATATATAAAGAGGATATTCTACAGCATCAGATGAATGAATAAATACATATTGAATTCCTCTTCTGGGCACGAATATTCTTAAGCAGCTTCTTATAAAATCAATCAATACTACAAATATGAGAGATAACAAACAAGATATTAACTAAACATGTTCTAATATAAAGGACATTTTTTTTCTTTGACGTGCTCTTATTGCTAATATTCTGTTATATTGTTCCACATTGATTTTGGTATAAAATAATACAGGTATCTTTCCATAATTAACATGGGTATTAGTATGAAAACCGAAAATGGCAACAAAACAGCCGAAAATTAATGTGGAAACAAGTAACCAAACTGCCCTTCAAAGATTTGGATGCTTAAATTCTGTGACATGATATCAAAGCTAACCTTTGGTAAAGTGTTCTCATACTCGAGTCTGCATCCAAATCCAGTTTGAACTTCAAAAGAATGTTACAAATATGGTAGACTGTTGGATACATGTAACACCGCACATTTGAGTATACAAGGACATCCGAAATGGTTCATATATGTTTTGGGTTACTTCATCTATTTCATTAAAGATTTTAGATTAGATGCTAAGATTCTTTATCAGGCAAGAGCACAATGAACGCAAGGGGCCCATGCATATTTGAGATTTTTATATTAGAATATTGGAGTACGGAGCAACGGCAATTACGAGATCTACCTCATAATTGGCTAATGCCACAAAGGCATATGCCCGAGCTTTGGACCATAAGGAAGCCTGTCTGAACTCTTGGGAGGTTCCAATATCCCACAGTATCTTCAACACATTTACGGATGCTTCAGGGTATGCTTGAGCATCCATCGCACCCCATGTCAAAAGAAGACAGAGGCTGACAATTAAGATAGAACGAAAAAGTTTGAAATGATTGTTCATTTTGGCAATAAATATGGAGAGTATATGAGTACATGCAATACTCATGAATAGAGTAAATGATGAAAAAAGAAGACAGAAGCTAGAAAGAAATGAACAGAACTTTCAAACATGCACCTTCAAATTATACACAACAACTACAATAATAAAACCAATGAAATGCCATAAGTGTGATCTGGGGAGGGTAGTGTGTACGCAAATTTTATCCCTACCTTATGAGGGTGGAGAGGTTCTTTTCGGTAAAAAGGATTAACAAACGGACAATAGCAACAATAATGTAATATGACAATGAAAGCAAATGGCCATGTAATAGCAAAGATCTAGCAATAGGAAAATACAAGGAGTCAACACTACCTGCAAGAATGACACACCATATACCAACAAGGAACTAGGAATAGCAAACTAAGACTAGTACTAAATACTGCTTGTGATACTAGGAAAAACTCCCGACTACCTGTCAACCACAACCCTAATACTTGACCTCCACACCTTCCTATCGAGGGTTATGTCCTCGGTAAGATGAAGTAGTGTTATGCCCTGCCTAATCACCTCTCCCCAGTACTTCTTAGGCCTCCCTCTACCCCTCCTCTGACCCGCCATGGTCAACCTCTCACACCTCTTAACAGGGGCATCGGTGTCTCTCCAGTTCACATGCCCGGACTATCTCAACCTCAATTCCCATAGCTTGTCTTCCAAAGAAGACATACACACCTTGTCCCTAATAACTTCATTCCTAATCTTATCTCTCCTGGTATACCCACATCTATCTCAACATCCTCCTTTCATCTTCTGGACATGAGACTTTTTGACTGGCCAACACTCGGCTCCATACAACATAGCCGGTTTAACTACCGCCCCATAGAACTTGTCGTTAAGACTTGGTGTCTATCACACAAAACACCATATGCGAGTCTTCATTTCATCCATCCCGCTCCAATACGATGAGTAACATCCTCGTCAGTCTCCCCATTACCTTTTATTACAAACCCAAGGTATTTAAAACTCTCTCTCTTGGGAATGACTTGTGTATCAAGCTTCACTTCCACATCAGCTTCATGCGTACTCTAGACAAGTTATACACAAGAAAACTCAAATTTGTGAGTGATCCTACAAGTAATCACAGAGAAAACTTATAACTACCATACAGCAAATATTTGGGTAACTTGTTCATTTCCCAAACCCCACTATCCGGGATTTTACTAGGTCGTTGTTGTTGTTGTTCATTTCCATGAGATATAGCAAAACTAATTATCGGAGTTATCATTCTGAGATTTGATCAGTGGAAACAGATTCTGGATAGTCACTTGATGGTTTACTAAATGTGTGATAACCTTACTTGCCTGTGAGCAACCATGGAGTTTGCTGAGTAGTTTAGCACATGCTTTGCAATCACATCCCAGGCAGAATAAAAATCTGAAACAAGTCATGACATAATTGGTGTCCACGCAAAAACTAGAAGAGAAATTTGAAAAGGATATTGTATGTGAAAAGAAAGAGGGTCAAAAGGCACGCTAGAGTTTATAGGTTGCAAGGATATAGAGAATCAATCAATACCTCTGGACCACATCTAAGGTTTTTATTTTCTCAAAAGAAAGCAATGGAATGACAAATAAAGAAGCAGAATAACACATGTTATCTTCCAAATTCTAATAGGGAAATATTGAGGGAAAACTGCATTCAGTCTTTTCCTAGATCTGTCAACACTACATCTTTGATGAGATCTATCATTCCAACACAACAAAAATAGCTAAAAAGTACCTATCTTTTCCAGCACACAAATTAGATGCATTATAAGTTTATTAACAATAAGACAAGAGGGGTTGCTCTGATGGTAAGCAACCCCCACTTCCAACCGAGAGGTTGTGAGTTCGAGTCTCCCCAAGGGCAAGGTGGGAAGTTCTTGGAGGGAAGGATGCCGGGGGTCTATTTGGAAACAACCTCTCTACCCAAGGGTAGGGGTAAGGTCTGCGTACATACTACCCTCCCCAGACCCCACTAAGTGGGATTATACTGGGTTGTTGTTGTTGTTGTTGTTGTATAAGTTTATAACAATCTTGGAGACGTTGTGTTAACCAGCAAATCTATTTTCTTTTTCATGGGGGAGTATATTTCCAGTTCAAAAAGAAGGCAATCTTTTTTAGTTGCAGACACATCTAGGATGGATCTGGAGGGGTTATGTCAAATTACCAACATCTCTTACGAAATTGACATTTGAAGATATAGCACAAATTTGTAGGTTTACCAATGGCGTCCGCTTCACAGAGGTGGCCAAGGCTTTGGAGACCCAGAGACTGAATTAAGGGGTCTTGTTTCTCGATACAAGCCTGTTAATTGAAAGTTGAAACAATATTATTAAGGAGCATGGAATTACAACGTACTAAATAATCTAACTAGAAGGGCATACCGCAATAGATAAAATAAGGTCCACTCCACGATCAGGATTTCTTCTGCAGATATCACAAATGGAAACAGCCATACTAATGCAGATATCTCTCTGAGAAGCAAACCGAGTAAATCTATCTGCAAGTAGTACTCCCTAGTTTTCACCAGGAGAAGAAAAACAATGACTCTCTGTGCAACATAAGTAATCTAACATACTGATATGGAAACTTCAAAAATTACTATAACTTCATAACTACCTATCAAATTTATCTACCTATCTTCAGTTTGAATCAATCTATTACGAGATAGTTCATGGTTCATCAACATTTATTCAGATAACACAGAGTAACATGTAATTATTCTTCAATCTTAAAAGAAAACTTTGACTGATATATTCATTCTAGTCGGTAATTTTCTGGTGTCATACTACAGTAGCTGCTAAAACTATTCCTTTTTTATAAGATTGGACTATACCATTCCAAGCCACTTTGTCTAAAATTTGATAAAAGAAAACCATGACCAAACCAATAGAAACTCTCGGTCTAGATTTGCAATGAGGAAAAGAGTTCATCCGTTCGCTGATCTGTTAGCTGGCTTATATCTTCAGGGATTTTCCAATCACTTCCTGCATTCGGGTACACAGCACTAGGAGCCTTTCTGTATGATATGTTTTACTTATTAAAAAAGAAAGATTAACAACTCAAGCTGACTAGGTAGAGAATGCAATATATGTTCAAAATTGGGGCCTCAGGAAAAAAAGCTTCTTTATCAGGTAACCAAGTATGCCACAAAGTTAACACCATACAATTAACTTGGCCATGGAAGTATCAAATCATTGAAAAAATACAAGAAGTTGATAGTTATATAGCCAGTATCTTTTTTTTTTTTTTTTTGTGGGAACAAATACTATATAGTCAATATATTTTTTGAGTAACTTAAATAAATTCTTTTAGAAGGGGAACCTTGGAGCAACGGTGAAATTATCTCCATAATGCTTGCATCAGGTAGGTTGTCTACATCACACTCCTTGGGGTGCTGCCCTTTCCCGGACCCTACGTAAATGCTGGATTCCTTGTGCACCGGGCTGCCCTTTTAAATAAACCTTTCTGTTACATTCTGGACATTTAAGACTTTAAGCACATAATGTGGCACCATAGGCACCAGGATAAAACAGTATCAAAGGGCAAATCATCCTCTCCTAGAAAGTAATCTATTCATCAACAGTCCAAAGCTACTGTATAGTTGTCCGAGGCAAAGACATTTGTCTCAGAGGCCCAAGCTCAATACGAGCAAGCAGTGAAAGAAGCACAAATAATGATAGTTATGAAATGATTATAAGGTTGATAATCTTGCCTGCAAGGTCCCAAAGACACGGTCATTGAGCTCCCAGGTCTTGCAAAGTAGACGAATTGCAGTGGCAAATAGAACGCTATAAGGCAAAAAACATACATCAACAGTACTATCAGATAAACTTATGAACAGCATATCCCCCCATATTCAGTAGAATGTATACTATCAGAAACCTTAGATCCTAAACAAGTATGCTAATATCCTATCATTCTCACCAGCTCTAGTAATAAAAGGATATAAATACCAAATAAACTTTGATCGGGAGAAGCACGGCATGTATGCATGTGAGCCACAACCTATCTCTATCACGCTGTGATGTAATCAACTTACTCACGAGTAAACTAGCAGTAAAAAAGTAGGAGTAACACAAGTCAAGACGGTGCAGCTAGCTGTTACCCTACTTATCAAAAGTCACGTACACAGAAAGAAAACTATTAGCTAGATAACTGATGAGTTTCATAACCAATCATTTTATACCCTTAAAAACAACATAGTGAAAATTGACCATAATTCTAAGACCATCAAAGTTCATATGTTTCTCACACAAATAGCTAGTTGCCAATCTTCCACATGAACTGTTTGACATAATGATAAGCATTTACATACAACATTTTTCATGAGAAAGACAACTTATATGCTGAAAGAAAATGATCAATCAATACAACACATATCCATACTCCATAGGCAATAAGATATATCCACCTGCTAAAAACAACAGATATCAAAAGAGAGTCATAGTCAGCATACGGTTTCTTATCATTCTGAAGCATAGGCAACAGTGTCTGAATAATGAGAGGTATGATTGCAGGATGAGACGCAAGTAATGGTAGCATTTCCAGAAGTTTTAGCTGCACATTTTTTGAAACAGAAAAGTGAACATCAGTCCTCCAAACTCCAAAGTAAAACCAAGCAAAAGATCTCCAATGATTCCATTTGAAGTTTCCAAGTAATGAGAAGTCATCCACCAGAAAATACAGAAGATTAATAAACATGGCTAATAAATCTTGACGTACCAGAACTCCATGACAATCAGCACCTGTGTTCGTGGAAAATATATGGTTGTAGAACTGAATGACCAGCAACAAAGGGACACCAAGTATAGGATCCACATTGCTGCTATTAGACAAGATATCAACAGAAGAGCTTCCATATGTTTGATGCGTGAGGAGGACACAGGCAACCGCACTGAATATCATGGGCATATCTGAGGATACAACAGATATTGTAGATTCTTAACCAAATTTTGCAAGTGCAACCTAAATTCAACAGGAAGAGCTTATTAGGAATTAACTGGTCGGAAAAATCTCCTGAGACTGTGAGATGGATAAGGACTTTCTTCTTGCAATAATGTGATGCATGTGGTCGGTTACCAAGGAGCTCCAAGTTTTTGATACATAGTGCTTGTCTTTAATGTAAGTGTCATAACCAGGCACATAATTCGGATAAAAAGAACCAGATAATGGAGATAGGTCCTGAAAAAACCACTCATTAGAGGGGAGTACTTAACATACTTCCAATAGGAGCAGCACTAGCAAAATAATAATATGAAATAAATGCTTCACTTGCCCCTTGACATCACTGAGTCTATGTGACGCTTAAAAATAAGGACAAGAATCTTGCAAAGTTTGATTGATCCATTAATCACTCTATCATTGCTACTCATAGAATGTTATTGGAATAAACTGATGGAATATAGTTCTACCTCTTGCAATTCAAGCGTGAAATTAGCTTTATTCTTTTTCCCTCTTCTTTTGTCTTTTTCTTTTTGCGAGTTTGATATATATATATATATATATATATATACACACACATTTTTTTGGGGTGGTGGGGGGTGTAAGAGGAAGTCTTGTAAGATGATCTAGTAAAAATTGACAAGAAACACATATGTCAATGTCCCTTTCACTTACTAAGCATAGGTGTCATAACTAATACAATCTACACAGTTTAACAACAACAACAACAACAACGACGACCCAGTAAAGTCCCACTAAGTGAGGTCTGGGACACACTTTAACAAAGAATAATAATTTTGAGGTCCATGACAATGAAATAAACCTGAAGCCACAAGTGCTGCAAGAGTCTGAAGACCATGTACTTGGGTGTACTAATGGAAGGAAATTTCATTGCATTTGGCTGTCCGGTCTTTTGTGCAATAAGTAGCTTATTCGAAAGCTTTCCCAAAATATGAAGCAAATCAGTTGCAGCTTGTTTTACTATTTTAGATGGAGAAGAAAGAAGGCTGATAGCAGGGAAGATGAATAAGAGCTCTTCATTCAAATCATATGCATCTCTCCGGACATCATGCTCTGCAAAAGTAGTTTAACAATTTTATTTAGCTAGTAGAGAAAAATAAGCAACACAGATAGGTATTACACAGTAAAGCGTTTGGACATTCTCAAAAGAGAATGTGTTCACAAACTCACTATTTTGCTTTTTGAACTATTTTGCACATCTTTAAACATTCAATTGATAGTGCAAAGACTTGGGGATATCTTCTAGGTTACAAGGATAAGAAATACCATCTTACTACTCAAATATGTATAAAGGAATGCAATTGTAACACTATATATATATCTTTTCCAGAAAATCAACTTATACTAGTAACCATACCATTCTCATATTTCCACTTCAACAGAAATAGGATAAGTTTCAACGCCAAGAACTGTTCGTGTTCAAGTTCAGACTGCACAAGTATCATAAACAAGGACAGCGTAATGGTTGATAATTCAGGCAAAAAACCTAAACCAAGATCTTTTTGCACAATCAATATGCGCCTTCATACTTCTAAAATGTTCTCAACTGAACTCGTGTACTTTGGATTCATAGACAACACAGCATCCAGTAGCTCCACACCACATAACTGAGCTTCGTGAAGCAGCTGCTGGCATTGATGATCACACTTGGAATTAGTAAGTCTAGACCGCAATATAAATCTTAAAAATGTAATAAAATGTAAATTTATATCAAAAATTCAATAAAATTCAAAAAATGGTAAAGAAAAAGGAAAGACCAGTTAATATACCGATCCCATTTCCACCAATTGTCGCAAGACCACCACATATGCATCTACAATGCATTCAAGGCAGTATGAAATATTAGTAAAATCCTGCAAATTAACCACAGGACTTAAGCACTTACATACTGATGGCAAAACTTCTACCAGAAAGCAAGCATCCGTTGGACGAACAGATACTGTGCCGAGAATAAAAAGGAATCAACACATTTCGCATAATAAATTAATACACTTACTTCTGAATTATCCCCAGACCCCACCTGGTCGGAGTATACTGGGTAGTTGTTGTTGTTGTACTTCTGAATTATTGCATGGAAAGAACTTCAAACGCCCAGTTAGGAGCTCAATAATAGGAATGGCCTCCCCAGGAATCAAACAACAAAGTCCAGCTAATGACGATATCAAACTTCTTATAAATGAAGAAACTGATATGGAGGAGGGCATCCTAACAATTGAATGATTCAAGACAGGTACCAAGAATTCACAGGCTTTCACCATTCCTAAATGTTTGTTTTGCACTATAAAAATAATCATTTGTTGCACTAGCTCCGTCTGAACCTCCGTTCGACAAGAAAGAACCTGCCCAGCCATTAAATGATTCGCATCATATTGAGTTTTTTAAGGCAATAAACTCATCAGACACAAATTGCTCAAAAACTGCCAGAATGAGCACGATTGTTACTATTAACAATAGGTTTCTTGCTCAGTCAAAGTTTGATGCGCCACCTTACCATACTACTTCCGTCCCAAATTATGATATGTTATTTCTTTTTTAGTTTGTCCCAAAAAGAATGATACATTTCTATATTGAGAAATAATATTTACCTTTAAACTTCTCATGTTACCCTTAATGCAATGATTTATAACCACACATGTATCTATGACTTGTTTTAGACCACGAAGGCCTGTTTTTCTTTCTAAATTACACAGTCAAAAACACAACATTAATTGGGAAGAAATGAGTAACACCTATCCCGCTTAGTACTTCGGGTATCTATACCTTGTGTAGAATGTATCCTCAAGCACAATTAGGGATCCATTCTAAGCTCTGCGATTAATTGAACTTAGCCCTAGCACAACTCAAAATTTAAAACTGCAAAGGTTCACATTGTATTTAACTGACGTTGTAATTACCTTGACAAATGGATGAGTTTCTGAAGCTAGAAATTGCAGAGAGTTCTTCTGGAACCCTAACCGAGCGAGAAACCCAATGCCTTTGACGAAAAGGTTGACGAAGCGTGAATCTGAACCTTCGAGAGCAGACTGGAGCAGTGGAGCTCCAGTAACCCGCGAGAAATGTCCAATTTGGAGTCTCTGACGAGGCGACATAATTCTCGAACGGATTGATCAAGGACAGAAGCTGAGGTGGAATGAAGACACTGAGTGATAGCGTCTGTTCCAGGGCCGGAGTCGGAGTCCAAGTGCGGCGGAGCCGATCGAAGCTTCTCGAAGATCGAGATGACTGCGAACTTTTGTAGTGATGGTTGAGGGATTCGAATTTTCTCCAGCAGTTGAGTGTAAGAGTCCATTTTTGGCGAAGTCAAAGGATTCGTATAACATGCGAAAGTCCAATGCTAGCATAGATTTTGCAGAACGAAAATTGAGAAGGAAGTCTGGCAGGTAAGTAAAGCAGTAGCGGTATAAATTCTTTGCAAATAACTCAGAATGTAGTAGATGTTACATCCATTAATTTAGGGAAAAAAACATAATTTACCCTCTAAACTTGGGTTAAAATTACTTAGTTTGTTTTAAAGATCAAATACATTCTCCAACTTTAAATAATTGTCATTCTACTCCTGATATTAAAGGTGACTTCTTAAAATGCCTATTTTACTCTCTATAACTTTTATCTCTTATTTTCATTCTTTAATATAATGATTTTTTAAATTTATTTTATCGACTTACCTATAGATAAATTAAAAAGAAAATTTCCAACACCCAAAAAATAAGGATTTATAGTCCAGCATATAGGTTAATGATATTCAATAGTGAAATAAATGAGAAAAATAAAAAATTAGAATAAATAATTTATTCGTATCAATAATTTTATTACTCAATCTATTTACAAAATTAAGAATAAAAGAAAGTGGAAGTTTTATAAATTATACAATACAGGTAATAAAAAAATAATGAGCATAAAATAGGTATAAATTTTATAATGAAGTTGTAAAAACTATTTATATATATTTTACATGAACTTTAATTAAATTTTAGAAAAAAATTAGTAATAACAATCAAACTCAAAACTTATATACGCATAGAAAATAATAAAAATAGTAGAAATTAAAATCTCTCACACGCATTTATTTATAATACTAGTGAATTTAGATTAAATTATATAATAAATATAATATTTTAATTTATGAATATATATTAGCATGAGAAAACTTCTAAATTACATAAATAAATAAAAAGGTATTGCATATATGAAAAGTTAAAAATATCAAGGGTAAAATAGATATTGTGTAAGATGAAAAGATAAAAATAATAATTGTTCTTGGAGGATGAGTTTAATTTTTAGAGTAAAACCACGTAGATGATTTTCATCCTTTACAAGTTGTCTCGAAAAACATTAAATATTTTAATTTTATGTCAATGTCCAAATACTGACATTATTCAAAAGGGACCATGTCTTAGCATGTAGCAAAGCAATCTTTGATTAGGCCAGTTGCAAAGGAGAAAATTTCTCAGGCAATAAATGATATGCCCCATGATAAAGCACCAGGAGTAGATGGCTTCCCAGTTGAATTCTTCACATGATACTGGGACACTGTTGGTGATGATATATATGAAGCAGTGAATGATTTCTTTGCAACAGGAAAACTGCATAAAGGAGTGAGTGCACAGCAGTAACATTGATTCCTAAAATACAAAATTCTACTACTGTTAAAGATTATAAACCCATTGCTTGTTGTACAACCCTCTATAAAATAATCACTAAATTTCTTACAGCAAGGATCAAAAGAGTCATAGGTGGATTGATTGATAATTCACAGTCAGCTTTTATTGAAGGCAGGAGCATAACAGACAACATCCTATTTACCCAGGAATTATTTAAAGGGTACAATAGGAAAGGAGTATCCCCTAGGTGTGTATTAAAAGTTGACTTGAGGAAGGCATATGACACAGTGGAGTGGTGTTTTATTGAGAGATTATTGCTGGACATGGGTTTCCCCTACAAGTTTACAAGCTGGATAATGGAATGCATATATTTTGTCACATATTCATTAAGTCTCAATGGAGGGCCAACAGCTCCTTTTAAAGAAAAAAAGAGGTATAAGGCAGGGAGACCCAATGTCCCAATACCTCTTTGTCATAGTTATGGAGTACTTGCACAAGGAACTCAAGCATATGATGGAAAGGAAGGACTTCAAATTTCATTATAGGTGCAAGAAGTTGGGAGTGGCTCGTATATGCTTTGCTGATGATCCCATACTATTCTGCAAGGCTGATACCCAATCTGTAAGACTTTTAAAACAGACTCTCCAAAAATTTACTGAAACATCAGGACTTCAAGCAAATGCAGACAAAAGTGCAGTCTATATATCAGGGGTATCAAACTGGCTCAAGGAGGAAATCTTGCATGAACTGGACTTCCCTAAAGGCTCTCTACCGTTCACATATCTTGGTGTACCTTTAGACTCCAAAAAATTATCAGTTACACATCGCTGGCCAATAGTAGAGAAGATAACATAGAAACTAACTGCTGGACATCAAGATTTCTATCTTATGCAGGTAGGCTCCAGTTGATCAAGTCAGTATTATTTGGCATGCAATCTTGCTGGTCTCAAATCTTCCTGCTGCCTAAAAAGGTAATGAAGATGATCGAGGCAATATGCAGATCCTTTTTGTGGACTGGTGCATCAAATGTGTCAAGGAAGGCATTAGTAGCATGGGAAACTATATGCCTACCATATAGTGCTGGTGGCCTAAATGTATTTAATCTGCCACACTGGAATAAGGCAGATGTTGCAAAGCATCTGTGAGCAGTAACATATGAAGAAGGACAGCTTATGGATCAAATGGATGCACACATATTACATAAAAAACAATACTGTAGATGATGTACCTACTCCTACAAGAGCTGCCCGGGCTGTGATGAAGATCTTTGAGACAAGATCAATGATAAAAATATACAGGGTATACAGGGAAATCTGAAATGCAGATTGATCCAACTACATAGGGGTGAACTGTTTAGCATTAAAAAACTCTACAGAATGCAACTCCCTCAATTCCCCAGAGTACACTGGAAAAGCATTATTCTGCAGATAAAACTACACCCAAGATTCAAATTTATCGTTGGCTAGCTTTGCATAGAAGACTGGCAATAATGAAGAGGCTATTGCAACTTGGAATACAGATTCCAAAACAATGATGCAGGCAAGTAGACAAACCTTTTGTACATCTATTTTTTGCTTGCCCGACATCTTGGGAGCTATGAAATAGACTGCTATTATGGCTGAAACACTAGATGCCCATTTGTGACTGGAACAGTGAAGTAGAATGGGTTAGCAAAATTGCAAAAATGAGATATGGACATGCTGAAATAACCACCAGTGTGTTTGGGATGTTAGTATACTTTCTACGGAGAGAAAGAAACAATATTAGGTTCCAAGGCGGAAGAATCATTATCAATGATATATGCAAAGAGATAGCAGTTCACATACATATACAAGGGACCTCTTTTAAACACTGGAAGGATGTTTTGCGAATATTGGATCACTACCCTTAGATAAGGAATTGAAGTAATTTGTATGAGTTGAATTGATGTATATATAGCGTATGGTAGTGAATCCCTATAGACTGGTCGAGAGCAGTAGCTGGTCAGCTGCTACCGGATTTCTGTAATGGTTTTTTTTCCTTTGATGAAATGAAACTTACTATTTTCAAAAAAAAAAATCTAATTTTTACGGTAATCCTTTACTCCTATTGTTTTTCCTAAATGTAAAACTGAATTTATTTAATCCTAAATGGTCAAAACCGGCTCCCATTTGTCAAGAAGAAAAATGCATAGGTTAACCATTTGCGTAAAGACATTGTGAACACCTAATTTTTTATTACACCTAAATTTTATACTAGTTTAGTATAAAAATTTCTTTTACGTCTAATTTTAATATTTTAAAACTTTTATCTTACTCTTAATAGGTTTTATTTTGGAAAAAATAATATACTAACTATATATTCACATTCTTAGAGTATAAGTCTTACTCCTAGTTTTGAATAAAAAAAATAAAAAAATCTAATTAAAATTTTAAATGTAAGCTATAGTATTTTTCTTAGTATAATTTAAACTATAATGTAAATATTTAATTTTATTATTTATATAATATTTAAGTATAAAGTAGCTAACTAATATTTTTAACTATGCATTTTACTTTCTAATTCTTCATTAATAAAGAATAAGTAAAAGTCATTAAACAAAAAGAAAAAAAGCAACCAAAAAAAAACGAACGAAAAGCAAAGCAAAACTTAATAATATAACAAAAAAAGGATAAATCTTGAAAGATTCAAAAAAATAATAATTATCCTAACTACTCAGTATGATCTTCTCAACTTCATTCTCTCATTCCAATTCTAACTCTGACTCTTTTACATATCATTTATATTTTCTTTATAAAAGGGATACATATCACAAACTAAAAAAAAATGAGGAGAAGAACGAAAAAGAAAAGCGGCCAAAATGTAAACAAAACAAAAAAAGGCAAAAGAAAGAAACGGAAAAAAGAACAGAAGGGAGAGAAAGGAGGAAGTAAAAAAGGAACGAAAAAACAAAGAAGAAACAAAATAAAATAACGAAAAGGTTGAACGTGAAAGAAAGAAAAAGAATTTTAGAGACATAGTTCACGATTTCGTTCGCGATTTTGAGTTCAAAGTTATGGAAAAGTTAGCCTTGCTAGTTTTGGAAATAAGTATATTATAGCTATAATTTTATTATAAAGAAGCTTCACATTACATGTTTTCTTCTAAATATTTTATTTAATCCATTTTAATTTGTTTGTTGGAGCATAAACTGTAAATTGCTATATTATAAGAATTAAGATATATTATGAAGTTGTTTTTTTTTGGTAATTAAACTTTGTATTAATCACCAAAGTGGTTGCCATACAAATCCATACCGCAGCTTTATACTCAGCTGCCTATCAAAAAATGAACAAAATGACTAACCTATACTGTCCAAAAGTTCAGCATTATAATAAGCAATGCTGAAGGTGTACTCTTAGTCTAGGAGGAGCTCTAACATTACAAGTATAAGCAATGCATCTAAGGAGTTTGTCACTGTTACAGAAGGTGTTTCCAAATATTCTCGCATTCCTTTCTAGCCATAGGACATAGAACATTTCTGTCAAGGTCATTTTGACTATATGAGCTCGAGGAGATTTCCCTTTAGCCTGCTCAATGAACCAGTTGACAAATTGAGACCAGCTCTGTCCAGTAGGTTGTTTAGCTCCAATCCATTGCAATGTGTGATATCTCAGCTGGGATGCAAAGGTGCAGTCCAGGAATAAGTGATCTCTGGTTTCCACAGTTAGTTGACACATAACACAGGTGTCTTCCACATTCAGGCTCCATTTAATCAACTATCTTTGGTAGGTAGTCTGTCTTGTAATAGCAGCCACAGGTTGAAGATTGCTTTAGATCGAGCAGCATTCTGCATTGTTAAGTTCTTCCAAAGGACTCTAGGTGCCTCTCCAATCTGTTGTAGATAGAGCATTCTAATAGTGCAATCAGGTTTATGCAACAGTTGGTGTTGTTGCAATAGCACAGTGCCTTCAATGATCTTCCGGACCATCCAACTAGCTTGTTTAGGCACAGTGATGGTCTCCAACTGTTTATGTTTGATATAAACTGTGTGAATCCATTTCACCCATAATGCATCCTTCTTGTGTGCCAGATCCAACCGAGTTTAGCAACAACAGCCTTGTTCTACAGTAAGAGACTGGTCAAGTTTAATCCTCCAGCAGACTTTGGCAGACAGATTTTTTCCCAAGCCACATATGCTTTCCTTGTTACATTAACTGAGCAAGACCATATGTAGGATCTACATATTGCTTCGAGCAGTTTTATAACTTTGGAAGGTATGAGGAAGAGTTGAGCCCAATAAGCTTAAATACCAAAGATTACTGATTGCACCAACTGGATTCTACCAGCATATGATAGTTGCCTAGCAGTCCAGGATGTAATCCTGACAATAATCTTGTCGACCAGTGGTTGCCATTGAAAACAGTCAGCTTCTTGGTAGCCAAAGGTACTCCCAAGTATTTAAAGGGTAGTTCTCCACGTACATATCCAAGATGATCAATAATTTGCTGTTGATCCCCAGGATTTACCCCTCCAAAATAGACAACACTCTTATGCAAGTTGGCTTTCGTACCAGAGGCTGCAGTGAAATGAGAGAAATATGTAAACATGGTACTTACAGACTGAGGTTCTCCTTTGACAAACAGCAATAGGTCATCAGCAAAGCTTAGATGAGTTATTCCCAGTTTTTTACAACCAGGATGAAATGTGAAGCCTTTAGCTTGCCTAAGCTCTACCAGTGATCGACTAAGGTATTCCATCACAATAGCAAACAGAAATGGAGATATGGGATCCCCTTGTCTCAAACCTTTGGCTGCTTGAAAAGGTTCTGTTGTTTCTCCATTAACAACCACTGAATAGCTGACAGTTTGGACACACTCCATGATCCATCTTGTAAATCTGGTAGGAAAATCCAGAGCTTCCATAACCTGCTGCAAAAAACACCATTCGACTGAATCATAAGCTTTCTGTAGGTCAATTTTGATCATACATCTGGGAGATATATGTGACCCAGAGTAATGCTTTATTAATTCATGTGCTAGAATGACATTATCTGCAATTCTCCTTCCTGGGATGAATCCTGCTTGCGCATTACAGATGATACTGCTCATGACCTTCTGGAGTCTGTTGGCCAAATGATTTTGTATAAAACTGAACAGCAAGCTATGGTCGAAACTCTTTGACTGTTTGAGGATTGGACACCTTGGGAATTAAAGTGAGGGTGGCACAGTTTGTTGGTCTATGCATTTTGTTGGTTTCAAAAAAATTCTTGACTGCTTGCAGTACCTGTTTCCCAATGATAGGCCAAGCGTGCTTAAAGAACATGGCATTGTACCCATCTATCCCTGGAGCTTTATCATTACCAATCGCCTTTAAGCTGTTTAGAATCATTGTGTCACTGATGTTGGCAGCTAGTTCCATCCTCTGGTGATGTGATAGGCTAGGACCATTGCTCATATACAATTTGTTAACAGCTGGGAGGGAAGTGGTTGTTGTCCCCATGAGTGATTTATAAAAATCCTTAATCTCCTTCTTTAGGTCAGTTGGATCAGTTACCTTCAACCCTCCTTATGTGATCAGTTCAGTAATCCTCTTATACTGGTTTCTCTCCTTCATTACTGCTGAGAAGTATTTGTTGTTTGAGTCTCCAAGTTGGATCCATCTGGCTCTAGATTTTTGTTGTAATGCTGATTCTTCAATCAAAGACCATTTTTCTAATTGCTGCACCAGTTCCTTTTCTCTAATCTGTAAGGCATCTGTATAGGACACAGTCATCTGGTGTTGGACATCTTCCAGTTCCTTTCTGCTAATCTCAATCTTCTGCGTAATATTCTTAAAATCTCTAGTATTTGGAGACTTTAAGGCTGGTTTGAGGGATTTGAGATTGTTCCACACCCCTTGAAGGGTACACTGAGCATTGCCTTTCCAGTTATCTTTGATCAGAAGTTGGAAATCCTTATGTCCATGCAATGTAGAACCTGAATGGTGTCTTCCTGCTATTGTTATCTTCTGCCAGGGTTAACAACACGGGGTTATGATCAGAGATAAGTGGCACCATATACAGTGTGTACATGGCTCCACTTTATCATCCACTCATAATTGCCAAACACCCTATCCAGTCTACTGCACACTCTATCATTGCCACTTTGTTTATTGGTCCAGGTAAAGTAGTCCCCTTTCCATGGTAGTTCAGCCAGACCAGTCTGCTGTATGCAATTGTTAAAATCTACAGTCTCCACTTGCTTAACTTGGTGACCAGATTGTCTATCATTACTAGACATAATGGCATTGAAATCTCCTGCAATTAGCCAGGGGTCAGTAATAACAGCAGCAAGGTTCTGAATTGTCTTCCGCAATGTCCTCCTTTGATCAATGTCATTGAAGCCATATACCACTGTGAGGCAACAGATAATTCCACCAGTGAGGGTCCTAACAGTGCAATGAATGAATTGAGCTTCCTCTTGTAAACCAGTGATCAAAATTTTTGTAGGATCCCATAGGATCCATATTCTACCATTCACTGCTCCCCTGTAGTTAGTTAGTACACTCCAATTAGGCAACAAGAAATTAGATATTCTCTCTGCATTCTTCTGTTTAACCTTTGTCTCTACCAGACCAACAAGGTCAAACTTATTGGTTCTAAAGTATGCTTTGGCTTCCTTCTGTTTGTACCTTTTATTTACACCCCTAATATTCCAAAATAACCACTTCATTGATTATAGCTGGTTCCCCCTTCATCCAGGGGGTGATCTGCCCAACTCACTGACCCAACTTCAAATCTGTTAGACATCACAATAGGGGATAGTGGTGGAAAGTTTGTGATGTTAAACACTGGAGAAACCTGTGTATCGACACATTTCTGTTTATTCAAAGCTTCACCTAGATCCGCATGGGGACTTGGTTCCTTTGGAAGGTTTGGTTGCTGAATTTGAGACTCCTGGTTACTCTGGGCCACAGGAGCTGGAGCTTTAGCTCTCCATTCCTGTGTCACCTTGCTCTTCTGTAAGGGATTGGGTTGAGCAGCTTTGGCCAAATAATTGTGTCCCACCATAAGGCATTTCTCACAATATGATGGTTTCCAATCGTAGGTCACATATTGCATAAATCTCTTCCCATTTGGATCCAGTAGTTCAATCTCACTAGGTAGTTTTTTTGATACATTCACCTCAATGAGCATACGAGCATATGAGATTCTAGTTTGCTTAGTCGTACATTCATCAGCAAAGATGGGCTTACCCAACACACTTGCAATCCTACTCAAAGACCTACTGCCCCAACAGGACATAGGCAGGTTAGGGAACTTGATCCACAGGGGAATTTCCGTAGGGAAAGCAGCTTTAAAATCAAAATCAGCAGACCACTGTTTCAAGATCATAGGTCTGTTGGCAATAGAGTATGGTCCTCCACACAGTATTTCTTTGGCATCATCCAGGGAATGAAATTTGACAATATAATAGCCCTCATCATGGTAAAAGAGATCAGGTTCAGGCACATGAGATCAGTGTATGTTTATAAACATTTTCATAGCATTGTACCCTAGTCCATTTCCTATAACAAATACAACTAGGGCACACTTCCATTTTCCTTTTTCCTCTTCCACTTCATCCTTAACCAGCTGACCAACTGGTTTACCATTAATGAGTGTTGTGGGAATATACTCCAGAGACATACCATTAGCAGCAAGGCGATTCCTCTGAAATAGGCTAGCCCACCCTTTGGGTGCTTCAATTTTTGTCCCCTCGTCTACAATGGGCTTTGGCACATCTGGTTGTGGAGGTTGATGCATGTGGTCGATACCCTTATTTTCTTGCACTATCGGAGCTATCGCCGGTACATTTTTAGGATCTGGACTGCTATCGGCGTTACCAGCAAGTGTTGCAAGCTCAGGAACTTCAGTTGACTCTGAATCTGCAGTTGCATAAGGCAATGGAATAGTGTCAACACTGTGTTGCAATGGAACAGTGTTAACACTATTATGCAATGGAACAGAGTTGGTTGGGTTTTCAGCACATAGTGGTTGCGTATCGTTGGGGATAACCCGGTCTATGAGTGCCAGAGGAACTTTCCGAGGTCGGCCTCTCCCTCTCGCCATGGAAACACCATCGGCGCACGTTAACTAACGTACGCTGAGGCAGGCAGAGAAGACGAAGCAATGTAACAGTAAAGTTATATTATGAAGTTGTTGTGTTGCTATAGTATACATCTCATTTATTATTGAAGTGCTATTTGAGTTTTTATTTTTCTCTTAATCCTTGTTATGTATTTTAAAGATTATTCCTTGAATCCTGAGTACATAAGTATTTTTCTGAACTTATTTACTGTTTTGGCTAAAATATTATTTTAAAATTTTGATATTATAATAATATTATTATTAAATGGGTAAGAATAATTCAAACAATAAAGTTACATCATATACCATAAAAATTATTAATAAGAAATATTGAACCTAAATATTAATTCCATCATGAATTTTTACTTTTAAGTTTATTAATTTATGGAAATATCACTTATAAAAATAATAATAATAAAAAGTTTACTTACTTTAAAAAGTTCATGTAAAATCCTTATATAGTATGTTTTGGATTTTGAGTTTATCTGATTTTTCTTTTTTTATGTTATTTTGAATTTTTTATTTTATTAGATTTTTGCATTAAAAAAATCACAAGTCACACATTTTAATGTAAAGTGTGATATTTTTATCGATAAGTTTTTTTAATTTTATGTTGACCTCTTTTTTTTAATGTGACTAATAAAAAATATTTTATTTGATTCAATTTGTAATGTAGTTTCTTTTTTCTTCTTTTTTCTTTTATTTTATCATACTTAAATTATGATTTAGAATTGTTGAAATATTTATTCTTTTATTTATGTGTGATATTGATGTAAGAAATGGATTTATGGGAAAATTCAATTTATTAAGACATTTCAAAAATTGTATATAAAAAATAATTAGGAAAAGGTAAAATGATTCATGAACTAATAATTCAAGATTGGTTCAAATAATAAAAATATACGATTATATATTTCTAATTTTAAAAAGACAAAATAAGTAACATATTATAAAATATACTATTAGTTGATGTGTTCATACCCGAACCTTAAATTAATACGCTTAAATAATAAAAAAATTAATGTGCACATTCCGCCCACTATAATTAAAAAACTCCCAAGATGCCACGTAGCAGCTTAAGATTATATTATAACAAAGCAACCCACTATGATTAAAAAACTCCCAACATGCCACGTAGCAGCTTAAGCTTATATCATAAGAAAGCAAGTAGGAAGGAGCAAAAGCTGGTCCACCTTCTCTCCTCCGTTACAACATAGGTCGGTCCAATCCCGGATGAAAATATTCCTAAACTGAAGTCAAAGGAGGATTACAACATAGGTCGTTTTCTCGATATCTTTTTAATTTAAAATAATTATATTATAACTATATGTACATTTCGTGCTTTAATTTAATATTTAGTTTTAAAGAAGTATTTTGTGTGCGTATCACATCAATCAAAATAATTAATAAAAATATAATAAATTAAGTGAAAATGATATTTTTTGTTTTTCGGTTTAAAATAGGAAACTAAAATTACAGACTTCAACCTCGACTAAATAAAAAATGAAACGACCCAGGAATAAATAAACCAACACCATTACATCATAGGAGTATAAACTAAAGCATAAGACACAGAGAGTACTATACTAGCAGAAAGCGCAAGAGAATTAACATGCCCAAAAAATGCATGTTCAACAATAACATATAGTCGTAATTAATAGGATGATCAAGTAGTCCTGCCGCCTTCTTTCCCTTCATGTGCTATGCTCTGAACTGTTTGTCCCACATCCTTAGTCTTCTGTCCTAGTTGCACTGCAGCATCTTGCATGCGTCTCTTCATCGCATCCAAATTCTCTGGGACAGACTTACCTGTTGCAAATACAAATAACTAGTAAATAAATGTGTGCAATCTAGTTTAACACACTTCAATATAGTACTACTAGTATCTAATAATACAAGCAACTATTTCTACATGTTAAATATAAAAATATACAAATTATAAATACTTTTTCGCTACCAGATATAAATAGTTCTTTGCGCTTCCTATAAGTAATCATAGACCCAGATTCATGTCTACCTTTTAAAGTGGACCAGCAAAAAGCCATACGGTACAAATAATCCCATTGCTCGAATTTGAACTACTCTTTAAATTAAGGCAAATGATTCTGTTCATTCAGTCCCTTTAGCTCACTGTTGGACTAAATTTGTCTGGAAGAAAAAGAAAAAGGGGATATTTCTACTGTATAACTGCCCTCCAAAAAATAGAGGGCAAATATATAATTTATGTAAAATTTACGTAAATTGAGTCTGACTAGCATATGTTGTTTGGCCGAGCGGTCAAATTTGTAAGAAAATGCATCTAATAACTAGTTTAAATGCTAAATGTAGCCCATTCGCCTCAAAAGGAACTCATCGTGGGGCAAAATTTAGGCAATTGGAGTAACGTATAACAGAATTTAAAGAGAGTACAGTAAAAGTAGGGTTTTTTTCCAATTTTAGCCCACACCAGAAATTATATTTATAAATTTTATATAATTTTGTATATAAAATAAAGAAGGTATATATATATATATATATATATATATATATATATATATATACTATTATTTTGAGAGGGATTTTCTCGTAAAAGCAAATAATTGATCCCATTATATACCTTGCCTAAAGTAATTGAGAATCGAAGAGAGAGATGAGAGGCCAGTAACACCAAAAGCACCAGAAGTCAAGAAACCAGCAACAGCAAGGGCAACAGTGAGAACAGCAGGTACAAGAACTGGGCTAAAGAGGAGAAAAACAGGGGTGGCAACAGCAAACCCAATTAAACTGCCTATAAAGGTAATGCCAGCTAGGCAGAAAAGGGTCCCACCAACAGGAAGAAGAGTTACAATTGCTAGTACTTGTGTAGCTGAAGGACCTCTTTGAGGGAGAAGACTTTTAATCATACCACCAGCTTCATGAGTTGTACGGTGTGGGTGCACTTGAATTTGGTGTGGGTATTGGTGAGTTTGAATCGGGCCATGTGTGTGACGGTCACCCATATTTTGTAAGTATTGACTTCTTTTCTAAGTGTTAAATGATGGTGAAAGTGAAAAGGATGAGGTTTTCAAGAGAAAGGGAGGTGTTGTTTTAAAGGGGAAGTGAGGGTGCAACGTGTTGGAATGCATGTGAAGTAAGAGTGCATGAGGAACAAGTAAGCAATTGCAGGAAGGGCATCTGTGTCTTTTCCCCCTATTGTTGGATTTTGAAATTTAACTGGTCCTACTCCTCCAATAGGGCCCAAACAGAATCGGTCAAACCATGTCAATACATCAATTTCTTGTAGTCCGTTTGTTTCAAATGAGGTAGTTTGGTCGTTACGAGGGGCCGACTCAGATTTTGAGCGCGACGGAAGTATTATTATATGCTAATTATTAATAATAAAATTTGACGTGCACCTAAATATTAACTAATAACAATACAATTTGGTATTTAAAAATTTAATAATTATAATCGATACCTTATTATCTAAGTATTAAAAAAAGTTCTAGAGAAAGAAAAAATATTGAACAAAGAGATTTTTCGCAAAATAAATATCACAGGAAGAAAAGGTGTATGATTTAAGTCTATTTTAAACTTTAAAATTTCTAGTTTTTTCTCAATTAAAAATGAGTCAATAATTAAAAGCGTGTTCAAACTTTAAAATTATCAATAATTTGTACAAAAAAATTAATATTATGAGTGAATTAGTTGTTAAGTAATTGAAAAAGAGTCTCAAACTCTCAATTGACACTGTAGAACCAAAGTTGACGATGCCCACTACTTTATCAAAGTGTTTGTTAAAGGAGATTGTGACATAAAGTATTTATATTTTTTTATTCGTGGAGCAGTAAATTGCAATTTGAGATTTTTTATTTAAAGGGTAAAATTCACAAAAAGAAAAATAAAATTAATTAAGTTGACAAGTATATACTAGTACTAAACTAAACGGATTTTACAAAAAAGATAAAAATAAAATAAAATAAACCAGTTTACTATTAAATTATGTTGAATTCAAATAGTAAAACAGAAAGAATGAGTAAAAGCTAAACATAAATTTCGAATCCACATCAACCCTTAAAGGGAGGAACTAAAGCACTCTACTCAATCATTCCTCCGATCAAACTTTTGTGTTTGGGGGCACATGTAAATTATTTAAGCGATCCCAACTATATTTATAGATATAATATATATAATTTTTGTCGAAATTAACGAAGTTTTATGACCCCTCAAGAAGCAAGGTAGGTCCGTCTCTGCTTGTTGTATAGTTTAAGAGAAAAGAAAAATTTGTAGACTTAAATGTTTAAGGTATAAAAAGTTAAAGGGGTTATAATATTTGTGTGGTTGTACAAACTTCTTATTAAAAGAAAAATGAATAAATAAAAATTTTAAAATTAAATTATTTTTATTATATAAATATATTATTCTTTTACAGACCAATAAAAAATATATCATTTAAATTAAAACAGGGAAATAGAATTTTCTTTTCAATTTGACACTTTGAACACAATTTGATGACTAAGGATTATAATTATATGCATTAATCACAATAAAAGATGCCATAATTGAGTTACTTAAAATTTAAGTATAATTCTTTTTAGGGAATCAATAATTTAATAAAATAAAACGTAAACTAAAATGATAGTAATTCTTTTAAGTTATTGTATATAATTTAAATCCAACAATATACTGTAGTAATTTTTTAGGGTTTTTTTCTCTTTAAAAGTAAAATAATTTCCTACAATCATTAAAATAGTGTGAGCAAAAGCTCAACCAAGGCGTTTTGGTTTAGATATTTTTTATATTCTACCATGTGTTATTTTGTTTAAATCGTATTTTTTTTTGGGAGAAATTCAAAAGTAATAAGATTTACAAGTAGTCATTCGAAAATAGCTACATTTTCAAAAGTAATCTAAATGTAATCACTTTTTATATAGAGATAAATTTAATTAAAAATACTGAATTCGAAAACTATTCCAGCATAATATACTGGACTTCCGGTATAATATACCGGTCCAGTATAATATGCTGGAAGTTCATACATAAGTGCTTCAATTTTCAATATATTATGCTGATACTTTTCGCGTATTGGATTTCCGGCATAATATTCTGGAAGTTCATACATAGATGCATTTTCTTCAGTATATTATGTTGGACCGGTCTCTACTGCAATAAAATAGTGGTTATTTTATTGACTTTCCAAATGCTACCTATTTTTTAATGACTAGTTTGAAAAATGGCTTGCCCCTGCTATTTTAACTAAAAATTTTTGGCTGATGTATTATTTTCGAGAAATTTTTATAAACCACCATCTTTTTGTAGTAATTAGTCATCTATAGATACAATTTGCTATATTACGGATTATAGATACATTTTATGTGGTTATAAGATATATTTGATATAGTTAAGCTATTGTATTCATGAATACACTAGCGAAAATAGGCATGAATTAGTCAAGTCCAGCTAATCAGTTGTTGTATTCGAGTGTATTTATGGAGTGAAACATGAGATTATAATTGGAAAGATTATTGTATTCGACTGTATCCACGGTGTAAAAAAGGGATTACACTATTTTTAATAAGGAAAGTGAATCAATTAACATAATAGAATCATAATATAACTCAACAAACTCAGTTATAACACACAAATTTTATATTTTCAGTTATAAAAAAGATCCTCGACCAAAAGATACTCCAAAATATAGCAATCTTCAGAAAAATTACATAATACATATGAAAACATAAATTATATTAATTAAAAAATATATGAATACATTCATGCCATATAGCGAGATAGGAAATACAATGTAATACATAAAATACAAAGAGTACATTGAAATATAATGAAACAACACAGTTAATACAGTGAAACACATGGAACAAAACGAGATACATTGAATTACAATAAAAAAAGACAATGAATACAATGAAATTTTGGGAAACACATTGAAACATATTAACGGAAAATCAAGTTGATCATCCCCAGACTCCATCGTCTTTGTTCAAGAACAAAACCTAATTTCTGGCGAATCTTCCTCATTGTGCCATCGGAATCACGTTCGCTTTCTGATGGATCCAAAGGCAGTGAGTTTTCACACGATTTAATGGCGGCACTGGCACGAAAATGAGCTTGCCGGAAAGCGGAATGTGATGCCGTGAATAACGGCTGTTGTACGTTGTTGTTCGAGAAGAGTGGAATTGGCGATTGAACCAGGTTAAGGAATGAGGCTCGAAAATATATATATATATATATATATATATATATATATATATATATATATATATATATATATATATATATATATATATATGCCATTTTGACCAATTCATTAGAGGCTTAACTACATGAGCCATCTCTATTGCAACTGTGTTGGCTTTCCAGTGAGAAGAGATGTCTTGAAAAGCTTTATTCATGAGCTTATTTAGAGATGGGGAAGAGAATGGAATATCAAAGTAGAGAGAAAGAAAATTGTGTAACTGATTAGCGTATTTAGTGGTTTAGTGATAGGAGGTAGCCAAAAATTAAATATTTTCCTATAAACCTTAAAAGGTATCTATAGAATATATATTTTTAAATGATATTTATTTAAAATAGATAAGATATTAATCTTTGCTAGGATGTAAATGTCCGTTCTTCTTATTGGGCCTAAGCCCATCTCTATTTTGTTTCACACTTGGACTGTCATTTTTCTGGTCTCTCTTTAGTTTTTTTCTTCTTCTTGTTGTTTGTAATCTAAATTCATATGCTCCCTAGAGGAGCATGAGAAAATTAACAAGGCAGCAGTAGTTTAGGATCACTGAGGTTAGAACCCAAGCATGTATTTGTAACTCCCACCTTCCCAATATACTTGGCAGTTGCACGTTATGCTTATTAACAGTCAAATGATGTGAACTTTGACAAAAAAATTGACATATATCTTTTACCATATTGATGTAAGGAGAATTGTAAGTTATATAATTTCTTATATACTTTTTGAATATCTAAAAAATTATAATTTCTTGGCTACATTCCCATTGTAGTGCTCTTTAGATGCAATCCCATTTGTCTTTATATTTTTCCACATGAAGCTTAGCTGCTAAAAAAATGTATATCAAGTGCCAACAACATCTGTCGACATTTTTGTCCCAAGGATATAGAGAAGATTAGAATGTTGTTTGTAACTCACCGTTTAGTGACCAGATCCTTTAAGCGTTTGGTCAACATCGGTCGACATTTTTGTCCCAAGGACATAGAGAAGATTAGAATGTTGTTTGTAACTCACCGTTTAGTGACCAGATCCTTTAAGCGTTTGGTTTCTTTATATAAATAGTCAGTCATATTCAATATATAATTTTGTAATTATATACATCGATTATACATATACTATAGCCATCCCCACTCACTTTTTGCTTGTAGTACAGTGGTTATTTTTATATTTTTTTCTTAAGATTTTGTAACCGTCCCCGGCTATACCTATCATAGGACCATTACGAGAGGTAAAATGCCCATAGACAAGATGTCAAATGGATGAATTGAGCTGATTTTGAAATGGTTAAAATGAGCTGAATCAATAAATTGGCGGATCAATTGATTTGGGCTCAATTAAAGGCGAAAAGGAGTTCCACTAGGACAAAAAGGCAAGAAAGACGGAAGAAAAGTGAAAACGAAAGGGCTGAAAGCTACGGATTTGTGATACTAGTCTAAAATGAAGTTAACTGGTGAGGGGCCTTTAACTCGTCAAATCAATCAAATATGGAAGTTCAGTTTGGGCTACAATTCTGAAGTCCAAGTCCAGATAAGAGGTGGTTGTTTGGGCCCACTAAAGTAGTAAATTTTCCCAAAATTCCGTCGACCCACATGCTGGGCCCTTTCTTTTTCATTCATTGGTCTATAGTTGCACGTCGGAAGTAAATTGTTCTCTGTCAAAGAGGCTCAAACTCAAATTCTCTGCTTAATGATAGAATAGTATTTACCATAATGCCACTTTACTGCAACCTTTAATTTGGGACGGAGTTAGAACATATTACACGGGTTCGATTGAATCTAATAGTTTTTGTTTAAAATTTTTATTTGTTTTTAAAAAATTATTAAATATATATTTTATTAATTTAGAACCTAATAACTTAAACAAACAAGATTTTCGAACTCATAAACTTCAAATTCTATCTCCGACTTTGCCTTTACTAGTACATGTTGGTCCCTTATTGAGTCTATTGACGAAGGTCAACCACGCATGCTCGTTGTCGATAAAGGAGACTTCATCCATTGATATGAAATAATTCAATTCAATAAAACACCATTATATAATTAATATGTATCCAAAACGTATCAGTAGCCCAGACGCTACAATTTTAACTACAGGGCATGAGTTCAAATCTTCCTAGTATGACCCTCTTTTAGTTTTGGAAAGTTATACAATATTTTATATTCATTCTGTTTTCATACTACTTTTGACAACTTTCAAACTTATAAATTCATTATTTACAAAAAAAAAAAAACATGCATGGAACGTTGATGTAATACTTCATCTTTTTTTAGCAGCTAGTACTACTTGAATATTAAAAAATAAGACTACGTACACGCAAGGCGTAGTGAAAAGAAAATGAAGCTACATATAAAATGTAGTGATACTCTTAACAGCGAGACCTTTTAGAAAAAAAAAATCGTACAAACTCGTCCAAGATGGACAATATCATATTGTGGTAAGAGGATTTTGGACTTTGTATCTGGTCAAACACGGCTAGAAAAGAAAAACGAAATGAATAAAGTATGTACCGTCTTTATGTATAGAGTTTCAAAATATTTAAATTCACATGTACAAAAAGTCAAGTGTTTTGGCTTTTTCTTTTTAAATTTTTGATATGGTATCACACACTATTTTTGGGATCCAACTAATTCGAATTCGCTTCGAAAATTAAATTTTCCCGTCAAAGGTCATTGCCGAGGTGTATGTACTTCATCTTTAAGAAGATATTTCGGATTGGGGCCCTCATAATCGAATTACAAATTTAGTTAATTATAGAAAAATATGATAAGTAACTCTAAAATAATTAATCATGAGATAATTTATTTTTCGATTAAATGATTTTAATGCAACGAATGGATGGCAGCGTGGTAGGGATAAACCTGAAATGGACAAGCGGATCTTTGGACGGTTAGTAGGGGCCTCTAAACAGGAGAAATTGGATGACGGATTCTTGAATTGTAAAAGATTGAATATTGAAAGACCTTTCATTTTGCTTTATATCGCAAGGCAGCAGGGGGTCACTTTTTTCAATTCTATATTACGTGCGCGTGCACCTGAATTTTCCTTTTGCATGACAAAGAACGACATATATCGCATATTTTGATTGTCAATCGAAATATATATATATATATATATATATATATATATATATATATATATATATATATATATATAATAGAGACTGATATATAGCTCTTCCTATGTATTTTCCCTGTAGATATATAGTATCTACGCTAAATTGTTAAGTTTTTGCTAAAAGTACTTGTCATTTTAGACACACCAACCAAGAATGACAGAATACTTGCTCATATGGTCTTCAGACATTTAGTAGGCGTTTGGAAATAAGAAATGTAAAAAAAAAATTAAAAAGAAAAATAATATTTAAAAATTAGAGTTGTGTTTAAAATTTTGGGTTATTTTTGAAGTTTTGTAAGTGATCTGAGTGAAAATTTCGAAAAATAATTTTTTTGCTAGTGTTTGGCCATAGAGCCCAAATTTATTTTGAAAAATCTGATTTGGGTGAAGTTTGGTTTGAAGATGACAATGTGTTTGGACATACATTTTCAAAATATATTTTCCACCTTTATTATGGAAAAACATGTATATAATTCCCAACTTTTGGGATTCTTGCCAAAAATCGGCTCAATAGCTGATTTTGGGATTTGAGATTTGCCCAAAATATATGCAAACTTTATAACCAAACATGAGTTTTGAATCCCAAATTTATTTTGGCAAAACTCATGGCCAAACCAGGCCTTAGAGTTTTTCAAATTTTTGAAAAGTTCCAAAATTTATCTTAACGTGAAACTTGAAAATTTTATGACCAAATACTAATTTCGAAAAAAATTAAAAAATTTTTTGAAAAAAAGGAAAAAAAATTATGTCCAAACGGGCTCTTAGGAAGCTTATCATCCCCCACCCCAGACACAATAAAAGGCTATCTAAGGAGGTAAATGTAGGCCTACAGTTGCAGGGTGATTACATGTAAGGCAGTGGTACAAACTAAAGAGTGTTTTATTCAAAAGGAAAAGAAAAGAATAAAGGGGGACAAGAATTACAATGTCGCTGCTGGGCATAGTTGTCTGGGTTCACATTCTCGGTTTTCCTCACATGGACCAACAATATTTTCCGGACCCTATGGGAGTAGGCTACTGTTATAGCTTAGACCAGGACAATATGACATGTATAATATATATTTAATGAAGATGCCAAATTGTTCACAAGCTAGCAATATCACAGATTATATAGTAAAGGGCCCCTATAGTATCAGAGAAGCCAGAATACTTACATCTTTTTTTTTAAATAATCGATACTGCCTGGAACCAAGTATGTATGACATGCATGCTCATAGGCGGAGCTTGGTAAGGGTGTTCGTAGATCGGTACGGTAGTATTTAAATATTTTGATTTAATATTTTTGATATTCGATTTCTTAAAATGTTAAACTAATATCAGTGGCGAATTCAAGATTTTAAAGTCATACGTGCTTGCCGATTAAATTTTCAAAAGAAAAGAAAAAAAAAGTTCTGTTATGAATGCTCACTCAATATTTATCTAAATATTTGCATAATTAGCTATGTAAATTACTAAATATGATCAAAAGTAATGGGTGCTTAAGCACCCATAAGTGTGTATGTAGATCCACCTGTGCCAATACCGCACCTAATTAAACTCGGTATGATTCGATTTTTCTCCTTTTGATTTTAGTTTATTCGGTTCAATAACTTCGATTTATTCGGTTTGAATACTAAATAATACATAAAGTCATAGATTGTAATACTTTTAATTAAAGTACTCAAAAATACAAAATTAAAATATTTGTTGTCAAAAGTTTTGTTTAAAACCATCAAATATCAACCAAGAGAGAAAATTGTATAGAAATATCTTGTTACTTGTTTAGAGTTAATTGATGAACTTAGAAAATAAAAGAAAGTAAAATTTTAAATTTTTTATATTTATTTTATAATTAATATTATGTATAATATGTATTATAATATATATTTCAGTACAGTATCGATATTTTGGTATTTCATATTAAAATATTTTAAATATTTTTTTAAACCAAATACCATATCTAGTACTAAAATTTCAAATACGAAATATCAAAATTTTTGATTATGATATAATAATTGGATAACTATCTAATGATGCACAACCCTAAAGCTAAGGGTGGAACTGGAAGGAATTTATTCGAATTCTTTTTATGAAAAATTATATTGTATACGTAAGATTAATTTTTTTTAAAGTATATGGATTAGATGCAGTAAGTTTCATATGCCGACAAAATTGCCGCAGCCACGCTTGATTATTTAATTAGTTACTATATTAATAATTGAGATTGTTAGATGTTGAAAATAAGAATCAAATTATATTCTTTCAATACTCATTTCGAACAAGATTCTGACGGCGAGTCTTGAAGTTTTACTAGCTATGGGCCACTGCAGTACTCCTTGGAAGATAACTAGGACGTCCTCTCCAGTCCTTAGCTAGTTAATTAAAGCAAAACCAATCTTAACCCCCCCCCCCCCCCCCCCCCCCTCTCTTTCTTCTTCCAAATTACTCTATTTTTTCGGGTTAGCATATCAGACTTGCCACAAAGAACTAGGAGTAGGCCAACTTAACCTAATAGCATAAGACAATGGTGAATTTACATGGACACTTCTAATTCACACTGCTAGAAATTTGGAAATTATCGACTAAAAATTTGTGATCAAAATTAGTTGGTCCAAAAAGCAACTAACGTTGGTGGCTAATATGAAGAAAATTATTGAATAATTATTTTAAATACTTTACTGATCAAGGTTGGTCGCTTTTTGGTCGGTAAAGTGGTCAACATGTTGACTGGGTTAGTCAGACTTGCTTGGTCAAATAAATATTAAAATTAGCGACCAACTTTGATCTCTAATGTGAGACCCAATTATGACCTTTTAATAATTATATTATTATTTAAAATATTTTATAAAATATAACTAAATAATATTTAAAATTAGTGATGAAAGTTGGCCGGTTATGAAAGGGGAAGCAAGTAACGACCAATTTTGGTCCTAATTTGGGACCCAATTCTAATGTTTAATAATTATATTATTATTTAAAATATTTTATAAAATATAAATAAATCTTATATAAAATTAGTGACCAACGTTGGTCGCTATTTTTTAATTCTAGATAATTAACGACCAAAGTTAGTCTTTTTTCAGGTCAACATTGGTCAAAATTAAAAATTAATTTTGTATTTACTATCCAAATAATATAAATTTAATCCGTTAACACTTTTGTTATACAAGGAATGAATATACTAAAGTATACTCTAACATGCTATATATGTTATTAAAGTAGTACAACGATGTTTGATATATATATATATATATATATATATCTATATAAAAATCTATATATATATATATATAAATATATATATATATATATATATATATATATATATATATATTCGAATCAAGGAAAACAAATTAGAGACAAGAATCAGGGGATACACAGAGTTGTACTCACAAGTTTTATTAAAAAAAGCATTTTTCTTTACATTTGTTTCGTGATTGCAGTTATTAATTTCCGTACACGAAATTTGTCGCGAACAGTAAGCTAATCAAATCAATATGACTGGTGGAATGTGGTATTGTAGCTATTGGTTGGTAAGCTTGTTATTGCTATCTTACGAGCAGCTTGCTATACTCTATTAGTGCCTCTCTTTGATCTATATATATATATATATATATCAAGACATTTTGTTTTTAATATTCAACGATGCATCTGAGTAGATTATAAGTCGATGAATCAATTTACACGCAGATATATTTGATAAAAAATTATATATACTAATAGGATCTTGACAAGTCTATCAATTCCTAAAAGAACCCGATTGATAGACTTGTCAAGATCCTAATTAGTATTTATAATTTTTCATCTAATATATCCGTGTGTAAATTGATACATCGACTTATAACCTACCATATGCATCGTTGAATATTATTTAAAAAAACATCTCGGCTTATATCAAGTAATCTGTTAATTGATTCATCGACTAATAACCTAGTGATGAATGAATGTAATTCATTAGCTCTGTTACTATACAAATAATGAATGTAGTATCATATACTATAACATGCCATATATATAGTTAAAGTAGCGAGAAGTGTGTGTGTTATATATATACACACACTAACATATACTATAACAAGTTATATATACGTTATAGTATTACAGTGAAGTGTATGTGTATGTATGTGTGTATATATATAGGGAGAGAGAGGGTGGGAGGGATGGCCAGGCCTCTCTCTTTCTGTCTTTTCTCTCTTTATGACTTTTCTCTCTCCCCCTTCTAACGTCCCCCGCCAATGTTCTAATCCCCTCCCCCACGCCCCAATCCCCGCAACGGTAATATAATAGCGTCACTCCGGCCTATTGCTGCTTCGGCGTCGCCGTCACAGGTGCGGGAACAGGTAAGTTCCTTTCTCTCTTTCGTCCCCTCTCTCCCCCTCTTTTTCTCTTAATCTCTCCTTTTTCTCTTTATCTTCTTTCCGGTAGCTTCTAGCCCTACTTGTTGCCGGGGTCGGGACGTGTGTGTGCAGGAGAGTTGCATCAAGTCCGGTGAACCCTTGTTTTCCGGCGACTCTTCCCGTTATGCATTTTTCGGCAACCCCTGTTCCATCTTCTTTTTCCTCGCTCTTTTTTTTTCCTTTCTTTCTCCTGCCTTATGGGGGGTGTTCTATTTTTTCGACAGGTGCAATATTTTTTTGGAAAGGATTTCCGGCAAGTTACATTACTTCCGGAAGACTCCCATTCAGCTTTTTGGTAGGACCCAACATAACTACCAGTTCCGATAAACTTTAGGAAAATTTGCTCCAGGTTCTTTCGTTCTATAGCTGGTATTCGTGATATTGGTATTCTATTTTTTTTTCATTGTTATTTTTCCATTTTGCTTGCCGATATCTTTGACATCCATTGTATCTTATTTAAATTATATTTAGTTAGACTTGTCTGCTTATTCGGTCTCTGTTTTTTCCCTTAATGCTATAGCGTATACATAGTTGGTCCTTGCTTAGTTGGATCCCTTATTAGTACATTGTGATCTTGTAAGTTCTGTTTAATTTATTCGTAGTTTATTTTTTATTTTATTTTTTCATTTTTTCTTGCCGGTATCCTTGGCATCCATAGTATCTTGTTTAATTTATTTAGTTAGACTTGTCTGCTTATATCAGTATCTATCTTTCTCCTTAGTGTTATAACCGATACATATTTGGTCCCTGCTTAGTCGAATTCCTTATTAGCACCTTGTGTACCGGTAGGTTTCTGTCGAGTTTATTCCTTTCTAGTCTACCCTTTTGTAGCTTTGTATTGGTCTAGTGGCCATGCTGAGTTATGATAGAGTGAGGGCATGTCTTGAGGGGAGCAAGCGGAGCGGGGGTAGGGAGTAAGGGTGGGGGGTAAGGCACCTTCTAGGCTGAGAGTGAGATCATGGAACATATGGACTTTAACTGGAAAGTCTATAGAGTTAGCAAGGATACTCCATAAGCGAAAAATTAACATAGCTTGTGCCCTGGAGACTAAATTGGCTCGGGAGGTGGATGGTTTTAAGTTATGGTATTCAGGGAGGGTGAGAGGGAAGAACGGAGTAGGCATTTTAGTTGATAAGGATCTGAGGGAGCTAGTGGTTGAGGTTAAGAGGGCGAATGACAGGTTGATGGCCATTAAAGATAGTCGTGGGAGGGTATACTCTGAACATAATTAGTGCTTACGCGCCTCAGGTGGGTTTGAGCAAGAAGGTTAAAAGACACTTCTGGGAATATTTGGATGGGTTGGTGCGGTGTATACCGTCCAACGAGAAGCTTATTGTAAGGGGTGATTTTAACGGCCACATTAGGTGGTCGCCTAGGGGATATGATGATGTGCATGGTGGCTTCGATTTTGGAGATAGAAATGATAGAGGTACTTCGCTGCTGGAGTATGCCAAAGCTTTTGAGCTGGTAATTGCTAACTCGTATTACCCGAAGAAGGCGGAGCACCTTATAAATTTTTGGAGTGCGGTGTCCAAGACCTAGATTGAATATCTACTTCTCCAAAATACTGATTGAGGTTTATGCTCGGATTGCAAGGTCATCCCGAGTGAGAATCTTACGACCCAACATATGCTTTTGATTATTGACTTAGAGATCAGGTGGACAAGGATGAAGAGGGCTATGTCTGGTGTACCTAGGGTCAGGTGGGGATCATTGACTAAGGACAAGGCTTAGGAGTTGGGGGAGAAGTTGCTGATTATGGGGACCTGGAGGAGTAGCGGGGATGCCAGTTGTATGTGATCTATGATAACAAATTGCATTAGAGAGGTGGTGAGAAAGGTGTTTGGGGTCTCAAAGGGTTTTTCTGGTGGCCATAAAAGGGACTGGTGATGGAACGAAGAGGTTTAAAGGAAAGTGAAAGCCAAGAAAGCGGCATACTTAAAGCTAGTAGAGAGTATCAACGAGGGGCAGAAGAGTGATAACAAGGAGGGGTATAAGAAGTCTAGGAAGGAGGCGAAGTTGGCGGTTACTGCGGCTAAGAGAATCGCATTTAGTCTTCTATACGAAGAAAATGAGGATAAAGGTGGGGACATGAAGTTGTACAGACTAGCGAAGGTGAGGGGGCGGAAGGCCCGGGATCTGAACCAAGTGGGATGAACAAAAGATCAGGAGGGAAGAGTTTTATGGGAGGGGGAACAGATTAGGCAAAGATGGCAGTCTTACTTTCATAGGCTCTTGAATAAAGAGGGAGATAAGGGCATTATGCTGGGGGAGTTGGAGCACTCAGAGTGGCAGCGAGATTTTGGGTACTGTAGATGTATACGAGTGGGAGGATGAGTAGGGGTAGAGCAATGGGACCGGACGAGATCCCGGTAGAATTTTGAAAGAGTGTGGGTAAGGAGGGATTGGTATCGCTTGCTAAGTTGTTTAACATCATTTTTAGGACGAAGAAAATTCCCAAAGAATGGAGGCAGAGAACGATGATTCTACTGTACAAGAATAAGGGGGATGTCCAAAACTGCAACAACTATAAAGGTATCAAGTTGTCAAGCCATATGATGAATGTGTGGTAGAAAGCGATTGAAGGGAGGTTGAGGAGGTGTGTATCTATTTTCGAGAACCAGTTTGGTTTCTTGCCGGGACGGTCGACCACTAAGGCCATTCATATTGTGAGGAGAATGGTGGAGCAGTTTAGGGCGGTGAAAAATGATTTGCACGTGGTGTTCATTGACCTGGAGAAGGCCTATAACAAAGTCCCCAAAGAGGTTTTATGGAGATGTTTGGAGGCTAGAGGTGTGCATGTAGCGTATATTATAGTGATTTAGGACATGTATGATGGAGCTAAGACACGGGTTAGGACAACAAATGGAAACTCGGATTACTTTCCAGTTTAGATGGGGTTGCATCAGGGATCAACACTTAGCTCATTTTTGTTTTCCTAAGTGTTGGATTCTTTGACACGTCACATTTAGGGGGAGGTGCCTTGGTGCTTGCTATTTACAAATGCAATAGTCCTGATTGGTGAGACGTGAGGTGACGTTAACGAGAGGTTGTAGGTATGGAGAAATACCCTTGAGTCTAAGGGTTTCAAGTTGAGCAGGACCAAGATAGAATACTTGGAGTGCAAGTTCAACGGTGTTACCCAGGAGGCAGACATGGATGTAAAACTCGATACGCAAGTCATTTATAGGAGAGAGAGTTTAAAGTATGTGAGATCAATAATTCAGAAGGATAGGGAGATAGATGAGTATGTCATACACCGTATCAGAGCAGGGTGGATGAAGTGGAGGCTCGCTTCTGGTATCTTATGTGATAAGAATGTACCGGTTGAGACTTAAGGGTAAGTTCTACAAGGTAGTTATTAGACCGACTATGTTGTATGGGGCAGAGTGTTGTCCAGTCAAAACCTCTCATATCCAGCAGATGAGGGTAACGGAAATGAGGATGTTGAGATAGATATGTGGGCATACTAGGTTGGATAGAATTAGGAATGCAGTTATCCAAGACAAGGTGGAAGTGGCCCCCTGGGGAGGCAAAGATGCGTGAGTCAAGGTTAAGGTGGTTCAGGCATGTTAATAGGATAAGAACAAATGCCCCTATCAGGAGATGTAAGAGGTTGGCCTTAGGAGGTGTGAGGAGGGGTAGGCCAAAGAAGTCTTGGGAGAGGTAACCAGACGGAACATGGTGCTACTTGAGCTAACTGAGGACATGACTCTAGATAGAATGGCGTGGAGGTTGAAGATTAGGGTATAAGGTTAGTAGGTAGTCGTGCATCTCTCTTTGTCTTCTCTAGCTCGATAGTATTAACGCTAGTTTGGTACCCTTTTCTTCCTTAGTTTCATATATTCGCATGTCTCGTTTCGTTGTTACTTGCATTGGTAATTCCATAGTTTGCTAGCAGTACTTCATTTATATTCTTGTCTACTGACTTGGAATTATTTTTCTAAATATGTTATCTTCTTGCTACTTGTTATCAGTACCCCTTTCATATTACCTGTTGCTATGCGCAATTTAGTTTTCTAATTATTGTTTTGCTATTGCTTGCTACTAGGGCTTCTCTCACCTTCTATAGCCTAGGGTCTGTTGGAAACAGTCTCTCTGCCCTTCTAGGGTAAGATAAGGCTGCGTATATCCTACCCTCTCTATACCCCACTTGTGGGACCACATTGGGTTGTCCTAGTGTGGCCCCACACATAGGGTATGAGGTGGATAGGATGTACGCAACCTTACCTTATCCTGGAAGGGCAGAGAGACTGTTTCCAAAAAAATATATATATAATATAATATAAAATGAATTATGTATTCTAAGGCCTTAATAACCTCTTTCAGCATCACCTCGATTTGTGTGTGTATTCTAGACGCGTAGCCGAAAAGTTATTATGTGAAAAATCTATGAAAATGATAAAAATTTAACTCAAAATGCATTTAAATGACTTTGGTTAGTAGTTTGGGTAAACAGACCGGGATCCGTGATTTGAAGGTCCCAGAGGGTCCTTGAAAAATATGGGACTTGGGCGTATGCCCAGAATTGAATTCCGAGGTCCCAAACCTGAGAAATAAATTTATAAAGAAAATTATTTTTTGGGAATTTCTATGAGTTTTGGAAATGAAATGCATTTAGAACTTGATGGTATCGGGCTCGTATTCTAGTTCCGGAGTCTTATATGTGAATTAAGATGAGTATGTGAAGTTTGGGAAGAAATGGATTTCATTTGATGTGATTCGGACCTTAAATGCAAATTTTGTTGTTTTAAGAAGTTTTGAAATATTTCATTGATTTTGAGGATTAATTAGATGTTTATGATGTTATTTTGGTGATTTGGTTACACTAATAAGTCCGTATAATAGTTATGAGATTGTGTGCATAGATGGTTTGGAGCCCCAAGGGCTCCTGTGAGTTTCGGGTAGGTGTCGCAGTGATTTAGACTTAGAAAAATCTGGCTTTCTACTGCTGGTGGTGTCCAGTTATTTTGTACTATGCGATCATATAGGAAGGATTACGATCACATAGTGTAAACTTCAGGGGTCCTGTTTTGTGCTATGCGATTGCACAGGTCCTTCCGTGATCGCGTAGAGTAAATTCTTGGAGGTCACAAATTGTTCTATCTAATCACATTGTTTCTTCTGCTATCGCAATGTATTAAACCAAGCTTGGGAAGGGAACTTGTTTCCTTCTATGCGATCACACTACCTTTACCGCGATCGCAGTGACCAATCTCCCTTATCCTATGCGATGCCATTCCTTTCTTCGCGATACCATAGACCAAAATCCACCCAGTTATTTTTAAGTTCAAAAATAAAATGTATTACGGGAATTTCACAATTTTGCAAAAACTTCATCTTCTCCACATCTCATGGGCGATTTTCAAAGAGAAGCTTTACTATAACTTCGTTGGTATGTAATTCGAAGCTCGTTTTCTTCCATTTTTATCAGCACTAACTAGATTTCTAGGCCTAAAACATGAGATTAAGATTAGAAAATTAGGAATTTGGGTAGAATTAGAGATTTTTGCTTATTTGGGAATTTGACCTTGTTTTAGGTCGGATTTCAAAATAAATTATATATTCGGGCTCATGGGTGAATGAGTAATCCGATTTTAGTTCGAACCTTGTGTTTTTACGAAGTTGGCCCATGGTTAATTTTTGGATTTTTTGGAAGAATGATGGGAAAGCTATAATTAAATATTGGAATCGGATTGTTTAGCGTTTATTAATGTTATTAAGTCGATTATGTCTAGATACAATATATTTGGAGCCAAATTCAAAAGGAAAAGAGGTGTTTGAGACTTGAGTTGACCGTGAAAGTTCGAGGTAAGTGGTTAGTCTAGTCTTAGCTTGAGGGATTAGGAGTTGTGTCCTATTTGCTATTTGCTTCTTGTTGAGTACGACGTATAGGCATGGTGATGAGTATCTATTCATTGGTATCGAGCATGACCGTGAGTCTTAAATTGTAATTTATTGTGTTCTTAAATAATACTATGAATGCTTAAATTGATGATTCTCGGTATTGAGCAAGGATTAAGACTGTTCTCCTGGGAATTACTTATAGTTGAGTATTGGTGTTAGTTGAGGTAGTTAGGTGTTAGAACAAGATTGGTTATAGCTGTTTCTTCCTTGCCGGGACGTATTTACTTATACTGTCGTTCCCTTGCCGGGATAATGTAGTTCTTTATAGATCCCTTGTCGGGACTCTTGTTATGATTGTTCTTGATTGTACATGTGGATCGGATTGCGCGCCGTAACAATGTTATATTTGGATCGGGTTGCGCGCCGCAACAATATTATTTTTGGATCGGGTTGCACGCCGCAACAATAACATAAATGGATCGAGTTACACACTGCAACAATAATATAAAGGGATCGGATTGCACGCTGCAACAATAATATAAATAGATCGGGTTGCATGCCGTAACAATGATATAAATGGATCGGGTTGCACATCGCAACAATTGATATAAATGGATAGGATTGCACGGCACAACAATAATATAAATGGATCGGGTTGCACAGCACAACAATGATATAAATAGACCAGATTGCATGCTGCAACAGTGATAAAAATGGATCGGGTTGTATGCCGCAATAATGATACAGTTGAATCGGGTTGCACGCAGCAACAATGATAAATGATAGGGATCGGGTTGCGCATTGCAAATGTGTTATTACGTTTGATGTAGTTCTTAAATTGTTCTCTTATATTTCTCTTAAATTACTGGTAGGATTGATATTCTCCCGCAGCGTGTACCCCCTCCCATCTTTATTTGTTTATTCTTGTTTTATTTTTCGCTGTATATTATATATCTGCACAGGTTGATCTAGAGTCTGGTCTTAGCCTCGTCACTACTTTGAAAGGGTTAGGCTAGGCACTTACCAACACACGGGATCGGTGCTGATGCTACATCATGCACTATGTGCAGCTTTTGGACATTAGCATTTGGGGTGTTGCCTTCAATCCAGCTAGAGATCTCGAGGTAGTCCTGCAGGTGTTTGCATGCCCGACGTTCTATTCTATCTTATTATGTACTCTGTTTTCACTTGATCCTGAGACAGATTGTATTTATTTCAAACATTTGTCGTAGTAATCATAGACCATCCGTGATATTGTGACATCGAATTCCGGGTAGAGACATATCTTGGCATTGTCGTAGTGGTTTTGATTACTTTATCTGACTAAGTCTTCGGCTAGATTTTATTTATCGTTAATATTTCAATGTTGATTACATGTTAATTAAAATTGTTAAAAAAGACTAAAATGAAAGAGTTAGTGATTTCTGTATTCCACGGCTTGCCTAGCTTCTACGAGTAGGTGCCATCACGACTCCCGAGGGTGAAAAATTCGGGTCGTGACAATCAATACATATATATATATATATATATATATATATATATATATATATATATATATATATATATATATATATATATATATATATATATATATATAAAAGAACATGAAGTGTTAGGAACACATGGTCGGGTTCTTTTAGGTATTGATACATTTGTAAATTAATTCATGGACTTATAACCTACTCAGGTGCATCGCTGTATATTAAAAATAAAACGTCTCAACTCATATCAAATAATCTGTTATAATTGATTCATCGACTTATAACCTAGTGATGACTAAATGTAATTTATTAACTCTGTTATAATACAAATAATGAATACAGTAGCATATACTATAACATGCTATATATGTAGTTAAAGTAGTACAAAGTGTGTGTGTTATATATACACACACTAACATATACTATGACAAGTTATATGTATGTTATAGTATTACAATGAAGTTTTTCTGTGTGTGTTTTATATATATATATATATATATATATATATATATATATATATATATATAAAAGAACATAAAGCGTTAGGAACACATGGTCGGGTTCTTTGAGGGATTGGTACACTTGTAAATTGATTCATCGATTTATAACCTACTCAGATGCATCATTGAATATTAAAAACAAAACATCTCAACTTATATCAATTAATCTGGTATAATTGATTCATCGACTTATAACCTGGTGATGAATGAATGTAATTCTTTAACTGTGTTATAATACAAATAATGAATACTATTATATCCATGGGCGGATCTAGCCTGTTATCTATGGGTTCTCGTGAACCCGATAACTTTTGTTCAAACAGTGTAAATGTGTTCTAAAAATTCATTAAATATCTACAAATATTTAAATGTGAACCTATTTATTATTAAAAATTTACTCGAAGTCGTTGTAGAAACCCATAAACATTAAATCTTGCATCCTCCTCTGATTATGCCAATTTATAGGATAATATTATATTACTTTATCAATTTATGAATTATTCGTACGTAGTAATATATAATATTGATCATTAATTACTATATAGTTTATGCGTGTATGTGAAATTACTCATATACTTAAATATAACTTAAAAAATTTCTTTACGTAATGCTATTATAATCTATTAAAAGTAGTTACCTAGTTAATATTATATTTTTTAAAGATTATGCTTATAATTTGTGATTATTTATAGTAATCGTAGTTAAATAAACTAAATAGTTATAGCGAATAAGAATTCTTTTTATAGCTAATAATATATAAAAACCAAAATAAAAAAGTATTTTTTTTAAATAGCGACCAACGTTGGTCGCTATTTTGGTAAAATGGTCAAAACTTAATTACCTACCAAAAATAGCGACCAACATTGGTTGGTTTTTCTAAAACCAGACTCAAAAAAGGGCTCCCCCCATTTCTCTTATTTTCTTCCCTAAAATTTCCTCAACTCTCTCTCAATACCTTGCCCTTCCCTTCTCTATTTTCCTCTCACAAATCCCATTCCCCCACCCTGCGCCACCACTGCGACCACCGACTGCCGCCGCCCACCCACGCCCACATCACCGCCGAACTACCACGCCACTGGCGTTGCTGCTGCGCCTCTCTCTCTCTCCTTCTCCACCTAAAAAACCTATGTTTGAATTATCGCCTTGAATCTTTTTGATATTTAGTTTTTGTTTCAATTATTTCAATATTGTAGTTTAAGGGTATAAATTAGTGTTTCAATTCTTTGAACATTGAATTTTATTGAGGATTAGGGTTTAGGTCTTGTTTTAATCGGTTATGTTAATTAATTTTATTAACTAATTAGCTTAATTAGTGTTGAATTCAATTTAGTTAGATTTAAATCATATTTTGTATTGTCTTGATAGTTTTTAGAATCTAGGTTTAACATATGAATTGAACTTTTAGGATATGAATTGGACTTTTAGTTTATGAATTGAACTTTTAGTTTATAAATTGAGTATTTTAGGATATGAATTGGACTTTTAGTTTATGAATTAAACTTTTAGGATATGAATTGGATTTTTAGTTTATGTATTGTAATTTTAGTTTATGAATTGGACTTGTAGTTTATAAATTATAATTTTAGGATATGATTTGAGCTTTTTGGATATGAATTGAACTTTTAGTTTATAAATTGAAATTTTAGGATGTGAATTAAACTTTTAGTTTATAAATTGAGCATTTTAAGATATGAATTGGACTTTTAGTTTATGAATTGAATTTTTTGGATATGAATTGAACTTTTAGTTTATGATTGAACTTTTAGCTTATGAATTGAACTTTTAGGATATGAATTGAACTTTTAGTTTATAAATTGAGTATTTTTGGATATAAATTGGAATTGTAGTTTATGAATTGAAACTTTGGGATATGAATTGGAATTTTAGTGTGATCGAACTTTTTGGATATGAATTGAGCTTTTAGTTTATAAATTAAACTTTTAGTTTGTATATTGAAAATTTAGGATATGAATTGAAAATTTAGGATATGAAATAAATTAACTAAAACATATTAGGATAAAAATTAACTAAATTAATTTATTGTTATTTTATCTGTATAGATGGAACATCGTACTTGGATGTACAATAGGAATTATCCTAATCGACAGGGATTACGGGAGGATTTTGTAGAAAGGGCTGATGAATTTATTAGACATTCAATGTAACTTCCACCATGCCGAAATGAAGGAGTAATTAGGTTCCCTTTTGTTAGGTGCGACTGTACGAAGTTTGGAAAATCGGCGGAAGTTATGCTTCATCTTTATAGGAAAGGGTTTATAGGGAATTACTTTGTGGGGATTAATCATGGAGAGATCAATAGTAGCCATGGGATATTTCATAACATGGTTGTGGGTGAAAGTAGTAGGTCGTTGGAGAATACAAATCACGATTCTAGAATTCATGATATGATTGCGCATACTTTTGGAATGCACTTATGCGATGAGCCCAATAAAAATGTTGAACAAAACTCCTAATGATGATGTGAAATACTTTTATGAACAGTTAAAAGAAGCTAGTCATCCACTACGTAAAGGAAGTCCACATTCTGAGTTGTCTGTTGCAGTTAGATTACTAAGTATCAGATCTGATTGGAATATTTCTCAAGCAACAATGGACTCTTTCATTGACCTTATGAGTGAATTAATGGACCTTCATATCAAATTACCTAGTGATTTCTATAAGGCAAAGAGATTAGTTTCTATGTTAGGAATTTCGTCAATGAGAATTGATTGTTGTGAAATAGTTACATGATATATTATAAAGATGACGCAACTTTAAACAGTTGTAAATTTTGTGAAAAGCCTCGTTTCAAGAGGCTTTCCAGCGAGAATATGGTCGCTATCAAGTCGATGAATTATTTACCTCTTATACCTCGGTTAAAGAGGTTATATGCATGGATGAGTTCTGCTCTCATATGAGATTACACTTTGAAAATAGAAGACCACCTAGTGTAATGTGTCATCCTTCAGATGGAGAAGCTTGGAAGCACTTTGACATGACATAACCAGAGTTTTCTAGTGAACCAAGGAACATTTGGTTAGGTATGTGTGCGGATGGCTTCACGGCTTTTTCTGTATCTGCGACACCATATTCATGTTGCCCTGTCCTTCTTACACCTTATAATCTACCACCCGAGTTGTGCATGACTAGTCCATATATATTCTTAAATTGTATTATCCCCTGGTCATGTAATACAAAAAATAATAATGTAAATAAATTTTTGAAAGATATATCTCGGGGACCTGGGCTTCAGGTCACCGCAATGTCAAAGTACGTTGTGAATGGTTATTAGTTTCATACGGAGGATTGCTTTAAAAATAAAAATAGCATCAACAACGAGATGTGGGTTCAAGGTGGTGATGACAACTAAGTTGGAGATATTGAATATTATGGTGTGCTCAAAGAAATAATAGAACTAGAAGGAGCAATGTTGGAGATATCCCGAGTAATATTACTACGAGGATAATCACCAAAGCCACCAGAAAGCTTTATGATAACCCTTATGCGACTTGGAGTGAATTCACATTCTCGCTGAAGGAGCAATTTGTCAATCAATTTAAGGTATAAATATACTTTTAAGCAGTATAATTTTATATTTATGATATTTCAATATAATATTTAAATTTTGAAATACAGAGTAAGTGTGTATGGAACACCGCTATAGTGCGAAAGTGGCTACAAATTTTCATCAAAAGCTCGCAAGCAGTGTTTGCATAGTTTTTCCAAAGCTAGAAAGTTAACCAGAAGCCTGACTAGTTGCTTCAGAATTTATGGGAGGATTTGCAAAGGCAATGGATTATCGCAAGGTTCTTAGAGAAGAGCGAAAAGGGAAAGAAAGCTCGCGCATCTGAGAAGGGAGGATCCTTGCACAGTGGAGGTGCGATCAGCCTAGGGACAATAAAAAGAAGATTGGTATGTAATTCCTTAATTTATTTTAATTTTCAATGTATATCTATTCTGTTTATTAACTAAAATTTATGGGTCTTCAGGAAAAGAAGTTGGAGATCCAATGAAACAAGATGAGCTATTCACGGAGACTCATATTGTAAAGAAGAAGAAAGAGACAGATAAAAAAGGTGGGTCGATGGCCGAGCTTCGACTGTACGTGTAAGTTTTAACTTTTCATTAAGTATTTAGGTTTACTTTTATATAATTTTTGAAATACTAATTCAATGTAATTTTTCTTGTAGGGTCGCTTCACAACTGACATGGAGGAATTCATACGCAGTCGCCGCCTAATGAGTCGGGCGAGCCAATCCAACCTTCGTACGAGAATGCTGAAACACTATGGACGGAGGCTGCTGGCGGTCCAAAATGGGGGAAGGTATACAAGCTTCCTACTAAGAAATTCTATTGCTATAGATGTGGAATGCAAGGAATAGGGACTTCCTCGCAAGACGAGAAACTTGATAGGGAGAGTCTCTCTGCTATGCGGGAGACTATGACAAATCTCACATCCGAGCTAGAAGCAGCCAAGGAAAGAGAAAAGCTTAGAGATGCTCAGTACATTGGAATGCAAGCTCTGTACTAGGCATGCAAGAGAAGCCCTATCGCGACTCGGATTTCCCACCCTCCGGAGTCGTGATGACACCTACTAGTGAAAGCTAGCCAAGCCAACCAACTGGACTATTTACCTTGTTTTCATTTTTAATGCGATAACAGTTAAGAGCCAATAATTAGATAACAACTGAATTTAATAAGCGTAAGACTGCATTGTAAAGTTTTAATAATACTGCTAATATCAATCCATAACAGATTTACCCAAGACTAGTGTCACAACTTCACAGACTGTCTAGGACTACTATAAGTAAAGGTATGAAAGAAATAAATACAACACTGTCTCTGAAAATACATGAAAGAAACAAGAATAGTAGATAGAAGGAGACGCCAAGTCCTTCGGACGCCTACACAACTACCTCGGGTTGCCTGATGAACAAGAAACATCAATCTCACTACGGTCTGAAGCCTACAGCACTGGGATCTGCATAAAAGAATACAGAGTGTAGTATCAACACAACCGACCCCATGTGCTGGTAAGTGCCTAGCCTAACCTCGGGGAAGTAGTGACGAGGCTAGGACTAGACTACCAAATAAACCTGTGCAGTTAAATCATATACATCAAAAATAGAAGCGGATAATTACAACTAAAGTTGGGAAGGGAAAACATGTTGCGCTGGGTAATAGATAACAATAAAACAATAGTAGAGAAATGTAAGGAATGCCATAAATCAATTACCAGCAAAGATAAGGAAATAAGAAGAACAAGAACACGTGTAATACCATTGCAGGCGTGCAAATCGATCACATGTCATATAGTACCCTTACAGGCAGGCAACCCGCTCCCATTTCATATTGTTATTGTGACGTGCAACCTGATCCAAATATAATATTTTTGTGCCGTGCAACCCGATCCAAATATAATATTGTTGCAGCGTGCAATCCGATCCAAATATAATATTGTTACGGTGTACAAACCGATCCAAACATAATACTGTTACAGTGTGCAACCCGATCCAAATATAATATTGTTGCGACGTGCAACCTGATCCAAATATACTATTGTTGTGGCGTGCAACCTGATCTAAATATAATATTGTTGTGACATGCAACCTGATCCAAATATAATATTGTTGAGGTGTGCAACCCAATCCCAATATACAATTCAACACCAAATCACAAAGGAGCCCCGTCAAAGGAACAATAAGAGAACAAATACTAGCAAGGGAATCAATAACATCATAATTAAATCAAGTAACAACAGGAAATCAGTAAATAAACGTAAATGAAAAGATAAATCAATTATCAACAAGATGCAGAAAAATTAGAGACAAGTGCGCGATATCACCTTTCATGCGTTAACACTCTCTTACAAAAACAATAATCATAAGAAATAAGGGCAAGAAAATAAATTAAATCACAATAAAATCCAGAGAAGGGAGCAATAGAACAATAATCGAATCCCGACGTGGGAACAATATCAAAAATATCGACATCCTGGCAAAGGATATCGCATTTAAAAGCAACAATGTCCCGGCAAGGGAAACAATATAAAAAATCCTCTTCCCTTTTCCTTTTTTTCATTTACTTCACAACTCACTTCACAACTTGAACCAATGCTCTATATGGTTTAATTGCCAATTATACTTCCACAATTCATGCTGTAACTTGAGCCAACGCTATTCAATATTCAAATGCCACTATTACTTCCACAAACTTTACTCAACAATAGAAATCGTCACAAAAGGCATGAACGATACAAACAGTCATAAATAATCATAACATAAGACTCACAGGCATGCTTGACACCGACGTATATATACTCGTCACCATGCCTATACGTCGTACTCTGAGTTAGCACATAGCAGACAAGACATAACTCATATTCGCTCAAGCTAAGGTTAGACCAAACACTTACCTCGATGCCACAAACACAAGTCAAGCCTATCGCTTTACCTCTTGAGTTCATCACCAACTTGCTCGTATCTAGCCACAGGTTACTAAATAAATTGATAAGTGCTAAAGGAATCAATTCTAATGCATGAAAATAGGTTTTCAAAAGCTTTTTCACAAAAGTCAAAAATCGGCCCCGGGCCCGCTTGGTCCAATCCCAAAATTTGGACCAAAACCGGTTACCCATTCACCCCCGAGCCTGGATATATAATTGATTTTGGAATCCGACCTCAATTTGAGGTCAAAATCTCCAAATTTCAATATTCTTAGGTTTTACCCAAAATTCTGAATTCCACCATGAAAACCCTAGATTCTAGGATGAATCTTGTAAAAAGAAGTTAAGGAGTAAACACAAAATGAGTTGGGAATCACTTACTAATGTTTTGGAGAAGAAAGGTTATTTGAAATATTACCTCTTATGTTTTGGGAGTTTTAAAAAATAAAAAATAACTGAAAATACTATTAAAATATACGCCTCTCAGACCCCTGTATGGATCGCACTAAAAGGAGTGCGGCCGCGGAGCTCACAAGGATGACTGCAGTGACGTACTTTAGTATTTTGGCAATAACTTTCTCTACAGATGTCTAAATTGTAATTTGTTTAGCTTTCTGGAAACCAAACACAAAGAGCTACAATTTTTGTTTTTGAGTTATCTCAAAATTCCTTTTTTATAAAAAGATATAGGATTTCAAAGTCAGACTAGTGGACCTGTGCGGACCGTACAAAATCGAGTGCGGCCGCAAAGACCCCATTGCGGACAGCACAAAACCAATGCGGACCACACTAGCGAGTTCAGAGATTTGCACTTCTCTGAACCTGAAATATTCATATTTTTAGCCTAAGATATTCCGGAACCTACCCGAAATCCATCCGAGCCATCGGGATTCTAAACCAAATTAATGTGCATACTAACTCAAAAACATTATATGGACCTACTCGTGCGATCACATCATCAAAATAACATATAAAACCATGAATTAAGCCTCAAAATTCATAATTTTCATCAAGAAAACTTAAAGTTCATAACTCTTCAACCGGAAGTCTAATTCACGTCAAATAGACTCCATTTTTTTAATCAAATTTCACAGTTATTATTCAAATACTATAACAAATTATTATCGGGCCCCGAAACCAACATACGGGCTTGATAACAATGGTTTCAAACATCAATTATTTTCTTTATTTCGTAGATAATTCAACAAATAATTTGTTTCAACCTGGGTCCTATAATTTACTGTGGGCCTCCTGGGATTGTCAGAATACAGATCTGGGTCCGTTTGTTCAAAATATTGACCAAAGTCAACCAAAATTAAAATTTTAACTCTAAAAATTTATATTTCTTATCTTTTCACATAGAAAGCTTTTCGATATAAGTTCGAACCATGCACGCAAATTAATGGGAGGTTTTTAGGCGTTGGAACATTGTATTTGTTTCTAAAATAAGTGATGACCTTTTGGGTCATCACAAGCTTAAATCTCTCCTATCTTCTGGAGCTTTTCCGATTCCGCGGTCTCGCAAATCATCACCAGAGGTTCGATTTGAACGCGATCGTTCCTTTCATCCTCCCCGTGCTTTTTCCTCTCGTCCTCCCCGTGATCGTTCTTCTCATGCTCGACAAGTAGACCCTTTTGTATACTGTCTTGTTGGTGAAAGTTCATCAGACAGTGATGATAATGATGTTGCACAAAATACTCCTTGACTTTTATATACTTTGAACTACACAAATAGAACCGGTTTTGAACTAGGTGTAATACGCGTTAACTTATTTAATTTGTTAGTTCTATTGAACTTTAATTTGTCGGTTTTAATGTGTTTTTTGATTGTGTTGTTGTTGTTGTGGTGGTGGTGGTGGTTTTGTTGTTGTTGTTGCTGGGTTGTTGTGGAGATTTTGGTATTGAAATTGTAGTTTATAAATTGAATTATATTGTTATTTAGGAATTTTACTATACTTGTAGGTCGTGTAGCTGCCAAAACAAGCATTTTATGCCAAAATTATTACCCGAAAAAGCGACCAAAGTTGGTCGCTTAACTATTAAATAAAATTTTGGGAATTAGCAATCAAGGTTGGTCGCTTATTTCTAAAAAAAATTGAAAATTGGCGATCAAGGTTGGTCATTAATGAACCCAAATTTTATTAAACAAAATATCTTGAAATTAGCGACCAAAGTTGGTTGCTTATGACCCGGATTGTTAAATATATATTTCTTAAAATAATATATATTTTAATTTACAGACCAATGTTGGTCGCTAATTTTTGATATATAATAATTTAAAAAATATCGTAATTCAAATGTAGAGACCAACGTTACTCGCTCAATTTATATTATTAAGATATTGTACTGACCAAAGTTGGTTGGTATTTTGTTTACAGTGAATATTTAGTCATTTTAGCTAAGCGGTCAGAATTGGTTGCTAATTAGCGACCAACATTGGTCGCTAAGGTAAAGGGACCGCCAATATAACTACCAAGCATGTTTGGACGCGTTTTGATCGCTATATTGAGATAACCGATTAACATTGGTCGCTTTTTCTGGTCGCTAAAACCCGAATTTCTAGTAGTGCCATTAATACTTTTGATCAAATTTAGTAAATTTGCATAAGTAATTATAAATATATTTAAAATAATATTGACCAAGCACCTACGATTAAACTCCTATTTTCTTCTTTTTTCGATTTTATCGACGAGTGACTTTAAAATATTGAATCCGTCGCTGACATAAGAAATCTATACGCGAGCCCTCAAGTTCTCTTTAAAATGTCCCTAAGGATATTACATTGCCGCATAAAAATTTGGAACAACACCCAAATCACCACCATATATATCTATATATATAGAGTTTAGTTTTTGTACAAATACAGATGCATTTAATTGCTCATTCAAAACGGAGCAATTAGTAATATTGATTAACAAGCAATAGTAAAAATAACACAAAATAAGTACGTACTAATCATTATACTGGATGACATAATTGATCACATGCTACTGTCATTATCCGCCTCAGGGTTGTGATTACCTGAAATGGTATTACTGTTCCATGTATTATGAGAATTATAACTTGGAACACAAAACACATAATTTTGATCAGATCCAGTAGTTGTTCCATCAATTCTTCTCCCATAATTCAAATTACTCCTTTGTTGATTTACCATTTGATTATTCATGCTTCCTCCAGACAGATTAATATATCGCATTAAATCAGCATTCGTAGCATCAAGTTCTTTCTGAAGACGAATAACTTGTCTTTGTAAAACTGAAATTGCTCCAACACAACCATAAACTGGATCTTTTATATGTGCTTCGGCTTCATAAGCAAGAGAATTTACTGCATCTTCTCTCTGGTGAGGTTGGATTTCATTTAGGAGTTTACTTACGTTGCTCGCACCAAATATTTTATGTACATTGGCGAATTTTGTTGGCTCTTCTGGAGGAAAATAGGGAGCGAATATGCAATTACCTGGCAAACATTTTCTTCTCAAGAATTTGCAAGCAGCACATGGAGGGTTGGAGTAGCTGCTGGAAGAAGCCATAATTTCCTGCTAATTAACCCAATTAATTAGTGTAATTAACTTTATGCAAACAATTAATAGCAACTTAATATTGTTGGAGTTTTTGTTGGTATACCAAAATGCCAACGAAACGGAGCCAGGATTTATAACTTTTGATATCCCTTGACCATTGCACTGGGAGATTATATTATGTCAAGAGTTATCTACCTCTTATATATATTCATTTTTTTAAAAAAAATACCTATATATATAGTGTTATTTTCCGGTGAAGGAGTATCGGTTGACACCCCTAGAAAAAGGGTAGCTCCGCCCATGTTGATAACTGAAATGATTGGAAGACTATATATATATATATATATATGATGTATGGATCTCTTATGGGTTGTTTAATATGAGGTACAAGCAGATATAGTGCTGGTATAACAATTTATTATCACCTTAATACTTTGTTTGGTTAACAAACCTGGTATAAATTATTCCGGGACTAAAATTAGTACTGGAATAACTTATATCTTGTAGGGAATGGGATAATTTAGTGTCGAAATAACTTATTATCTTCTTCTTAGAAATTATGCAACTGTCAATTTTAATACAACATGCCAGACACTTAGTAAAAAATAATATTAAAATAACTAATCCCAGCATAAGTCGTATTCTAATCAAATGATAAGGCATTTGGGAAAAATTATGCAAATTTAACCTAAAACGAATAATATTACACTATATTAAAAGTTATCTAGTATCTTTAGGCTGATTCAACTCAACAAGGTTAACATCTATATACCAACAGTTCAAAAGTTCTTTACACTATATCGTTATTTAATAGTATTGCTCGAGACTATATACCCATGATACATAGAATTAGTATCTCAAAAAGTAAGACAAGTAACCTTCTATGTGTCTTTTAAGTCTTTACTACTACTGATTTTGTGTATAAGCCTTAAAATGGGTGTCGGACATTCCACCTGCAAAGTTCCGCCAAACAAGACTTTTACATGAAAACCTAGCTAAAAGTCACACTAGTCTATGTTTCATATCATATTATTATATTGTCCTTTAAACATATGTCAATATACACAATCCTTGAAAACATATAGTATATGGCAAGAAACTGTTACTGTTTTCAGATCTACACGTCACAGGGAATTTATAGGGCTGACATCCCTATAGATTGAAGGAAAAAAAAAAGGAGAAAACATAAAAGGGTTTCTTTTCATTTATAATAGAATGTTACCTTAATTTCCTTTTGTTAAAGCAAAGTCTTTCAAGCTATGTACCTTGATTCTTGTAACATCAAAAATAGGGTAGCCATTTAGGAGCTTTAATAGAAATAAAAATTATTTGTAGTTGGATTTTGAGAGAGAAACCCTAGAAGCAGGAGATAGAAAGTTATAACTAAAACTGCAAATACATAATGAGAGAGAAAAGAAGAGAGAAGACAATAAGCATTTAGTGAATATTGGAAGGGGAAAGCAAAAGGGACTAAAGGACTAAGCACAATAAATAAGGGCTGATCATATCAATAATTTAAACAACTGATGGTGACTGTCTTGGAAGGTAGTGTGTATGCAGATCTTATCCCTATTATTAGGTAGAGAGGCTGTTTCCAAATAGACCTCCGACATCCTTCCCTCCAAGAACTTCCCACCTTGCTCGAGTCTCCCCAAGAGCAAGGTGGGAAGTTCTTGGAGGGAAGAATGTCAGGGGTCTATTTGGAAACAGCCTCTCTACCCAGTGATAGGGGTAAGGTCTGCATATACACTACCCCAGACCCCACTAAGTGAGATTATACTGGATTGTTATTGTTGTTGTTGTTGATGGCGACTGTGTGAAGTTCACACCAAACTTTCATAATTGTGTCTAGCCAAATTGTATTTACTATATACAACTCAAGTACAAATAAACTGTATTACAATGTCATAATACACAGTTGGCGTACGAAAATAATGATTTTTAAGTAGGAAAACTTAAGCAAATGTTTCAAATAAATGTCAACTTACCAACCTCAAGTCATTAATTGTAGACTTATCAAAATTAGCCAATAAAGATTGAAAAACCAAATAATAGGGTTCTTTCTCTCAAAGAATCACATGCAAAAATCATCTTCCATATTTTTAAGCGTGATTAGCAACATTAGATACAAAACGGAAAGAAAATTTCATGGACAGGGTAGCAAATAAGGTGATGAAATACAAAAATCTATACAATAATCCAAAAATCTAAACAAAAAGGAACTTTTTCAATGTGTATAGTTGAAATTCATTGAAAATATATAGATAAGTCAATATATAAAACTTGAGGAAGATTAGAGGTAATTTCAATTGATTTTGTATCAAAATTCGTAATTATATCGAGTTAAAAAAAGTCTACTGCGACACATGTATCAAACATGTATGACGCATGTATCTCACACACAGATATACATGGATATACATGTGACACACAATTAATACAAATATGATACAATTCAAACCACCTCAAAACTTCACCAAATCATCCCAAAACTGAGATTCAAGCTCCTTAAGTTGTGCCCAATCTATTCTAATAACACCCACTCAAAATAAAGCAAAATGTAATATTTTTTGCTACAAATAGCTAATTGGCTTACTTGGCTAATATTAGTAATATTTTAGCAATTGATCAATTTTTGTAATGAGTTACTTATAAATGAACATAGATGGTAATTTCTCCTTTTAAGTATGCATATGAATAGTGTAAAAGAAATTGTATATTACTCCTTTATTCACTTCAAATTACGTGAACATGTTTAACTAGGTATGTAATTTAAGAAAAATGAATATTTTTAAAATTTATGGTCCTAAACAAGTCAAGAAAAGGTCCATAGTATTTGCGTGATTATAAAAGCTTCTCATTAAGGATATAATTAAAAATTTAAACTAAATTATTTTCAAATTTAAAAGGAGTCATTTTTTTTGGAACGGACAAAATAAAATAGGCTTACATCAACTTAAAAGGAGTGAATATTAGTTATCATTCGTATTATTTTTGATGACATTAATCAATGTTTACTTTGGACAGTTAAACCTATTAATGTAATCTTTTTTTTACATTATTATTAGTGTATAATTTTATAAATTTTATGACTTATGATATAAAAAATATTCACGCAAGCAATCACAAGTATTAGCGGATAACCTAAATATTTGGTAACTAACTAACTAATATAACAAAAAAATATATACATAATAAGTCATCATTATTTATAACTTGAATGTCATAAACCGAAAAGTAAAACAGCATGTCAGAAACGCTTTGACCTCATCTTCTTAAAAGTCGTATTTTAAAGTTAATCTTAGTCAATTATTTGATGCTGTTTTTGTGCATATTGTTCTTCTTCTTCTTTTTTTAATTTGTTTTATTGTATTTGTTCTTTTTCTCTCTTTATTATAAGATGCCAATGGTCATATTTAAACATTTTGCAATTTGCACCTCTGAGTATTTTCTTGGCAAGTCCTTTAATTCAGATTATTTTGCATGTGAAACCCCTAGTAACTTTTCCTTTAGAATGTTACTTAATTAACCATTTCCTCCTGTTCGAATGTACTATTAACTGCATGGTTTATTCGATAATGGCATTGAGAAAAAGTTCAATTCTCAGTAATTTCACATTATTCATACACAGGAGATTAATTAGCTAGACACGTTTAGGTTTTGATGACAATTATATTGGACAACAAAAAGAAGATAAAAAATACTCTTCATGTCAATATTAAATATGAAAAGAGTTCCACACCATGTCTTTCTTAAAAATTGGAAGAATTGGCTGCACGTTCTATGGTGTATTCACACTTTAAATACAATTACAATATATAGTGCTCACAATGTTCTTTACTTTTGCAAAACAAAAAAAAAGGGTTTTTTGTATATATATAGAAGTCCATTCATAGAAAAAAAAATAAAGCATCAACGTGGTAAAGTGGTAAGTACTCCTCCATTCTTAATCAGAGGTTTCGAGTTCGAGTCCTTGGGTATGGAATTGCCTTTGTTAGGGAGCTTTTTACCCTAATGTGAAACTTCCCAGTACGAATCTAGATTTAGTCGGGCTCCAATCGGATGCTGGACACCGGATGAGAAACAAAAAAATATATAAAAAAAAGCAAATATTCCAATTGCCAAAGTTTCATATAAAAGCCCCCAACTACCAAATGTACATCCTACATAGATATTCCTCAATTATAATTGATGAACTCAACTCACTGCCGGTTAACTCTGAAGGAAAAAGGAAATAATCTGAAATCTCTGAAAACATCACTGTTTGCCACTATTATTGCAATAGTAACTAAATCTATACGTGCATGTAAACAATAATGCAATACTGATAGAAAATCTTTTTTGAGAGGACGTATAATTTAATACGTACTACTGTTTCTCATACTTCTTGTCTTCGCCATTCGTTTTGTTCTTAATTAGACAAGTATTTATAGGTACGTATAGTAATGTAGTGTTGACTGCTGTAGATCTAGGACAAATAAATATATAAAGGTAGAGAATAGTTTTAGTTTTTAGTCAGTGTAGAATCACACAAAGTAAAATTTGATCACTAAAAAATATACCTGTAAGAGATAATACTAGTTATTTCATCTAAATGTTCTCATCAAACGTAAATTTATTTATTTTTTCCTATAGTAGACATATATTAATTAAAATGTAGAATACTATCTAGCATCATATGATTTCTTCTCATCTTTTCGTTTTGCTGTATATTCCTTTCCAGAAACATAAAGAGGAAAATATATGGGTATGATCGCTTTTAGCACGCGCTATAAAGTAATTATATTAAGTAGCTAAAAAGTATATAAAATTTGTATAATTTTGTTTATAACATACATACATACATATATACACACACACACACACACATATATATATATATATTTCAGCTATTATTTTAAGAACGACTATACAGTATTATTTTACTGAAAAAATATTGGTATTATAGTTGGTCTAGTACTGATTGGTAGGGCTTAAATTCTTGGTCTAAGTCAACATGGATACTTGAGACTACACTAACGGGATAAATATGGAGTATTATCAATTTTAACTCGCGCTAAAAATTCTTTTTCATCTAATAGGATCACTTGCATATATTTATCACTTCTATTTCTCCGAATAGGATCAAGTGAAATCTTTAAAATGTTTTTGCTAGATCAACGTATTTCCTTGGAAAATCGATAAATACTTTTGCTACGAAAAAAATTGTGATAAAAATGTTGAATTTTTCTCGCTATTGACGTCAGTTAAATAATAAATATGTGCCACATCAGCAACGTACCAATGGAGTATTTTTTGGAGGGGTATATATCAAATGATTGTGGAAATCAGGCCTCATTTGTCATGATTATAAACAGCCAGTAGATATGACTGTTCTCTTTTAGGTACATGAATCTAGCTTTTTCTAATATATCATATTTGTGGGCTTTATTGAAAATAATAAAATCCGTTACTAAATAATAAATAAAACCACATCTTCATTCCTAAGGTAATTAAGCCATTGTATAGGATAAAATTGATTTATTGTTATAAAATTTCATATTTTAGGTGAATGTCCATAATTAGAGAGATTTTAGGATTTACTTTTTGGTGGCTAAGTCACCACCTCCCTATAAATAAAGGGATCTTCTACCATTGTAAATCATCCCTAAGTATCAATAAGAATACTCCTCTCTCTACTTTTCTCTCTATTGTTCTTGTTCTTGTATTATTGTTCTTGTTCTTGTATTATTGTTCTTGTTCTTATATTATTTCATAACACGTTATCAGCACGAAACTCTACCGTCTCAAGAAGCACTTTGAGAAGATTAAGGAGTAATTCGCCCACACGAATTTCGCTAATTCCGGGCATTATCCGGGTCACGCTTTAAGAGATAAGTATCGATTTTATGTTCGATTAAAATCTATAATTATGTGTTGTCTATATTACATACAAGTGATCCTAGCTATTTACTTCCGCTATTCCTTTCTTTGTTACAATTGAATTGATGACTGGTTTAATTTAGTTGTATAGTGGAACGTTTCTGTTCAATTATGCAAACAATGGGTTTTTGGATTTTTAAAGTTTGCTGATAGTTTGGAGGTCCAATGGCAATCTTGAATTTCTATACGGAAAATATGTCGCGTTCTCCGGCATCAAATTGGCCGCGGGAGTCGACCAAAGTTGCCGGAATTTGTTGCAACGGGATGGAAACTCAAGAGGTATATTTGATATTACAACATTTATTGGTATACCTTAAAGGTAAGTAATTTACTTTTCTCTTTCAAATTCTTGAAATTCTACGATTTGATTTCATATACAAACAAAGACAAAATCCGTTCAATTGAATTTGCTCCATTCCCTTTAGAGAATGTACTAGCAGTATGTGATAAGTCTGAAAGAAGACAAAATCCGTCCAATTGAATTTGCTCTATTCCCTTTAGAGAATGTGGTAGCAGTATGTGATAAGTCTGAAAGAAGACAAAATTATTACCATGAAGGTATCAATGAATGTGGACGAGGCAATAGACGGAATTATAATCGTCATCATTGTGATAATGAGAATAATGAATATTCTCAAAATAACTTTCACTTTATGAAAGTAATATTTGACATGAGATTGTATATAACACATACAGATGATTATAATCCATTCCCTGAAGTGAATGTGATAATTATAATAAAGCCCGTAAGTATGAACGCGCTCTTGATATAATTTGTTTTATGTCTGACATTATGAAAGGAAAGTTCGTTACCCTTGAAATTCTGGGCAAGAACTATATGACATGGGTGTTGGATGCTGAAATCCATTTGGATGCAATGGGTCTTGGAGACGCCATTAAAGACAGAAATAATGCATCCACCCAAGACTATGCTAAGGCCTTGATTTTCTTGCGCCATCACCTTGATGAAGGTTTGAAACTGTGCTAAGGCCTTGATTTACTTGCGCCATCGCCTTGATGAAGGTTTGAAATTGTGCTAAGGCCTTGATTTACTTGCGCCATCACCTTGATGAAGGTTTGAAAATTGAATATATCACAGTCAAAGATCCACCTATCTTGTGGAATGGCTTAAAGGAGAGATATGACAACCTGAAGTTGGTCACTCTGCCACAAGCACGAATGATGAGAATCCAGAAGCAAATAGTTCATAAACTATATGTTATCATTGCGGTGGAAAAGGGCACTGGGCGAAAATTTTCCGTGTACCAAGACATTTGGTTGAGCCTTGTCAAGCATCTTTAAAGAGTAAATGCCCTGAAACAAATTTTGTCTCTGACGACAATCTTGACATCACCCACTTGGATGTGGCAGGCTCCTTTGAGCATCCTGAGGGGAAAATTGACCACCTAAATTGTGATGGATCTGTGATGAAGGAAGATGGAATTGTTTGATTTTATTTCACTTATTTGTAATAGTTAGTGAATAAACTAATAGTCATCAGTATCAGCTCGTATTAGTTAGTTTATGATATAATGTTAGTATTAGTTCTTTAGAATATTTCAATATGCTTAAATTTCGAAGAAATTTTTATTTTCCAGTAAAGTTAGTCGACTAACTTATCAGTTAGTCGACTATCTAATATTTCGCAATAAAACTGGATTTTTCCGCAAGCTAAGATAGTCGACTATCTGATTTAGATAGTCGACTATCCTGATGACTGTTTACTAAGATAGTCGACTATCAACTTAGTTAGTCGACTATCTAATATTTCGCATTAAAACTGGACTTTTCCGCAAGGCATGATAGTCGACTATCTGATTTAGTTAGTCGAATAACCTCAGCAGATTTTGAAAATATTGTTTAAATATGAAGCAAACAGATTTGTATATTCTCATGTTCATATATTTTCTTTTGTATGTCAAACCATGGGAATTAAATTGATTGAAGACTCCTTAAGAGCAACTATAACTCTGCCTAAAGGAACAATATTTTAGAGAATGCAATGTTCTCCTCCAAGTCTAAGAGGAACTTGTTGAGTTTTAATGATATCAGTCAAAATGTTCTCCTCCAAGTCTAAAAGGAACTTGTTGAGTTTTAAAGATATCAGTCAAAATGGATATCATGTTGAGACAATAGATGAGAAGAATCTTGAATACCTTACTCATGAAAACGAGGCTGCCCACTTCGGTTTGGGGTCACGCCATTCTGCATGCAACAATGCTAGTTCGTCGGCTGCCCATTTCGGGTTGGGGTCACGCCATTTGCATGCAGCAATGCTAGTTCGTCTCTGACCGACGAATTAACCTAATATCCCATTTAAGAATCTTTGGATGTGCAGTATATGTGCCTATAGCACCACCATACCACACCAAAATGGGTCTACAAAGAAGGTTAGGAATATATGTTGAGTTTGAATCGCCCTCCATTATTCGCTACCTCGAAACATTGACAGGGGATTTGTACACTGCACGATTTGCAGACTGTCAATTTGATGAGATACTTTTCCCAAAATTAGGGGGAGAAGTTGGTGAAACCAAACGGGAAATTTTGTGGAAAAAATGCATCATTATCTCATCTTGATCCACATACCTTTATTTGTGAAAGAGGCGCAAAATATTATCCATTTGCAAAGAATAGCAAATCGAATGCCAGACGCATTTACAGATTTGAAAAGGATAACAAAATCACATATCCCCGCAGCGAATGTGACAACATCTGATTCACGAATACATATTCATTATTGGAAGAATATAAACATGAAATTGGTATTGAATATACCACACTCACCCCTAGAAGAAGGTTTGAGATGATACCACACTCACCCCTAGAAGGAGGTTTGAGATGATATATGACATGAATGATCGTTGGTCACGTACCTATTGTACGCCAAAGTATTTTGGAAATATGACTATTAAAGGACAACGATAATGCAAGAAACATATCTTGCATATAATTTTGACCATGACCATAATGGTATAACTTTCTCTTTAAAAGAGATATTCACCACATGGATGGTGATGAATCTGTGGTATTACAAAATTAATTGAGAGCTCTAGAAGAGCCAATTATTACTATGTTGGAGAAACACAATTGAGTATTGTGCTGTAGTAAGTCTCAAAGAAACTTATTCAGTTTTCAAAGTATATGCGAAAGCGCTGATTATATTGAGACTTTAAATAAAGGAAAGATTTGATATCTTCTATTACTACAACTTGTAGCGGGATAATTTGTATATGAAAAGCTACCCGCTTCGTTCTCCAGTTTGTACTACACAAACAAAAGAATATCACAATAAAGTGGATATGTATTGGTATAAAAACCCATACCACAATAAACCTGAAGTTTATTGAGAATTGCACATGTCATGGTGTAAACATGAACTTATCAATATTGATAATTTATTCAGTTGGCATTCGGGTTAGCCATCTCATTTTAAGTATGATGTGCAATAATAGAGAATTCACATGGGTGAATATTAAAGAACTAGAAAGTTCTTTACGAATTCTCTTGTATTACTTGTTCTCATTAATGAACTGACCAACTAAAGAGTTCGGGTTGAAGCCCATAAATTCTGGAAATATCAAAGGTGAATATGGGCCCATTCACCTGTCATGCATACCACATATAATGCATCTATGATATGGTTACATGCGCAATTGTTATTAACCCGCAGCCTGGCCGGTGCTTGCGAGGTAAATTGCTCAGTAATCTAACTTCGAACATAATTTCCAGATTTTCTACTCAAGATAGTTCATCTTGATAAGTTGGTTTATATCAAAGTTGGTTTAGCAAGATAATTATTGAGTGCCTCCACTTAATAGCTAAACTGTTTCTTATGAGAACAAAGTTATATATATCAGTTTGATATACGTTGTATACGAGAGTATATTCTCCCCTCACAAGTGGTTCAGGGTCAGGAACCAAATAATTTCATCTTATTATTATTGATGTGCAGTGTATATTAACATGATAATGCACACAGATGATTTCCCAGAGTTGAGGAAACAAGTTAGCTTTTCTAACATGAGGGGGAGACATGATAAACACTTGAGAAAAGGTTACATGGGATGAATTATCATTTGTATATGTAAATCCCCGAATATCATGATATGAACCTGAAGTTCATAAAATGGATAATTCAATTGCAACATATTGCAAAGCATGCTATACGTATTTGCTGACCCAAAGAAAGTAACTATATTCTCACTACAAATGCTCATATTAAGTCCCAGAAGGACAAAGTCTTTGATACGCTTAATGCGTATAGACAAATACTTGATTCCATATGAAAGACATGTAGATTTGGACATATAGTTCAAATACTTGATAGTATAAAGTCAAAGCATGATGGCATTGAGAATACATCTATGAAGATATTGAAGAGTCATTCCACGACATTATATGAAGATGTTCATATCTATCAAGAATGATGATTTCAAGGTGCGGAATATTTATTCAAGTCAATATTGTTGATTTATTTATCAAACATCTACCAAAGATTGTTTTGAAGATGGTGCATAAGATTGGAATTCAAATGCTCAAGGATGTGAATTGATGCTCTATTCAGGGGGAGTTAATGCGCGTTGCACTCTTTTTCCCTTACAAGGTTTTGTCCCACTGGGTTTTCCTTGCAAGGTTTTTAACGAGGCAACCAATAGGCGCATATTCAAACATGTGTACTCTTTTTCCTTTTCTATAATTTTTTCCCATTGGGTTTTGCTTTAGTTAAGGTTTTAACGAGGCACATCATTGAATAGACATTCAAGGGGGAGTGTTATAAAATCTCCTATTTTAGGTGAATGTCCATTATTAGAGAGATTCTAGGGTTTACTTCTTGGTGGCTAAGTCACCACCTCCCTATAAATAAAGGGGTCTTCTACCATTGTAAATCATCCCTAAGTATCAATAAGAATACTCCTCTCTCTACTTTTCTCTCTATTGTTCTTGTTCTTGTATTATTGTTCTTGTTCTTATATTATTTCATAACATTTATAACAAATTCTTGTATAATTACATGAAACGTAAAATTGGAGGCGAACGGAAGCTGAAGCGAGTGAAAACAAAAAAAATAACAATTTCAGCTGGTATCGGGTAGATCCTGAATGGAATGCAATTCATAGAATAACACAAATGTTTGTCATCGATTGGCATTTAATAAGAATATTAAAAATATTAAATGAGCAATCATTACAGAGAATTTTAGTATTTATTGTGTGACATTACATATTCATCAATGACCTCCTTTATTGTCATTTAAGAGGAGCTTGATCCTAGGATCTTGTTCCCGATGTATAGTTATAAATAGTGACTTCAACAATCATTGTAATACACGAAACCTCTAACAAATTTATGCTACACATTATTCTCAAACTAAATAATACTTTATTTTCTGTCTAATATTATGTTATCGTTGTCTTCGGAACCATGCTATTTGCTATTTCTTTCGATTTCAATGCTAAGTCCTATATTTTTATTTACTTTATTTATCATTTTGGATCAAATCTGTTCATTTGTCTATAACAAATTTAAATATATATATATATATATAAAGTGCAAATGTAGATTCTACTCTTTGAAAATTCTAGAACTGCTAGTTATTAATAGAAAGTATACAGCATGCTCAGTGCTAAGATTCTTTGAGTAACTGCTCAACCATTGCGTGTTAGATTGCAAATTTGCTATTAAATGATTGAGGAAAGGGGTTGCATAAAGAATAATTAATAAGCTAAAGGTCGAGTAAAATGTGCTTATAATGATTAGGGAGCAGATTATTGGTCCTCAGAAGTGTATTCTAAAATTAAAATAATATAAAGTATAGAACATTGGTACAATAATATTTTCAATTCATTAAATTTTGGTTCCTTGTGATATGTTTATTATTGCATAATGAATACTATGCTTTTCGTAGACAGACCATAGCCTGTTGACATGGCATCAATTCAAGAGTTCACGGGTAACTTTATTTAAGTCCTTCAACAATATTTTAGAGGGAAAAAGAATAAAGTGGCAAATGATTAAGCTTTGTTTTCTTTTGACAAGGCTAAGAATGAAGTTAATAATTTTTCAATCCTAACATTGATCCCATTTCCTAAAGTTGCGTCTTTTATGCGAAAATTTAGAGGCATAATGTAAAGAATTTTGCGCATGCATTTGAAAATGATTTTTTTAGCGAAAGCTCTATTGGAAATAGTCTCTAATCTTACACAAGTCGGGAAATAATGTCTACATATATCTTACCTTTTTCAGACCTCGCCCGTGAGATCACATTGAATATATTATTGTTGTTGTAGCGAGAGTGACATTGATTAGTGTCGGAAAAATGATATTATATAGCTGCTGTAAAAAGTATACATATACAAAAATTATACAGAAATACACTTTTTCGGTAACTAAATATAAATAGTTTATGGTGCAGCCAAATGATAATAAGTCAATAATAGTTTTTCTCATGTAAATTTTTTTAATACATTATAAAATAACTTAGACGTTTCAAGAATCCCACTTTTATTTATTTTCTCTTGTCGGGGAGAAAGGAGTAACATGATTATGAGAAGTAGGTTAGTTTATTTATGTATGGTAAGTTGATCATGCTCAACTCTAGTCCTAAAAAGAATAAACGGTCGCTTTAAATATAATCCGGTCTAAAAGTTCGGAGTCGAATTACACAAAGAACTAAGCCTTAGCTATATGTATTTAATATCACTAAAAAGACAAGTTTGAATAATTTTCTAAATTAAAAAAAAAAATTGAGATTTATATTTCTAACTAATTAACTAGCAAATACTAGAAATCGGTAAAATTATCAACTAACGAGACAAAGGATTGGAGACTAAATTAAGGAGGCCTAGAGTTATGATTTTCCTAATTGTCGGAATCCTTCTAGTTATGTTCCCTACAATTTTGCCAATGTATTCTCTACTGATCGTGAGCATTTTAGGTGCCGTAATTCTCTCTCGAGCAACCACAATAATTTACTAGACATATTCTTTCGAACTACATTAGTTGGCTTTATCTAACCACTCATTATGACCACTTCAAGGCTTTGTTATTTCTAAACCTGTCTTTAAAACCCGATGTATTGATTTCTCACATACGTTAGAAGTGACGTTGTTCAGGAACCATCTAAATATGTATCATTTCTCAGGCAACACATAACAAATAGGCATATTCAATCGAGGTTCATTCAATCAACAACAATGAGCACATAGTTGAACAAGTAGAGAAATTCAACGGCTCAATTATATAAAAATATAACAAGAATTTATCCTACAAAAGGTTCCATCAAAACCCTAGTTAACAAATTAGCTATTCATAATATCATGTAAAACTACAATAGTAAATGTCACAACCAACAATGAAAAAATAGGAAGAGGAAGAAAAAACTCTTAGAAGAGTTTCTCGCATTGCTCCTATTATGTTTCTGCCTCCTTAGGTCGAATCTGCATCCAAAATGGATCTCTCCTCTTCAAAATACCGTTTTCCATGTATGTATACCAAGTAGGGTCGAACTCAAACAATTATACCTTCTCCAACGCGAAAAATAACAAGTTTTCAGGCCTGGACGGCCGCGGCTGTAGTCGGGGCGTGGCTCGGACGCGGTATTTGGCAAGTATACTGCCTCAGCCCCCCTCAGGTCCGCTGTTGCGGTTTCGACCGCGTTTTTTACCTGTTCCGTTTGGAATTTAGAAAAACGCAAAACATGAAAGTTGTATCTATTTGAATTAGATTTCTAACCATATATTGTGGAGTCCAAATAAAATTGTGAGCAATATATTATGTGCATTTTACTAGACAGCGTGCAATATGCTTACTCGATTCTTCGTTTTGTTGCTTTATCATCCGTTGGTCACCGAATACGGTTACGGCTTAATTCCTTAGGATTTTAATCAGATTTCAAAGCTTTAAATCACTCTAATTCATTCTATAATATTTATATAGCTCGAAATCACTCCTGCCATGCATAAAATACACAATTAATGCAAAACACTAGCGATTAAAGCTCAAACTCAATTAAAGTGCAGTAAATTTGAGTGTAATAAGCGACTAAAATACATACTAATTGCCTATCATCGACACCACACACTTAAACCATTGCTCTTCCTTGAGCAATCAAACTACACTTTTTTTATAGACACAACATTTTTAACAATTCTCCTAACTCATCACACAAAGAGTATTTAACTATAATATTAGTGTGGCAAACAACCTCAACTGTTGCAACACTTTCAAGTTAACTCTAACTTGAATGCTCAAAGTACCTAATACAATTGTTTCTATGAAAGCTGGAAAGGTACAACTTTAAACCACCTACTACAATTGAACTAGAATAAGAATAAACACAATGGAGTTGGTTCTTCTATCTCGTTCAAGAAACTTTAGGAATGCACACTTAAATCTCACATAAATTGCTTGCAAAATTGTCTCACCTTTTTTAATCTCAATTTAGTTTCACTTCGGTGTTTGTGCAATTTCCTGTAAAAAGAACAATCACAGTTATTTAATGAGTTAGTAATTTGAGTTTGATTGAGACTTAATTGATGATCTTCCATCAAAGTTGAGTCCTTGAACAATACAAACTCCAACCAAATTCTTTATCCGGATTGTGTTCTTTTCCTAGAAGGAGACTTCCTCTCCTTATTCGATATGCAACATTTTCGATCAGTTCAGAAGATATTGTTGCTTGATCCTTGAGACTTATCTTCTTTACGTGCAACTCACATGTATAGGTTGTTAAACACGGTGTCTCTCATGATGAACCTGGTTCATGCTGAGTTCATTTGTCATTCTTCAAAACTTCGCCTGAACTTGGGTCAACAAATTCCCCCTTTTTGATAATAACAAACTCTGTACTTTTACTGCTCGAAGAACCTGTAGGAACCCAGCTTAAACATTAACGCTTTAACTTAGAATTTTAACTTATCATTAAGGACCAAGCTTAATTTAGGTTATAAATATCACATTATTCGGAATAAAGAGTAAAGCACACTATCTCTTCCCCCTTTTGGCATCATCGAAAAGTTGCATATACATTGTGAATCCTAGATTTAAATAATTATTCATGGCCACTAGGGCAACTGTAAGTGAGATCATGGTTCAATTAATCAACAATCAACAAACAAAATTAACTATTAAGATCAGAATTTTCATAGAACAAGAGAAAGGTCATTTTCATTGATAAGGATATGTTTCCACCAACAAACCACAATAAAAAAGAAAAACTTCCAAACATGAGCAACAAAAAAAACAAAAAAAGTCCCGAATCTGGGTCGCTGGGGGTTCTAAATGGGTGCAGGAGACAAGAACTGGACATCCTAAAGCTTTGAGAAACTAGAGGGCTGAGCATATTCTAAAGAATTCCATCACTCTTTTCCTTTTCCTTTGCTAGCTCAACTCTAAGGCTATCTCTCTCAGTTTCCAATTCAGCAACACGAGCCTGCAGCCTAGCAATTTCAGCATCCTTAGTTCCACATTCTTGAACCAAAGCCCTAACCTTGTTGTTCACATGAGTCTTCAGAAAAGAACCGGGTTCAACTAGGGTAGAATTTACTGGATAGTCACAAGCCATAAGAGTCCTGACACCAAAGTGTTCCTTGCTTGGTGCCATCTCCCATTTCTTCAAAGACACATTCAGCCTTTCCAGAACAGTAGTCAATAGGAACCCATATGGAGTGGCATTAGCATTGGAGCCATTAATGACCCTATCCATCAATTTCACAATGAATGCAGGCCAATTTATCTGTATTCCTGTCACAAGATACTCCATAAGAACTAGGTCCATGTAGTTGGCAGTGTACCTCCTTTCCTGTCTAGGCATTAGGCATTTGTTAACAAATTCAAGCAGGACCTTGTGCTCAGCCCTCATCTCACTTTTCTACACAAATCTGGCTTCAAGCACATCTTCAGCACTTGCAGTATCACAAAATTTTTTGGTGATTTGGAGAGCAGTAGGGAGAGAATCTAGACAAGGCCACCTCTGCCCGGTATAATCATCATATCCCACACTGGGTATGTCCAGAATCGCACCCAATTTGGATGCATCAAACCTCACCTTTACTCCTTTCACCATGCTAGTGACAACTCCATTCTTCATTGTGGCATTGGACATAAACTCAATCAATTCCTTCCTACCCAGCTTTCCATCCATTTCAAGGACCATGTCCTTCCATCCTTGTGCAGCTAGGGCATCCACCAGTCTTCTCATTCCTGGCTCATCTAGGTCTTTCAACAATCTGTTGAAACACGTTCTCAAGGCACTAAACTAAACGTGTGTTCATATGTGTAGGATTTGATAAATGACAAACGACGCGCAATTGACATATGACGAGGTCCAAGCACAAGCGCGCAATTGACACATAACGAGGTTCAAGCACAAGACGAACAAAGATCAAGTTTAAGCAAAGAAACAAAGTGATACATGAGTCGTTCTTTAATTGTGATCTTGATCCGACAATTGACTCAAGACTTGGCTTCTCTCGTAAAATCATTTTTATCAAATCATGCATATTTAATTTAAAGCAAAATGATTTTCAAACATTTTATTTTAGCCAAAATGATTTTTAAACATGCCTCTCAAATCTGGACAAAGATAATCGATTATGTACTTTATGATAATCGATTATGTTAAAACAATGTACACCAGATTTACAAAGCTGAACAATAATCGATTATGTACCTTATGATAATCGATTATGTTAAGGCAGTGTACATTAGACTTTTCAAAGCTACAAGATAATCGATTATGTACCTTATGATAATCGATTATGTTGAGGCAGTGTCCATCAGATTTTTCAAAGCTATAAAATAATCGATTGTGCACATTATGATAATCGATTATGTTGAGGCAGTTTCTATCAGATTTTTCAAGACTATAAAATAATCGATTATGTACATTATGATAATCGATTATGTTAAGACAGTCTAGTCCGAAGTTTTCAAAACATCAAAGATAATCGATTATCCTTATAGCATAATCGATTATGTAAATGACCGTTGCCAAAGTATTTTTAAACTCTGAAAGATAATCGATTACACACATTCTGATAATCGATTATGCTAAGTAAAATCTGGGAATGATTCTTTGAACGTTGTCAGGTAATCGATTATACGATTTTGATAATCGATTATTCTGCTTAAAATCTGGGAATGATTTTTTGAACGTTGTCAGGTAATCGATTATACGATTTTGATAATCGATTATTCTGCATAAAATCTGGGAATGATTTTTGAACGATTGGAAAATAATCGATTATGCAAATCAGATAATCGATTATCTCAGCACAAAATCAGCAATTCATGATTGGCAATTAAGCAACGGTTTTGGATGTTTTGTACACTATAAATACAACTCAAAATCAGTCTTCTGAGTACAACAACTGATCATATTCTTGCTAAATCTTGCATACTCTCATATCCATCATTTTCTATTCATTTCATAAGTTTTTGAGAGCCAAACTCTTGACAAAAGTCGTTGCGTTCTTGAGCGTATTTATTTTACTCAAATCTACTCTTAAAGAGAGTCTTGTCTTGAGTGCTAAGTGTTTGTATACACTTGAAGGGAAGTGTTTATCCCATGTGTTTGTAATAAGGAACGTTTTCATTCCTTCTGTTGAAGTCTTGAAGTGTGGTATCTTCGAGCAAAGGTTGTTGAGGCTTGTGTGACTCATGTTCTCAGTTTGTAACGGTTTGTTAAGCACCCGTAAGCTTAACGGAGTTAGTGGAATCTCGAGAGAGTCTCTCGGGGACTGGACTAGCCACAAGTAGTGGTGAACCAGGATAAATTCGGTGCGTTCTTTCCTTGTTATTTATTTTCCGCACTTATTTCAATCCTGCAATTTTTAATTCCGCAAGTTTACATTTTTTTTATTATAACGCTATTCACCCCCCCCCCCCCCTCTAGCGTTAAGCGTATATTCTAACAATTGGTATCAGAGCCCAACTCTCTGAAAGACTTAACCGTTTGAGAGAAACAATCCATGGCTTCTACTCGTGACTTTAATGCAGGAATAGGTGAAGGACAATGCTCCACCAGACCACCACTATTCGATGGCACAAACTATACGTACTGGAAGGAGATGATGAGAATATTCATCCAATCGAATAATTTTCATCTATGGAAGGTTATAACGAAGGGAGAACAAATTCCAACCAAAAAGGTTGAAAATGAATGGGTTCCAAAATCCGAAGATGAATACGATGCGGATGATATCCGAAAAGTGCAGAACAACGCTAGAGCCATCAACTTATTGTATTGTGCTGTAAATGCTGATGATTACAGAAAAATATCATGTTGCACAACGGCTAAGCAAATGTGGGATAAGCTGGAAATCACGTACGAAGGTACGGACCAGGTAAGAGAAGCTAAAATTGATTTTCTAACCCATGCATATGAACTGTTTCACATGAAGGAAAGCGAGAAGATCGATGACATGTTCGAACGATTTTCAAAAATCGTCAATGACCTACATGCTCTTAAGAAGATCTTCACGGATAAGGAACTTGTCTGAAAAATCCTCCGAAGTCTCACTCCGGAATGGCGCTCCAAGGCCGACGCGATTCAAGAGTCTATCGGCATTTCAAATGTCACCATCGACGGACTAAGAGGTAATCTTAAAACCTATGAATCTACTATACTTAACCCTCCTTTTAATGATCAAAGGAAACAAAGAATCGCCCTCAAGGCAAGCACGGCTCAACCTCAAAATGATGAGGACTCAAACAACGGAGATAACGAGTTCGGACTCGTTATTAAGAGGTTTCAAAAGTTCATGCGAAAAGAGTATGAACGAAAAGGCAAACAACAAGGAGATCAAGTAAAGTGCTATGGATGCGGAGAAATCGGGCACATTAAATCAAATTGCCCAAATGTCAAAAAGGAGAAGAAACCCTTCAAGAAACAACGAGCATACATATCTTGGGGAGGCGACTCCGGAGATGAATCAAGCGACAATGAAGAACACGAAACCGCAAATCTATGTCTCATGGCACATGAAGACAATCAAGAAGAGGTATGTCAAATTTCTTCTAAAAATTTCTTTTCTCTTGAGGAAATTCAAAATGCTTTTGATGAATTGTTTAGTGAATTCATTAGAGCTTCCGAAACTGTTAGAGACGTAAAGAAAAATTCTTCTTTGAAAGAAAAAGATTTTGAAAAACAACTCTTCTTGAAAGAAAAGGATTTGGAAAAATTGATTTTGGAAAATGAGAAGTTGAAAGAAGAAAACAAATTTTTCGGCAAGAGAAGCGCCGACAAACCCGAGAGTTCCAGTAAAAATTGTATTTCTTGCATGCATCTAAAAGATGAAGTAGAAAGACTTAAGGGCACCCTAGATAAGTTCAATACTTCTCATAAAAATTTGAATGATGTTCTTGTCAATTTGAAATCGACCAAACATGGCATAGGTTTCAAAAACGAGCCTAAAGAAAAAGTTGAAGTTATCCCCCAACAACCTAAGGCTCAACCTAGGATAAATAAAATAAACGTTCAACCTAGATATAACAATCCTAGAATCAACATGCATGATAGACCAAACACTAAAAGAAACGTTGAACAATTTAGAACACCTAGAAATGGCTTTCAACAATCGCAACCTAGACACACTAGAAATAATTATTCTAGAAACGCTGCATATCCTAGAACAAACAGTAGGAGAAATGATTTTCAAAAATTGCGCAATAGCCATATTGTCAAAAATAGAGCAAACGATTTTCGTACCTCCAACTACTACCAACCTAGAAGAATGCATAATCCTAATGTCATTTGTCATTATTGTTGTCGAATAGGACATATTGCTCCTGCTTGTTTTACTAGACACAGACACTTAACTGCATGTCAATCACAACACCACTTTACACCCAACTCGCAAGGACCCAAAACAGCTTGGGTACCAAAAACTCATTAATTTGTCTTGTAGGTATGTTTGAAGGGATCAAGTGTACTTTGGTACCTGGATAGTGGATGCTCCAAGCACATGACCGGAGATGCATCCAAATTCCTTCAACTAGAACACAAGGAAGGAGGAAACGTTATTTTTGGAGATAATAACAAAGGAAAAATTATCGGCATTGGATCGGTCGGTAAGGATGAATCTTCTTCCATTAAGCATATATTGCTAGTTAAAGGTCTAAAACATAATCTCTTGAGCATAAGTCAATTATGTGACAAGGGAAATCTTGTTTTATTTGATTCGGAAGAATGCTTAGTTTTCGTCATAGTGATTTTAAAATTATTCTTCGTGGTATTAGAATTGATAACATCTATATGGTTGATCTCGAAAATTCTTCATCAAAGTATGTGAATTGTCTTATGAGTAAAGAAGATGATATGTGGTTATGGCATCGTAGAGTAGCTCATATCAACATGCATCTTTTAAACAAGTTAGTTTCACAAAATTTAGTTATTGGTCTTCCAAATTTGAAATTTGAAAATGACACTATTTGTGATTCTTGTCAAAAAGGGAAACAAACAAGAGCATCTCTTAAATCGAAAAATATTGTTTCAACTACTAGACCTTTGCAACTTCTTCACATGGATCTTTTTGAACCATCTCGCGTTGAAAGTCTTGGTAGAAATCGCTATGCTTTTGTTATCATTGATGATTATTCTAGATTCACATGGACACTATTTCTTGCTCACAAAAGTGAGGCATTTCATATTTTTAAAAGTTTTCTTAAACGTGTTCAAAATGAAAAGGACACAACCGTCACTTCCATAAGAAGTGATCATGGGGGAGAGTTCGATCACAATCTCTTCGCGGACTTTTGTGACGAACTCGGTATTGAGCACACCTTCTCTGCTCCACGTACACCATAACAATTCCCAAACAATTTTGGGCGGATGCCGTGAGTACCGCATGCTACGTTTTGAACAGAGTAGTCATTAGACCAATACTCATGAAAACTCCCTATGAACTCTACAAGGGAAGGAAACCTAACCTATCCCATCTTAGAGTCTTCGGTTGTAAATGCTTTACTCATAACAACGGAAAAGATAATTTGGGAAAATTTGATGCCAAACCCGATGAAGGAATTTTTTATTGGTTATTCATCACGTAGCAAAGCGTATAGAGTATTCAATAATAGAACCGAAACTGTCGAGGAATCCCCTCATATTGTGTTTTTCGAAAATAATGCTCGCTTGGCGAGAAAGGATTCTGGTTTTGATCTTGCAGGTATTTTAAACACAATAAGTCCTCAAGACAAAGTACAAGAGGAAAATCCAAAGGAAATTCAAGATGAAATCTTGGAACAATTATCTGAGGAAGCGCCACCACTGGAGAAAGAAACGAAAATGCCTAACGCGTGGAGGACAATCAAAGACCATCCTCTCGACAAGGTAATTGGCGACATTGAACAAAAGGTAAGTACTCGAAACAATCTTAAGAACACCTTAGGACATACTGCTTTCATTTCTCAAATTGAACCCTCAACCATTTCCGAAGCAATTGGATGAGCATTGGACCTTGGCAATGCAAGAGGAGCTTAACCAATTCAAACGAAATGATGTTTGGGAATTGGTGCCAAGACCCGACAATCATACCATAATTGGTACGAAATGGGTTTTTCGAAATAAATTAGATGAAAATGGTGTAATCACTAGAAACAAAGCTAGGCTTGTAGCAAAAGGTTACAATCAAGAAGAAGGAAATGACTATGAAGAAACGTATGCACCCGTAGCAAGGTTAGAAGCTATTCGTTTATTACTTGCTTTGTCCTCTTCTATGAATTTCAATTTATATCAAATGGATGTAAAGAGTGCTTTTCTAAATGGTTTTATTCAAGAAGAAGTTTATGTTGAACAACCCCCGGGCTTTGAAGATTTTAAATCTCCCGATCATGTTTTCAAACTTAAGAAAGCCCTTTATGGTCTTAAACAAGCTCCCCGAGCTTGGTATGAACGATTGAGAAAATTTCTTTTGGACAATGAGTTCATTAGGGGGAAAGTTGACACCACACTATTTATTAAGCATAAAAATAATAATATTTTATTAGTTCAAATTTATGTGGATGATATTATTTTTGGTGCTACTAACAATGCTTTTTGCAAGGAATTTTCTGATTTAATGACAAGCGAATTTGAGATGTCAATGATGGGTGAGCTAACCTTCTTTTTGGGGTTGCAAGTGAAACAAATGAAAGAAAGAACTTTCATTTGTCAATCTAAATATTGCAAAGAGTTGCTAAAACGATTTGAAATGAGAAACACCAAAGCAATGGCCACTCCAATGAGCACATCCGACCATCTTGACAAAGATGAGAAAGGTAAGGAAGTCGACACAAAGAAGTATCGAGGTATGATCGGATCCTTTCTTTATCTTACTGCTAGTAGACCGGACATCATGTTTAGCGTATGTTTATGCGCTCGATATCAATCATGTCCGAAGGAGTCGCACCTAACTGCGGTAAAACGGATAATGAAGTATCTTGTTGGTACTACAAATGTGGGACTATGGTATCCCAAAGGTTCTTCATGCCAACTTGTTGGCTATTCCGACTCCGATTTTGCGGGTTGCAAATTAGACCGCAAGAGCACTAGTGGCACTTTGCTCGGTAGCTCTCTTGTTTCTTGGTTTAGTAAGAAACAGGTAAGTGTTGCGTTATCCACAACCGAGGCTGAATATGTAGCCGCGGGGAGTTGTTGTGCTCAAATCCTTTGGATGAAACAACAACTCTCGGATTATGACTTAGTATAGATCATATCCCTCTTAGATGTGATAATACTAGCGCCATAAGCTTGACGAAGAACCCCGTTCTTCATTCAAGAACAAAACACATTGAAATTAGGCACCACTTCATAAGAGATCACGTTCTCAAAGGTGATGTCGAAATTGAGTTTGTTGAAACCAAATGTCAATTGGCCGACATCTTCACTAAGCCTTTAGAGAAGGAGTCCTTTCTCCGAATTCGTAGTGAACTCGGGATTCTTGACTCCACATTGATCTAAGTCATGCATTGCATTTTTCCTTTCACATAATTACTAACTTGAGCGTCGGAGGCGCCTAATTCTTTTTTGCAGGTATCGCCCTAAAGGCAGGGGGAGTTATAAAGCACTGGTGCAGAATAATCGATTTCTCTTAAGTACATAATCGATTATCAAGTATCACTAATCGATTATGTTGACATTATTTGATTTGTTGTCCCTTTTATGTAATTTCAATATTGGTTAATCATTAAACTAGTTAATTACTTATTTTTTTGCTAATGTCAAAAGGGGGAAGAATAAGGGCTATGCACCTAATATTATTGGCATAAATTGAGGGGGAATTCATATGTTGAGGGGGAACCAATTGCATATCTATATACTTGTCTTGGATCGTCATTATGAATTATCTAATATGCATATCCCGATATTGGCTTGCCATTATCAAAAAGGGGGAAATTGTTGAAACACGTTCTCAAGGCACTAAACTAAACGTGTGTTCATATGTGTAGGTTTTGATAAATGACAAACGAAGCGCAATTGACATATGACGAGGTCCAAGCACAAGACGAACAAAGATCAAGTTTAAGCAAAGAAACAAAGTGATACATGAGTCGTTCTTTAATTGTGATCTTGATCCGACAATTGACTCAAGACTTGGCTTCTCTCGTAAAATCATTTTTATCAAATCATGCATATTTAATTTAAAGCAAAATAATTATCAAACATTTTATTTTAGCCAAAATGATTTTTAAACATGCCTCTCAAATCTGGACAAAGATAATCGATTATGTACTTTATGATAATCGATTATGTTAAGACAATGTACACCAGATTTACAAAGCTGAACAATAATCGATTATGTACCTTATGATAATCGATTATGTTAAGGCAGTGTACATTAGACTTTTCAAAGCTACAAGATAATCGATTATGTACCTTATGATAATCGATTATGTTGAGGCAGTGTCCATCAGATTTTTCAAAGCTATAAAATAATCGATTGTGCACATTATGATAATCGATTATGTTGAGGCAGTGTCTATCAGATTTTTCAAGACTATAAAATAATCGATTATGTACATTATGATAATCGATTATGTTAAGACAGTCTAGTCCGAAGTTTTCAAACATCAAAGATAATCGATTATCCTTATAGCATAATCGATTATGTAAATGACCGTTGCCAAAGTATTTTTAAACTCTGAAAGATAATCGATTACACACATTCTGATAATCGATTATGCTAAGTAAAATCTGGGAATGATTTTTTGAACGTTGTCAGGTAATCGATTATACGATTTTGATAATCGATTATTCTGCTTAAAATCTGGGAATGATTTTTTGAACGTTGTCAGGTAATCGATTATACGATTTTGATAATCGATTATTCTGCTTAAAATCTGGAAATGGTTTTTGAACGATTGGAAAATAATCGATTATGCAAATCAGATAATCGATTATCTCAGCACAAAATCAGCAATTCATGATTGGCAATTAAGCAACGGTTTTGGATGTTTTGTACACTATAAATACAACTCAAAATCAGTCTTCTGAGTACAACAACTGATCATATTCTTGCTAAATCTTGCATACTCTCATATCCATCATTTTCTATTCATTTCATAAGTTTTTGAGAGCCAAACTCTTGACGAAAGTTGTTGCGTTCTTGAGCGTATTTATTTTACTCATATCTACTCTTAAAGAGAGTCTTGTCTTGAGTGCCAAGTGTTTGTATACACTTGAAGGGAAGTGTTTATCCCTTGTGTTTGTAAGAAGGAACGTTTTCATTCCTTCTGTTGAAGTCTTGAAGTGTGGTATCTTCGAGCAAAGGTTGTTGAGGCTTGTGTGACTCAAGTTCTCAGTTTGTAACGGTTTGTTAAGCACCCGTAAGCTTAACGGAGTTAGTGGAATCTCGAGAGAGTCTCTCGGGGACTGGACTAGCCACAAGTTGTGGTGAACCAGGATAAATTCGGTGCGTTCTTTCTTTGTTATTTATTTTCCGCACTTATTTCAATCCTGCAATTTTTAATTCCGCAAGTTTACATTTTTTTTATTATAACGCTATTCACCCCCCCCCCCCCTCTAGCGTTAAGCGTATATTCTAACACAATCTTCCTTTCAAAACCTATCTTGCTCCTTTTCAGATTCCTCCTCTTCTTCTTCTTTAGTAATCTTTGCTTTCTTTATTTTTACTACAGATCTAGTTCCTTTGGCTAAAGAGGGTTCATCAGATACAAGCTTAGAGGAAGACTTCTTGGAAGAAGTCTTGGAACCTTTTGGTTTGGATGTAGGAACCTTAACAGTTGTTCCTCTTTCTTGATGGACCAGTTCAATCTCGTCATCTTGTTCTTCTGGAGCCTCAAAACTTTCAACAGCCTTTTATTTTCCCTTCTCTCTCTTATTTTTCCTGCTTTCTTCCAGGGCTTTCTATAATTCTGCTTCACTTTATCTGACCCTGCTTCTAGTAGCTCTTCCCTTTGGTACTGAAGGGACAGTAGGATTTGGAGATGACACTTGCTTTTCTTTGTTGACTTAGAAGCAATTGAAGTCATTTGGACGAAATCCTTGCGCTTCTTTGGATCATAACTGGCTCCAACTCTTTTCAAAATGTCAGCTAAAGTTTCCTCAATAGATGAACCGGGTTTATCTTGTTGTTTGCCCAAATGAAGAAGCCCTTCAGCAGCCTCCCCAGAGCCACTTCCCCCTGACTTGTTTCCACTCTCTTCAACTCCTCCACAGATAGCAAAAACCTTTTCTTTCTTTTTACCTCTCCTCCTACTTGACTCAGCCCCATTTACATCTTTTACAGAACCAACCCAAGCAAACCTATTTTCTATATTTTCAACCACATCAGAAAATACCAAACAAGTGTTTACCTCACTAGGGGTTTCTTGATTTTTGTCAGTGTCAGAAGACCCATGTTCTTCACCTTCGCTGGCAGAAATAAAATCTTTAGACTCTGAGCTGGAGTTAGATTCTTGAACAGGACTTTCCTTCTTTTGGATAGCCTGTAGTTTCTCATTTATGGCTTTTCTTAGAGACCCACAAGCCACAGTTTTCCTAGACAACATTTTCTGTCCATGAAATCTAGGTTTTGGGAAAACACTAGGAGGATTAGATGAAGTCGTATTAGAAGGGGATACTGGTGGAGGAGTACCTGGATTATCTTAAGGGTTAGTCATGGTGAATTTCTGGAGAAGATTTGGGAAGTTTGGAGAGAAAAGAGATTATAAGAAGTGGAGAGGGGTTTTTGACGGTTATGAAATAATGAAGAAGGGTGTGGTGAGTATTTAGAGGTAATTTGTATTAATTGAGGTAACGACGGCTTTTTAAGGAGTGAATCAGGAGTCTAGTCAAAGTAGAATTCTGGTCTCTTTAGTGATTATTAGGCATCATTAGATTTTAGGCAAAAATCTTGTTTTTAGAGTTTTAGGAGAACAGAGCTGGTTCAATGCTCAACGGATAAAATTTCTGGGAGTTTGATGAAAGTATTACTTCTGGTCACGATTGGAAATTAATATTTCTAATTATGCAAAGTATAGAAAACATACTTGAGCTTATACTGATGAACCAGGTTCTTCAAGTAGAACTCTCATGAACATGCCTCAAATGTCATTATAGAAAAAAAAACTTTGTAAGAGATCATTGAGTCATATATACACATGTCATAGGAGTATATTGATTAAAGTATGAGACTGAGTAAGAATTGATCTAGACATTTACACAAAGTTAGAACTCCTAACCAAATTTTTTTTTCATTTTTCCCTTCGTTTTTTTATTTTGCATTCTGAACTGAACCTTTTAGGTGATTTAAATCATCCCTAATTCCAACCTGTTCCTTTCAAAGTTTTCTCTACTAAGTGTAAAGATGTCAGCTATTTGTTTATTAGTAGCACAAAATTCTATTGAAATCAATCCTTTCTCATAGTTATCTTTAAGAAGTGGTGTCTAACATCTATGTGCTTTGTCCTTTTATGATGAAAATGGTTCTTTGTCATACTTATAGCACTATCGTTATCACAAAATATTGGAATACATCCTGCTTCAATTCCAAAATCTACCAGCTGTTGTTTAATCCAAAGCGATCGAGCACAACAAGAAGCAGCAGCAATATACTCAGCTTCAGCAGTAGATAAGGCTACTGAATTTTGCTTTTTAGTAGCCCATGACACAAGACATGAACCTAGGAGGTGTCCCATACCTGAGGTGCTCTTTCTATCCACTAGGAAACCTGCATAATCAGCATCAGCATATCCTACTAAAATGAAATTACTACCTTTAAGATACCAAAGACACAGATCATGGTGCCTTTCAGATATCTTAGTATCCTTTTGATAGCAGTTAAGTGAGACTCTTTTGGATTTGCTTGAAAAAGAGCACAAAGTTCTACACTGAAAACAATGTCAGGTCTGCTGGCAGTAAGATACAAAAGTGAACTAATCATACCCCTATACAATTTTTGATCAACTGATGAACCAGGTTCATCAACATCTAATTTAGTGGAAGTTGGAATAGGTGTGTATATTTCATTAGAATCCTCCATTTTAAACTTTTTGATTAATTCTTTTGCATACTTCTGCTGGTGGATCATGGTTCGATTTGAACTTTGTTTTATCTTCAAGCCTAAGACGAAATTGAGGTCACCCATCATGCTCATTTCAAACTTATTCCCTGTTAATTTTGCAGAGTCCTTACTCAACTTATCAGTGGTAGCCCCAAGTATTATTTCATTAATATATATTTGCACAACAATAAGGTCTTTACCTTTTTCCTTTAAGAGCAAGGTGCCGTCAATTTTACCTCTTTTGAAACCATGATAGGAATTTAGATAGTTGTTCATACCAAGCTCTTCGGCCCTGCTTGAGCCCTGCTTGAGCCTTGTCTAACTTGTGCAAATGCTCAAGACATTTCTTGATTTCAAACCCTGGGTGTTGTATCACAAACACTTCTTCCTTTAGGTAGCCATTCAGGAAGGCACTTTTGACATCCATATGATGGAGAGTGAATTCCATATGTGTTGTAAAGACTATGAGGAGTCTGATTGCCTCTAGTCTTGCAACTGGAGCAAATGTCTCATCATAACCAATGCCTTCCTCTTGGCTGTAGCCTTGAACCACCAGCCTTGCCTTGTTTCTTGTAACTGTTCCATCTTCATCAAGTTTGTTCCTGAAGATCCATTTTGCGCCAATGACCGATCTGTCCTTGGGTCTTGGAACTAGATGCCAAACTTTACTTCTTTCAAATTGGTTGAGTTCATCCTGCATTGCATTCACCCAATCTGCATCATGCAAAGCTTCAATAACATTATTAGGTTCAATAAGAGATAGGAAAGCATCAAAAGCACACAGATTCTTCAGTTGTGATCTAGTTTTGACTCCAAATGTTAGATCAGTGATAATGTTCTTAATCGGATGAGAACTTTGATACTTGTGAGGTTTCACAACCAACTGGTTTCTGCTAGATATCTCTCCCATGTTCCTCTGATTATGTTCATTAACAGGTTCCTTTGGGGGTTTGATTCAATTTCTCCTTGATTAGTTTCCCCGTCAGGTTGCCTTTTTTAAAAGGACCTGTTCCATCACTTGTTCCTTATTTTGATTCCACTTTGACTTGGGCTGGGGATTTGGTCAATTATTTTACCAGTCTAATAGCTTCATCTTCATGTTCCTGTCTCTCAGAAAGAATGTTAGTTTCATCAAATACAACATTTACAGTTTCTTCTACATACAGAGTTCTTTTATTAAACACTTTATATGCTTCGCTATGTAAAGAATATCCCAAGAATACTCCCTTATCACTTAAGGAATCAAACTTACCTAGGGAGTCCTTTCCATTATTGTGCACGTAGCACTTACAACCAAATGCCCAAAGATGGGATATGTTTGGTTTTCGCTATTTAAGTAACTCATAAGGAGTTTTCTCTACCAAAGGTCTATTCATGCATCTATTGATTATGTAACATGCAGTGTTTACAGCCTCTGCCCAGAAGTTGTGGGGCAATTTCTAGAAAGCAGCATGGTTCTAGCCATGTCCTCAAGAGTCCTATTCTTCCTTTCAACTACTCCATTTTGTTGAGGAGTCCTAGGGGCAAAGAAATTATGATCTATACCATTTTCATCACAGAATTCTGCAAACTTGGAATTTTCAAATTCAGTTCCATGGTCAAACCTAATGGATGCTAGTTGATTTCCTAATTGTTTCTGAGTTTTCTAACAAATGCAATAAATATGTCAAATGCTTCATCTTTGGAAGTTAGAAATAGTTACAAGGTAAATCTAGAGTAATCATCAACAAGCACCATTACATATTTCTTTCCACCTCTGCTCATGGTTCTCATTGGACCACATAGATCGAGCGAACCAGTTCCAACAACTTAGTTGTACTTACCATTTTCTTGCTTTTGAAGGATGATCTTACCTGTTTCCCCCTTGCACATGCCTCACAAACTATGTCTTCCTTAAACTTGATATTGGGTAATCCTATCACCAAGTCCTTAGAGACTAGTTTTTTTAGCTGATTTAGACTTGCATGACAAAGTCTTTTGTGCCATAGGATGGGATCATTATCCAGCACACTTAGACAAGTTAGTTCATTTTATGAGAGAGTGGACAAATCTACAATGTAAATATTTTTAACTCTCTTTCCCTACAAAACAATCTTGTCAGTGGTAAGGTTAATCACAAAGCATTTGGAGGGGGTAAAAGCCACAAGGTTTCCTCTGTCACACAGTTCTGACACATTGATCAGGCTGTATTTCAAGCCATCTATTAAGTAGATATTCTCAATGGAGTGAGAGTCTGTCTTACCTATCTTTACAACACCAATAATCTCATATTTCATCCCATTCCCAAAGGAGACATTGCCTCCTTTTAATTCCTCAAGTGAAAGGAATTGGGCCTTGCTCCCAGTCATATATTTGAGCAGCCACTATCCATATACCATATTTGGATACTTCCTTTCACTTGGACCTGCAAAAAGAAATCAGGGGTTAGTCTTAAAAACCCAAACAATATTGGGTCCCTTTCTATAGGCAAAAGGATGAATCAAATTCTTGCTTACCCACCCAGGCAGCTTACTTTTCTCTTGAACAAAAGCTATGTTCTTTCGACTGGCCTTTTCTTTAGCATTACACTCACTCTTGTAATGGCCACTCTTGCCACAATATGTGCAGATTTTATTTTCAGGAAGTGTTGAGGTACTTTCTTTTAGGGTCCCACTTTGGTGCTTGAGTCTCATAGCCAAGTCCTCTTTTGTTGCTACTATGATGCTCTTACAACCAAGATAGTGCATCAGAAGCATTGTTTCACTTGTAAGTTCTGTCTATTTCATGTTTCACCTTTCCTAGATCTTCTTTTAGGACTTTGATGAATTCATCTTTCTTATATTATTCATCTTTCATTTTTCCCAAATTTTCTTCTAGACTAAGATGTGTGTGATCATCTTTCTTCTTTCCTGTTCCTAGTTTCAGTTTTAAGTTCTCAAACCTAAGTTGTCGGACACTGTTATCAAGGTCAAGAACCTGGTTCTTCAACTCAGCATTTGTGTTATCACTCTCATTAGCTTTAGAGTCTAGACTCTTGCATTTTGCTTTTAGGATCACACATTCCCTAGACAGAACTACCTTCTCATTATTAATTATCTCAGACTCATCAATAAAGTCTAGTAATAGCTCAGCCAACCTTTCTTTAGACAAAAATTTGATCTTGTCTTTGAGGTGAAGAATACTTACCTCTTGTTCATCATCTGATTCTTCAATGGACATAAGTGCTTGCTCTTCTTTAGCTTCATCTTCTGAGTCATCATATGGGCTTTCTCACCACGCAACAACTATAGCCTTAGTTGAACCTTTTTTCCTTTTTGGTTGAACATGTTCCTTCTTCTTGTTCCTTCGTTCAGCCCTCTCTTTCTTCCAATCAATTTCCCATTGAGGGCAGTTATTGATCATGTGTTCAGTTTTACCACACTTGTAGCAACCCTCATTGGTCTGTTTCTCAGGAGTTCTTGACTTGTTGAAGGTTGTACTTCTTGAAGAACTTTTTCCTCTCATTGGGTACTTTTTTAAATCTCTAGTGTTCATAGCCATTTCATCATCTTCCAAATCTAAACCTTCAACAATTCTGAGAGATAAGCTTCTCTCCTTGTAGGGTGTATCCATCTTCATGTTTTGCCTTCTCATTTCATAAGCAGTAAGATTTCCAATCAGTTCATCCAATTCGAGAGTAGTAATATTCTTGGATTCCTGAATGGCAGTGATTTTGCTTTCCCATGTAACTGGTAGAATCCTTATCAGAATTTTCTCAACCTTATCTTCTTGAAGAATGACCCTTCCAAGAGACTTAAGTTCATTTGTCAGTGTAGTGAACCTAGTATACATCTCTTGGATAGTTTCTCCTTCTTTCATAGTAAAATTCTTATAGAATACATCAGTGTTCCTCTTCATCTTTTCACTTGAGGTGTTCCTTCATGGTCCACTTGCAAAGTGTCCCATATCTCCTTAGCAGTAGTACAACTTTGGATCCTACTGTATTCATCTGGACCTAGTCCACACACAAGCCATTTTTTGGCCTTAACATTTTTCTCCCACTTTTTCAGGTATTCAGTAGTGTAGTCAACTCTTATCTTTGGTACTTCAACTCCTTCCTCATTCTTTTTTGCAGTTGTCATGGGGCCATCAGTGACTATGTCCTAGAGTTCATAGTCCTCTCCAATGATATGATCTCCCATCTTGTTTTTCCTCCAAGAATAGTATTGTCCATTAAAAAGTGGAGGTCTGACAGTAGAATGCCCTTCCCAGTTCCCATGTGGTGCACTCATGTGATATTTTCCTAAGGTGTTAGCCTCTTCAAGGATAACCTACTCTGATACCAATTGATGTCCTTAACGTCAATACCACAAAAAAAGGGGGTGATTTATGTCGTACCTAATTTTTCGATCTAGAAGAACCTGGTCCTTCTAGGTATTCTAACTACTACTGTTGCAAAGTTAAAAGTACAGAAAATAAAGAACACAATAATTTTTATGTGGAAAACACCTGGCTCAAAAGGTGACAAACCCACGACCTACTACTCAGTAGGATTTTTCCAAACATCCACTAAAAACACTGCGCCTAAACAATATTTACAAAAACTCTTTGTCAACCTAAGGATTAACTCTAATCCCGGTGTGGCACATAGCCTCAACTGTTGCGATACTTTCAAGTTAACTTTAACTTGAATACTCAAAATACCTAATACAACTACTTCTATGAAAGCTGGAAAGGTACAACTTTAAACCACCAACTACAATTGAACTAGAATAAGAATAAACACAACGGAGTTGGTTCTTCTATCTCGTTCAATTAGCTTCAGGAATGCACACTCTCTCACATAAATTGCTTACAAAATTGCCTCACCTTTCTGCTCTCAATTTAGTTTCACTTCTGCGTTTGTGCAATTTCCTATAAAGAGAACAATCACAGTTATTTAATGAGTTAGTGATTAGAGTTTGATTAAGACTTAATTGCTTATCTTCCATTGAAATTGAGTCCTTGAACAATACAAACTCCAACCTTATCCTTTATCTGGATTGTGTTCTCTTCCTAGGAGACTTCCTCTCCTTATTCAACATGCAACCTTTTCGGTCAGTTCAGAAGGTATTGTTGCTTGATCCTTGAGACTTATATTATTCACGTGCAACTCACATGTATAGGTTGATAAACACTGTGTCTCTCATGATGAACCTGGTCCATGCTGAGTTCATTTGTCATTCTTCAAAACTTCACCTAAACTTGGGCCAACGCGTGAACTATGGCAGCCAACTCCAAGTCATGAATGGTGTAATTCTTCTCATGGGGCTTCATCTAATGAGAAGCATAAGCAATAAAACTACCCTCTTGCATCAACACACAACCAATCCCTACTCTCGAATAATCACAATACACTATGTATGAACTTGAGGCTGATGGCAAAACCAATACTGGAGCTCGGTCAAAACTGTCTTGAGCTTCTAAAATCTCTTCTCACACTCGTCCGACCATACAAATGAAGCATCCTTCTGAGTCAAATTGGTCAAGGGCAATGCAATAGATGAGAATCCATGAACAAACCGGCGATAATAGCCTTCTAGCCAAAAAAACTGCAAATCTCAGTAGCTGAGGACGGTTTGGGCCAACTCTGCAACAGTTGAACCTCAAATTTTTCTGCAATTTTGCAACTTCAAAACAATCTGAATGACCCCCCGAAACTCATCCGAGGCCCCCGCGACCTCAAGCCAAGGCACCAACACATCCTAAAACCTTATTCAAACTTGTTCCAATCATCATATAACCTGAAACAACACCAAATCACTCAAAACACATTGGATTCAAGCCTAAGTTTCTAAAATCTTCCGAAATATGCTTTTGATCAAAAACCCAACCAAATTACGTCCGGATGAACTAAAATTTTGCACACACATCTCAAATGCCACAAAGGGGCTACTGCAACTCTCAAAATTCCATTTTAACCCTTATATCAAAATCTCACCTATCAATCGGAATCGCCAAAATATCAACTTCGCCAATTCAAGCCTCATTCTACTCCGAACCTCCAAAACTCATTCCGATCACGCTCTTAAGTCACAAATCACCTCCCGAAGCAACCGAACCATCAGAACTCACATTTGAGCCCTCTAACACATAAGTCAATATTTTGTTGACTTTTTCAACTTAAGCCTTTTTAAAAGAGACTAAGTGTCTCAAACTTCACCAAACTCATTTCGGACTCAATCTGACCAACCCGATACTAAAAAATACGGATAACAAAGTAAAGAAGTATAAATAGGGAAAACGGAGTGGTAACTCATGAGACGATTGGTCGGGTCATCACAGATAATTTGTTGGTTTGTTATAGTAGTGGGTAGTCACACGCGTGTGTATATATTTGTATGTGTAAATGTAACGGATACACAGTGAGTGTAATATAATTTTTCATTGTTGCATTCATTTCTCTCCCTTAGATATCTTCTTCTTCTTCCTCTCTTGTCTTATCCCTTAAAGCTAGGGTTTTTACATGTGATCAATCACCAAACTTCAACATGGTATCAGAGCTCTGAGTTCAAAATTGAAGCTCAGAAATCGATCATTTACTTCTTCTCAATCGAATTTCTAGTTCAAAAATAATAACTCAATTCTTCTTTGTTTCAACTCGAAATTGCTCAACAGTGGCGGTTGATGATTTGTTGAATGAAATCCCAAATACTATTGTTGAAAATGCTTCGCATGCATCATCAGAGGATGAATTTGAGGAAGGAGTGACAGTAGCAGTCACTTATCGTGTGTACTTAGCTCCTGGTAATACAAGTGGAATCCCCTTGATCTCATTTCTGCTAACCAGCACTGACAATTACTCTCTATGACATCGATCTATGCGAATTGCATTACTTGGTCGAAATAAGCTTGAGATTTTTGATGACAGATGACCTAAGGAACGATTTCGTGAGAAGTACTCATATCAATAGGAGAAGGTGTAATGCAATTGTGCTACCATGGCTGATGAATTCAGTGGCTCTAGTATTAATTAGTGGCATTGCATACGTTACTAGTGAATAGGTAGTGTGGATGGATCTGCAGGAACGTTTTGATAAGGTGAATGATACGCGTTGCTATAATTAGCACAAGAAAATTGCCACTCTAAATCGAGGTACTGTGTCTATCTCTATTTACTATCGAAGCTCAAAGATCTTAGGAATGAGACTGAATTTGTAGTACCTACTCCTGGCCGTGACTGTGTGAAGACAAATGAATTTATTGTGCATTCACAAAAACAAAAGTTGTATCAATTTCTAATGGGCCTAAATGACTCTTACTCTCAAGCTCGTAGTCAAATTCTTATGATGAAACCATTACCAACAGTAAATCAAGCTTTTGATACGCTCATGAGTGATGAAAGTCAAAGAACTGTAGCAGCGATTGCTGGAGTGTTAGGATTCGCTCCTATGTAAACACAATTGCTTATAACTCTATTGCCTTGTACAGTGCTAAGCCTAATTTCAATCCAAGGTTTAGGAAGAATTACAATGTCCAGGGTGAGTTCTGTAAAATAAAAGTCCATAATAATGATAACTGCCACAAACTTATATGATATCCATACCATTATAAATTTAAAAAAAAAGGGAGCTGGAGCTTACGATGTTATGATAGAACATATTCATGTTGTGCCTTTGCACACAAATCATGTCTTTCAGAACAGGTCAATGACATTTATGCCAATATGACCCATGCCTATGTATCAAGGCCATCAATATGTGAGCCAAGTTACTAAAGGATTACAGAGTCAAGGAATCTCAGGCACTCACAATCAGGAAGGTACATCCTCTTCACAACCTCAGGGATCAGTAAATACTGCTTCACAAGGTGGTGGCTTTCCATTCACCAAGGAACAATATGATCAGATATTGCAGACTCTGAACAATAGCCCAACTCCTCCTACTCAAGCAAATGTAGCAGGTATTGATACTTCCCTTTTAGCATCCCTTAACTCACAAGAACAAGAATGGATCATTGATACAAGTGCAACAAATGTCAGATGTTAACTTACTGACCAAAACCTCCCTAATTACACCTTCTAAGTCTAGAAGAGTTCTACTACATAATGGAGATCTCGCTCAAGTTACTCAGATTGGAGATAGTCATATTTCACATAGAAGCACTATTAAAGAAGTGCTCTATGTCCCTCACTTCAAATTCAACTTATTATGTCTCCAAGGTGACAACATATCTAAGATACTTTGCTTTTTTATCCTGATTTCTGTATATTTCAGGATCTCTTCAGTGGCAAGGTGAGGGAGATTAGTAGGGAAAGAGATGACCAATATTTTCTGTAAAAACATGGGGCCAAGAAGCTTACTGCAGTATCCCTAGTTGAAGCCGGAATAAAGTCAAGAACTACTGATATTACTTTGTGGCATAAAAGACTAGGTCATATCTCCAATTTGGTACTCAGAATATTGTTTTCCTGCTAAACTAGCAAGTATTACTGACACTATCAATAAATTCACTGTATATGTGCTAAACAAACTAGGTTGTCATTTCCTACTAGTTGTATTAAGAGTACTGATGCACTTGATCTAATTCATGTGGATGTTTGGGGTCCTTACAAATATGTAACTTTTGATGGAAATAGGTACTTCTTGAGTGTTGTTGATGATTTTACTAGTATGGCTTGATTATTTCTTCTGAATCAAAATCTGATTTATGTGTTGTACTTGCTCAGTTTATTCTATTTGTTCAAACTCAATTTAACAAAATCTTGAAGGCGATATGATCTGATAATTGGTCTGAATTTGTTAACTTTGTATGCAACACCTTGTTCCAAAAATATGGCATTATCCATCAGAAGACATGTGCTTACACCCCTCAGCAGAATGGAGTTGCTAAGAGGAAACACAGGCATATCCTAGATGTGACTAGAGCTTTAAGGTTTCAGGCCAATATTCCTATTAAGTACTGGGGTCATTATGTTTTTGCAATAATATATATTATTAATAGAATGTCATATTTTGTACTCAATGGCTTGTCTCCCTTTGATTTTTTGTATAGTAGAGCACCCACATTGGATCATCTGAGAGTTCTTGGGTATCTGTGTTATTCTAAACAGCTTAGGAAACAGACAAACTTCTTCCTAGAGCTAAACATATTGTCCTTCCGGGGTTTTTTTAAACTCAAAAGGGTTATATCTTGTTAGATTGGACACGCGTTGCTTTCTCATTAACAGAGATGTTTCCTTCATGGAAGATGTTTTCCCTTTCAAGGACTCTCCAACATCTATACCATATGTGTTCTTGCCCCTTAGATCTTCTATTGTTGATATTGAACTCACCTTATCCCCTTCTTCTATTGATTCTGACCATGCAGCTACCAGATCACAATAGGACTTATCTCTACAGCTCCAGTCACCACCTGAAGTAGTGCCAGCATCCTTACCTTCTCAAGAACTCAGCTTCCCTGGTCTGAGGAGATCATTAAGGACATGACAAGCTCCTATTTGGATAAATGACTTCGTATCTTTTCCAGGACACAAGTATGTGCCTTATTCTATTACCAACTATATGTCATATAATGGACACTCTCACAAATATCAGGCCTATCTAGCTGATTTTTTCACTATAGCAGAACTTAACTCTTTTGAGGAAGTTGTTAAAGATCCTAGGTGGGTGGATGCTATGCACGTTGAGATTGCTGCCTTAGAATCTAACCTCACTTGGGATGCACTTGGGATGTGGTCTCCTTGCCTGATGGCAAAATTCCTATTGGGTGAAAATGGATACACAAAGTAAAATACAAGGCCTCGTAGAGAGGTTCAAGGTCAGGCTTGTAACCAAGGGGTATAACCAGCAAAAGTCAGATCTATTCTTGTGGTTGCAACTTCTGAGCATTGGCACATTCATCAGATGGATGTGTATAATGCCTTTCTATAGGCTGACTTGCATGATGAGATATATATGGCTCCGCCTCAAGGCTTTCAGAGTCAGGGGAGAATAGACCAACATGTAGACTCTAAAAATCCTTGTATGGCCTCAAACAGGCACCAAGACAATAGTATGACAAGTTGTCTGAAGCACTAGTGAAATTAGGCTTCTTGCAGAATCAACATGAACACTCCTTATTTGTAAAAGTGACAAGCACATGCAGTGTCATCATCTATGTGGATGATATGCTTCTAGCTGGACCTATTTAATACTAATAAATGATGTCAAAGCTAAACTACAACTGACTTTTAAGATAAAGGACTTGGGAGAGTTGAAATACTTTCTTGGCATTGAATTTGCCAGGTCACAACAAGGTATTCTGATGCATCAAAGAAAATACACACTAGAGCTCATCTCTGAGCTTGGACTAGGAGCTGCAAAGCTTGCAGTTACACTTATTGAAGCTAATGTCAAGATCACTACTAAGCTATATGATGAACACATTGGTATCCTTGATGGCATAGCAAATGAAACCTTGACAGACCCCAATAAATACCAAAGGCTACAATCACACGACCAGACATAGCATTTAGTATTCAGACACTAAGTCAATCCAGTGTTCGATAAGTAGGACAGGTTCATCCCCAACATTCACCAGAGTTTAAAGTATAGGCTATATAGCAAAGGGAGATATAGGGTTTTCATAATCGCCGACCAACGTCTGGTATGCTCATTTATTCCTATTTTGACCTATTTTAATGCAGTAATTTGATTTGTCATTTTTAGTTCAACTCATCGTATCAAGTTTACAAGAAAGTCTTTTCCAAGCTCATTTAAACTCGGGCAAGTGAGACATGTGACTAAAAAACGAGAACTAATAACCTTTGGAGATCAAAAAAACAAAAATATCTATACGTAAAGCAGTTCACTCTATTTACAGTAATTTTTTGGTTCTTTTCATAGTGAATTTCGTTTTGCTCTTGGCTGAGAAAATGTATGTGATGGACCACTTGAGCTACTTATCAGGAATTTTTGCCATTTTTATCAGCCATAATAGCTGACGGAGTGTATACCTGCTGCAACGGATATAGTTGAATGGACTTTACCAAGTAGGATAACAAAGGGATATATCTGAACCTGTTTGCTATGTATAGGCTAGAAAGCTAAATTCTTCAATCTGCAGGTTCTGTCATTGACTGTGTAAGCCTGAAGGTGTGACTACAAAGTAATCTCTGATTGTTTTCCTCAAAGAGGAAGGGGGAGTCAGAACAGAAGAAGGGCTTCTCTTTGTAGCTTCTGGACTTTTCTCGAAATTCTCTTGAAGTTCAAAACCTGGTAAATGTTTTTTCTTCTTTGATACTGGAGTACTCATTTCAGGGATGGTAATAAGATCAGGCAATTCTTGATGACATGTCAGGTTTGACTCGCAGTCATTCTTGATGCTGGCTGGTTTTTCATCTGAAAACAGCTTCCGACGTTGCATACAAGAAAATGCTGTTACTCTCCTTCGGATGGATGATGGAGATCTTATGTTTGAATAACAACTGCTGTGAATGTTCCAAAAGCGCACCTGCCACGGATTTGAGAGGAATAACACATTATTAACATCTTCAAACTCAAATATCAAAAAACAAGAATTACAAATTTTTGCAAGAGAAAATGTATAATAAACTTTGGAGAGGATGAGCACTCCATTTTGGAAAGTTTTTTCTTTGCTTCTCGTGACTTGGCTTAAATAAAATAGCTGTGGTACCTAGGTATTTGTAGGAATTTTTATAACAAGCACCTAATCTAGTACATGTGCACTAATTTAATTCTGAGATTTTCACTATTCTATAATTCATAAATAAAACAAGGCATGCATCTTAAGACTAATACATTCAGTTTTTATAGTTCATGAAATAGGTAAATTCATGTACTTGGAATGGATCTAGTTCATTTATCCAACATTTCGATCATGGAAACATGCTACATTTCTCGACAACTTACTGTGAAATCATCTGATGTTGTAGCAACTTTACCCGTTTCTGATGTTCACCTGTAGCAGTTTAGTTTTCAAAAGTTAGGTTGGATTTTATAGGTAAACTAAGGTAGAATCTATAGCATTGACAAACTAACCAATCTAGTGCTGTAACTTCTCCATCATGACCTTTCATTATAATCGGATCTTCAAGAGGTTTGTTTACCTAATTCATTGAACTGATGAGTTAACACCACGTAGAGAAAACTCCAGTGAGAACTTCTATATTTGAAAAAACTGACCTGCCATACGTAGGCACTTCCATCACTGGAACCACTGAGAATATGAGCTGCATCAGGACTCAGGGCTGACTGCAATTACATTAAAATCAAGGCCTTTTCAGTTAACTTGCATAAAAAAGGGTCCAAGTTATAAGTAGCAGAATTAGAACAGCACTAACCTTGACAAAAAATGAATCTATTTTGCATCCTTTGAAAGTTTTTACTGGCCCTTTATCTGCCTGAAGTACACTACAGAGGTAGATTCTGAAAGAGAACAGCAAAAGCGAGAGAAAGAGTATCAGCATTGTGTATAGCAATGAAAGTTGCTACAGGTTTTCGTATCTGGGGAAAATTGCTCTTCCTGAGAATGCATAAGGCACATATAATCTAGAAATCTCTGATTTCTCACTAAGCATTACTTACAATGCAGTGTGTTCTATTATGGAAAAGGAAGAACATACACCAAACTGAAAGATGCTAATCAAAGAACTAGAATACCTGCTGTCCATGCATGATGCAGAAATAAACACTCCATTTAAGTCTTGAGATAAACTAGATACTCCATAGAATCGCTTTCCCTGAACAACAAGAGAGAAAGTTGGTATCAATCACATCAAGGATTTCTGAATTTTCAACAAACTGGATCCTCTGAATTACAACAAAGCCAAACAAATTCAACATCAGTAGCCACATGGTCGCTGCCAGATTACATCTTAAGCAAGATTGAACATTGTGGTCTGTGTCTGAGACAATGAAGACACTAAAGGAATTGAATACCCCAGAAATCACACATTGGAAATGGAACATTTATTGTTACCTTCTGAATTGACACCTCAGGATGAGGGCATGCCTGAATAATAGGACATTTGAGATTCCTTGTATCCCAGAACTTTATGACACTGAAATTTGTGGAGAAAAAGCATGAGTATTGCATAATCGCACAATGAATCCCTGGCTGAATTGCAACTTGCATGATTAATTTGAAAAGCATGGCAAGTTTTCTCGGTCACCTGTCAACTGCTCCGGCACTAGCTATGGAGAGCTCATCTTTTAGGTAAAGAATTGATGTAATGCTCACGGAGGAAGCCTGAAATAGTTGTGCCCAGTAAGAATAGAACTAGTCGTATGAAAATATGGAGAACTGAGTCTTTGAAAGTATTGATTATAGCACTAACCTTTCCACGTCTAGTTCTCCTCTGATGAGGACACATGTGAGCCTCATGGATGGTAGCAATTGACCTAAACGCAGAAAATAATTTAGAGTGATGTTTGGAGCTTCTAAGTGAACATATCTCTTCAAATGGTCATGCTTGATAGAAGAACCATAATACTTCTTTCTTTTTAGTGATAAACAAACATACGTGTCCCTACTTGTTCTAACAATTGAAAGGCATGCAACTTGAATCCTCATTCCACTGTCATGTGAGGATAACATTGTACTTACGGTATGCAAAGGTTTTCACTGCTACTGTCAGAACACCTCAAGTCCCAAAGGGCAAAGGACCCATCTCTGGCACCAGAAACAATAATATCTACATCAACCCCCAAAAAGAAAATAACGCATGAAAATGATGGCAAATGATGTCTTTTGCTAAAGAATGTATAGAAACAATGGCTTCAGAAAGAATAAATAGAAGACCTCAAACCTACCATGATTTGGAGGATGAGCACAAATGGATTTCACACTCCCAGTGTGACCCATTAGTGCTCTCACACATTCCTTTCTTTGTACATCCCATACCTTTATCTGTTCGAATTCATCATGAGAATGTGTTAATTATATGAGTACAGCATTCAAACGATCCATTGGTTTTTGACACTTTGTTAACATGCCTTTGTTCTTTGAGTGCTTTTGAGAAAGACAAAACGAATTAGTTATTACAGAAAAGAAGTGAATATATATAACTCACACTTTGATCACCTGAAGCTGTTAAGATATTGGTATCTTCATGCAAATAAAATCAAACAATCTCATCTTTAATATGGAACAAATATTCCGAAAATTGTTTAGAAAATTCAAAAAAGAAAACAGAAGCTAAACACGTCGAAACCAAAGAAGATTCTCTAGTTCATGTTCTAACTTATTTAACACATTTCAACCTATGAATTGGTTCCTGTAGCTTCCAATTTGTTGTGTTGTGTGAGCCATCTTATCTAAAAGATTAAGTTGTTAAGAATGGAACGCCTTTATTTGCTTATGTTAGTCTTAGACACTCAACATTTCCTTGAGCCAAAAAATGAAAATTCTTTACTGAAGGATGATGATGAAGCTCCAATCAAGAACTTTTCCTGCAGTAACACTATTAGAGAGGGCCTATTATATATTTTTGGTGGTCTTCAACACTAGTTATGCTTTCAAACAGTTTATTTCTTCAAATCAAGAGTAATATCTTCAGTTATTTTCTCCTGGAAAAAATACTAATGATGGTTGATGGCGATACTGGAAATCTGGTTTTGCACATAGATCTATTGCTGATCCATCAATCTTGTGACCATGCTACTGATGTAACTCAACAACAACAACAACAACCCAGTATAATCCCACTTAGTGGGGTCTGGGAGGGTAGTGTGTACGCACACACTACCCCTACCCTGAGGTAGAGAGGATGTTTCCAAATACAAACCCCCGGCATCCTTCCCTCCAAGAACTTCCCACCTTGCTCTTGGGGAGACTCGAACTCACAACCTCTTGGTTGGAAGTGGGGGTTGCTTACCATCAGAGCAACCCCTCTTATATTACTGATGTAACTCATTCACACAAATAAAATGCATAGATGTTATTGTTCTTGGTTGAACATTCAAACAATGCATCAAAACCCCTCAAGACCTCTTAACAATCATTGCCCAAACAATTTTCCCCAGATCTGATCTTTTTTGGTTTTCCGAAATTGAATTTCAGTTGCATCAATTTCAGCTCGTGCAATATTGGGAATGCATGAAGTAAATTTAGTTACTAAAATAGCCTCTAAAGTCTAGGGAACTGAAATGTACCTTGATCCAACATACATCAAATATGGCATTATCATGAGCAGCCCACTCTGACACCTTAGCTTTTTCTGGAAATTGCAAAATATTCATTAGTAATTCCCCCAAAAAAATATACGGTGAAAAGCTAAATTTTGTGTCTCAACTATAGAATTGATCTTTTTACCTGCATTTTGCCGGTGAGTAGAAGAAGAAAGAAATTTGACCCGAGTGTTAAACAAGCTAAGGTAGCCACCCTCGTAAGCCACAGCTACAATATGCGAGTTTTTACTTGTCTGCAATAAAATACCAGCTTGTGTAATTTACTGAATTTGTTAAGAATTAACAAGTATTTTAAGGTTAAACAAAAGTTTTACTCTATGGACACTCAGTGAGAGATAAAGATTGTTTTTAACCTTGCAGAAAGAGAGGGCCATTGGAGGTGGCGTGAATCCGTTGTGGTCAACTGTTAGAGCTCCAATTTCGCTGAAATCAGATGATTCGTTGCCGATATAGGGTCGTCGTTTAACTGTAGATACACACGTAGATGAAAACCACAAAAAATGTAATTAGATTAATGTAAATATAAGAAATTACTGTCAATCAAGAAGCAATTTTTGGGGCAAACCTCTGCATCCATTAAGCTCCCTTGAATTGATATCTTGGAAAAAAGATTGATGCTTGGATGCATCCATCTTACGACTCCTTGAATACTAATTTGTCTATTTTTGTTGAATGAGGCCTCTTTTGACCTTAAACCTTAACAGCACAATGATATAGTTCTCTCACCCAATAACTCAAAAATTTAGATCCTTCTCTGAATTTTTCTTCTTTTGGAGAACAGTGCAACTCACGACTTGCCGTAATGGAGCTGTAAAACGATGGAATGAGAGCGGCGTTGAAGAGAGAGAATGTTTACTAATGTTTGATTTGGCGGGACTTAGGGAGCTACTTGTTCGACAAGGCGGGAAAGTAATTTGAATTTTTTAGCGATTGGCGGGTTGTATAGTCGCGCTAGCACTGACGAAATTATGAACGCTGTTAATATAGGCCGGGACAGATTAGCCCAGACAAATCTACGTGGGCTTTAACAATTGACGTAATTGATTGGGCTAGTCGATCATTTTGATGGACCTTATAATTGTCAGTCCATTCCAACTTTATTTGAGCCACGGGTCCTCATGAGTTGGGCCGTTATTTTTTAAAATATAATTTTATATTTTTTCTTTAAGCTCTAACCTAAAAAGAATAAATATTTAGAAGTTAAAAAAATCTTAACGGAAAAAATTCGTACAATTTAATAACTTTTTATATTGTTTCAATTAAACGTGTTTGACGGTTTAACCGGTCCGGGACGGGTCGGATTTTGTTCGACCCGTCCGTGTTCCGGTCCGGGCCGGGCCGGGTTGAACAGTACCGGTTTTTAAGGGGCCGGGTTGGTTCGGGTTTAAATTGAACCATATGGGTTACGGGTTGAAAGGGGCCGGGGCAGGGCGGGCCGGGCCGGGTTTAGTATATTTTTTATTTTTTTTGAAATTAAGTATAACTATTAAGTTATAATTATATTAATACTTTGTAATCATTGAATGAATACAAGTAAGATGGGAAAAATTTGCACTTATTGCAACTGCTACTTTATTTCTCAATTTCAAATTAATAAGTAGAAAATAAAATGTTTACATTTTTTTCTAACAAGTAAACTAGCGAAGTAGTAATTTCAAACGTTTTGCATCGCCTTAGCAAGTTCATCATAATCAATATGAACTGATTGACCTTCTTCTGGGGAGTTAAATTCCGATGGGCTTCCATGGGTTAATATATCTCCAAGTTCTTCGTCTTCTGGGCTATCAACATCTTCCTTCCCTTGATTTCTTCGTTCCGATCTAATCCAATCTCTGAAACAAACTAAAACTTCCAAAGCATTGCTTCCCAATGAGTGGCGGGTGTCTCCAAGTTGTTGTCTTGCTTGGCTAAATGCACTCTCCGATGCAACGGTAGAAATTGGCACATTCAGCACGTCACGAACCATAGCGAAAAGAACAGGAAATTGCTTTGCATTTTCATGCCACCATCTCAACGGTGAAAAGTCCTTTGTGCGAGGCTCCTTTTGCTTCTGCAAGTAGAATTGAAGCTCATCAATATTCCTGCTACTGGTTTGAATGTTAGAAAATGTAGAAAAAATATTAAAACTATCAAGGCCTTCATCATCCACATTAGAAGAACGGCTACATTGCATAGCGGGATTAACATTGTCAGAAGCACGAGCAGTATTATCACATTCATTTGCATAATAATTATATAGTTGTTGCAAATATTCATTTAGTTTGTTCATATAATCAAATAAATTTGGGGTTTCAGATTCTCCAATCTCCATATAAGTATATAAAGTATTCATAATTGGTGACAATCATACATTTTAATAGAAGGATTTAAAACTGCACCAATTAAGTAAATTGGAAGAATTGGAAAGAAATATTTTTTGAATTTCGCTTGCATATTTACAACAACATCCATATATTTATCTTTCTTCTTAAATTCATATAGTAGCAAAGAAATTTCAGCTATATGTACTAAAGCTATAGTAACAGTTGGGTAATATGCGCCAGAAAACACAACAGTAGCAGTATAAAATTTATGTAAAATTTTAACAACATCATTAATGACATCCCAAGTATCACTTGTTAACATACGCCTAGGATCAGTACAATGTGCATTAGCAACTTCAGTTATAAGAAATTTATATTTGTAGCAACATTTTAAAAATATATATGTATAATTCCATCTAGTAACAACTTCGTCTGGCATGAATCTAGGTGTAAGGTTATACTGGATACACTTTGTCTTAAATTCTTTTATTCTAGATTGTCTATTATTTCCCTGGATAACACCAACTGCTCTTCTAACATGAGTAATCTCAACTGAAAATAAATCAAGGCCACTTTTAACAATTAAATTATAAACATGACATGCACACCTAACATGAAAAATATCATCAAGAGATGGTTGCAAATGCAATTTTAAAATTGAAACTGAAGCATTATTGTTTGAAGCATTATCAAAAGACATACACAAAAACTTTTTGGTGTAGATTATAAAATTCAACAACATCAATAATTGTACTACTTATAAACGTAGCAGTATGACTCTGATCTTAGTCATATTTAAAAGCGATAATACGTTTTTGCATACAAGTATTATCATCTATCCAATGACATGTAATTGTCAAATAATCATTTCCATTAACAGCATGACCAATATCAGAAGTTAGACATACTCTAGAAGGAAGGTGACTAAACAAATAACGTATGTATGTTTGATATTGTCCATGAAGTCTAAAGATATCTGCTCTACAAGTACTTATAGGGATACCTTTAAATAATGGATTGTAAATCCTTTGAATATACATAATAAGATACGATGAAGAAGCAAAGAAAAAGGTAAACAACCCAAAGTAATCATTTTTGCTAGTTCCTCCCGATCCCTCATTTTATCATATTTTAATAGACCTCCAGTAGTAGGGTTAATAGTTGTTTGACTTCCATCCCCATTAACTCCCCATTATATGAGATGGATACCCGACATATGTCTAGTAAGTGTCCCACTCCCCCCTAAATTACCTCCGGTCAAATGTTTAAAAGTTCCATTATAAAGTTTGCACTTAACTCTATCAGTACCTTCTACTATTTCAAAAAATTTCCAAACCAGTCTTCTTTTTTTACGATTAGAAGTTGGAGCCACTAGTGGTCTTCTACCCTTTGTAGCGCTAGCAACTCCAACTCCAATACTACCAACATTTCCACTACTAGGTGTAGGTGGTATCTCATCTTCTATTCCAATTTCATTATCTTCTATTCCAAAATCTTCTTGTAATTGTTCATGATCAATCTCTACATCTTGCAAATTAGGCGATGATTCAGAAACATGTGTTATTGGGTCATTACTATTACTACCAGAAGCTACATGACTACCTCTTTTTTTACTTCCACCCCTACCAGTAACTTTTATACACGCTCTTTTAGCAGCATTAAACATATTGTAAAAATTAAAATATAAGCTAAAATCAAATATGCAATTAAAATATTTAAGAAGAGAAAGAGTTGGAGGGAGTGCACCGAATTCGACTATAAATTGAGCACTTGATTACGCAAATCCGGTGTCACCACGAACAAACGTCAAGCAAGTATTTCAATTTTGAACTTCAAGCTTCAAATTCCGAATGACAAATTGCGATAAATTAAATTCGGGAAAAGAGTAACAAATAAAATATGTAATCTTTCAAATTGAAGGGAAGAGATAGATTGATAATTTGAGAATTGAGATTGAGATAAGAATTTTGAGTGAAGAAATGAAGAAGAGATGAGGGGTATTTATAGATTTTAAGAAGGGTTAATATTGTAATTTAATAAATACAAAAAAATATATGAAAAATGGCCATTTTTGCAAAGAAATCCATTGGCCAACGGATATGTAGCCGTTGCCAACGGAAATGTGGGCCCCTGCAATTCAAAAATTAAAAAAAAATTTTAAAAAAATGTTACCGTTGAACCGGGCCGGTCCGGTCCGGTTCCGAAACAAAAATATTTTGAACCGACCAACCCCCTACCCCCTTTGAACCCAACCCAGACCGGCCCCCACCTACCGGTCCTGTCCGGTCTCGGGTTTTACCGGTCCGGTCCGGGCTGGTCCCGGGTCAACCCGGCCCGGTTGACAGGTTTAGTTTCAATATATCATAATAAACACTAAAAACTTAAAAGTCGAAACGCAAACAAACTATTCAAAAGAACGTCCATGGCGCTTATGTGATATCCAATGCACCATTTTTATCAAACACACTTGAATCCGCTTGTTACAAGAATGTCTTAACATCTTCATTTTTATCCACATTTACAATTCATATGCAATAATAATTAGTCAAATAATAAGAATAATTAAATTTTATAACTAATAATATTCAAATTCAAATAAAAAATATTACTAGTTTGAGTTTGGGAAAAGTTGTTCATCCAATTTCGAGCAGTAACAAGTGTTTTGGACATTTTCATGATGGATGCAACATATGTACTTTGTCATAACATGTTCACCGATGCTAAATGTTGATTCGAATGATACCGTAGTAATAGGAATACTAAGTACATCACGCGTTATCATCGGAAGGTCAGGATGTTTTATAGGATGGTCCTTCCAATACATGACAAACATCCATCTGTTTGAACTTCTAAATATCAAGCTTTGGTTCCTATAAGTAAATATCAAATTCTGACTTTTTATTGATGGAGACAATATACTTTTTATATTTTAAAATAATAATTGTTATTAGGCACACAGGCCGGCATAGCCAAGCCTCAGTCAAGCCTCACAGGCCACAATAACGCTTATATTACTATGAATTTAGGATTAACAAGAACATATTTATAATTTCCGTATAATAACCAATCAATGCGATTAGGTATATTCCTATCCTAACCGCAAATAGGTTCCCGATACTCGAGTCCAATATCTTGCTCTACTCTATCTTATGTGCAATTTAGAATTATCTCTCCCGAGTTCAATCCTTTACTCGTAGATAGTATTTAATTGGTGATCAAGCAATCAAATAACTAAGCGCAAGATTGAATAAATAAATATGATAAAATAATAAGAACAATTCAAGCTTCAAACAATAACGTTCATAAAGCACCTCATAACTCTAGAACTAATAAACTATGAAGCTAAGAGAAGAGAAGAAAAACTAGTTAGAAGCCTCCTCCAAACGTGGTGTGTTCTTCTCCATCACCAAAGTCACGTTCTTCCCAAAAGTCACATCCTTCTCCACAAAAGTCGGTTTAAAGACTATTTATATGGGATAAGGTTAGCCCGAGGTGAAATAATGCAAGTCCACTTCGAAACAACCTTCTTAAGTTAGTTCGTTGACTCTCCCGTACGCACGCGAGAGTGAACGGGCAAAGTTCTTCTCTTTTTCTTTTTCTTCCATGTCTCTCACGCACTTCCATGCCTTTTTGCTATACTTCGCTGTTTTTTTTTCCAAGTTTTTCCTCAGTAGCTCGTTCACTCTCTTGTGTAACGAGCAAAGTCCTTCTTTTGTCTTTTGGTCACGAATCAACTTCTTTTGCTCACATTTCGTTCAACATGCTCGTAGAGTGCATATAATGAGCATAATTCACTACAAAAACTCATGTAACCTACCGTAACCACACAGGTTATGAGATGAAAGTACACAAAAAAATATGCATTTTTGACCGTTTATCAACACCCCCACGCATAAACTCTTGCTCATCCTAGAGCAACTTGCTACACTTTACAATCAACCGATCATTTTAAATATTTCTCCTAACTTATTACATCAAGAATATTTAAAATAAAATTCGTGTCTAAGTTCGTCAGTTTATTTAAATTTATACATTGAAACTTCAGAATTTTTCTTATGTTAGAGGTAATTACAAGTCATTATCCACAATAAGTGAAAGTAGAGACATAAAGAGTAATGTCAGTAATATTTTATAACACGTTAAATTACAGTAAAAGTGTAAATATTGTATTATACAATCGGCTGCATCTGTGCTTCCGGAAGGTAACAATGTTGAATAGATTGACACTTACCAAAAAGTCAGTTTTAAAGAATCCAATGAAACATTAATCTTCGTCACAAGTACTGAATTCAACTCTGTTTTTTTAATTAATGGAACTTTATATTAGGTCAATCCAAACATTAATTAAACAAGGATATATCTGAGAAAGGTGACGTTCCAACTTTTGTTACTGTTCTTTTCTTTGGTAGTAACTTTTGTTACTGTTGCAAACTGCTATTGCTATTTTCTGTTAAATTATGCTGATCCCTAGAAAGCTCTCTTTTAAAATTTATTTCAATTTGGTGTGCTTTTTGAATTAAATTACTCTACTACAGAGCTTATCCTATCAAGCGCTTTAAATAATTAGTACTATATTTTAGAGGTACAACACCATTTGTGTTATAAAACTTTGAAAAAAGAAGAGCAATATTGCAAAGAAAGAGAGAAAGAATTCTTATTGAATTTTGGGATGATTTATAATGGGGAAAGACCCCTCTATTTATAGGAGTAAAAATGACTTAGCCTCAAAGTAAAACTCTCTACAAGATAGACATTCACTCCAAATAGAATTCTATTCTTAACGCTCTCCCTTGAATGTCTACCAATAAGTAATGTGTCTCATTTAAAAGATTAACTAAAATAAAACCCAATGGGAAAAAATTCTAGAAAAGAAAAAGAGTACACATATTTAAAAATGCGCATATTAGTTGCCTCGTTAAAAACCTTGCAAGGAAAACTCAGTGGGACAAAACCTTGTAAGGGAAAAATAGTGCAACGCGCATTAACTCCCCCCTAAGAGAGCATCAATTCACATCCTTGAGCCTTCGCATCCCAATCTTGTGCACTAGCTTCTTGAAGGATGACGTCGGTAGAGATTTTATGAACAAATCAGCCATATTATCACTTGAACGAATCCGTTGCACATTGATATCATCGTTCTTTTGAAGATCATGTGTGAAGAATAACTTTGGTGAAATATGCTTTGTCCTATCTCCTTTTATGAATCCTCAATTCAATTGAGCTATGCATGCTGCATTGTCTTCATACAAAATCGTGGGTAGTTTGTCACATTTCAAACCACATTTGTCTAGAATATGATGTATTATAGACCTCAACACACACACTTTCGACTTGCTTCATGAATAGCAATTATCTCAGCATGATTAGATGAAGTAGCCACAATTGATTTCTTAGTCGATCGCCAAGATATGACAGTGCCTCCACAGGTAAACACATAACCTGTTTGAGATCGAGCCTTGTGTGGGTCTGATAAATATCCAGCATCAGCATAACCAACAAGATCAGGACTGCAATTGTTGCCATAAAATAAGCCCATATCGGTAGTCCCTTTTAGATACAGCAATATATGTTTGATTTCATTCCAATGTCTCCTTGTAGGAGCAGAGCTATATCTTGCTAAGACATTAACTGAAAAAGATATGTCAGACCTTGTAGTATTTGCAAGGTACATTAGTGCGCCAATTACACTAAGATATGGTACTTCAGGACCAAGTAGTTTTTCTCGAGGTCGGAATAGATCATTATTCACATCAAGTGATCGAACAACCATCGGAGTACTTAAAGGACATGCTCCATCCATGTAAAACCATTTCAATACCTTTTCTATATAGGCAGATTGATGAACAAAAATTTCCGTTTGCCAAATGTTCAATTTGCAAATCAAGACATAATTTTGTTTTTCCGAGATCTTTCATCTCGAATTCCTTCTTTAAATAATCAATTGCCTTTTGGAGTTCTATGGGAGTTCCAATAAGGTTTATGTCATCAACATATACGGCAAGTACAACAAATTCCGATGTTGTTTTCTTTATAAAAACACATGGGCAAATGGCATCATTTATATAGCATTCCTTTAATAAATACTCACTAAGACGATTATACCACATTCGTCCTGATTGCTTTAGACCATACAAAGATCTTTGCAATTTGATTGAATATATTTCCTGGGACTTTGAATTATGTGTGTTTGGCATTTTGAATCCATCGGGAATTTTCATGTATATCTCATTATCAAGTGAGCCATAAAGATAGGCGGTAACCACATCCATTAAATGCATGTCAAGCTTTTCAAGGACAACAAAACTAATGAGATAACGGAAAGTTATAGCATCCATAACGGTTAAATATGTCTCTTCATAATCAACACCAGGCCTTTGTTAAAATCCTTGTGCAACAACGCGTGCCTTGTATCTTTGTACCTCGTTTTTCTTATTTCTCTTGCGTACAAAGACCCATTTATGGCCAACAGGCTTAACACCATTAGGTGTTTGAACTATAGGCCCAAAAACTTCACGTTTTGCAAGTGAATTCAATTCTGATTGGATTGCTTCTTACCATTTTGGTCAATCAAGTCTTTGTCGACATTCTCCAACATATTGAGGTTCAAGATCCTCACTTTCTTGCATAATGCGAGATGCAACATTATATGCAAAGACATAATCCACCACTATATCCACTCGATTAAAATTTGTCTCAATATCGATTGGATTTATTGATAGGTCCTTATTTTCTTGAGTCTCGGGCTCAATGGATTCTTCATGAATCTCATAATTTATTAAATCGTGAATTTCCTCATGAGATTATTTCGTAGTGTCATTTTGATTATTTGTTTTCCTTTTTCTAAGATTTCGATTTTTGGAACCTAATGGCTGCCACGTTTTAGGCGTGCTTTCGACTCATTAGCTATGACACTAGAAGATTGTCCAATAGGGACATCAATACGGATTGGAACATTCTCTACGGGGATATGTGATTTTGTTATCCTTTTCAAGTCCGTAAATGCATCTGGCATTTGATTTGCTATTCTTTGGAAAATGGATAATCTTTTGCACCTCTTTTTCACAAATAGAGGCACGTGGATCAAAATGAGATAATGATGGATTTTTCCACCAAATTTCCCGTTTGGTTTCACCAACTTCTCCACTTCATGCAATGGTGTAGATCTAGTGGGTCGATTTTCATGATTTCTCATGAGCAAATCATTGTTTTGCTCAGCCACAAGGAGAAGAGAAATCAACTCAGAGTACTTCTTGAAACCTTTCTCTCTATACTGTTATTGCAGAACCATATTGGAGGCATGAAACGTTGAAAACGTTTTTTCAAGCATATCATAATCAGTTATAGTATCTCCACAGAGTTTCAATTTAGAAGTAATTCTGAACATCACAGAATTATATTCAGAAACAGACTTAAAGTCTTGGAGCCTCAGATGAGCCCAATCATATCGTGCTTGTGACAGAGTGACCAACTTTAAGTTGTCATATCTTTCCTTTAAGCCATTCCACAAAATAAGTGGATATTTGACTGCGAGATATTCAATTTTCAATCCTTTATCAAGGTGATGTTATCAAGGCCTTAGCAGAGTCTTGGGTGGATGCTTTATTTCTATCTTTAATGGCGTCTCCAAGACCAATTGCATCTGAATGGATTTCAGCATCCAACACCCATGTCATATAATTCTTGCTCGAAATTTCAAGGACAACGAACTTTATTTTCATAATGTCAGTCATAATTAAAAAGAGGAGAAAAATTACCTTAATCTTCTCAAAAAGCTTCTTGAGACGATAGAGTCTAGTGCTGATAACGTGTTATAAAACAATAAAAGAAGAAGAAGAGCAATATTGCAGAGAAAAAGAGAAAGAATTCTTATTGAATTTTGGGGTGATTTACAATGGGATAAGACCCCTCTATTTATAGGAGGAAAAATGACGTAGCCTCAAAGTAAAACTCTCTACAAGATTGACATTCATTCAAAATAGAATTCTATTCTTAACAATTTGGACTTTTTCACTATTACTTTTCTTTTCCAAAACTATTGAGAAATGATTTTCTTAACATGCTTTACATATTTTTATTAGTGTAAAAAATATTTCTATTTTTACAAATAAAGATAAAATTTATATATACTATCCTCTCCACGCCTCACACCGTTAGAATACCTAGGTTTTATTGTTGTAGAGGTGTTACACCACCAAATAATCAAACTGAAGGCAAGCTTTCTTTACGGAGACGGAACTAGCCTTTCAATTGTGGGTTCGACCAAATTTAGTAATTTTAATTTAAATCTTATATTTGTCTTAAAAATCTATTAGATTATATACATGTTATTAATGTAAAATCAAATAATTTAATATTATTATAATTATAAACTCATATTCTAGTTCAGTCCAGCGGTATGAAAAGCAATGAATTCGAATAGGTACTAAATAATTTAAACCCCACATAGGATTCTCACATAACAGTACTATTTTGTCTTTTAATTACCAGTGAAGCATTACGAGGAAGAATTGTGTTTGCAAAATACAGGTTTCAGGTGCAGTGGGGACACGTGAAACTGCACATTGAAAGTCTAAGTAAGGCATTTTTCAATGGATAAAATTTGAAATAAGTTAGAACAGAAGAATACTGTCATACAAATTGCTAAAAAAAATATGAAAATTAAAATTGTTAAGAAATTGTGTCATATAACTTAGAAATAAAAGAGTACTGTATTATTTTCTCCTTTCTTTCACTTTTTTCCAATATAATACAAGGATTAATTTGCAGAATTGACGACCTTTTACCAAATTAAGTGCCCCTTTCAATTCTCACTCGAAAATGAATTTTAATCTTTTTGTTTGAAATTTTCAAAACTCCAAAAAATTATTTCAAAATTTTTCACTTCAAATCACTTACAAAAATTCAATAACATCCTAAAATTATATTAATGTCCAAACACAATACTAAATTTTAAATACCAATTTCACTTGAAAAATAATTTTACTTTTTTCAGAAATTTGTATAATTCTTATGTCTAATCGCCCACTAAATGTATTGTTTTCCTTTGCTCAAAACTAAAAGAGAAAGGCTCAAATTTATCTGTCTACTATTCAAAACTATTCATTTTTACTCTGTTATAATATAGTCAAAAAAGCAAAACATTTGAAAAATGCAAAACACAAAGTTACACTAAACCACGGAGAGAAAGGAAAACAGAGAACAAAAGGTATGATATTATGCAAAAATAATTCTTACTTTAGTCTTCATTGAGCAAAAGAACTGCACTACAACAACCACCCGGTGAGATCACAAGAATAAGATCTAGGAGGATAATATGTACACAAATAATATCGAAATCACATGGCCACAAAGGGTAGTTAATTGACTATACTTCGTCGGAAAACTATATATATATATATATATATATATATATATATATATATATATATATATATATATATATATATATATATATATATATATATATATATATATAACACATTAAATATTCTTTGTCAGAAATTTATTTTTACTTCCTTCAAATTCGAAGGACCTTGGAAGACATAAAGGTTGTTTCCGAAAGACCCGAGCAAAATAACTACGCTACGTTAAGCTAAATTGCTGACACCAAGATTACTAACAGCTGAAAAGAAAAACTAAATAAGAGCAAAACAAGAAGCAAAAGGTCAAAATACTGAAAGTTACCTTAGTTTTATTGATAGAAAGAAGTAAGAACTACATACTTGTTAAAATGCTAACACCATAGCTATTATTTATGTATATTATATCATCATCCTTATTTCAATCTCAAAAACCTAACCTACTAAAAAATACTACAACATAACTTGCAGGAAAAAGAAAATAGACCCAAAACAAAGAGCAAAAGTGTTTTTTTTCTGGTACCTTGCACTGGTATTTAATTTGCTCTCTCCACGTGGCGAATAATGAATACAGACTCAAGATCTGGTGGATTAAAATACTCCCTAGCACCATTATAATTACATACTGAAGCCGGCCGGCGTTTCACTGGAGCCGGTGGACATGGAAGTTTTTCCGGTATCCTTGAATTTCCTGCCGTTGGAGTTTTTGAACAGTCTTCTTCATCTTCACACTCATCTCTATTTGGCTTTTTTGTGGCTATTGATTTCAATTTTGGCCGAAAGGCTATTCCTGCAATAACCCACATTTTTTTCTCTTCTTTGCTTCCATCTAGTTGATGTTTTTTTGAAGATCCCATTTCTAATAAAAAAAACCACAAAAAAAACTCCGATTTCTCGAAAAAATTACAAACTTTGGCTCAAAGGAAGAAGAAGGATGAACTAAAAGGGTCTTTTTTGCAAAAACTTTGAATGAAAGAAAAAGAAGAGAAGGCGGCAAAATGGAGGGAAAAGTTAATAGAGAAAAAACAGATTGCAAAATCTAATTTGCTTTATATTATTTATGTATAATGATAAGGTTATATAGGGGATAAGAATAAGAATATTGTGAAATTTTTTTGGGATACCCGAAAAAATTTCGGGCAATGGGCAGCTAAAATCCAGAGGGAAACTTAGATTTTGGCGCCAGAATTTGGTGTCTGCAGGGCAACGGCTCTCTTTCCCGCCTACGCTTTTTGTTTCCCAGTTTTACCCCTATTCCCCAATCATTTTTTCTGTTGAATGCCACTTAGGCCCAAACCTGCTCCTGAAAAAGCTCTTTAATCTTAGCCCACTTAGGGCCTCATACAATTTTGTACACACACATGACAAATTAACCTAAATAGTCGTCTATTCAATTATTTAAACTAAAATAGTTAGTAGATATATAATATATGTATAATTATATATAATATATATATATATAAATATATATAATTAATATATAATTTATGTATACCGTTTAGAAAAAATAAATAATGAATTTGACCGGCTATTCGTATAAAAATCCCTAAAAATTTAGAATGATCTTTAATTTTTGATCTCCGCTTGTTTCATGGCGGAATTTCAAGGTCAAAAGTTCAAAGTGTTGCCGACGGTGCAAGCGAGAGACGATACTTATTAGATTTGAAGTTCTACCCATGGGGCAAGCAGGGACAAAAATTCACGACCATCCACCTTGAGGGCCATTTGTGTACATGAATATCCAAATTTTAAACTTAATATGGTATATGGTGATGTTTTCAATGAACATGGAGCCTTATAAGGAATTTTTTTTTGGTGCATACCAAGATAATCTTAAACTTTAGATTTAAAAAAATGTTATGGCATTTCCATCGTTATAAAGGTAATTTATTGAGAATTAAATAAAAAATTTAAAGTCAAAATTGTAATATATAAATGTATATTTCTAGTAACAAACTAGAAAAGGTGACGTATACAATTGAACGAGACTGCAATAGCAATTTGTTTTCAACCTTAACACATGCCACACGCCAATACTGCAATAGCAATTTGTTAATTGAAACGTCAAAAGAATATTATAATGCTTCTAAACTTTGTGTGTTTCAGTGGCAGACCCATAATTTTGTGCAAGCAGATTCAGTCGAAGAAGTTCATAATTATTTGATTTACTTAAATGTTTTTCACCTTTTAGTCCTTCATTAAAGCTTTTGCTCTCTCTTTTTCAATTTGTCCAAGTCAATCTTTCTTTTTTCTAATTTCTTTATATCTCAAAAAATCCTATATATTTTCTATCTTTTTCTTTGATATTCTTACTTACTTTCTTTCTCCAAGATTTTATTACTCACATTTTTCCTCCAAGATATCAGTACTCAAGTGTTCAACAATACTTTTTAATTTTCAATAATTCTATACTTCTATTGCTCTGTAAAATCTTATCTAATATCAATAGTATCTCAAGAAAGATTATGTGAGTTGGTTATTTTATCAATTGAATATGAACTATTAGAGAAAATAGAATAAAAAGTTATTAATAAGTTTGTATCTTAAAAAGTTAGAAGAATTGATTTCAAATAAAAACATATCTTATAACTTTTTAAAAAAAAATTAGACCTCATATTAAACCATCGCTTTAGGCCGTGTATGTGCTTGAGCCTCCCAGCACATATATATGTTGAAGCCAACTGTCACGGCTCGAATTTTCTACCCTCAGGAGTCGTAATGGCGCCTACTCGTAGAAGCTAGACAAGCCACGAAGTTTAGAAATCTTTAACTCTTTCATTTTAATTCTTTTAACAACTTATATCAATAGATGATGAACATTTAAATAATAACAGAAGATGTAAAATTTAAGCGGAAGACTTAGACGAATATAATACCAAAATAAATACGAAAGGCCAACATATGTCTCTATCCAGAAATCGATGTCACAACATTCATGGATTGACTATGATTACTACATACAAACGTCTGAAAGAAAGAAACACAACATGTCTCGGATACAAGTGATAATAGAACATAATAGCAGATAGAAGAGACGTCGGGCCTGCGGAATCCTGCAGGACTACCTCGAAAATCTCATTCGACTGAAGGATGGCTCCTAAGCTAGTGTCCCAATGTTGCTTCAGTATTCACACATAGTGCAGAGTGTAGCATCAGCACAACCAACCCTATGTGCTGGTAAGTGTCTGGCCTAACCCCGACGAGGTAGTGACGAGGCTAGGAGATGACTCCAGTTAAATCTATGCAATTATATATATATATATATATATATATATATATATATAGCGTAAAAATAAACTGGAACAAACAATTAAAGCTGGGAAGGGGAAACATGCTTCGGGGAATAACTGATATAAACAGAATCTCAAGAAAATTATAAGGAAACCAAAATTTAACTCCTACCAAGGAACACATGAAACACTGGATGCACGACTGCTAAGCTCTGTGGCAACACAAGTCTATAAGCCACGCCTCCCACTCGATCAACAATCTCAAATGGACCAATGAACCACGGGCTAAGCTTTCCCTTTTCCCAAATCTCATCACGCCCTTCATAGGTGACACTCGAAGCAATACCCGCTCACCGATCATGAAATCCAGATCGCGAACCTTACATTCGGCATAACTCTTTTGCTTGGACTGAGCTGTACGAAACCTATCCTGAATGATCCTAACCTTGTCCAAGGCCTATTGAACTAGATTTGTACCCCACAACTGAGCCTCTCCCGGCTCAAACCATCCAACCGGAGACCGATATCGCCTATCACATAAAGCCTCATAAGGAGCCATCTAGATACTCAAATGGCAGTTGTTGTTGTAGGCAAAATCCGCTAAAGGCAAAACCTGATCCCACAAGCCTCCAAAGTTAAAGAAATAAACTCAGAGCATATCCTCCAATATCTAAATAGTCTTCTCTGACTGCCCGTCCGTTTGGGGATGAAATGTTGTGCTCAACTCAACCCATATGCCCAACTCTCGTTGAACTGCTCTCTAGAAATATGAGGTAAACTGCATACCTCGGTCTGAAATGATAGAAACAGGCACACCATAGAGGCGAACAATTTCCCGGATATAGATCTCATCTAACCTCTCAGAGAGTAAGCGACTGCCACAGGAATGAAGTGCACTGACTTAGTCAGCCTGTAAACAACGACCCATACTACGTCAAACTTCTTCCGAGTCTGTGAAAGTCTAACGACGAAATCCATAGTAATTCACTTCCACTTCCACTTGGGAAGCTCAATCCTCTGAAATAAACCGCCGGGCCTCTGATGCTCGTACTTAACCTTATAAAAGTTGTTGGGGCATTTGTCAGCCCGAATGACATAACCAAGAACTCATAATGCATGTACCGAGTGCGGAAAGCTATCTTAGGGACATCGGAAGCCCTAATCCTTAACTGAGGGTAGCCTTGTCTCAAGTCAATCTAGGAAAATACCTTGGCACCTTGAAGATGATAGAACAAATCATCAATCCTAGACAACGGATATTTATTCTTGATTGTTACCTTGTTCAACTGCAGGTAATCAATGCACATTCTCATCGAACCATCCTTATTCTTAACAAACAATACCGGTGCACCCCAGGGCGATACACTGGGTCTAACGAAACCCTTCTCCAGCAAGTCCTCGAACTGATCCTTTAACTCTTTCAACTCAGGCAGGGCCATACAATATGGTGGGATAGAAATGGGCCGAGTGCCCGGAGCCACATCAATGCAAAAATTAATATCCCTATCAGGTGGCATACCCAACAAGTTTGAAGGAAAGACATCAGGGAACTCGTGAACAACAGGCATAGAATCAATAGAGGGAACCTCATCACTGGAATCAGAACATTTGCCAAATAGGCCAAACACACCTTCCCAACCATACGCCGAGCCTTTACATACGAGATAACACGACATATAGAATGACCAAGAGTCCCTTTCCACTCTAAAAGAGGCACACCTGGTAAATCTAAGGTCACAATCTTGGCAAGGCAGTCCAAGATAGCATGATAAGGTGATAACCAGTCCATCCCCAATATAATGTCGAAATTAACCATGTCTAGAAGCAACAAATCTACACGAGTCTCAAGAACCTCAATCACAAAAACAAGAATGATGGACTCGATCAACCACAATAGAGTCACCCACTGGCGTAGACACATAAATAGGAATACCCAATGCATCACTAGGCATGACCAAGTACGGGGAGAAATAAGATGACACATACGAATACGTAATCTCCGGATCAAACAACACTAAAGCATCCCGATCATAAACCAGAACGGTACCTATTATAATCACATTTGAAGCCTCTACCTCTAGCCTAGCCTGAAGAGCATAACATCGGGGCTGGGGCCCACCACTCTGGTCTACCTCCCTAGGAAGGCTTGATACTGGCTCGCCTCCACCTTTGGCAGCCTGAGCTCCACCTCTATGACCTCTACCTCTACCTCTGGCACCTCTACCCCCACCTCCAGCTGGCTGGGCGGGCTATGGAACACCTAGTTCCTGAACCATGGCATGAGAACCCTAGTGCTAAGAACTGCTTGGTGCTCAAGGCAAAATCTGGCAATATGACCCGGGTCACCACAAGTTTAACAAGCCCTCAGTTGCTGAGTTTACTGGCCCTGTTGACCTGAATGACCACCATGGAAACTCTAAAGTGGAGGTGCACTGATAAGAGCTGGCGGTGCACTGAAAGGGCTGCTGATCAGAATAGTGCGCATGAGAACCACAACCACTTAGGGCACCCTGAGAAACCTAGAGGGCTGGCTGGAAAGGCCTAGAAGGCTAACCCTTATCATACGAATCTATGCCTCTAGACGAGGTGCCATTGTATCGGCCTGATTGACGGGGTCTCTTGTTTGCTCTATGACCACCCCCTGTGACAATACCATATCAATCCTCTATGCCACATTGGCCGCCTCTTGGAAAGATATCTTACTCCCGGCCTCTCTGGCCATCTGGAGACAAACCGGCCGGATGAGTCCATCAATAAATCGTCTCACTCTCTCCCTCCCTGTGGGAAGTATAATAAGAGCATGTCAAGCCAAATCAATAAACCTAGTCTCGTACTGGGTGATGGTCATGGATCCCTGATGGAGACGCGCGAACTACCTCCGATAGGCCTCTCGCTGTGTAATAGGTAGAAACTTCTCCAGAAATATATGCGTGAACTGCTCCCAGGTCAAGGCTGGAGATCCTGCTGGTCTAGCTAAACAATAATCCCTCCACCAAGTCTTTGTAGATCCAGACAACTGGAATGTAGCGAAATTAATACCATTGGTCTCAACAATACCCATGTTCTGAAGAACCTCGTGGCAGCTGTCCAAATAATCCTGAGGATCCTCGGTAGATGCACCACTGAAGGTAGTAGTTAAAAGCTTGGTGAACCTATCCAATCTCTATAGAGCATTGTCAAATATAGTTGCTCTATCACCAGCCTGGGCTACCACACCCGGTTGAGATGCTCCAACTGGCCGAACTGCTAGAGTCTGAATATGGGGAGCTACTTGCTCCAGAGTACGAGTAGCAGGAGTCTGGGCCCCTCCTCCAGCTTGAAAGATGGCTGGTGCTACAAGAAGCAAACCTGCTCGTCTGACACTCTCCATATCACCCACCAATCGGACCAAACATCTTGAAGAACTGAGGTAGTAATAACACCTCTCTGAGACCTGAGTTGGGCCCACCGAAACTGCTGGAGCTGGGGATAGAACGTCCATCAAAGTGAACCTGAGGCTCCACCACTAGTGCTGCTGCCCGGGGCTGAGCTCCGCCCCTACCTAAACCTCTAGCACGGCCTAGGCCTCGCCCTCTGCCCCTAGTAGGAGTTGCCTGGGGCTCGGATTGCTGATTAGAAGATGAGGAAGCGCATGTTCTCGTCATCTGGAAAGAACAGAGTAAAAATTCAATTAGCATTGAGAAACCAAACCAGACAACAAGAAAGAACAAATATGAAACTTTTCCTAACTCTGTAGCCTCTGGGGGATAAATACAAACGTCTCCGTACCGATCCCTCGGACTCTACTAAGCTTGTCTGTGAGTTGTGAGATCTATGCAACCTAGAGCTCTGATACCAACTTGTCACGATCAAGATTTTTCACACTCGGGGGTCGTGATGGCACCTATTCGTGGAAGCTAGGCAAACCAAGAACCTTTGCAAACATTAACCCATCTCATTTTTTATATGATTAAACAATTAAATTATCAACGAATAAGCAATTAAAATCAACAAAAAGTAAAATTTAGCAGAAGTTTGAACCAAATATAGAAACAACATCTAGAAAACCATTACAAGTCTCTACCCAGCACCTGATGTCACAACAATACATGGACTATCTAAGATTTACTACAATTAAGAGTTAGAAATAAAGGACATATTCTGTCTCGAATATAATGTCAACAGAACATAGAAACTAAAAGAAGAGACGCCGGGCCTCCGGACGCTAGCAAGGCTACGTCGGAGTCTTATGGACTGAAAATCGACTCCCTGACTACTATTGCACACCATAAGCTGCTCCGACACATGGATATGTGCAAAAAGGCACAGAGTGTAGCATCAACACAACCGACCCCATGTGCTGGTAAGTGCCTCGCCTAACCCCGGCGAAGTAGTGATTAGGCTAAATTGGACTACCATATAAACATGGGCAGTTATATATACATATACAACAGAATCGAAATGCAAAGACAAGTAATCAATATGGGAGAGGGAGCATGCTATGGGAAAAATTACAATTTCAAGTAAAAGTCGTCCAATAATGAAGGAAACAACACAACGCAGACATTAATAAAGAAACAAAAAGCAATAAGTACACGGTACCATCCTTCGTGCTTTTACTCTTATCCTCACCAAGAAATGATATAATAAAATGTGCATGGAATCACCCTTCATGCTTTTACTCTCATCCTCACAAAGTAATGATATAATAAAACATGCATGGCATCACCCTTCGTGCTTTTACTCTCATCCTCACATATAATTAATAGAATCGGCACGGAATGGTACATCGTGCAACACGATATTACCCTTCATGTTGTAACACTCTTTCCTCACAATAGCAAACAATACACGACATCACCCTTCGTGCTTTAACATTCTTCCTCACCCCAAACAACAGTCACAAACAAGGAAAAAAGGAGTAAACAAAACAATAATAGAAATCCCAGAAGGGGAACACAATTAAGAAATTAAATCACGGCAAGGGTACAACATCAATAATCTCAATGTCCCAATAATGGAAAATAATCAATAAGCAACAATATCTTGGAAATGGAACAATTTAAATACTCTTTCTCTTTCTTTCACTTTTACTTCATAGCTCACTTTACCATTTGAGCCAATGCTCCAAAGGGTTCAATTATATCATATACTTTCACCATTCGTATCACAACTTGAGTCATTGCTCCTCGAAGTTCAAAGATCACAATTTCTTTCACATGTCCTTTACAACATATAAAAGTCATCATTATGGCATGAAAGGTACAACAAAATCAGAATATCCGCAATATAAAGACTCGCGGTCATTCTAGACACCAATGTATAGATACTCGTCACCATGCCTATACGTCGAACTCGACAATTAGCAAGTAGAAAGTAAGACTCAACTTCTATTCCGTCAAGCTAAGGTTAAACCAAACACTTACCTCAAACTTTCACGGCCAATTCAATCCTTAATAACCACCTTTCATCTCGAATTCGGCTCCAAATCTATACATAAACGACTTCATAACATCAATATATGCTAAACAAATTGAATCCAGTGCCTAATTATAACTTTCCAAGCATTCTTTCCAAAATTCCAAAAATCTAACCCGGACCCGCTTGGTCAAAACATGAGGTTCGGACCAAAATTATATCACCCATTCAACCACGAGCCCGAGTATATAATTTGTTTTTAAATTCGATCCCAAAAACGAGGTCTAAATTAAAAAAAAATAAAAAGCCCTTACTCTACCGAAATCCCCAATTTCTAGCCTTAATTACATATCTTAGGCCTAGGACTTCAATAGATGATGATGGAAAATGAAGAAAACGAGTTAAACAATATTTACCCAAGAAACTTTGGTGAAGAAATGCTCCAAAAGTCGCTAGAACCTTGGAGAAGAACGAGTTCGTGAAGTCTTATGAAAATCCCATCACTGGTTCTATTTTGAAGAATTAAAATAACTGGCCGAAATTACTCATCGCGTTCACAACAGGCTGGTCGCGTTCGCGATGAGTAACTCTGGGCAGACCATCGCGAATGCGTGGCCATCACACGAACGCGATGAAGGACTCCTGCGAAACTACGCGAACGCAATCATATACATGCGAACGTGAAGAGGAAAATAAATCTAAGCCCTCAGGGTCAAATAAACCTATGCGAATGCGAGGGCAGGATGTGAACGCGAAGAAAGAAAATCTTGAAGCTTCGTGAACGCGGGAAATGAATCGCGAACGCAAAGAAGAAATGGGGTCTGCAACAGCTAAAGCCTAATTTGCTATTTCCATAAGTTCAAAACCACTCCGAAACACTCCTGAGCCATCGGGCTCCTAACACAACACATGCACTAACTCAACAACATCCTACGAACTCAACCGTGTGATCAAATCGCTAAAATAACATTAAAATCAATGAATCAAGCCTCAAAATCAAGAGTTTTTCTTCAAACTTTATTAAGTTTCAAATTTAGAACTTTAAGCCCGAAACACGTCAAAACGACGTCCGATTTCAACCAAACATTATAGAAATATCTTAAATCATATATAAGATATGTACCGGGCGCCGGAACCAAAATAGTGCCCTATACCAACACGTTCTAATCAATTTTCATTTTAATTTTCCTTAACAATTTCAGAAAAATAATTTCATCTAAAAATTCATTTCTCGGGTTCAGGACCTCGGAATTCGATTCCGGATATATGCGCGGGTTCCATATTTTTCTACGGACCCTTTAGGACCGTTCAATCATGGGTACGGGTCCGTTTATCCAAAATATTGATCGAAGTCAAACTTATTCATTTTAACACCAAAATTTAGCATTTTCACAGAATTTCGCATTTAAGCTTTTTGGCTATGCTCCCGAACTACGCCTGCAAATCGAGGCAACTCTAAATGAGATCTTTAGGCCTTGGAAACATAGAATTAATAAAAAAATAGGTGATGACCCTTTGGGTCGTTACAAAAACACGAGCATGAAGGAATACTAATTTATGACTTTTGATGTTATAGTAGCTTACATGTTTTTAATATTTCCACGACAGTTATTTCCTAGACTAGTTGAACGGCAAGCGACTTTTTAATCAACCTCGATAAAGGCAAATTAGCATATCAAAGAGTATGGTAAATTTTTGTTTCTTGCGCAGTATTTTCCTAATACGAGCTTTCCTATGTAGATTGATGATCAAATAAAACTAGGGATTTTTACCTAAATATGTCATATAGCAAACTTTATTACTATTATTGTGCCTTGTTTGTTATTACCCGCATATTCCATATTTTCGTTACCAAAAATGTACCAAACCATATCTGACTGATTTTATAGCCTAAAATAGCACCTGATTTTAAGCATCCCAATTAATGTTTGATTTTGTCTTAATTAAATGATCTTTTTAAAACCTTAAAAGATCTAATCCAGCGCAAATCTCTCTGCGTGAATCTCTCATACGTAGCCATCAGTTTTGAAAATCTCTCATTCTTCTACATTCAATACCGAAAATCAGAATTTATAGTGTGATAATCAATCAAATTGTACTCTCATTCTTCTACATCAAATACCGAAAATCAGAATTTACAGCGTGATAGTCAATCAAATTGTAGTTCTTCCAGATTCCAAATTATTGAAGCTAGGTTTGTTTATACAAATTGTAGTTAAATTGTAGTCAGTTTGTAGTTAATTGTAGTCCGTTTGTAGTTACTTGTAGTCAGTTTGTATTTAATTGTAGTCAGTTTGTAGTTACTTGTAGTCAGTTTATAGTTAATTGTAGTCAGTTTGTAGTTAATTGTAGTCAATTTGTAGTTAATTGCAGTTTTTAATAAATATGTCTGTAAATTGGATTTTTTTGTAGCTACTGGATTGTATGTGTAGCTGAGAACTGCAAATGGCATTTCAAGGCAACGTCAATTCATGATTCTTCATTGTTCAAGATAAGAAGTTTTAGCCGACAACACACATGCTGCCAAAGGGACGAAACATTCATACAGCGCAAATGTACTGCAACAATAGTTGGTAGCATTGTCGTTCCAAAATATTGTGATCCTAAGACTGTTTACACGCCAAAGGACATACAAACTGACATGTTATCCGACTTCAAAGCAGAGAGAGAGAGAGAGAAATCGGTTTTGTAGAGGGTTTCTGGCCTTGACACAATTTTATGGACTGAAAGTATGGTGGATTGAGAAGAACTTCTCGATATGAAACTGTTCAAGCTTCGACAATGGCGGATGAAATTCAAGCAGAGAGAGAGAGAAATCGGTTTTGGTAAAAAAAACGCGGGGGGAGGGTAATTAAAAAAGGGGAGAAAATCGTGGGTTTTGAGAGAAGAAACGTGTACAATAAAATCTGAAAAGATTTTCAGTTCCACAAATCAAGCCTATAATTAATAAGTTGATAATTAAACCTTAAATAGAATTTTGGTACATAAATTGAAAGGTGATATACTTAAATGTAATAAACACAAACCTTAAACATGAATGGTAATAAGGTTTGTTATATGGTATGTATATGTAAAAATCCCATAAAACTATGCCAACATAAAGGCCCCCTTACGATCTTTTATGAATCAAGAGTTTTACCTTGGAAAATAATTTAATTTCATTAAGGATAGAGCATGGCTTGAGAATTGGGATAATAAGAGTAACGAAATAGAAGTTTACAAACATTTGCACTAAGAAACTCTTCAATTCAATGAAATAATTTTTATAAATTTTAACTTTTAATTTGTAGGATTTGAAAAATGTTAATTGTCTTTACTCCTGTAATTACAATCATGTTTAGCAAATAATCTTTAGCAGGTTCTAATATTCTCTATATTCATAAAATAAAATCTGCATTATGTCGGTTACAAAATATTTTTATCTCGGTACATTATGAAGTACCACTTAATCAATTAGTTAAGTCATAATAAATTAGTACTTTGTCGGAATTTTTGTGTTGATGTCCTAATACCTATTGAATTTGGATGGTTAACCAAAAGTAGATGTGATACTTATATTGTGAATGACAATTGACTTAAATAACCTAATCTATGACCAAAAGAATTTCTATATGCTTCTTAAGAAAAAAAAAAAGGTAAACGAGAGATAATCAGTACAACATTTGGTAATATGAAACTCAAGGTAATTCACATCCCTTTTGCAGTATTTGTTTGAATTCATTTATTTGATTTATAAGTGACGATGCATTCTAAAGAGCTAAGTAATTGAAATGTGGATCATCCGATTGTGATTACAAGATTTTTACATTACTCAATCATGTTTATAATTATGTGCTGAAATAATCATGTATAGCATATTAAAATAAATTCATTCTACATGCCTTGAATTTGTTTATGTAGTAGCAATATTTCGGAAAAGGTGTTCAGAGACCGAATTTGTATCTTGGTCCATCATGATGACAAGATATTGGGTTTGAGTCGCAATACACTATGACCCTTTATGAGGGTAAGAAATTAAGTTTGAGTCTCAATGCACCACATTAATAATATAATGATGACGGAAGCAAGATAATACACTTTTAACAAAGTCCGTCCTATTAAATATGCTCCATTTCCTAAAGCGAATGTGGGAGCAATAGATCAATAGTCTGAAAAGGAAGACTGAATAATTATCGGGACCATAAGAATATACGTGGATGTGGAAATATACGAAATAATAATCGTCGTGATTTTAATTATGAAAAAGAGAACAATAAATGTTCTCAAATTAAAATTATCCTTCAAAGGGTGAATGTAATATTTACCATGATGTGGTATGAAAAGGCATTGGGTACAGAAATACCGTACACCTGAATATTTTTCCAAGTTTTAATCAACCTCTATCAAAATAAAGGAAAATAAAGGTACACTTAACCTTACAAAATGTCACAACCCAAACCCCGCAATAGTCGTGATAGCACCTCTCGTGAAGACGAGGCCAGCCAACTAACCCACTCGTCTTTTCAAAATAGTTAAGCATAAATAAACATCTTAAATATGACTTAATAATATTAATTAGCTGAAATACAACACATCACAGCCCTAATCGGGATGTCACAAGTCACGAGCATCTATCAGTATGTAAGACCACTACAAGGTCAAAATATACAAAACCGAAAATTTGAACAAAAGAGGAAAAACATGGTGCTGCGAACGCTGACATGTCACCTCCTTATCTCATATAACCCCTCCCTTTGATCGGCCCAAACCCGCTTCCGGGTGAATAGATACCGGCATATGCACACGAGGTGCAGGGAGTAAAGTGAGTAATCCAACTCAGTGAGTAATAAAGGTAAATAACAACTTAGCAGTAAGAAATAACCAAAAGCAAACCATCATGCTGAGTAGAAGCAGTGTACAATCCTTTGAGAAAAACAGTGAAGCTGTGAAATCTTTAGAAATATCTTGGTTCAGTTTAAATTTCTTTTGAAAATGATTCTTTAAACAGTTACGAAATGATTTCAAAACAGTTAGCGCCGATAACCAAAGAAAATCTGCCCCTCGGGCATAAATACCACGATATAACCATTAAAAAGGCAAGTAAATATGCAAGATGAACACATAAAAGTTCTACCCTCGGGCAATATCTCAACACAGTACCAGCCCCTCGGGCTCAATATCTGTCACTCAGCATAACATCAGCCCCTCGGTCTCAGTATCAAATCATATGGGTACCCGCGCTCACTGTGGGTGTGCAGACTCCAGAGGGGCCCCTTACAGCCCAAGCGCTATATCAACATAAGGCCTGAAAGCCTTCTCACATCATACATAAGGCTTGAAAGCCTTCTCACATCACATATAAGGCATGAAAGCCTCCTCGCATCACTCATGAGCCTGAAAGCCTCCTCACATCACTCACGAGGCCTGAAAGCCTCACTCAGTCCAGAAAAACATCATAAGCCCCTCGGGCATCAATGAAATAGTAGTGCTCAGCCCAAACAATAGTGAAAACATCATTTAAGTCTCAAAATTCAATTAAAGTGGCTGAGATAGTAAAACAATATAATTAACAGGATTGAGTTCAAATAGTATATCAAATAGTGAGGAAACAGTGATAAAATCCACAAAGGACTCAAGTAGTCGATATGAAGCCTAAAATATGGCAATAAGCCCAAATCATATTGATAACAAACATATCTCAGTCAAATACGTGGTAAAACATCAATCGAAATGGACCAAGTCACAATTCCCAATAGTAAATAACCATGCGCTCGTCATTAAGCGCGTGTTTCACCTCAATATAGCACTATGTTGTGCAAATTCGGAATTTCAAACCCTCAGGATATTATTTAATATTATTACTCACCTCGAGCTGGTGAAATCCCTAGCTCGTGACGCCCTTGCCCCGCAAATCAGCCTCCACGCTCGTCGAATCTATCCAAAACCATAACGAATATTTCACAATATGCCAATGGAACAATGCCCAATCGAAAACAATTGAAAAATATTAAAAATTCCGAAATTAACAAAATCTGAGCCCTGGGTCCACTTCTCGAAACTAAGAAATTTTCACATCAACAGGTTCCTTTTTACCTCAACATACCAAAAGTTCACAAATCCGACCTCAAAAGGTCATTTAAATTCCTAAATCAAATTTCCAAAATCTCAAGCCCTAGTGCTTTAATTTAGGCTTAGTTTCCATGAATTTCTAGGTGGATTTAACAACACAAATGAGTTTTAAGACAAAAATTCTTACCTCAAGTCGCTTCCCCTTGAATTCCTCTTTAATCTCCACCAAGAAGCTCTCACAATGATCAACCATGGAGGAAAAATGACCCAAAATCACGGATGAAATGAAATTATAACATTCTTCCCAGCATTGTTCCTCCTTCATCGCGATCGTGACCTAAGTCTCGCGATCGCGAAGCACTAAATTTCCATATTTCAAATTAACACTATGCGAACGCGATGATACTGCTGCGAACGCGATGCTTTAAACTGGTACCGCTAAGCGAACGCGTGCCTTATGCAGCGAATGCGGTGAAAAATATTGTGGGACCTCAATCCTCCTATGCGAATGGGACACTTGTCACGCGAACGCGATGCATACTCCCAGGACCTTCCGCAAATGTAATGCAATAAATGCAAATGCGAAGCATAATGACTTAGGGAACCAACTTCCTTCTACGCGAATGTGGAATCCAAACCGCGAACGTGAAGCTCTGGAACTTTACCTTCGGCGAACGCGGACCTACCTTCGCGAACGTGAAGGCCAAATATGGCCTGCAACTGCTGCTGCATTTTTTGCATTATTTTCCAAGTCAAAACTTCCAGTTAACCATCCGAAATCACCCCCAGGCCCCCAGGACTTCAACCAAAACTATTAACATATCCTAAAATTTTCAAACTTGTTCCAATCATCAAAACACATCAAACAATATTAAAATCATCAATTCTCGCCGAATTCAAACCTGAGTTCTTCAAAAACTTCAGAAACACGCATTTGACAAAAAACCCGACCAAAACACCTTCGAATGACCTAAGCTTTTGCACACACATATCAAATCACCTAAGAAAGCTACAAAAACTCTTGGAATTCAATTCCGACCCTCGGATCAAAATCTCATCTATCAATCGAAATTCGCCAAAATACTTACTTCGCCAATTCAAGCCTAATTCTACACCAGACCTCCAAAATCACTTTCGATCACACTCATAAGTCACAAATCATCTCCCGAAGCTAATAGAATCATCAAAATTCACATCCAAATATGATAGATGTTAAGGCAACACAATAAGCTTATACTGAGAAATCATGAGGCATGTTCAGATGATTATGATACATTAAAAAAGTGAATGTGACCCAATGAAATAAACTCATGAACACTGATGCGCTCTTGATTGTTGTAAGCTCACAGCTTACCTCTAAAGAGGTTTGAGAGAAATAAAGAAGATAAATATCATTATATAACTGCATGATTATGTTATTGGTCGTATACCTATTTTATATCAAAAATACTTTACCAGGTCTTATGAAAAATTATTAACAGGCAAAAATAATGCAAGAAACAGATCTTTCTTGTAATGATTTTGACCATGATAATAATGATAGTGACTTTCTATTTGAAGGAGATGTTTCGCCATATGGATGGTAACAAATATGAATATGAAAGATTATTTGTTTTTCTTGGAGCTTGTACTACAGATGTAGTATAGTCGAATGACATGTCATAGTAAATATGAGATTGCTAATGATTTTATTATTTAATCCGTTTAGCCATCCTAGTTATAATATGATGTGCAAAAATAATTGAGAATTCACAGGGTCATTCACTAAAGAACTAGAAGATTCTTCAAACTAAATAATTCTCTTGTGCTGCATGTTCTCAATGCAAACTAATTATTAGACCATCAACAATTAAAGTTGAGATTTAATCTCCTATATTTTTGAAATGCATACGGGGGTGATATATGTGGGACCAAAATTCCCAATGTAAACTATTCATATATTATATAATTTTGATAGATGTATTTACAAAATGGTCACATGTGCGTTCTTTATCAACTCGTACCTTAGCCTTTGCGAGGGCTCAATTAGTAAGATTAAGAACACAGTCCAAATTATGCAATATTGCGATTAAGACACTCCGTATTGAAAATGCTGGTGAATTTATGTATCAGGACTTTAATGATTATTATATATAAATTGGGAAAATAATAGAACATCTGATTGCATATGTTCATACTCAAACTGGTCTAGCCGAATTATTAATCAAACGCCTCTAATTAATTGCTAGACTAAAATTTTCCTTCTCGATATGTGGTCATGCTATTTTGTATGTAGCAACTCTTGTATGGATCATGCACAAGTTATCATAAAGTCTCCCTATTACAATGGCTTATTACTATAAGCCAAATATTTCTTATTTTAGAATATTTAAATGTGTGGTATATATTTCAATTGCTCTACCACAATGCACAAAGATGAATCCTTAAATAAGATTGGATATATATTGGTATACCCAACATTAGGGGGAGAAAACAAGTAGCTAAAAAAAGCGAGATATCAAATAAAGTTTTTATCACTGAGAGAAATACGTGTTGCATTATTTTTTCCATAATTAAGGTTTTATCCCAATTGAATTTTTCTGGTAAGATTTTTAGTGAGGCAAACAATTGATTTGGAGAAGAAAAATTGCTTGAAAAATCACCTCTTATATTCTTGGGGTTTTGAAAAGTGAAAATTAACTGAAATTTCCGTGTATTTATACCCCTTTGAAACTCCATGTGCGGACCACACAAAAAGGACACATCCGCACAGGCCTCCATGAAGACCTGCAGACCACAGCCCCGTGCGGACCACACGTAGCCGATCGCGGTCGCACAGCATCTATCGCGGACCGCTCAAAAGCGACCGCGGCCGCTTTGGCCCCTCCGCGGCCACACACAATTGCTCACGGACCGTGCAAGAGGGTTCAGAGACCTGCAATATTTCCTAAACCTGCAACATCTAATCATTTAAAGCTTAAGGCATCCCGAAACCTATTTGAAACTCACCCGAGCCCTCAAAACTCTAATCCAAGTATGCACAATACCTCAAAAATATCCTACAGACTTATCTGTGCGATCTAATCGCCAAAATAATATCATATACATCGAATCAAGCCTCGAGATCCATAAATTCTTTCTAATTCCATAAAACATTAATGTTTTCCATTTTAAGGACAAAACACGTCAAACGACGTTCGTTTTCAACCAAACTTTACAGAAAGTACTTAAACCATATATAAGACATGTACGTGGCGCTGGAACAAAAATACAAGCCCGATACCATCATTTTCTAATTAGATTTCATTTCCATTTTCCTTGGACATTTTTAGAAAATAATTTTATTCAAAAATTCCTTTCTCGGGATTTGGACCTCGGAATTTGATTTTCGTGCATACACCCAAGTCACATATTTTTCCTACGCACCCTTCGAGACCGTCAAACCATGGATCCGGGTCCATTTACCCAAAAAAATTGACCAAAGTCAAATTTATTCATTTTAATATCAAAACTTATCATTTTTCACATAATTATACATTTAAGCTTTCCGGCTACGCGCCCGGACTGCGTACACAAATCGAGGCAATCATAAATGAGGTTTTCAAGGTCTTAGAGACAGAAATTTCAATTAGAAAAAGGCGATGACCCATTTGGGTCATCACATTCTCCACCAATGGGTCATCACATTATCCACCTCTAAAACAATCTTTAGTCCTTGAACGAATAAAAGAAGAAAGTACCTGAGTTAGGGAATAGACGGGGATAACGACTCCACATATCGGACTCGGACTCCCAGGTCGATGCCTTAGGAGGCTGGCCTCTCCACTGAACACGATAGAAGGGAAACTCTTGGATCTCAACTGACAGACCTGCTAGTCTAGAGTAGCCACCGGCTCCTCCTCATAAGAGAAGTCCTTGTCCAACTGGACAGTGCTGAAATCTAACATGTGGGCTGGATCGCTGTGATATCTCCGAAGCATGGACACATGAAAAACTGGATGCACGGCTGATAAGCTCGGGGGCAATGCAAGTCTAGAATCCACCTCTCCCACTCGATCAAGAATATCAAATGGACCAATGAACATAGGGCTAAGCTTGCCCTTCTTCCCAAATTGCATCACGCCCTTCATAGGCGACACTCGGAGAAATACCCGCTCACCAACCATAAAAGCCACATCTCGAACCTTGCGGTCTGCATAACTCTTTTTCCTAGACTGAGCTGTACGAAGCCTATCCTGAATGATCCTGACCTTGTCTAAGGCCTCCAGGACCAGATCCGTACCCAACAACCGAGCCTCTCCCGGCTCAAACCATCCAATCGGAGATCGACACTGCCTACCATATAAAGCCTCATAAAGAGCCATCTGGATGCTCGACTAGTAGTTGTTGTAGGTAAACTCTACAAAAGGTAAAAACCGATCCCACGAATCTCTAAAGTCAATAACACAAGCTCGAAACATATCCTCCAATATCTGAATAGTCCACTCGAACTGCTCGTCCATCTAAGGATGAAAGGTTGTACTCAACTCCACTTGGGTGCCTAACTATCGCTGAGCTGCTCTCCAGAAATGCGAGGTACTCTGAATACCTCAGTCTGAAATGATAGATACCGGTATACCGTAAAGGCGAACAATCTCCCAGATATAGATCTCAGCTAACCTCTCGGATGGATAGAAGACTGCCACACGAACAAAATGCACTGACTTGGTCAGCCTATCAACAATGATCCAAAGTACATCGAACTTCTTCCGAGTTAACGAAAGTCCAGTAACAAAGTCCATCCACTCAGGAAGATCAATCCTCTGAAATAAACTACCAAGCCTCTGATGCTCATACTTAACCTACTGACAATTCAAACAACGAGCCACATATGCCACGATATCCTTCTTCATTCTATGCCACCAGTAATACTGCCGCAAATCCTGATACATCTTCGTGACGCATGGATGAATAGAATATCAGGAACTATGGGCCTCTTCTAAAATCAACTCTCTAAGCCCATCCAAATTAGGCACACAAACTCGGCCCTATAATCTCAAGACTCCATCATCACCTAAGGTAACCTGCTTGGCACCTCCACGTTGTACCGTGTAACTAAGGACACACAAATGGGGATCGTCTTAACTACCGATCACGTATATGCTCCAATAATGAAGAACGAGCAACTATGCAGGCTAACACTCGAATAGGCTCAGAAATATCCAACCTCATAAATCAATTGGCCAAAGCATAAACATCCAAAGCAAGCGGCCTCTCACTGACCAGAATGTAAGTAAGACTACCCATACTGGCTGACTTCCTTCTCAAAGCATCGGCCACCACATTGACCTTTTTCGGGTGATATAATATAGTGATATCATAATCTTTATACAACTCCAACCACCTCCTCTGCCTCAAATTCAACTCCTTTTTCCTGAACAAGTATTGGAGACTCTTGTGATCAGTGAACACCTCACATGTCACACCGTACAGATAATGCCTCTAAATCTTCAGTGCACGAACTATGGCTGCCTGCTCCAAATCATGAACTGGATAGTGCTTCTCATGAATCTTCAACTGCCTCAAAGTATAGGCAATGACTTTGCCATCCTGCATCAACACTGCACTAAGCCCACTATGGGAAGCATCACAATAGACTATATAAAGCCCTGATCCCGTAAGGCAAAACAAACACGTGCCGTAGTCAAAGCTGTCTTGAGCTTCTGAAAGCTCGCCTTACACTCGTCCGACCATCTTAATTGGGCACCCTTCCAGGTCAACCTGGCCATCGGGGCTGCGATAGATGAGAACCCCTCCACGAATCGACGATAGTAACCTGCCATCCCCAAGAAACTCTGAATCTCTATAGCTGATCTCAGTCTAGGACAGTTCTTGAATGCCTCAATAATCTTTGGGTCTACCTAAATACCCTCTGCAGGTACACTATGACCTAGAAATGCAACTGAACCCAACCAGAATTCACACTTGGAGAACTTTGCATATAACTAACTATCCCTCAGAGTCTGAAGAATCACTCTAAGATGTTGCTCGTGCTCCTCCTGGCTGCGAGAATATATCAATATATCATCAATGAAAACTATCACGAATGAGTCCAAATAAGGCCTGAACACTCGGTTCATCAAGTCCGTGAAAGCTGCTGGGGAATTTGTCAACCCGAATAACATAACCAAGAACTCATAATGCCCATACCGAGTGCGAAAAGCTATCTTAAGGACATAAGATGCCCTAATCCTCAACTGATGGTAGCTAGATCGTAAGTCAATCTTGGAAAATATCCGGGCACCCTGAAGCTGGTCGAACTAATTATCAATCCTCAGCAGCGGATATTTATTCTTGATTGTTACCTTGTTCAACTGCCGATAATCAACGCACATTCTCATCGAACCATCCTTCTTCTAAACGAACAACGATGGCACACCCTAAGGCGATACACTAGGTCTAATGAAACCTTTTTCTAGCAAGTCCTGCAACTGATCTTTTAACTCTTTCAACTCAGGCGGGGCCATGCAATATGGCGGGATAGAAATGGGTTGAGTGCCCGGAACTAGATCAATGCAGAAATCAATATTCCTGTCGGGTGGCATACCTGGAAGGTCTGAAGGAAAAATATCAGGGAACTCACAAACAACAAGCACAGAATCAATAGAGGGACCTCAACACTGAAATCGCGAACATAGGCTAAATAGGCCAAACACCCTTTCTCGACCATACGTCAAGCCTTCACATATGATATAACACCGTAGGTAGAATGACCATGAATCCATCTCCACTCTAAATGAGGCATACCCAGTAAAGCTAAGGTTACAGTCTTGGCATGGCAATCCAAGATAGCGTAATAAGGTGATAACCAGTCCATCCCCAATATAATATCAAACTCGACCATATCTAAAAGCAACAAATATACACGAGTCTCCAGTCCCCTAATCACCATAACACAAGAACGATGGAATCGATCGACCACGATAGAATCACCCACTGGCGTAGACACATAGACAGGAATACCCAATGCATCACTAGGCATGACAAAATACGGGGCTAAATAGGATGACACATATGAATACGTAGACCCTGGATCAAACAACACTGAGGCATCTCTATCACATACCATAACCGTACATGTAATAACCGCATCTGAAGCCTCTGCCTCGGGCCTGGCTTGAAGAGCATAACATCACAGTTGGGCCCAATCACTCTGATCTACCTCTCTGGGACGGCATGCTGTTGGCTGTCCTCCACCTCTGGGGCTCTGAGCTCCACCTCTATGACCTCTACCGATATCTCTAGTACATCTACCCCCACCTCTAGCTGGCTGGGCGGGCTGTGGAATACCTGGTGCTTGAACCATGGCGCGAGAGCTCTGATGCTGAGAGCCACCTGGCGCGTGAGAGCGATGCCTGGCAATATTCCCTATGTCGCCACAAGTAAAACAAACCCTAGGCTGCTGGGGCTGACGACCCTGTAAAGTCTAAAGCGGTGGTGCACTAATAGGTGATGGGGGTGCACTGAAGGACTACTAATCAGAATATTGCGCCTGAGGACCATGGCTACCAGAAGCACTGTGAGAAACCTGGAGGGCTGACTGGAAAGGCCTAGAAGGTTGGCCCCTATCATACGAATCTCTACCTCCAAACGAGGCACCACTTAATCAGCCTGACTGGCAGGGTCTCTTGTCAGCTCAATGACCATCCTTTGTGACAATACCATCTCAATCCTCCAGGCCAAATTTTCCGCCTCATGAAAGGAATCTCGCTCCCAGCCTCTCTAGCCAACTGGAGACGAATAGGCTGAATGAGTCCATCAATAAACCGTCTCACTATCGCCCTCTTAGTGGGAAGTATAACAAGAGCATGGTGAGCCAAATTAATAAACCTAGTTTCGTACAAGGTGAGTGTCATGGATCCCTAATGAAGAGCTCGAACTACCCCCAATAGGTCTCTTGCTGTGTAATAGGGAGAAACTTCTCCAGAAATAGCTGCGTGAACTACTCCCAGGTCAAGGCTGGTGACCCTGCTGGTCTAGCTAGGCAATAATCCCTCCACCAAGTCTTGGTGGATCCAGACAACTGAAATTTAGCAAAATCAACCCCATTGGTCTCAACAATACCCATGTTCCGAAGAACCTCGTGGTAGCTATCTAAATAATCCTGAGGATCCTCGGTAGATGCACCGCTGAAGGTAGTAGTGAAGAGCTTGGTGAACCTATCCAATCTCCATAAGACATCGACAGACATAGCTACCCCATCACCATCCTAGGCGACCACACCCGGCTGAGCTGCTCCAATTGGATGAATCGTTGGAGTCTGAATCTGTGGAGCTATCTGCTCCGGAGTACGAGTAGTAGGATTCTAGGTCACTCATCCAGCCTGAGATATGGTTGGTGCTACTAGAAGCAAACCTGATCGGGTGACACTCTCCATAAGACCTACCAGTCGGACTAGAGTGTCCTGAAGAACTGGGGTAGCAATAAATCCTTATGGGACCTAAGCTGGGCCCACCGAAACTGCTGGGGCTGGGGCCGGAACCTCCTCGTCAAAGTCAACCTGAGGCTCTGCCACCGGTGCTGCTGCTCGGGGCTGAGCTTTGCCCCTACCTCGGCCTCTGGCAGGGCCTCGGTCTCGCCCTCTGCCCCTCAGGGGAGCTTCCTGGGGCTCAGACTGCTAATTAGAAGATGAGGAAGCACGTGTTCTCGCCTTCAGCCAAAAAACAGAGCAAAATTTCAATTAGCACTGAGAAACCAAACCGCACGACTAGAAAGAACAAATGCAAAACTTTTCCTAACTCTGTAGCCTTTGGGGGATAAATACAGATATCTGTGTACCGATCCCTCAGACTCTACTAAGTGTTTCCTTGAGTTGTGAGACTTATGTAACCTAAAGCTCTAATACCAACTCGTCACGACCCGGAATTCCCACCCGCAGGAGTCGTGATGGTGCCTACTCGTAGAAGCTAGGCAAGCCACATTCATAAACTCCTAACTCCTCTAATTTAAAATACTTTTATCCATTTCAACAACACATATTATATAATTTAATAACAACGAAAATATGACCATAAAGCGGAAGGCTTAATTTAAATAAACTGAATAATAATGCAAAACTTAACATATATCTCTACCCAAGAACTAGTGTCACGTTATTCACGGATTACTAAGAGTACTAAATACAACTGTTTGAAAGAAATATAACATTGTTTGTCTCGAAATACATGAGATAACAAAATAAAAAGAATGATAGAGGAGACTCCGGGCCTGCGGACGTCTGCAAGGCTACCTCGGTATCTCTATGGACTGAAGGCTGGCTCCTGGTCTAATGTTGCTACTCAAATGCTGCTCCGACACATGGATTTGTACAAAAGAGCAGTAAGTTTAGCGTCAGCATAACCGACCCCATGTTCTTGTAAGTGTTTGACCTAACGCCGGCAAGGTAGTGACGAGGCTAGGACCAGACTCTAGATAAACCTATGAAGTCATATAATATATGGCGAAAGAAATAACCGGAAATAAACAAGTAAAACAAGGGAGGGGAAAAACATGCTTTGGGAATAGCAAAATGAAAAATATCCTCAAGAAGTGATAATGAAATCAACAATTAAGCTAGTAACACAAATAAAAATAGATAAAAACCACTTTCACTTTCAATACTTATCACGTTGTAGGCGTGCAACCCGGTCCCATTTCTCAATATTTTTCGTGGTAGATGTACCACCCGCTTCCATTTCATCAAACCTCGTGTTAGGCGTACCACCCACTCCTATTTCAATTGTATCTCGTGGTAGGCGTACCACCCGATCCCATTTCAATCAATATCTCGTGGTAGGCATACCACCCGCTCCCATTTCATCAAATCTTGTGGTAGGCGTACCACCCACTCCTATTTCAATTGTATCTTGTGGTAGGCATACCACCCGCTCCCATTTCAATTGTATCTCATGGTAGGCGTACCACCCACTCCCATTTCATCATATCTCGTGGTAGGCATACAACCCACTTCCATTTTGTGTCATCACATAATCACAAGAAATCTCGGCAAGGGAACAAAGTAACATAATAACTTCCCGGCAAGAGAACAATGATGTAGAAACAACCATCCCGGCAAGGGAGAATCAGCTATAACCAACCTTAACTTAGTTCGATTAATGAAGATGCTCAATCATAAATAGTATCTACGAGGATAAACAAATCTTTTCTCGATATGATAGGTCATTAGATAAGGCATACACGATGTTATTTAAGAATACAACAACTTCCAGTTTAGGACTCACGTTCATGCTTGACACCAACGTATAGATACTCGTCACCGTGCCTATATGTCATACTCAACAAAGATCAATTACCACATAAGACTCAACTCCTAATCCCTCAAGCTAAGGTTAGACCGAACACTTACCTCGATGCCTTGAACTCAACTCAAACCTCAATTATAGCTTTACCCCTCGGTTCCACCACAAATTTGCTCGAATCTAGTCACAAGTTACTTAATTACATCAATAAATGCTAAATAAATCAATCTGAATACATAATATAAATTTTTCAAAGTTTTGCCCAAAAGGTCAAAAATGCCCCGGGCCCACGTGGTCAAAACCCGAGGTTTGAACCAAAATCCGATTACCCATTCCCCCATGAACCCAAATATGTTTGTTTTGAAATCGGACCTCAAATTGAGGTCCTAATCTCTATTTTTTAAAAAACCTAGGTTCTACCCAAAACACCTAATTCCCCCATGAAAATCTTTAATTTTAAGTTGAAATAATGTTAAAAGATGTTAATAATTAAAGAAAAACTTACAATTGATTTAGAGAAGAAAAGTTGCTTGAAAAATCGCCTCTTATATTTTTGGGGTTTTGAAAAGTGAAAAATAACTGAAAATTTCATGTACTTATACCCCTCTAAAACTCTCTATGTGGACCGCACAAAAAGGACTACGGCCGCACAGGCTTCCCTGAAGACCTGCAGATCACAGCCCCATGCGGACCGCACGAAGCCGACTGTGGCCGCACAGCAACCACCGCGGACCGCTTCAAAGCGATAGCAGCCGCACGCAATTGCTCGCGGATCGCGCAAGAGGGTTCAAAGATCTGCAATATTTCCTGAAGCTGCAACATCTGATCTTTTTAAGCCTAAGGCATCCCGAAATCTACTCGAAACTCACCCGAGCCCTCAAAACGCTAATCTAAGTATACACACAACCTCAAAAATATCCTACAGACTTGTCCGTGCGATCAAATCGCCAAAATAACATCATATACATCGAATCAAGCCTCAAGATTCATAAATTCTTTCAAATTTCATAAAACATTAAATTTTTTCATTTTAAGTCCGAAACACGTCAAACGACGTTCGTTTTCAACCAAACTTTACAGAAAGTACTTGAACCATATATAAGACATGTACGGGACACCGGAACAAAAATACGGGCCCGATACCATCACTTTCTAGTCAGATTTCATTTCCATTTTCCTTAGATATTTTCAGAAAATAATTTTACTAAAAAAATTCCTTTCTCGGGCTTGGGACCTCGGAATTCGATTTCCGGGCATATGCCCAAGTGCCATATTTTCTTACGGACCCTCCGGGATCGTCAAATCACGGGTCCGGGTGCGTTTATCCAAAAATATTGACCGAAGTCAAATTTATTTCTTTTTAATATCAAAACTTAGTATTTTTCATAGAATTTCATATTTAAGCTTTCCGGCTATGCGTCCGGACTGCGCACACAAATCGAGGCAACCCTAAGTGAGGTTTTCAAGGCCTCGGAACACAAATTTCAATTAGAAATAGGTGATGACCCCTTTGGATCGTCACAATAGGCTAGCTAGTTTTCAAACTGACAATTAAAAAGTAGCCAGCGTTTGCAAGTCATTAAAAATAGCTATTATTTTTCTGCATCACGGAAAGATCCACCATAAATATTGGAGATTGGTTCACCTATGTATGAACTTTCAGTATACTATGCTGGAACTCCAACACAAAGAAAGTTCCAATATAATATACTCCTAAGCCACTAAATACGCTATTCACTTACACTATTTCTGCCTCTACTTTGATATATGTCATTCTTTTCCCCCATTCCCTGAAAACATGTTGCTCAATCTCAAAATTCCTCTCACCCACATCACCTATCATTAGTCAAAAACCTCACGCACTCTCCTCTCTCTTCTCTCTCTAGGGCAACATGGTGTAGTATAGGCTGCCATGGTGCGCAACCCTCTCCATCAAGTTAACATCAAAAGGGTTAAGGTTAAATCTCAAGAGCCTTTGTTTGGATATCGTTTCCGAATCTGTAGCATATGTTGTTCGCGAAGAAATCACTGTTGTTTATTGTCTCAGCAACAGGTAAGCCCATTGATATTGATAAGGGCATATAAGAAAAGTCTAGACCTAGCACAACTAGGGTTAAGGTTGAAATTGATCTTTAGAGAAAGCTGCCACAATATACGAGGATTCAATTTGTCGATGATAAAACTGGGAAGGTTATCGAACATGTTCAAAAATTCAATTTGGGGCTAAGCAACTTGATTTTTTGTTAATATAATTCAATATATTTTGAATGTATCACACTGTATTTACATGTATTTCATTGCCTATTTTTTTTTTATTGTAATTCAATGTATCTCGATGTATTTCATTGTATTCACTGTCTTTTTTTCAATTTATCCCTCTATATTTCTATATTTTTCATTGTATTCACTCTCTCGCTATATGCCATGAATGTATTCATATGTTTTTTTTAATTAGTATAATTTATGTATTCAGATATATTATATAATTTTTTTGAAGATTGCTATGTTTTTGGAGGAATTTTTCGATTGTGAATCTTTTTTATTACGAGAAATATAAAATTTGTGTGTTGTAATTGAGTTTATTGCGTTATATTAGGAGTCAATTATATTACTTGATTTACTTTCCGTTTAAAAATAGTGTAATCCCCTGTTTCACGCAGTGAATATAGTCGAATCCAATAATTTATCTAGTTATAATCTCATGTTTCATGCTATGAATACAGTCGAATACAATCGAATATAAAAAATTATTTAGTTGTAATCCCCCTGCTTTACGCCTAGAAACACTACTGTATTCATGAATACGATATCTTAAATACATCAAATATATCTTATAACAACAGAAAACGTATCTAATCTCAGTAATATAACAAATTATATATATAAATAGCTAATTATTACTAAAAAATAATGTTTTTTAAAAAAAAATTCTTCAATTTTACCTGATAGTATTGGAGTAGAGTGGTGGGGGCCTGGGTCCCATGGGCGGTGAGTCGGCCTTCTTTGGACCACCCAATATGAAACGGCCACATGACACTGCGCCAGCTTAGTGTTGTTGACCTTAAGATTCTTATTGGGGCCCCAATTTATTCTCATCAACAATTGCTGACAGGATAACTCTAAATGGATGAATCAGCCTATCATCTCCACTTATTCTTAAAGACGGTCAAAACTCAAATTTAAATTTCTTTGACTACCTTCAATTGCATAAACTTTTTCTAAATTATTCGATTGAACGAGAAAACATAAATATAAAAAAGAAAATAACTAAATTGGGGGCTTTCCCTTGCTTGTTCTAATGCACCTAAATATTCTTAAGTGATTAGTTAATTGTAGTAAAAGATAATTCTTATTTTCTTTTATTGTTTTAACGCCCCGAGTAATTTAGAATTTTAGATTCACGCAATGTACGTTCAAATAGAAAGGATCAGCTACCAAGTAGAGAAGAAAGAGAAAGAGTGAATGCAGTCCGGGTTCTAGTCTTAAGCAAGACAGAAGTAGGGCTTTCAAGCGGGTAGTGAGTCCTAAGTCAGAGGGGAGCAGGTCGCAAGGGTTCTATCCTATGGTGATCCGTTGGGCCTTTCGAACATTAGCTGCCCTTTCCAAGGTTTAAGCCTTAGCAATCTCAGTTTGCTGCTGCCAATCCTTAGCAAACTTGTAAGCAGAGGGGCTCCTTCCCGGGTAGCCGGCCACAACCGTGTGGGGAGCCAAAGGTTGCTGGCCTATCGCTAACTCGAACAGACAGATGCAAAGCTTTTTTGCAAGTCTTAGCAGAATTGTGCTACGTCCAGCAGCTGCACCCGGTTGGCACTCACAAAGTGCCCCACGGAGCGGTACTCCTCCAATAACGTATTGATCCTTTCGGCCATCTGCCCTAACTGAAATGGGGATGAAGAATCGTGGAGAAGTTCAGCGTTGATTTGACCCCAAGAGTTTGAATACTTCTGTCCAGAATCTTCCTGTGAACCTGAAACATTAAGTCATTCTGTCGTGTTGCGTCACGAGTCTACAAGCCTCATGTTGAGGAAGAAAGATGAGTTTCAATTTGGCACGGAAGCGAAGGAAGCATTTCATGAAATCAAGGATGAGCCCTATTTGCCTTTCGCCCAAAGATTTTTTACTATTCAACTTCATCAAACAAACTGGAGTTAGGCCAACTTTCTTTTCTAGGTATGGCCACATCCGTTGGTGCCATATTTTTCCTTACGCTGGGTGGGTTCCATGGGTGTTGCTTGGATTCGGACTGATTGTCATGTCCTTTCCTTGCGTTGACGAAGATTTTGACCTTGTTGGCCCAAAACGGTAGCATGGTCTTCTATTTATCGAGTAATTCTCCACCCGCGGTCATCAGCTCCGCGGGACTTCTTTATTTTTTTGCTCCCGTCAGTGTGTCTAGAGTGCTAAAAGAAATAGATATAGTTCAAAAGAAGGTGGTGAGACTTGTTAAGTCATCAAATGAACTTCTTAAAATGAATCTTTTCTCATTGGGAGCTGTCTGTAATAGGACAACGAGCATTTTGACCCCCAACGAGAAAGGAATGGGCATTTTCAGGCGGGGGGCGGTTTGGTTTCAAGGCCCTCGCAGCAGGAAGAGGCAGTTGTCATTTGAAAGGAAAGGCCCTTTGTATAGAGTTCGAACCCGCGACTTCTGGCGTGACAGACCAGCACTCTAACCGACTGAGCTATTTCCTCCTTTCGTCGCTACTTTGATTCAAAAGTAACCTACCGGCCTATTAGTTTACAAATTCAACATCGGAGAGTATTCTTAACAGCTGTACTAATGCCGTTCGCCTTTGGTACTTCAGTAGGGCTTGCATACGAAAGGCTTGAGGGGTGAACGGCATTCTGTTGTACTACTAACACTAGCTGTACTAGAGTAGTTTAGTAGCGCCTTTTGAATCAAATAGGCTCACCCTTTCCGAAAGGCGAACAGCCTGCTTTGCAAGCAAATATATAGCCCTCACCCCTTCCTGGATTTTGCGTTATTGTCTGCTATGCTAGCCTATGATGAAGGCCTTTCATTTTGGCTCTGTAAGGCTACCCTATGGTATGGGCTGTTATCTCTAGGGCCTGGTTAGGCTCTTCTTGTTGGAGTATCCTCGCTCAGAGGCTAAAATGAATTGAATTCTTTTTTTTTTTTGGGAGTGCCTGAAGAGACCTGCTTACTGGAAGGTACCATTCTTTTAGAATGGTGAAAAGGTTACCTACCCTATGATCCTCCTTATCTTACAGAGGTTTACTATGAGCCATACCCAGCGGGATACATATTGCCCAAATGGAACCTAAAAGATGGGATGGGTGATCCATAAGATCATTTGGCGAGGTTCATCCCTCAGCGTGGGGATCTTTCTGGAAATAAAAACTTGTTTTGTTGAGGCAATTTCCCTCGTCGCTTACCCGCATTTCTCTTGGTATACCCACCTGTGTGCCTCCTAATTCCGTGAAGTCCTTGGAGCATGTGCGATTTATTCAGGATCCTTGTCAAGAAAGAAGTCAGTCCCTTATTCTTTATTTTATGTTAAAAGGTATGGACTCGAAGAGGGAGTCGATTCACGTACTTCACCATTTCCTGGGTCGTTATCGCCTTTCCCCGGTTCAGGGTATGGGTTCTTTCTCTATTAAGAAAGTCCCGTTGTGAACTCCCCTACTGATCTGACTCCAGCGGATTCTCGAGAAGCCAATTCTCTCTCTCGATCTAGATCTACTTTACCGACAAGAGCTCTTAATGAATGAGCAATGAGTTTGATTCTAACTATTCAAAGCAGAGGAAATAGAATATTATATAGCCTATAGCTATAGGGCTAGGCTCCGCTCCTCGGTCGAGCTACCAGCTTTCTTAGATTTCATTCCTGTTGACTAATCCGAGTCCTTGAGAGCTTAGACGTCAGTGGGGAAGAACTCCGAAAGAATTTCATCGGCTCCTCCTCTCTTGCCCTCTTGATGGTATCCAGTTGAAATGGTTGCTGGATTTCCCCTAGTTCAAGCTCTAAGTCAAGCATTCATGCACCAAAGACCTCTGACTACGCTCCTCAGCCTAGGAAAGCAAAATCCCATTTGCCTAATACGTACTACTGTGCAGCAGATGATTTAGCTGCCGTTATTCCTCCACTAGCTTCTTCTTGGCATCAAGCCAGCCCTTATTCCTTGCATCAACAGGCAATCCCGCATAAAAGAACGGCTACTGACTTGGCTGATTCAACAAGGGAAAAAGGCATCCATTCAAACTGCTCCCATTCCTATGTTGACACCAAGAGAAACAAACCCTGGAGCCTTCCTCTCTATCTATTCCTTTTTCATAATCATAAAGGATGGAAATGCTTAGCTTACTAAACCAGCAACAGCGGAGTAAGCTCCCATATCTGTGAAGGACTGCTTTCCAGCAGAGGAAAACTTCTCGTTGCTGAGCTTGTCGTTAAATAGTAAGATGCTGATTCTATAGCAGCTCCGATTCCTTCACCGAGAACGAGAAGGAAGTCTTATAGAACGAATAAGCGCTAAAGAAGGGGGTGGGATCTCCTAAAAGAAAGAATTGACCTCGAGCCTGTCCTACTCATTCTCCTTTTCCCGTTCCTGACCCTGAGTGTGGAGGGGTTAGCCTTGAGCCAGGTCTTGATTTTTTATTCCATTTTGTCAGTTTAAGTACTGGAATGGGAGTTACGGATATTCATTCTTAAACTATGTCATCGATTGGTGACCTGATCCCGCTAAGCAAGAACTGCTACCGACACCGACTCTATCTTAACGACCTGTTTGCCCCTGGACATTCCGCTAAGTCTAGTTGACAAGTTTCCTTTTTTCACTCTGCAAACAAAACAAGCCCTTAGTCAAGAGGTTAGTTGCCCTCTTCGGTATCGGCAGAGAAAGTAGAGAAGGACAGTGACACAATAGCTCTAACATAAGCAAGCTGTCAAGAGGGAGTCAATAGCTGCCTATTCTGCGGCGCTTATTCCCACAACAGACTCAATAACTGCGGTTACGGATGCTATTGCTAAGAGGGCATTCGAGTCGAGTCAACTATACGATAGTGAAGTTCCTCGTTGGAAAGACTCTTACTATACATGGGGATGCAGATATGTCAGAAGGACCGGATTCGAATATCCCCATTCTGCAAATCAAACATGGTAAAAAAGATATGATGATTAGTGGGTTTAATTACGAGTAAGGAGTATTTTACCTTTTATTTCGATCCCTAAAGTAAGATTCGTGTCATGGAAATCATGAGAGGAATGAGTTTCTTGGCATGCGCTCAGGGCGAAGACATCAAGGTCTCTTTTAATTTCCCCACACTTTTTTCCCATGAGCATGGTTTTGGGCTAGGTTACCAACCTCAAGAGGAGGATTCCTTTTTATTTTGAGAAATGGTTTCATTCGCGCTAAAGCAGCAGCATACTTTCAAGGCTGAAGGAAGATCTTTGACCCCAGGAAGCCATACAGACCCAATCTTCCATGGCTACTTCCTCAAATAAGGTGATGATTTAGCCTTCTCATTCAAAAATGGACTTGGTTGCGCTCTATCTGGTATATCTTTTCTTATCTGATGAGGGTTTTTAAGTGGTCTCCTTACTTTAGAGCTAACGTAGAATCATCAATAGTTCCAGTCTGGATTTCTCTACAAGTTGATCGCTGAGGAAAAATATCATAGTCCCCTTGAGTCAATAAGAATAGCAGAATTCCGCTTTAAAAAACCTTACCTTAAATGTGTCGAAATTGAAGTTATCTCATTAGAGGTAATGATACTGTTAATGAAATATGCATACAATAGCGGATTTCGTTCTATTAAATTCACTATCCATTATGGTCTAATACATACAAATAACGAACGAGCCGACTTTACAGGAGGAAATGCAATTTTAGTAAAGGCCGATAACGCAGAAGTACCCCCGCTTCGTGTATATAATAAAATTTTGAAACAAGTCTGTGAAAAGGCTGAGAAATAAAATACGAAGAGGGGCATCTAGACCGAGTAGGGGTTCGAATCTATCTCTTCGAAAGGGTTGAACACCGTGAAGTCCACCCTTTTAGCCTAGAGGAAATTTTTAAGCAACTTTGTGATGAATTAACGGATGGCGGGACAATGAGTGATGAACCTGTAGAAGTGGTAGCCATGGGTAAGAAGAGTCATCGTCCCGATCATATACCCGCACTGAAAGCAATTAAGAAAATAAAAAGGATCCCATTCATTGTTGCCGATATAGAGGCTGCTCTCAACGACGATGTTCATGTTCCTTGCGCAGTGGGGTTCTTAGTGGTTAAGCCGGGTGAAGATCTTGCGTCCAAGTCTGAATATTATATTGAAACATATTTCAGTGAAGATAACGATTTCTCAATATCAGATTTCAAAAAACGAAGTGAACGTATGATGCTCGACTTTATAGAGCGTTTAGCGGTTGTGGTATCAGATGAAAAAGAAATTCGAACGGTCTATTTCCATAACTTTTCACGACACGATGGCATTATAGTACGAGAGCTTTTACTTCTCAGATCGGCAAGTACTCCTTCCAAACGGTGATGCGGAAGCATAAAATGTACGAGTTAAAAGTTTATCGTGGAAATGAAAAGAAGAAATTATTGTTCCGTAAAAGGGATTCCTACCTTCTCCTTCCCGTTGCGCTAAATAACTTGGCCCAGGATTTATGCCCAAAATTAGGTTCTAAAGGCACATTCCCTATGAGAAATTACGACTTGAGTATCTTCCGGAGATAGGTCAACAATTGTTGGCTTATCTGAAACAAGATATTCGTCTCTTAGGTGGCGTTATGCTGAAGGCACAAGAGATTTATTAGAATCTATACAAAATCGACATCGTTGTAAGGCTGTATCCTGTTCCGGTTCTGGGTCTATTTGGGTCTGGCGGTTCCGGTTCTGGCGGTTCTGGTTCTACGGTTCTGGCGGTTCTGGCGGTTCCGGAGCCGGAACCACTACCATACGGTTCCGGAACCGCCCGGTTCCGGTTCTGGCGGTTCCGGAACCGTGGGTCTGGCGGTTCCAGGCGGTTCCCGGCGGTTCCGACTTAATTTTTTTTTTTTAAATCAATATCTTGTATAGTAGTGATTAGTATATTGTACAATATATTTTTATATGGTGTACTATGTTCTTAGTATAGTATATATTGTGTTTGGAAATTAGTATATATTTTGTATAAGTAGTGTATATTTTGTATATTGTGTAGTAGTTAGTAATTAGTATAAATTTTATATAAGTAGTACATATTGATAAAAGAATGTTGTCGTTAGTATTATGTGTTGTATGTTATATATTATATGTTATATAAATATTCAAGGACTGATATAGAAGTAAAGACAAATAAATATTGAGACAAATATATTCAAGGATATGATAAAAAGCGTATTTATTGACCAAAATGTCATATCTTTCTTAGTCTTCCTTCCCCCAATGGAATGAGCACAACATGGTACTAATACCACCATTAAAAGGAAAAAGAACTAAAAGAAGACATGCCAATGTACAAGTTACATGATAATTTATGTATTATTTCTAACAAATCTCATAAAACCTTCAAGGTTTGGAGGTGGTTGTGTTGGCGGTGGTGGAAATGAAGCTTGTTCATCACCACTTCCGGGTGAAGTTGCTTCCTGAGCAAGTTCTGCTAGCATTTCTTCATAGCACTCATCTATTTCGGGTTGAGATTCAGCTAGCCCAAAGTTCCTTCTTTCAGAGCGGATCCAATCTCGGAAGAGCACTGATTTTTTCAAGCTGTCCCGCATCGACGCTCTATGATCTCCTATTTGTAGTCTGGCTCGACTAAATACGTTCTCCGATGCAACAATTGACGCTTGAATGGATAGAACATCCCGAGCCATCCTTGCAAGAACGGGAAAATGCTTTTCCCTTGTCTTCCACCAATCTAAAAGGTCGAAAGATCCGTTTGGATTATCATTCTCTAGCCCCTGCGACAAATAAACTTGAAGTTCGTTTAGATGGGAAATATCATCTAAATTCTCACCTTGAGTACCCCTGAACTCCGTCCATGATTTAAGAGCTGTTAAGCCAGCAACTCTTTTAGACGCTTGTGATGTGGACGAAGTAGGGGTTGGAATAGTAGGCCTAGCATGCTCTAACGCCTGTTTATAAGCATTATAAATAGTTTGAGCATTCACTGTAATTGATGCTTTCGCATCAGATAGTGTTGCCATTTCTTCTGGTGAAAGATCTAAAGATTGATAAATACTATTATACCAAAAGTTAGGACCTCCTGCTTTCATAGTAGGATTTAACATAGCAGCCACACCAAAAATAGGAGGGATTGGAAAAAAATATTTTTAAATTACTTTTTCGTTTCAAATATTGCATTTTCATAAATTCTCCCTCCCTCGTTAAAATCAGCAAATAAATTAGCAAGTGCGGCAATATATACTAAACAGTTTGAAATTGTAGGATAATATTGGCCAGATAAAGCAGTTGTAGCCACACTAAAATGTTCTAAAAAATCTAAAAGAATCTTAACGTTATTCCAATCTTGATTTGTTAGCATGTCATTATCTTCATCCTCACAATCCCTAGAATTATAAGTAGCGTTTATTGGGTTTCTATATTCGTACGCCACTACTAAGTTTTCATACATGTAGTTCCACCTAGTGGGGCAAGGTTTAGGAACCTTTCTTTATCTAAGGCCATATTCGTCACATTTTTTATAATATTCTCTAAGTCTACTTCTACGGTTTGAATAAAAAGGCCAATTAAGAGCAAATTTAACTTTTTCAATTTCTATGTTTAAAATTCTCATACCATCTCCAACAATTAAATGATAAATATGGCAAATACATCTAACATGGAAAATATTTGTAAAAGCAGGATTTAGTTGTCTAGTTAAAATACCTATTGCAGTAGTTTTGCTACTAGCGTTATCCATGGAAATTGACATTATTTTATCACTAAAACAAAAATATCTACATACATCTGAAACATTGCTAGCAATAAACTTACCTGTGTGCCGTGAATTAATTATTCTATATGCTATAATGCGTTTTTGCATGGTCCAGTCTTCGTTTATCCAATGACTGGTCACGGTTAGATAATCACAGTCATTTCCACTTCTACCAATATCAGTTGTAATAGACATACGATTACTTATATGAGTAAATAAATAGCGCAAGTATTGTTCATATTCATGCTTATATTTATAAATGTCGGCCTTAACTGTGGCGCGAGGCCAACCTTTATATGTAGGATTAAATACTCGTCTAATATAATGAATCCAAGCATGATTAGAAGCAAAAGAATAAGGTAAACACATAACAGTAATCATTTAGCTAATTCTTCACGATCCTTATTTGGATCGTAATACAATATACCTCCGGTGACTGTGTTTATTCCTGGTTGAAGCATGTTAGAACCAGTACTTTGGTTAATTGTAGTATCAGGACTTGCCCTCCCCTCTTGTTGCGCTTTCAATTGGATATATCTAGCCTTATCGCTAGGGTGTAATTTTATATGTTTAACTAAACTACCTGTGCCGCTACGATCTCCAGTATACCTATGCACAAGTAATTTCCCACAAGATTTACACTTAGCCTTATTCTGTTCTCTTAGTTGAATAAAAAATTGCCAAACTAATAAAGTTTCTGAACGTTTAGGAGGTTGTCTACTAAAAGTGGGAGTTTGTACGGGGGGGTGTTCCGGTTCATTAGTAGCAGGACTAGCAGGTGTATCATCTAAATCTACGGGAGCTTGGGTTTCGTCATCATCATCTTCCTCATTTCCCTCTATTGTAGGTGCATTAGGATAAAGCATATTCATAATATCATCGTCTATTCTATCACCTAATGCTACATCATGTAGAAAATCAACATCGCTAAATTGAAAACATGGATGATTACTATCAAGTATTCCGAAATTTTCATTAGTATTTCTAGGTTGGCTACTAGTTTCAACTTGTTTATCTTTTCTAGGTCGGGGAGCCGGGGGAGGGGTAGGATTTTGGCGACTACTTTCACCGGATTTAGATTTACCTTTTCCGAACATGTTTTTCAATGAAAATGCCATAATAATTATAATTAAACAAAATAGCAACACACAACAAATATTCTTAGCATGTAAGAGTTGAAACGAGTTTACCGGATTGACGAACAACTTCTTGAAAATTGAAAATCGTTGTAATTGAACACTTGAAAACTTCAATTCAACAACTTCACAATGTTTCACGAATTTGCAACAAAAATTTAAGCACTTGCACTAGAAAGATTGAAAGAGAGCTTGAGAGAGATTGAGAGAGATTGATGAATTGGTGAATTAAAATGAAAGAATGAGGGGGTATTTATAGTTGAGAAATGGAAAATTGTGTAATTATATAAAGTTTGGGGTTAAATTAAATTTGAGGGGTCAAATGGCTAAATTTTAAAAATGCCAAACGGCTATTTCTGCAAGAGAGCCGTTCTGATTTTCAGGTTTTTAAAAAAATTTTTTTTTTTTTTAAAAATTCAGCCCGTTGGGAACCGGATGCCAACGGTCCGAATTTAAATTTTTTTTTTTAAAATATCGGACCGTTGGCGGAACCGTTTGGAACCGGATGGAACCGCCTGAACCGATCCGGTTCCGGTTCCGGTTCTGGCGGTTCCGGTTCCATGGTTCTAATGGGTGGAATCGCGACATCACGGTTCCGGGGAACCGCTAGGCCCGGAACCGCGGAACCGGAACCGTCGGAACCGCGGTTCCGGTTCCAGAACCGCCCAACTTACAGCCTTACATCGTTGATACAATAACGTTGTCATCGCTAGCTCTATCAATCTTTCGTATGCACTATTACGACCCAAACAGTTGACCCATCCATATACCAACTCGAAACCAAGAACGCTTTATTCGGCGTGGTTATTATGGAGGACATGCCGATGTCTATAAGCCCTATGGTTAAAATTTATACTATTACGATGTGAACTCCTTATATCCATTTATAATGAAAACTTTTCCGATGCCAAGCGAACGGGGCTCCCAGGCCGGGACGTCTGGCATAATAATTTAGAAAAGGCGGAATTGGATAACTTCTTTGGCTTTATTGAGGCTTTTGTAGTGTGTCCTCTTTTGTAGTGTGTCCTCTCTACAATAGAGAAAGCCTTCTTACCCTTTAAGGATAGACATAATGCTTTAACCTTCCCAACAGGTAAATTCGTAGGCGTCTATTTTAGCGAAGAATTTTTTTATGCCCGAAACTTGGGTTATAGAATTTTCCCGCTAAGGGGCTACTTGTATGAGAAAAAGAAGAGTCCTTTCGAAGGCTTTGTATCAGACATCTTCGCTCGAATCTGTGACCTCTGGTTAATGTGAAAGAATCTTATCCATCTCACTACAACTTGGATGGAAAAGATGATTTATACTATTTTTACTACAAAAGTTATTTCGATTTATACTAAAAGTACTATAAGGGATCGTTTGGTAAAAGGTATAAGAATGTATATGGATGATACAAAAAATTTAATACCACCTTAATACTCTATTTGGTTAGCAAACCGACATGGTGATAACTTATACCTTATAAAGGATGAGATAATTAACACCGGTATAACTTATACATTCTTCTTAAAAATTATACAATTTTCATTCTTAATAAAATATATCAAACAATGAATAAATAACAATCCTAACATAACTTATACTTGAAGCCATATTCCAACCAAACGACCCCTAAGTGTCCCAAAAAAAATTGACAATTTTTCTATTCATAGGATCAGTGAATTTAGTAGTAGATGGTAAAAAATAAAAGCTAAAAACTCAAAAGAAAAAAGGAACGAAAACAAGTCGTATCAACTATCAAGTGGCAGCCGTCCATCCAAAATTGTGTGGCCTACTGAACCTGACACTTTGGCACAAACGTCTTTTTCTGAACTAGACATACTTCATGATTTTACTTGGATATGGCTGCCTATTTTTGTAATAGAATGTTTGGTTTGAGTCAGGGTAGGGGCTGCGGAACTTGTGGCCTGCTTCTTCTACGATAACTCTTTCTCCTTTTGGTATGATTGATTAGAGAAGCACTATTTTCCTTCCCCTACCGTATTACTATATATACTAGGATTAGTCCCGTAAGTAAGCCAATATATGGTTTTCGAAAATAGGTGGAAAACGTAGACAAAGATAGACGCACATGCTACACAAGTACCACAGTATTAGTTAAGAAACAACGTACGAATACATGTTTTTCTTTATTCATCTATTTCTTTGCCGGGTAAAACTTACCGGCACCAGATTTTTACACGTATATATATATCTACATGTTTATACCAACAAAGTTATTGTTAATAACTTTGTTGGTATAAACATGTAGATATCATGTATTTATTGAATTGGTGTTAACATCTAACTCAAGCAATTGGAATAAGGGATGGCCCGCAAATAATGGAGAAGAGATAGAGTGCATAAAAATATTGTAGTGTGTTAGGGATATGCATTTAAGCGACGCAGAATTCAAATCCCAGTATAATAAAATTAGATAGTTGGAACTTGGAAAGAAGGTAAAATTAGGAGGCATCCAAATTTGCTTACGGTAAATATTTGATGAATGACTGTAAATTCACTCAAACTATAACTAGTAGTGACTAGTGAGTGTAATATCAATCGAATGTCACCTTTGGTGTGCTATCCAATTCCAAACCCTCCTAGTCAGAAATTCCGTAACGTCAGAAAATAATATCAATAACACATCACTACAAAAATCAGTTAAATGTAGCACTCAACAAGTTAGGAGCCGTGCATTACCAAAATGTAATGCACTAATTACTTCAAATATGAGTAGAGATTTAATTGTCAATAATTAAGACGAGCTATAAATTTAATAGAAAGTTCAAAAATCATAAACTTCAAATTTTGTTCCCACATCCATTAATAGAGTAAAAAAAAATTAGTCAATTACTAGAGCTCAACCTATTGTCAGTTAATATATTTATTAAGTTATCAATTAATACATATCATTTTCATAAACTTGTCTTATAACTGATCCAATTATGTAAATATTTTTTATACCATATGTATATAAAATTAAACTCAATACAAAATGATATGTGCTTATTCGATCTTTGAATCATCAAAGTGGTGAAATGTCTCTCTCACTTTTTTTCTGTTCTTCTATGCATTATTGCATATTTAAGGAAGAAGGGAAAAAGAAAAAAGAATAAAACACAAACAGCTGAAATATTGCTATTTGCTTACTTTATCTACCTAAAGGGGCGGCGGAAAAAGACAAACCATCTATTTTGTTTTTGATCGGTTTGATTGAGACTGTTCGTTGTTTAAAACCAATTACTTTTGCAATTTCGCACCAGCTCTACACATGCATGATGCATCCCGTTCCAATTCATTGATCCTAGTCATATTTTTAAAGTTTATCAATAATTGTTCTCAATTTTATGCAATAGCAATATGTACGATAAAATAAATTTTCCACGTCGATGAGTGACATGGAACATGGGACTTTCCTCTTAGTACACCTCATCAATCTGTCCTTTTGATTATATTATGTTTATGAAGTAACAAGAACAGAAAAAAATCTTCAAATTTTAAGAAGAATTTGGAGGTGTGGCCCCCCGACTTTGATATAGTGAAGAGAGCACAAGCATAACGTAGATATACATTACGGGTTTGAATCCTATTATAGGATAAATAAGGCTTGCTAAGTTGCTAAACCACCTTCATTCACGATCGTTAGGTCCTGAGTTCAAGTCACGCTGGATGAAAAAAAATTAAAAAGAATCCTACACGGACAAAAACATGATATTTATCCATTATTTATCGAGTTTCGCATTCCAAAGGATTTCCCTTACCTTGAGACCAGGAGTAAAATCAGCAAAGTTTTCCCTTTTTACCTTGGTTGACATCTTTTACGGGCAAAGATGATTATTCCTTTTATTACCTAGTTCCTTTTTGTCCTTTTTTTTCATTTCCTTTTACTCCTTTTTCCCTGTATCACTTACCTTTTCCATTCGGCATCTGCTTTGGGAAATTTGTCCTGACGTTCGAGGACAGAGGACTCACTTGATACATCAGAGTTCTCGCCTTCTCGGCTCAAACACAACAACTACAATTCAATACCAAGCAAATTGGAATTGACAATATAAATTCTCATTGTTCAGGTCCCTCCATTTAAGCTAAATCATAGTCCAATGTAATCTCGGCTCAAATAATGGTCAAAAGGATTTTAGGATCTTTTTAAACTAAAGTTGCAACTTTAGTTTTTCCAAGATCATGTAATTTGTAGGGGAACTAGCAAAAGTTTTCCAAGATCAAGTAATTCAACCGAACCAATTTTTAGGAAAATAGATCAAGCCATTGTGAAATGTGGCAATCTGACAACTGAGCACCTATCTAAGGAATGTTGTGAAGGCATTATTCTCCTTTAAATAACATGTTGTACCATAAAGGAATTTATAACCAGACTTGTGACGAAGTAAAAAGTAATGTGCTCCTGGCAGTTTCTCCTTGTCAACTGCATAATTTTTACTTTTTTTATTGCAAAACAATTATCTGACTGTTTGATGACTAAATCTATACTAGAGGGGCATGTGACTACTCATCATTCAAAAGGACCACCCATCTATGTCCAACTCACAAAATTAGTAGGATTAACAAGTGGGATTTTGTCATTTTCTGTCTACTTTAACAACATGGTCATCAATTGATGATTATATAGCTATTGTAATCCTGCATAAACATATTGAGAGAATGTGTACTTATAGCAAGGAGAATTTCCAATCCAGTTGAATTAAACAAAACACCCGCTTGTAGTCTTTAAGGAGGAAAAAAGAAAGCTAACAAAGGTTAATACTACAATTCCTTGATCAGCTGCATAAGGAATGGAAAACGAAGCCGAAACTCTACAGAACAAAAGTGTAAGTTAACTCACTTGTCAACCAGCTTTACTTTATGCGAGCATGCCACTTCATCGTCTTGTGCGTTTATCATTCTCATGTAGCCGCAACTGTTTCCAATTCTCCTATAACATATTGCAGTAGTCATGCTTGCTTTCACAAACTTAAAGTATGTGTAAAAAATTTGAAAGAGGAACCTTTACATTTGTTCCATAAGGATTCCCAGGATTACAAAGTCCCTAAGAAGTATAAATAGAGGGTAGTAGGTATCCTATTGATCAACTATAGATCTTGTATGAAGTATTCTATTCACTAGAGCACTAACCATTTGCTTCAAAGTTCGAAGTTTGTTACTAAAGAACCGGAATTAAGGGTATCCATCCTCATGTATGATTATTTTCATGCAGTCCTGAATACAAAAGAAAGTATGTTTTATAGTTTTCCCTATCACCTAGTAGAGATTTCATGCTTATGTTGATTATGTCTACAAATTAGTAGATAGTAAACTGGCTCGAATTGTTTCTTTTGCAATAGAACTCACAACTTAATGTGGAACTTAGGAGTTAGAACCTTGCTAATTGAATAGCATCCTGACCAAGCTGTATGTTCATATAAAGGTTCGCGAAAAACATTAGTTCTACATGAGATTCATTCTTGATACACTCCACAGTTCAGTTGTGATTCACTTGTTAACGCAACAAAGGCTTGGTTCTAGATGTGTATGAAGGTAATATGATCCTAAAATAATTAGCGCAGAAACAAAGCAATGCAATTTTTTATGCTCAATAACAACAGCAACCCAGTATAGTTCACTTAGTGGGGTCTGGGGAAGGTAGTGTTACGCAAACCTTAGCCCTACCCTGGGGTAGAGAGGCTATTTCCAAATAGACCCCTAGCATCCTTCCCTCCAAGAACTTCCCACCTTGCTCTTGGGGAGACTCGAACTCACAACCTCTTGGTTGGAAGTGGAGGAATTAATTTTTTTTAAATAAATTAGTACTGAAAAACTTGACTCCCCAAAAGACCATAATTATTCATTCATAAAAGAATATCATTCAAAAACTTTGAATTAGCACGGAAATGAATCAATGCAATCTGATACAAAAAAAAGCTCTTCTTAAATAAATAATATTGAAAAACTTGACTCTCTCAAAAGGACAATAGTTATTCATCCAAAAGTGCTATTAAATAAAAAACCTATGCATGAAAACTTGGTTCAATTCTATCTCTGACACACCATTTGGAACCATATTAGTTGAGAATCCAAATCCCAAACCTGTGGTTTTGCAACAAATTAGAGAGAAAAATATGCCCTGAGTTTTGATGTGACTAAAAGCATTCTTCAATACAGCTAACCGGCCTTAGTATACTTAAAATCAAAAAAGGGTAAAATACGAATTAACTCCACTTTTGGGTTTGAGAAACCTCTTGACCTTCGAAATATACACAAGTGATTTAAGTTATGCACATCGACATGCAAACAGGGCGGAATTGATACCTATTTTCTTTTTCCATTTGCCGTATATTTTAAAAAGAAGGTTCGTATGGTCTAAGATGTGGTCTTTTAGGAGGGAAAAGGGCTTAGAACCAAAACTCGTTCCTCATTTTAATTGTGTGAGACAAACTTCTTATCCTGGAAAGAAAGCTGCACACTTCAGCACATACCAGGAGGATATTATGAAAACATTTTTCAAATCAGTCTTCTCCTATTCTTGAAACTTTATAAGAACATTGGAGATACATGGTCTAGTATGAGCACTTGTCATTGACCTCTAAAATTCTCAATAGGTGACAATGCACAATGAAAATTTTGAGTCAAATAAGATCGCTAAAATTCTTTGTCAGATCAAACTAATATTGAAATACGAGATCCTACCAGTAATTTGTATGTACAATTTCAGAAGTTAAGGAGCTTGTTCCAAGGCCACATCTGTAAGTAAGCCAACTGAAAACCACAATGTACCTTTCTTTAGGAGACTCTACCAAATCACTTGCAAGAAATAAACAGCACCGCACGTGCCTTCCAAAGCTTATTAGGAGTAAGATATCTTCATATATCGTATCCTATTGTTTTATTGTTTCCTATGGAAGTCACTTCATCAAAGAAAAATATCTGATACACTATTCAAAGAGAAAATAGGTCATGTTGGATATTGATTGGTTAATAAAGGGAGTAGCAGTAGCAACTACTTCTATGGGAATTCTCAAATATGACAAAAAAAGTTCAGCGAGCAGGTCATACATTGGGACTTAAGGCTAGAGCAATAGGGCTTTGACCACTAGTAACTTCATTTCAGTTATAAACAGGAATCCAGCTAATATATGCAGTTCCAATATGCAGTTTAATATGCTAGGGTCATCCTGACAAAGTTCATGTTTGAGTGCTGCTCTGTCAATATTAGATAAACACATTTCTTTTTTAATTTAGCTACAATAAAGCAAAACCATTTTTACTTCATGCAGAAAAAAGAAGAGAATTTGCTAGGCGAAGCATATGCAGTATCAGACAAACTGATCATGGAGGCAGACAACAAAGTCCATCCAATAACTGAGGTTGAAAGAACTTCAGAGGTTGAAAATGTTAAGGATCCCATTCAAGGTAATAACGGAAAAACTGAAGGCGAAAATATTTTTGAATCACCCTCAGTTGCCAACGCTGTTGAAGAAATTAGCAGTTCAATGGAAGTCTATGTGTCAGTCGATACACCAAACAAGTCAGGCGAAGAGATGTCAGGGATTTCATTCCACCTTGGGGAGAAAACAGAAGACCAAAAAGAAGAAATCAGCTCAAATGAAAATATTTCTTCAAACGGATACACACAAAATGTAAAAGAATCAGCAACTAGCTTGGACAAGGATGAGGGATGCATGACACAAGAAAAACCCAACGGAGGTTTGACAAAGACAATCTCAAGTCAGATTGTACACATGCTTAACTATGAAGAGAGTTCCATAGGACATTTACGAGAGAATACAACAGAAAAAGAAAAAGTTTGTCATGAAGGTGAAAGCACAGATCATGTACCTGATACCGAAAAGGGAAGAGACTCAGGTGAAACAATCTTTGAAGGAAAAGAAGAAAAAGAAGAAAAAGAGACTATGTCGTCCAATTTAGAAAGAACACAAGGGACAAACGCTGAAGCAATCAAATCACCTGGTGAAACGAAGGATGAGAAAGCATTCAAAGATGGGAATGACTACAATGATGATAGAAGTATTTTCATCTCCCCCCAAACAGAGTGCCAAGCAGGAGAGGATGAGAAAAAAGAGACAGGAGATGGAGAGGGTGCTAGGAATCTGCTTGTTAACCCATTTGTTAATGTTGTAGAAGAAACCAGGTTAGACGATGCTGAATCAGATACGAGCAGGAAACATGGGGACAACTCAATTGAGAATGGAAACCAAGAAGCACATCAGCTTAACAAAATAATAATAAATACAACATCCAAGAACATTGATGATATTCAGAGCTCAGACATATTGGTATCTTCGTTTACAGAAGAAAGAGAGGACATAGCCCCCAAAGAAGATACCAATTCTGCACCATTAAGTGACGTCATCAGAACTTTCTCAGAGAATGATGCCAACACGAGCCGGCATGAAGAAGAAAACCAAACCAAGATGTTTGAAAATGCTGCTATAATTGATTGCACAGCAAGTAAAGCAAATGAATCTGAAAAAAACCATGTCCAAGTTGTTGATTCACAGGTCTCGTGCGAGGAAAATGTGCAAAGGAAAACTGACCAGCTGGACATGCCAGAAGGCTCAAAAAGAGAAAGTAGAGATGATGAAGCATCAGAAATTGAAGGGCAGGAAATTGCTGAAATTCCAAAAGATAACAAGTCAAATGACATCTTTTTGGGAAATGAAGCAGAAAAGAATCTCACTGAACTCTTGCATGTCACCGGTGACGAGATTGGAAACTCATCTTTCGGGGAACTTACAGAGGCAACATCCAACCATAAGCTTGATACAGCCACCAGTTCAGTAGATATCCATGGTGGTTTGAAGGGAAAATGCAACATGGATGGCAATAAGGAAGAGGTAACTCTCCTGGAAAAGGTGAGGATCAAGCATTGTTACATAATTTATCCGTCCTATTAGTTCTATATGTGCACGGAATTCACATCTGCTTATCTATTGAAAAACTAACTGAGACCTTAAATTCTTCTTGCAGAATATGCCAGTTGTAGACTCGAACGACGAGACGAACAATGAAATTTCATGCAATACCAATCATGAGGCTGTTGACCATCCAGCAGTTGAGGAAAAACCAGAAGAACCAGCAGTAGAAGAAAAATATGAAGAACCAATGGTTAATGAGAAACCTAGAGAACCAGCAGTTACGGAGAGACATGAAGAACCAGCGATTGAGGAAAGAACTGAAGAACCAGCTGTGGAGGAAAAACTTGAAGAAGCAGAGGTTGAGGAGAAACATGAAAAACCAGCGGCTGAAGAGAAACCTAAAGAACTAGTAGTTGAAGAAAAAGCTGAAGAGCCAACACAGGAAGAAACACCGGAAGAACTAGAGTCTGAAGAGAAACCTGAAGAACCAACTGTTGAAGAAATACCTGAACAATTAGCAGTTGAAGAGAAATCTGAAAAACCAGCGGTTGAAGAGGAGAAATCTGAAAAGGTAACTCTCTTGGAAAAGGTGAGGATCAAGCACTATCACAAAGTTTATCCATCCTATTAGTTCTGTATGTGCAAAGATTCGTATCTACTTATCAACTGAAAGATTAAGAGAAACTTTAAATTCTTCTTGTAGAATATGTCAGTTGTAGATTTCAATGAGAAGACTGACAGTGAAATTCCATGCAATACCAACAATGATGTTGCTTATGTATCAGTTGAGGCAAACCTTGAAGAACCAGTAGTTGAAGAAAAACCTGAAGAACCAACGGTTGAGCAGAAACCTGAAGAACCAGCTGTTGAAGAGAAATCTGAAAACCCATCAATTGAGGAGAAACGTGAAACGCCAGCATTTGACAAGAAACCTGAAGAACCAACAATTGAGGAGAAACCTGAAGAACAAACAATTGAAGAGGAGAAACCTGAAAGAGTAACTCTCCTGGAAAAGGTGAGGACCAAGCATTGTCACAAAGTTTATCCATCTTGTTAGTTGTGTATACGATACGATTTACATATGCTTACCTCCTGAAAGACTAAGTAAGACTTTTAAAGTTCTTCTTGCAGAGTATTCCAGTTGTAGTCTCGAACAACAAAACTGACAGTAAGATTCCAAGCATTACCAACAATAATGCTGCTCACTTTTCAGAAGTTGAGGAAAACCCTGAAGAACCTGCAGTTAAAGAAAACCCTGAAAAACCAGTTCTTGAAGAGAAACCTGAAGAACCAACAGTTGAAGAGAAATCTGAAGAACCAGTTGAGGAGAAACCTGAAGAACCAACAGCTGAAGAGAAACCTGAAGCACCAGCAGCTAAAGAGAAACCTGAAGCACCAGCAGCTAAAGAAAAACAAGTGCTAGTAGGCGAGGAAACAGCTGAAGAACTAGCGCTTGAAGAGAAACCTGAAGAACTCAAGAATGAACACACAGATGAAGAACTAGTTTTTGAAGATAAAACTGAAAAACCAGCAAATAAAGAGGAGAGACCTGAAACGGTAACTCTCCTTTAGCAGTGTCACAGACTTTATCCGTCCTATTAGTTCTATATGTGCAACGAATTCATATATGTTTATCTATTGAAATACTAAGTGAAAATTTAAATTTTCTTGCAGAATTTGCCCATCGCAGACTCAAAGGACAAGACTGAGAATGCAATTCCATGCGATACCAACAATGATATTGCTGACCATGCAACAGTTGAGGAAAAACCTGAAGAACCAGTAGTTGAAGAAAAACATGAAGAACCTGCAATTGAAAAGAAAATTGAAGAATCAACAGTTATGGAGAAACCTGAAGAACCAGCGGTTAAGGTACAACCTGAAGGACCAGCAGTGGAAGAAAAAACTGAAGAACCAACAGTTAATGAGGAACCTGAAAAATCAGCGCTGGAAGAGAAACCTGAAGAACCGATTGTTGAGGAGAAACTTGAAGAACCAACTGTCGAAGAGAAACCTGAAAAATCACTGGTTGAAGAAAGATCTGAAGAACCAATATGGGAAGAAACACCTAAAGAACTAGCATTTGAAGAGAAACCAGAAGAACCAGCAGTTGAAGAGGAGAAACCTGAAAAGGTGACTCTTTTGGAAGAGGTGAGTATCAAGCATTATCACATAGTTTATCCATCATGTTATTTCTGTATGTGCGACGATTCGCATCTGCTTATCTATTGAAAGACTAAATGAGAGTTTAAATTCTTCTTGCAGAATATGCCAGCTGTAGATTTCAATGACAAGACTGACCGTGAAATTTCATGCAATACCAACAATGATGTTGCTGAATATGTAGCAGTTGAGGAAAACCTTGAAGAACCAGCAGTTGAAGAAAAACATGAAGAACCAACAGTTGAAGAAAAACATGAAGATCCAACAGTTGAGGAGAAACTGGAAGAAATAGCAGTTGAAGAGAAACCCGAGAAAACAGCAATTGAGGAGAAATATGAAGAACCAATAGTTGAAAAGAAACCTGAAGAACCAGTAGTTGAGGAGAAATATGAAGAACCAATAGTTGAAAAGAAACATGAAGAACCAGTAGTTGAGGAGAAACCTGAAGAACCTACGGTTGAAAACAAACCTGAAGAACCAGTAGCTGAGGAGAAACCTGAAGAACCAACGGCTGAAGAGAAACCTGAAGAACCAACAGTTGAAGAGAAACCAGAAGAACCAATAATTGAAGTGGAGAAATCTGAAAGGGTAACTTTCCTAGAAAAGGTGAGGATCAAGCATTATCAAAAGGTTTATCCATCTTAGTAGTTGTGTATGTGCGACGATTCACATCTACTTACTTATTGAAAGACTAAGTGAAACTTCAAAATTCTTGCAGAGTATGCTAGTTGTAGACTCAAATGACAAGACTGATAGCCCATGCAATACCAACAAGGATGCAACCCACTTTCCAGAAGTTGAGGAAAACCCTGAAGAACCAGGAGTTGAAGGAAAACCTAAAGAACCAGTTGATGAAGAGAAACCTAATGTAACAATGGTTGAGAAACCTGAAAAACTAATGGTTGAGGAGAAACTTGACGAACCAATGATTAAATTTGACGAACTAGTCGAGGAGAAATCACAACAACCAGCAGCTGAAAAGAAACCTGAAGAACCAGCAGCCAAAGAATCACCAAAAGAGCTAGCAGGGGAGGAAACAACTGAAGCACTAGCACTTGAAGAGAAACTTAAAGAACCAACAGTTGAAGAGATATCTAAAGAACTAGTTCTTGAAGATAAACCTGAACACACAGAAAATGAAGAGGATAAACTTCAAACAGTAACTCTCCAGGAAAAGGTAAGAAACAAGCAGTGTCACAGAGTTTATCCATCCTATTAGCTATATATATGCAATGAATTCACATCAGTTTATCCACTGAAAGACTAAGTGGAACTTTAAATTTTTCTTGCAGATTTTACCAATTGCAGACACAAAGCACAAGACTGACTATGCAACTCCCTGCAATAACAACAATGATATTGCTGACTACGCAGCAGTTAAGGAAAAAACTGAAGAACCAGTAGTTGAGGAAAAACATGAAGAACCGGCAACTGAAGAGAAATCTGAAGAATCAGAATTTATGAAAAAAACTGAAGAACCAGCGGTTGAGGTGAAACCTGAAGAACCATCAGTGGAAGAGAAGCCTGAAGAACCAGCGGTTAGGGAAAATCCTGAAGAACCAGCAATTAATGAGGAACCTGCAAAATCAGCAACGGAAGAGAAACCTGAAGAACCAATTGTTGAGGAGAAACTTGAAGAACCAACTCTTAAAGAGAAACCTGGAAAACCAATAACTGAAGAAACACCTGAAGACCCAACACTGGAAATAACACCTAAAGAACAAGCAGAGAAACCTGAAGAGCCAGTTGAAGAGGAAAAATCTGACAAGGTAACTCTTTTGGAAAAGGTGAGCATCAAACACTGTCACAATTTTTTGCCATCTTATTAGTTCTGTATGTGCAACAATTCACATGTACTTATCTGTTGAAAGACTAAGTGAAACTTTAATTCTTCTTGCAGAATATGACAGTTGTAGATTTCAATGATAAGACTGACAGTGAAATTCCATGCAATACCAACAACGATGTTGCTGATTACGTAGCAGTTGAGGAAAGCCTTGAAGAACCAGCAGTTGAGGAGAAACCTGAAGAATTAGCGGTTGAAGAGAAACCTGAAAAACCAGCAGTGGAGGAGAAACGTGAAGAACCAATAATTGAGAAGAAACCTAAAGAACCAGCAGTTGAGGAGAAACCCGAAGAACAAACCGTTGAAGAGAACCTTGAAGAACCAACAATTGACGATGAAAAACTTGAACGGGTAACTCTCCTAGAAAAGGTGAGGATCTAGCACTGTCACAAAGTTTGTCCATCCTAATAGTTTTATATGTGCAAGACCGTCAGATCTATCTATTGAAAGACCAAGTGAAACTTTAAATTCTTCTTACAGAATATGCAAGTAGTAGACTCCACCGACAAGACTGACTGTGAAATTCCATGCAACACCAACAATAATGTTGCTTACCATCCAGCAGTTGAGGAAAATCTAGAAAAAACAGCAATTGAGGAAACAACTGATGAACCAGTGGTTGAAGAGAAACCTGATGTACCAGCAATTAAGGAGAAACCTGAAGTACCAACGATTGAGCAGAAACTTGAAAAGCTAGCAGGAAAGGGAACACATGAAGAACTAGCAGTTGAAGAGAAACTAGAAGAACCCATTACTGAAGAGACACCTGCAGAACTAGTTAGTGAAGAGAAACATGAAAACCCACCAATTGAAGAGGAGAAACCTGAAACAGAAGCTCTCCTAAAGAAGGTCAGGATTAAACATTGTCACAAAATTTATCCATCCTATTAGCTTTATATGTGCAAGGAACTAACATATGCTAATCTATTGAAAGACTAAGTCAAACTTTAAATTTTTCTAGCAGAATATGCCAAGTGTAGACTCAAAGGACAAGATTGACATTGGAAGTCCAGGCAATATCAACAATGATGGTGCTGACTATCCAGAAGTTGAAGATAAACCTGAAGAACTAGCAGTTGAAGAAAAACATGAAGAACAAGCAATTGAAGAGAAACCTGAAGAACCAGCAATTAAGGAAAAAGCTGATGAACCAGCAGTGCAGGAGAAACTTGAAGAACCAGCTGCGGAAAAGAAACCTGAAGAACCAGTGGCTACGGAGAAACCTGAAGAACCAGTGGCTACGGAGAATCCTGAAGAACCAGCAAAGGAAAAGGCTGATGAACCAGCAGTGCTAGAGAAACCTGAAGAACCAGCTGTGGAAAAGAAACCTGAAGAACCAGTGGCTACGGAGAAACCTGAAGAACCAGCAATTAAGGAAAAAGATGATGAACCAGCAGTGCAAGAGAAACCTGAAGAACCAACTGTGGAAAAGAAACCTGAAGAACCAGCAGTTGAGGAGAAATTTGACGAACCAGCAGTTGGAGAGAAATCAGAAGAACCAGTAGTTGAACAAACACCTGCAGGACCAGCATGGGAAGAAACACCTAAAGAACTAGCATTTGAAGAGAAACCTGAAGAACCAGCAGTTGAAGAAACACCTGAAGTACTAGCAGTTGAAAAGAACCCTGAAAAACCAGCAGTCGGAGAGAAACATGAAAAAGTAACTCTCTTGGAAAAGGTGAGGATCAAGCACAATCACAAATTATCAATCCTATTAGTTATTTATGTGCAACAATTAATATCTGTTCGTTGGAAGATTAAGTTAAACTTTAAATTCTTCTTGCAGAATATACCAATTATAGAGTTAAATGAGAAGAATGACACAGCAACTCCATGCAATACCAACAATGATGTTGCTGACTATCTAGCAGTTGAGGAAAAACCTGAAGAACCAGCAATTGAGAAAAAACCTGAAGAACCAATGGCTAAGGAGAAACTTAAAGAACCGAATGTTGAGGATAAACCTGAAAAATCAGTAGTAGAGGAGAAATCTGAAAAACTAGCAACTGAAGAAACACCTGAAGAGCAAGCAGAGGAGGAAACACCTGAAGCACTAGCAGTTGAAGAGAATCCTGACGAATCAGCAGTTGAAGAGACAGTTGAAGAACTAGCTATTGAACAGAAACCTAAAACAACAGCAACTGAAAAAGAGAAACCCGAAGCCGTAACTCTCCTGGAAAAGGTGATCAAGCGCTGTCACAGGGATTCCTTGCTCTATATGTGCAAGGAATTTACATCTACTTATCAATAGAAAGATTTAGTGAAACTTTAAATTCTTCTTGCAGAATATGCCAGTTGTAGATACAAAGGACAAGATTAACAGTGAAATTTCATGCAATGCCAACAATGATGTTTCTAACTATCCAGCAGTTGAGGCAAAAACTGAAGAACTAGCCGCTGAAAAAAAATATGAAGAACCACCAGCAGTTATATTGGAGAAACCTGCAGAACTAGCAGTTGAGGAGACACCTGAAAAAAGGGTAGTTGAAGAGAAGCCTGAAAAACCAGCAGCATTGGAAGGAACACTTGAAGAACCGGCATTGGAAGAAACACCTGAAGAATTAACAGTTGAAGAGAAACCAGAAGAAGTAGTGGTTGAAGAGAAACTTGATAAACCAGCAACTGGAAAAGAGAAACCTGAAAAGGTAACTTTCTGCAAAAAGGTGAGGATCAAGCACTATCACAAAGTTTGCCAATCCTAATAGTCTGTATGTGCAAGGAATTCACATATGCTTATTTATTGAAAGACTAAGTGAAACCTTAAATTGTTCTTGCAGAATATCCCTGTCGTAGACTCAAATGGTAAGACTGGCAGTAAAATTACATGCAATACCAAAAAAGATGTTGCTGATAATCCAGCAGTTGAGGAGGAAGAATCAGCAGTTGAGGAGAAACCTGAAGAACCAACAATTGAAGAAAAACCTGAAGAACCAGCAATTGAAGAAAAACTTGACAAACTGGCAGTTGAAGATAAACTTGAGGAAACAGCAGTTGAACAGAACCATGAGGAACCAGTAGTTGACAAAAAAGCTGAAGAACTAGTGGTTGAAGAGAAACTTGAAGAACCATCAGTTAAAGAAAAGCCGGAAGAACAAAGCATGGAAGTAACTGAAGCTCCCATAAAAGAGGCAAAGCTTAACCAGAATGCAAATGAAGCAAGCAACAGTCTGCCAACAGCTATTTTAAGCCATCCACCTGCTCAAGGGACAACAATGACCAACCCAATATTGGGAGAACCAATTAGTATTGACAAACCTAAAAATGTGCAACAGCTAGATTCTCAAGAAATATCAGAAATTGATGATGCAATGCAGAGAGATCTAGATAACATAAAGCAGAAGGATGAGGCTTCTTTCACTGAAGAACAGAAGTTTACACCACGGAGTGAGTAATACTAGTTCACAGACATGCTTTCCCTATCCAATTGATTTTATTTGCAATGGAAAATGGTGATACTCTTTAGAGAACAGATCCAAGCGATTTAACCATAGTATTACTCGCAAAAAGTAGAAAAAACAATTATAAAATGGAAGCAATCTCTAAAAGGACGGTGAAACGGAGAGAAGCACCAGAGACAAGACGCCTTTCTGGTTTGGAGAAACCTTCAAAAAGTAGAATGCACATCCACAGTATTTAGCATAAATGATCATCTGTCATTACATACATGAACATAATTAATTTATTACTACATGGATATAATAAAGAAATCCTGTGATATGCTTTTGCTAAGATATTAGGGCTAGCAGCATTCATTAAGTCCTAAATTGCTATATGAATGTAACAAGCACCTTTTTGGGGGTTCAAAGAGATGCACTTTCTAGTCACTTCATAATGACTAGATGTGGTATTAACATCTACTACCGGCATATTGCAGGTGATGACAATCAAAATACTTCGATAGGGGATAGTTTCTTAAATAAGAACATGTTCGCTGAAGGTGAAGCTGTGCACATTAATAGTCAAGAGGATCTAATCAGGCAAGAAATTTCAGGAAGCACAAAATCTGAGATAAATCCAAATTCAAGTAAAGGAACAGAAAGTGAGGCAAGTGATATTGCTAATAGAGAAGGATCAAGCAGACTTGGTTAAGCAAATAATTTAGTTGCTCTTCGTCCTTATTGTTCTGAACTTGATGAGCTACTTGGTTATGCAGGTAATCGAGCATCCAGAAGGACCAGAAGTACCAAAACAAAGTGATGAAAGGGGGAAATGTATAGTACAGAAGCAAGAAGATTCCGTTGGAAACCAGGAAGAACTGTTTGTTGAAGAAAAAATGAGATCTTGTGAAGAGGTTGAAACAGAGGTATTAAATGATCTGGCTTCTATTAATACTCTGATATTTCCTGTCCATCGACTAATGATAGCCAAAACTATAACTTCAAACAGATAAACAAACTTAAAGATATAAATGCTGGTGATGGAACAAATAAAAACATTATGGAAAAAGAAGAAAAGACTCTGGACAAAATTCTGACGTCCACCAAAGAAGAAATTGGTATCAGGAACTCTGAAGAAGGCCAAGTGGTTTCAGAGATTCCCAGTCAAGAGGTTCACTGACCATAGAAGCCTGTTCTTAATTCATATGTGTAACTCTCAGATATAAAGATGCCTCCTCTCTTTCTACTAAAATCACTTAAATACCCTCTTTTTCAAATCTGCAGAACTTCCAACAAGCTAATTTAATCAGAGATGAAGCTTTACTGAAAGATGAGAGTGGAGACGAGAACTTCATGGTATTTTCTTCAGAAGAAATTAGTTGTGAAGGCTCTATTAAAAAGGTAAACGAAATGAGAACCTGAGGATGAATCAGCCAATTAGCATCAAGGCATTCATATGACAACCGTTCACTGAGGGTCTTAAGTTTATTGCATGCATATGAGTTCTCTTGCCACCTTGTCTTTCTGGAAGAAATATTGAAATTCAAGTCTAGAAGTATTCGAAGTATATAGTTCATAGTAACTACTAACTACTATAAATATAAAGTTCTCTGTGCAAAACAAAATAAGTCTTCACTTCCTTTCCCGGAGTTTTTATTTGTTTTGTAGTTATTGCACAAAATGGGAAACAAATTTTTTTTTTTTTTTGGTAATACAAAATGGGAAGCAATACATGCTAAGATGATATATACAAGAAATAGAAAATTAATTCACTGCTGATAGAGTATATTCAATTACACAAATATAGACCATCTTTGATCTTTTATTTGTTTATTTATTTATTTTGTTCGAGGCTATTACAAGTGAGACATCCGAGTATCATTGGAGTTCTTATGTGCCACTGTTGAAAACTAAGCCGAAACAAAAATTAGCCAAATGCTGACAAATGGGTATAACTTATTTTTCTGAAAAAGAACGGATCATTGACATTGCAAATTGTGTATTCCTTTGAGTGTTTGAAGCAATAAGTTGCAAGGGAAGGTTTAAGCAAATTTCAAATATTGCAGGTAGATACCTTCATGTATTTATTCTAACCGTTTTATTGGTTTTCTTCAGCAGACTCTTTAACATTGACAAAAAGAAAGAGATTCTTCTTGGAGAATTATCAGTTAATAAACGAAGAGGCAGTGGAAACTCTTTCTGGGGGAAATTCCAAATCATGACCTTAAGAGAATTCACATGACGTTAATTTAGAAACCAAGGACTTAAACCACTAGGCCACAGTAACTGTATTTCAGTTATAAACAGGAATCTTGCTAAAAGAAAAAGTCCCAAACCTCATCATGTAGACATCTGTTAACTTGATAGTTGATATAGTGCTCGGCAGTTGACAATTACTAAAACCATCTGGAGATAAGAACACCTTCTCTCGTTAGAATGATTCTTAAAAGCATAACTCCTTGTCCTTCTCTCACCAGTGTATGAAACATACTAAACAATGGTAGCACTCAAAATATTCTGAGCAATCACGATCATTGTGGCAGAACAGTTGAGCATGTGTAGTAACCCTATGCGAGATGCAACCAAAAGAATTTCACCATCCTATTAGTTCAGTACGTGTAAGAAATTCACATCTACTTAGCTATTGAAAGACTAAGAGAAACTTTAAATTCTTCTTGTAGAATATGCCAGTTGTAGACTCGAACGACAAGACTGACAGTGAAATTTCACGCAATACAAACAATGATGTTGCTGACCATCCGGCAGTTGCAGAAAAACTCGATGATTCAGCAGTTGAAGAGAAATCCAAGGAATGGATAGTTGAAGAGAAACTGGAGGAAACACCCGTTGAGGAGAAACCCGAAGAACCAGCACTTGAGGAGAAACCTGACAAACCAGCGGTTGAAGGGACACCTGAAGAACCTGCAGTGAAAGAAACACCTGAACAACCAAAGGTTGAAGAGAAACCTCAAGAACCAGCAATTCAACAGAAACCTCAAGAACCAACAGTTGAAAAGAAACCTGAAGAACCAACAATTGATGAAGAACTTGAAGAACCAACAGTTGCGGAGAAACCTGAAGAACCAGCAGTTAAAGAAAAACATGTGGAACCAGTAGTTGATGAAAAACGTGAAGAACCGCAAGTTGAAAAAAAACATGAGGAACCAGCAGTTGAAGAAAAAACTAAAGAACCAAAAGTTGAGGAGAAACCTGAAGAACCAGCTGTGAAAGAGACACCTGAGGAACTAGCAGTAGAAGAGAAACCTGAAGAACATGCAATTGAAGAGAAACCTGAAGAAGCAGTAGCTGACAAAAAACTTGAGGAACCAACGATTGAGGAGAAACCTGAAGAATCAACAGTTGAAAAGCCTGAAGAACCAGCAGTTGATGAAAAAGGTGAAGAACCGTCAGTTGAAGAAATACCTGAGGAATCGGCAGTTGAAAATTTTGAAGAAGCAGCAGTAGAAGAGAAACCTGAAGAACCAACAGTTAAGGAAAAAACTGAAGAAGCACCCATTGAAGAAAAACCTGACAACCAAGCAGTTGAAAAGAAACATAAAGAACCACCAGTTGGAGAAGAACCCAAAGAACAAAACAGGGAAGATACTGATGCTGCCACCGAAAGAATTGATGAATCTGGAACACATATAGTAGAGAAAGAAAAAGCTTTGATTGAAAACCAGACAGAACTGTTTGTCGAAGAAACAACGAGACATTGCAAAGAAGTTGAAATTGAGGTATTAAGTGGCCTTCTATCAATGCTTTGATATTCTTTCATGTGCCTAAACTAGTCATAACAAAACCTATCCCTACAAACAGATAAAAGAACTTAAAGATGTCAATGCTGGTGATGGGGAAAATAAGAATGTCCTAGGAAAAGAAGAAACGACTCCACATGAGCTTCTAACAGCCAAAGAAGAGATGGCAGCAAATAACTTTGAAGAAGGCAAAGTGGTTTCAGAAACCCCCAATCAAGAGGTTAAGTGACCTCACAAGCCTGTTTCCAATTCATATATCTAAGCCCCAAGATAAAACAGAAATGCTTGCTTTCTCTCTTTCTTCTAAATCACTGGATTGCTCTTTTTAATTTCTGCAGAGCACTCAGCAAGCCAATCTGAAAACAGAAGAGGTTAAAGACACGCGTGGAGCAGAGAACTTCATTGCACTTTCTTCAGAAGAAAAGAGGGTGGAAGACTCTACTGAAAAGGTAAATGAACAAGACCTTACAATAAATTAGCTGATTAGCATCTACTGAGAATCTATGACCACAAAGCCTGTTTCAAATTCATATATCTAACCCAAGAAAGGTAAACTAGAAATGCTTGATTCTCTCTTTTTTCTAAAATCACTGGATTGCTCTTTTTTAATTGTGAAGAACTTTCCGCAAGACAATCTAACCACAGAAGAGGTAAAAGACACGAGTGGAGCAAAGAACTTCATTGCACTTTCTTCAGAAGAAAAGAGGGTGGAGGACTCTACAGAAAAGGTAAACAAGCAAGATCTTACAAGGAATTAGCCAATAAGCATCTACTGAGAATCTATGAGTGTGTTGCATGCTTATGAGCCTAGAAGTTTAATTTTCCTGCTGCATGATATTTTCACAACAACAACAACGACAACAACTAAGCCACAACTCCAAGTTAGTTAAGGTCACAAATCCCTAGAGTAATATATTATTCTCAGTTTCTGCTCCTTTCTGCAATGAGAGGATTGAGGAGGTGTTGCTGTGAGAGTACTACGTACGGACAACTGCATGAAACAATTCATATAAGCAGGCAGACCTGCTACAAGAAATCGCAATTCTAAATTTTAAAAGTTGGAACTAAATTGTAACAGTAAAGGAAATAAGTTATAGAAAAACTAGATGTTTCCCCCTCCGATGCAACCATTAAAGAAGCATGAATAGAACTTACGAATTATCTCAAGTTGAATCACAGCTAGAAGCAGCATATGCACTGCAATCATGTTGACTCGCATCATGCAATCCTGCTAGCAGTCTCCAGAAACTTCTCTATTTCCTCACCCTTTCAATTATTTCTGGATACCAACCAAATTAGAAATGACTCATTCTACAGTTTGAAAGCTCTGATATCGGGTTCCAAAATCATAATAAGGACAACACAGCTGCAGATAAGCTTGAGATACAAAACAGAGAAACAGATATTGGCCATATGTTCGATACTCCGGTTGAAAAAGAAACAAATGGAAGAAACAGTGAAAAGATATCTGAATCCACAAAAGAACATATCCATCAGGCAGCTGAGATTTGTGAAGATAACGAAGCAGCAGTAGTTACGGACACCAATACGTTACAAAGCTGTGCAGATCCACAGAAACAACTGAAGCATCCGTTAGCTGAGGTATGTGAAGAGAAACAGGCAGTGGGAGTAGCAGACACCAATTCTTTACAAAGGTCTGCAGACCATGAGAAGCCTTACAGTGCACCTGTTCAGGAGGTAAATTGTAATTAAGTTAACTGAACATAAAGACAAGAGGGGTTGCTCTGATGGTAAGCAACCCCACTTCCAACCAAGAGGTTGTGAGTTCGAGTCTCCCCAAGAGCAAGGTGGGAAGTTCTTGGAGGGAAGGATGTTGGGGGTCTATTTGGAAACAGCCTCTCTACCCAAGGGTAGGGGTAAGGTCTGTGTACACACTATCCTCCCCAGACCCCACTAAGTGGGATTATACTGGGTTGTTGTTGTTGTTGTTGTTGTTGTTAACTAAACATTAAAATTACTCCATTTGATGTCTCCAACACATAGAAGTGTGTGGAGACATTTAAGAATTTTCATGTTTATAACCCCATACAACACAAACAAAATTAGAAGAAGCTTAACTATATATAAGTGCTTGCAAAGTCAATCTTCTCTTCTCAGCCTAATGTAGAGCAAGTAAAAAGATACCATCTTCATCTTCTTCACTGAGTGGATATCATCACTATGTTCTTTCATACTCATCAATAGTTTTGTTTACAACAAATTTTCAACAATACAAAATATAATTGCAATCACAAAAGAATAGAGTAATTTTATTAATCAATTGTGAGTATAATTCTGTTTCTCCCTTGATTCTTCTCTCTGGATTATCTCTGTGATTCAAGGGCTAGAGCAGTGTGTTTCTCGAATGTAAGATGATGCACTTACTTGGATGTATCTGATATCCATGAAAGTATGTTGTGGATCATCTTGAAGTGTTTGATTATCAAGAATTATCCGGCCACATCTTGATCTCTTTGTGAGTATCCCGCGATTTCATGGGATATTCGAGATGATCTCCACTTTTTGAGATCCCCTTTTAAGGGAATATGTTATCCTTTTTATAAAAATGACCTAGGGTTAGGGTAGAATAGCCTCCAATTTAGGGTTTTGGTAAAGTAGCCTCCAAGCAACTCTAATAGACTCCTAGAATTTCAAGAGACGTCTTGTAGTATCTTGAATTTAGGATTTAGGTTACATCAACATCAACATACCCAGTAAAATCCCACTAGTGGGGTCTCGGGAGAGTAGAGTATACGCAGACCTTACCCCTATCCCGAAAAGGGAGAGAGGCTATTTTCAGGTGACTCTCGGCTCAAGAAGAGAGACAACAACATCAGAAATTTAGGATTTAGGTTGATCCGTTAAATTTCGATGTCTACTAATGCCCCATAATTCAAGGTTTGTCGGTGTGTAGGCTTGCCGAAATTTGAAGACATGATTTGAAGTACCCAATCACCGTAACAAATAATTTTGAAACTTGTAGTTTTCGACTTGCTTTCTTGAGCCGAAGGTCTCTTGGAAACAGCCTCTCTACCCCTCGAGGTAGAGGTAAGGTGGCGTACATACTATCCTCCCCAGACTCCGCTTGTGAGATTATACTGGGCTGTTGTTATTGCTGTTGTACCATGCAGTTGATTAAATGTTAACTTTTTCCTTTTTCTCCTGTATTCCTTAAAAGATTGCTAATGTTGACTGGTCAATTTCCAGATCATTGACAAATCAGAAACAGAGGATCTTTCCTGTGCGGATCGCATTGAAGAAGAAAATAGCATCAGCACCAAACAGGAGAAGTTAAAACAGGAAGAAAATCCAGAAGTGAAGACAGATGAAACTTTTGACAAGAGAGAGGAAAACCAAAGCATAATGGTTAGAAACTGGATGCATTTATCATACATCTTATTAAAAATGTGTGGAAGTTACCTATATCAGAAAAAAAGTTTTTTCTGTAGATGTCAGAAGGAGCTGAAATGGATGATTACAAGCAGCATATAAAGTACAACACATGTGCAGTCATCAATACAGAAGAGCACACTGAAGATTCATCTGCTGGAGAACAGACATCCGAAAAGCTAGAAGAACTGGGAAAAATTAATATCGATGACAACAACAACATCGTTAATCATGGAAGTACTGAGATAGACCTCCCAGAAGAGGCTAAGGAATCAAAGGGGGAATGTGTTCTGATGGAAATCAAGACTCCAATTATAGAGGTCAGATTAAATTGCGCATCTATCTTCCATTTCAATATTTTACCTGCATAATTTGATTTGTTTAACTCCCTCCTGTTTAGGAAGGAGGTTGCTGGCATAAAATGATTGAACTCAAACTGAATGAAATATTCAGCACATAGGTTAACGAGAGAAAACAAAGTATTACAACAATAACAACAACCCAGTATAATCTCACTTAGTGGGATTTGGGGAGGGTAGTGTGTACGTAGACCTTACCCCTACCCTGGGGTAGAGAGGCTGTTTCCAAATAAACTCTCGCCATCCTTCCCTCCAAGAACTTTCCACCTCTCTCTTGGGAGACTCGAACTCACAATCTCTTGGTTGGAAGTGGGGGTTGCTTATAAGAGCAACCCCTCTCTTTTTTTTTTATTTGCATCGGGAATCCGAGTCTCTTCGAGCCCCGACTAATCCCGGGGGTGCATAGGCCCTCGGCAAGGAGTTTCCCACAAGTGGACCACGGTTAATTCAGGTTTTACCCAGTCCGATGGCCCTCAAAAATTGTTTGCACCCAGTGGGTTTCGAAGTTGAGACCTTAAAACCCCAAGGCTCAAGTCAATTGCCACTAGGCCAACCCCTGAGGGTTATATAGGAGCAATCCCTCTTGACAGAAAACAAAGTATTGATGTAAATAAAAAACTTGAATCATATATAGTAAATTGTTTGCTGGATACAGAATAACTTAAAATATACAGACATTATAAGGACAGTCAATAAAACTACTCTAGGAAAGATCACTAAGATGAAATCCCCATCTGCCACAGCTGGCTAAAGAAAAGTCTACTGAAGCCAACCGATGTTCCAGGGTGTCAAAGAAGGAAAAGGCAAAACTAAATAAATAAAAAAGCTAACAGATACAAGCAAAACTACATTATTCCAATCTTTGCTTACTCCCCCTGCCTCCTTCCCTGTTTACTTTACAATGTACACATTCAATCAAGATTCCTGACGGTAAAATATGAACTCACAGGAGGAACAAGAAGATTTAAGAGAGAGCACTGGCAAAGATTCCTCAAGCAAAAACACAACACATGTGCAACAAGAGAAGGGAACAACAATAAGTGAGCCTGAAAAAGGAACTTTGAAACCTTTTGGATCAGAACAAAAAACAGCAGCAGGTCTTGAAGAGACGATAACAAGCAATCGAACAAAAGAAACAGAGAAAGAAGAAAAGACTGAAAATTTTCCAAGTGCCCAAGTAGGATGTGAACAAGAGGAAAAAACAAGAGATGAATGGGAAGAAATAACAGAACATTTCACATCATTGGAATCCGTGAAGGTTTCCGAAAAGGATATAGCAACGGATAACATGGCGAGCAATGAAATCAATGTAACTAAGCAGATACAAGAGCAAGCATCATATCCTTTACTTGCATTGGAAAGGGTGGAAACTGATCCAACAGGCAGCACGGATGTCAATGGCACGCCCAAAGACAGCATTACCCCACTAGTGCAACTGGGTGCAATGGCCAAAAGTAACCAGCACATGCAGGGAAAATGCAAAACTTCAGAAACAGAAGAGGATCAGGAAAATTACAAAAACGAGAAAGGAGTGGAACGTGATTCAAAAGAAGCACCAGAGGAATCCAGATCAAGAGAGACACAAGCTAAGGACGCACTTTCTGACCTTCTGCATGAATCAGTAAAAGAGACATCAAAATTGGAGGAAAGTTTGACTGAAGAAAAAGCGGTAATGATCAATAAAGAAGACCTGCAGGCACACAAAACTGAAGAGTCTGAAGATGAAGAAGAAATAACTGATAAGGAAAAAGGCAATGACAAAGATGAGGAAGGAAGTCAACAAACAAGAGAAGAGTCATGTTCTGAAGGTCCAATCATTGTAGAAGTCTCAAGAGATGCTGATATCAGAGTTCCTCACAAGAAACATCAGAATATATTGTCAGGAGTTGGATCAAAAGTCAAGCACTCAATTGCAAAGGTGAAGAAAGCCATCACTGGTAAATCCTCTCAGAGCAAGCCACCATCACCCAAATAAGATGGAAAAAGATGATCATGACTTTACATAATATAAAGTCATATGATCTCGAGAAAAGTAAATGAAAAGATTTTTCAGCAATTCAAGTTCTCAATAATGTACAAAAGTTTGTCCACAATGTGAAATCTTATTCTATTACAGTTTAGGAATTCTTTAATTATCAAATACATAGTGACAACTTCTCAATGACAACTCCACTAATATAAAGATCAGAGCACTGAACCAACCCAACTGCGTCACACAGTAAGTATTAGTTTGCCCCCCACCAAAGGAAAATTTATAACTTACTTTCCATGACCCACAGTTAACATTAATAAGGAAGAGTTGAAACAGTTTCTCCTAGCAAGAGAACTATCAATAAAACCGGCCTAAGCTTCCTCAAGTATACTTTAGTAACTTTTTTTATAACCTCTCAAATCAACTATAGTAACTTAAAAGGCTATAGTGTGTCACAATACGATGAACTCTGCCTCGATCCTAAATTAGTTAGTGTCGGCTACATTTATTCGATGCAATCACTCCGCTCTATCCACTTGCATTTTCTACTAGAAACAATAAAGTTTTTCTCATTCGGAAAAATGTACAGGTGGGCTCCAAACCAACAAATGCCATTTGAAAGCACAGCGGATTAAAGGTATTTCAAAAAGAGCAAGGTTTTAACATTACGCAAGAATTAGTTTGTTGTTATGAGTATCACAACTTCAGCAGACAACTCCATCTAAAAGGACAGAATACAGCACATGATCCCTAACATAACAATGGCTCTCTTTTTTTTTTCACCAACAGGCAACAATGACTCTGTAATGCAGATAAAATAAAACATGCCAATTAGGAAAATATAAGAGCAAAATTCAATAGACTGTCCTAATTGGAACATATTTAGTGATTAGCAGCGTAAAACTGTATCCTCCCAATTCATTCAATTACCTATCAAGTTGAATCATAAACAAAAGCAACAATCACTCACCGCAAACTTATTTCTTATGGAAGATACTTTAAGAAACGTTTAAACCTTTCATAACATCGATGATGAACTCTCTCGAAATTGCATTAAAAACAAATACCAAAATCTTCGTCCACCTGCTGCGGAAAATGACCTAAGACCGAAAAAAGAAGTAGAGACTATGTAATTCAAAACCTAAAATGAATGGGACCATGGGAGGAAACAATACAAATTTGTTCGTACTTCTGAAGCCAATTCTTTGAAATCCTAGCCATGGCAGGATTTAATAGCTGTTAGATTCTCACCGCACGCGGGGCGACGCGGGGAAAAGGGAACGTTAAATTTAGAAGTTGGGATATTACGTTTTAGTTTCTTAAGTTTGTTCTTATGTCCAACTCCATGCTGAAGCTTGCAGATTATAATTTTAAGTCCCTCGTTTGACCTTTTCTTTCCATTTCCTTTTCCAATTAAATTGGAGGGGCTCTTCTCTACGAATTTTTTTTTTTTTAAATGAAATTCTGAAAGGCACCAAATCATATCCCTAGAGCCTACCAAGTACCAAGATCACTAAGTTTGGGGAAATTTTTTTTTGGGAGTTGGGGGGGGGGGGGGGGGGGGTCAAACGAACAAAAAATTTTAAATACAGAAAAAAAGGGGCAACTAAGTAAATTTAAGTTAGGTTCAGATCATTTATTTTGGATGAGTTATATTGATTGTATTTGAGATACTAGATGGATCAGAATAAGCTATAAAAAATAATGGGTTAACTTGGACTCAACCCAAATTAACCCATGAGCTAAAATATTTATAGCCTAACTCATTAATCTCTTGATTGATTGGACGATTTAAATGAATTTGGGCTCAAATTGTCACCCCTAATTTGGATTATGAAGTAATGCAGTCTTGAAATATGCATGGTAGAAGTAATTTGAGATAATAACATATGAAGATGGTAAAATCTGCATATAGCATTTGGCATGAATAGATAGGAGGAAAACTTAATAGTTAGAGAAACATATATAATTGTCCTTTCAAGGCCATTCGATAAAAAGAAAAGCATCTGTAATTGCGGTTGAAACATCACATTAGTAAAAGCAAGCAGAGGTAAATAAAATCTAAAATTTTCTTCACAAAAACCTCAGCATGTAACAATTACACTTTTAATTCCAATAAGAACTTTGAAATTTAATTCACTTACATAGGGAAAAATGTTAGGATTATAATTCCTACTAAAAACAACAACCTTCATATTGAATAATCGGAATTACAACTATATGAGCGGAAGCTAACCTGAATCCATATGTGTGGAATTTTATGAACCACCTTTGATAATTGTCCTTGATTACTTTTAAACCTCTTGATCCTTTCTTCAAGTTTCGTGAAGTTTGTATGTTACCACAAGAATGAATCCACAAGATTTAACAATATGAGAATTGTTACACAATAACAATAATATGACAATGATCAAATTTAGCTTATGCTTTTCCACCCTATTTGCAAGACAATGGACAATATGGTTCTTGATTCAATGGGAAGAAGAAGAACTTGTCTTGCTAAAGAATGGGAATCATAACCCCACTTTATAACTCTAGGAGTTACATAACCCAAGAGACAAGAGTTACAAGACAAAAGTTATGTCTTGAGTTATGTCTTGCAAGAGTTACAAAACTCAAGAGTCACAAGCATTCATGTAACCATAGTTACATTTGTAACCTTAGTTAGCCCATCATAAACTAAGGTTACCCTTTTGGGTATCTACACACTAGTCCTACACTTTAGTATGACAACACATTGGCCCCCTTAACATAATGTCCATAAGACCACATAATTAGGCCAAACCAAAAGATAGCACATAACATATAATTATCCATATATTGTTCATATGTGTGTAGATATAAGTCCATATATCTAGATATAAATCCATATATCTTACAATCTCCCACTTGGACGAGATATACATACATATGTACAAACCTTAATATTATATGTTACAAACCTTAGGTGCACAAAATTGCTATCACAATAAAATTGTCATGAACAATCCGGTCCATCAATCATACCAACATAGGAACTAAGTGCTCGTTGTTACTCATTCGTAACTAGAACCAATCATAGATCACGCATATCAATATAACCAACGACATGGATCAAGTGTAGGTATGTAGCATGGAAATAACATAAAGTGTGGTCAATAGAATGTCTATTTCCAACTGGTTCTCTTTATTGAGATCAAACATGAACTGTAAGAGTACAAAAACTTTAAAACTGAATATCTGCAGATATAACTGAATTACTGAATTTCTGAATATAATGAACAATTACATAAATGTGCAATACAAACTCCCACTAAAATACATAATCCTTATCTGATTTGACACCCATACAAGCAATATGCTCATGAAATACTTTTGGTGCCAATCCCTTAGTTAGCGGATCCGCAAGCATGGAGTTTGTACTAATGTACTCAATGCACAATTGTCCATTTTGTACTCTTTCTTTAACAACCCGAAATTTGACGTCCATATGTTTTGCTTTCGTCAAACTACTGTTGTTATTAGCATAAAGGACTGCTGATCTGTTGTCACATAATAGCCTAAGAGGCTTCTGAATAGTATCAACAATACGCAGTCCACCAACAAAATTCCGCAGCCATAATGCCTCACTGGATGCTTCATAACATGCCATAAACTCCGCTTCCATGGTGGAAGTGGCTGTAAGAGTTTGCTTAATGCTTCTCCAAGAGATAGCACCACCCGCAAGCATGTAAATATAGCCTGAAGTAGACTTCAAACTATCCTGACATCCAGCAAAATCGGAATCGATATACCCAATGATCTCAAGCTGGTCCGATTTCCGGTATGTAAGCATGTAATCCTTTGTTCTCTGTGAGTACCTCATGACCCGTTTGGCTGCCTTCCAATGGTCCATTCCCGGATTGCTTAGATATCTGCCTAACATCCCAACAATGTATGCTATATCAGGTCGTGTACATACCTGAGCATACATCAGACTACCTACCGCCGAAGCATAAGGTGTCTTCTGCATTTCCGAAATTTCATAAGAATTGTTTGGGCACTGTTTGAGACTAAATTTGTCTCCCTTAGCAACAGGGGTGTCGCCTGGTTTACAATCCTGCATGCCAAATCTTTTCAGAACCTTATCGATATAGCCCTTTTGTGACAGACCGAGAACGCCTTTGGAGCGATCTCTTAGAATCTGAATTCCTAATACAAAAGAAGCTTCACCAAGATCTTTCATTTCAAATTTCTTTGAAAGAAATTTCTTAGTTTCAAGTAATAATGCTATATCGTTACAGGCAAGCAGTATGTCATCGACATATAAAACCAGAAAAATATACTTACTCCCACTGAACTTATGGTATATACAGTCATCAGCAATATTCGGTTCAAAACCAAAAGATGTAATGACTGCATTAAACTTATAATACCATTGACGAGAAGCTTGCTTGAGCCCATAGATGGATTTCTTTAATTTGCAAACCTTCTTCTCTGATTCATCCGAAACAAAGTTTTCAGGTTGCACCATATAAATTGTTTCCTCAATGTCACCATTGAGAAAAGCAGTCTTAACATCCATTTGATGAAGCTCAAGATCAAAATGTGCTACTAATGCCATTATAGTCCGGAAAGAGTCTTTCGATGAAACTGGAGAGAAAGTCTCTTTATAATCAATGCCTTCTTTCTGAGTGTAGCCTTTAGCGACAAGACGAGCTTTGTACTTAATAACATTGCCCCCTGAATCCCTTTTGGTTTTAAAAATCCATTTACAACCAATAGGCTTCGTACCTTCGGGCAACGTAACAAGCTCCCAAACGTCATTATCGCTCATAGACTTCATCTCATCATTCATGGCATCAATCCACTTTTGAGAGTTAGAACACTTAATGACTACGGAAGTTGATTGGATCATCTTCCTCAAGTCCAATATCACTTTCTTGTTCTTGGAGAAATACATAATAATCATCCGAAATTGCATTTCTCTTCTCTCTAGTGGATCTCCTTAATGGCATTTCAGTTACTTGAGGTTGTTGAGTTTGATTTGCATTAGTTATATCAGGTTCCTGATGGGGGAGATTTTCGAGATTGTCTTGAACTGGAGTTGTGTGATCCGAGTCAGGAAGACCAAGATCAACAATTTGAGGGAAAGACACATGTTCTTCCTCAAAGACAAAATCTCTAACAACTTTATCTCCCCACCCCCCAAACTCAATATCCTCAAAGAACCTAGCATTTCCCGTCTCAAAAATAGTTCGTGATGTGGGATCACAAAACTTAAAACCCCTGGATTTTTCAGAGTATCCAACAAAATAGCTACTAACCGTCTTAGCGTCCAGTTTCTTTTCATTCGGCCTATAAGGCCTTGCCTCAGCTGGACAACCCCAAATGTGTAAATGCCGAATACTGGGTTTATGCCCAGTCCAAAGTTCATAAGGGGTTTTGATTGTAGCTTTAGTTGGAACTCTATTTAGAATATAAGTTGCAGTTTTTAATGCTTCACCCCAGAGTGAGTCTGGCAAAGAAGTACGAGAAATCATACTTCTTACCATATCCTTAAGGGTCCTATTTCGTCTCTCAGCTACACCATTCATCGTAGGACTTCCTGGCATAGTATATTGAGGGACGATCCCACACTCATCTAGGAATTTAGCAAAAGTCCCTGGACGTTGTTCACCGGAACCATCATATCGACCATAGTATTCACCACCACGGTCAGATCTAACGGATTTAATTCTTTTGCTTAGTTGATTTTCAACTTCAGCCTTAAATGATTTGAACACGTCTATGGATTGGGACTTTTCGTGAATAAGATATAGGTACCCATAACGAGAGTAATCGTCTATGAATATGATAAAGTATTGTTGACCATTCCAACAAGGAGTAGGAAATGGCCCGCAAATATCCGTATGTATCAATTCTAAGACGTCCGAAGCTCTCTTGGCACCTAATCTAGTCTTGTTTGTTTGTTTTCCCTTGATACACTCAATACAAATTTCCGAATTTGAGGTATCAAGAGAATCAAGAATTCCATCTGACACGAGTTTTTGAATTCTTTGAATGGATATGTAACCCAAACGTTTATGCCAGAGTGAAATAGAATTCTCATTAGTTAATTTCCTTTTAGTACCACTTAAACTTGTATGCAAAGTTTCTTTATTTGAAGTTATTGTATCAACCAAATATAAGCTATCAAATGTTGATAAAACACCAGTACCAATAAGATTTGAACACTGAAAGAGACTAACTTTATTATCCCCAAATGTACATTTATAACCAGATATGTCCAATTGGGGAACCGAAATTAAGTTCCGTCTAAAAGACGGTACAATAAAAGTCTCATCCAAATCTAAATGAAAACCAGTTTTAAACAACAGCCTAAATTTGCCAATAGCTTCAACTGGCACCTTCTTGCCGTCACCCACATAGATGTATCTTTCACCATCATTTGGTTTTCGGCAGTTCAGGCAACCCTGCATTGATATACTTATGTGAGTAGTAGCAGCAGAATCTACCCACCAAGTATCCTTAGGTACCGAAATTAAATTAACTTCAGAACAAACAAGAGAAAGAAGTGTACCTTTTTTTCGCACGCCAGGCATGGTACTTGGTACAATCCTTCTTCACATGATTAGTCCCTTTACAGAAGAAGCAACCTAATGCAATGATTTCAACCTTAGGTTCCTTATGTTGCTTATTCTTGGGCTTTGCAACCGCAACTTCCTTACCCTTCCTCTTCTTAGTTTCCTTAGAAGAGGATGCCAAATGAGCACTTTCTGCCTTATCTAGCTTTATCCTTTCCTCTTCTTGCACACAGTGTGAAATGAGCTCGTTAAGAGACCATTTCTCCTTCAGGCAGTTATAACTGACCTTAAACTGATTAAAGTGTGCAGGAAGAGATATCAAAACAAAGTACACAAGCAGTTCCTCAGTTAAATCCAGCTTGAGTGACTTAAGTTTCGAAGCAAGATGAGACATTTCCATAATGTACTCCCTAATGTTTCCCTTGCCCTTATAACTCATGGAAACAAGTTTACTCAATAGTGTACTTGTTTCCGCCTTTTCGTTTTGAATAAAACGCTGTTCGAGGTTTTCAAGGAAAACTTTGGCATTGGGTTCATCATTCATAGTGCCCCTGAATGATTCTGGAATTGCACGCTTCATGATCATGAGACTCATGCGATTCGAGCGTTCCCACTTCTCCATCACCCTCCTGTCATCAGGAGAGGATGTATCCTCAAGAGGAGTAGGTTGCTCGGTCCGAAGTGCTAAGTCAAGATCCATGCAACCGAGAACGATCATGACGTTCTCTTTCCATTCCTTAAAGTTAGTGCCGTTAAGCACAGGGATGCTATTGATGTTGGCAGAGATCGTAGAAGCAGAAGAATTTACTGAAAATAGAACAAAAGGATTACTGAATACATGCTTACATAAACTTGAACTTTAACTTTATAGATTCAAAATTAGGCAATTCCCATTACAAGATACCTAGCACAACATTGATTTTAGTCTTTGGACAGAAAAACAACTTGTAAGTGGTACTCTTGGTGTAGTGATCAAACATAGACAATAAACTCCTGTCAAATATTAAACCTTCCTTTGGGCCGATTTAATATTCGCATGGAAAACCAAATAATCGTCTCATATTTACCACCACAAGAATGTTCGAATTCCTGCCAAATAACACCTTCCTTTGGGCCGGTGTTAAACGCATGGAAGACTAACATCCACAGTCATCTTATATTTTAAAATTAATCAATCTACACAGTAGAGGTTACTTTGGCAACATAGTGCTTCAATTGAATAACTAAAATATTAGATGCTATAAACTTTAGTTCCTTAAGCCATTTTATGAATCTCAACTTAATGTGTTACATATTTTGATATGTAACACTTGAATATTAATCGTTGTTCACATGATAGGACAATTCTAAATATATTATAAGAATTGATGGACTTTAAAACAATTAATATTCACTGAAACTTAAGAGAGTTGAAACGTTTTTAACCTTACTGGACCAACACAATCGATTGTCAAAACCAGACAATCGATTGTTTGGTTTTCTGAAAAAGTTTTTAAGAAAGGATCAAGAGGTTTAAAAGGAATCAAGGACAATATCAAAGGTGGTTCATAAAATTCCACACATATGGATTCAGGTTAGCTTCCACTCATGTAGTTGTAATTCCGATTATTCAATATGAAGGTTGTTGTTTTTAGTAGGAATCATAATCCTAACAATCTTGATTCCTTTTAAACCTCTTGATCCTTTCTTCAAGTTTCGTGAAGTTTGTATGTTACCACAAGAATGAATCCACAAGATTTAACAATATGAGAATTGTTACACAATAACAATAATATGACAATGATCAAATTTGGCTTATGCTTTTTCACCCTATTTGCAAGACAATGGACAATATGGTTCTTGATTCAATGGGAAGAAGAAGAACTTGTCTTGCTAAAGAATGGGAACCATAACCCCACTTTATAACTCTAGGAGTTACATAACCCAAGAGACAAGAGTTACAAGACAAAAGTTATGTCTTGAGTTATGTCTTGCAAGAGTTACAAAACTCAAGAGTCACAAGCATTCATGTAACCATAGTTACATTTATAACCTTAGTTAGCCCATCATAAACTAAGGTTACCCTTTTGGATATCTACACATTAGTCCTACACTTTAGTATGACAACACATTGGCCCCCTTAACATAATGTCCATAAGACCACATAATTAGGCCAAACCAAAAGATAGCACATAACATATAATTATCCATATATTGTTCATATGTGTGTAGATATAAGTCCATATATCTAGATATAAATCCATATATCTTACAAAAAAAATATAACGTCACACGATAAATTAAAATAGCATTAGTTACTTTTGTTTGGCTTGTCCTTAAAATTTTCCCTATCGATTTTTCATCAACAATGTTGGATTTTTTCTTAGTACAGATTCAAAATAACTCTATTATCCATGAATCTTGTAATAGGATAACACTCCATCATGTAACAGGGACTAAGTAATATATCAAATACAATCTTATCCGATTCTTCAACAGGGTCATTGGAAATAATTTATTTGCCCGTTCAGGTTAAGAATAAGGCTGCATATATCCTATACTCCCCAGACCTTATTTGTGGGATTTCACTAGGTGGTTGTTATTGTTATACGATCCTATTTCTTGTTCAGGCAAGACGATTGGTTAATCATCTGGTTTGGGAGCATTGGTCATACCTTTCGTTGTTCTTTCGGATGAATGTAGATGAACTTATCTGATATAAATGTTGTTGGATATAAGGTTTGGGTCGTGGGTTGCTGATACGGACTGTCCGACCCGTTTTAAAAAGAGAGATAAAAGAAAAGGGATAAAACCTAAGGAGGTTTCACGTAGGTTTTAACTCCCAAAAACTACCATATGTTTTCTTATGAGAAACATGAGAACGTGGGGTAGTAGTTATCATCGGAAGTTCTCCACATCTCCTCTTCTCTATATACTTCTCTGCTGTAAGAGATTTAGGGGAGCGGAAAATTGAAAAAGGAAGAACGCGGTGAATTTAGGAATTTAGTTTGTGAACAAAAACTCTGTTTCCTGGAGATTCAGAATACGATTTGAGGCAATTCTTTTGGTGGAGAGTCCAATGGTTTCCGTTGCTTCAATAAAGTACACAATTCATTATTCTCTCCCCTCGGATTAATCTAACAGTGGTATCATAGCGTAGGATTTATTTGATTCCTAGACTGTGACAGAAAAGATTGGATAAACAAATTTACATAGAACAAGTGTTATAGCGATAGGTGATCAAATTTTTGAGAAAATGGTGGTTGCGGCTCATAAACTGAAGGAGTCAGAAATTACGAAGTAAATAACCTGTTAACTTCGTACTACTAATTATGATCACGACTGTACTTTTGTTTTTCCTTATTTGTCTTCTAAATTTTCATTATATATTGGATTTTACGAAATTATAAATATAAGATAAGTTTTATAAGGGGTTGGAAAATTGAATCTGTTCCTAAAAATTTTGGAAGAAAATTCAGTTCCTTTTGACCTCTTTATTTTCAGCGTATTATATTAAAAAGGGATTAACTAGTACACGTCTCAGAAGAAACTAATACTATTCCAAGAATTTTTCAATTCTCAGAAACATGCAACTTTTCATTAGAATTTCGAATCACTGGCTATTGAAGCCTCACTCCCTATATAACCTTGAAAGTTGTACATTGCACACCTCAGTGGTGCTTGTTAATTTGGTTTTAATTTGAATTAAACAAATAGTACATAAAGCTTGAATTTCTTTTTTTTTTTTTTGTCTTCTGAATGCTAAGAAAATGATCCATAAGAAAGAGCAGTATGAATGTTCCATTCAAAGGCAATAACTCTTGAATATTATATAAAATGGTATTTGTTATGAAATCTCCTATTTAAGGTGAATGTCTATAATTAGAGAGATTCTAGAGTTCTATTCTTGGTAGATAAATCATCCCCCTCCCTATAAATAAAGGGGTCTTCTACCATTGTAAATCACTCCTAACATTCTCTAAGTATCAATAAGAAGAACTCTCTCTACTCTTCTCTCTATTTGCTCTTGTTCTTGAGTTATTGTTCTTGTCTTTTATATTATTTCATAACACGTTATCAGCACGAGACTCTACCGTCTCAAGAAGCTCTTTAAGAAGATTAAGCCGCCGTCAATTTCTCCGCGTCGGAGCCGCCGTCGTCTGCATCAGTGGAGAAAAGGAAGAAAACATTGAAAATATAATTGGTATATCTTAAAGGTAAGTAATTTACTTTTCCCTTTCAAATTCTTGAAATTCTACGATTTGATTTAATATACAAACAAAGTTTGATTATAACTCTAATGGAGTTTGTAAGAAATTATAACCACATGAAGTGGTAAAATCTCTATGTCCTGCCATGATTAAATTCATGTATGATTGTGGGCAAATAATTGAAAATTCGTCCCATTGAATTTGCTCCATTCCCTTTAGAGAATGTGGAAGCAGTATATGATAAGTCTGAAAGAAGACTAAAATATTACCATGAAGGTATCAATGAATGTGGACGTGGCAAAGAATTCCGTCCAATTGAATTTGCTCCATTCCCTTTAGAGAATGTGGTAGCAGTATGTGATAAGTCTGAAAGAAGACTAATTACCGTAAAGGTATCAATGGATGTGGACATGGCAATAGACGAAGTTATAATCGTCATTATTGTGGTAATGAGAACAATAAGGATTCTCAAAATAATCTTTCACTTTATGAAAGTAATATTTGACATGAGATTGTGTAAAGCACATGATTTTGATCCATTCCCTGAAGTGAATGTGATAATTGTAATAGAGCCCGTAAGTATGAACACGCTCTTGATGTAATTTTGGTTTATGTCTGACATTATGAAAAGAAAGTTCGTTGCCCTTGAAATTTCAGGCAAGAACTATATGATATGGGTGTTGGATACTTAAATCCATTTTGGATGCTATGGGTCTTGGAGACGCCATTAAAGACAGAAATAATGCATCCACCCAAAACTATGCTAAGGCCTTGATTTTCTTGCGCCATCACCTTGATGAAGGTTTGAAACTATGCTAAGGCCTTGATTTTCTTGCGCCATCACCTTGATGAAGGTTTGAAGATTGAATATCTCACCGTCAAAGATCCACCTATCTTGTGGAATGGCTTAAAGAAGAGATATGACAACCTGAAGTTGGTCACTCTGCCACAAGCACGATACAATAAGAACCCAAAAGCAAATAGTTTATAAGCTATATATTATCGTTGCGGTGAAAACGGGCACTGGTCAAAAGCTTGCCGTATAACATGATTTTTGGTTGACCTTTATCAAGCATCTCGAAAGAGTAAACGCCCTGAAACGAATTTTGTCTCTGACGACAACTTCGACATCACCCACTTGGATGTGGCAGACTTCTTTGAGCAACCCGAGGGGAAGATAGATCACCTAATCGGTGATGGATCCGTGATGAAAGAAGATGGAGCTATTTGATTTTATTTTACTTGTTTGTATTAGTGAATGAATAAACTAATAGCCATCAGTATTAGCTCGTATTAGTTAGTTCATGACATAATGTTAGTATTAGTTCTTTAGAATGTATCAATATGCTCAAATATCAATAATATTTTTACTTTCCAGTAGAGGTAATCGACTAACCTGAAAAACTAGTCGGTTATCTCATATTTCGCATAAAAACTGCAAAACAATCGATTGTCAATGATCAACAATCGATTGTCTTTAAAACAATGTGATCTGGAATTTTTCAAAAACAGTCAACAATCGATTGTCAATGTTTAACAATCGATTGTCGTTAGACAGTGTAATCTGGAATTTTTCAAAAATCATCCACAATCGATTGTCTAAGTCTAACAATCGATTGTCGTTAGACAGTGTGATCCGGAATTTTTCAAAATTAATCAACAATCGATTGTCAATGCTAAACAATCGATTGTGTTAAAACAGTGTGCTCTGGAATTTTTCAAAAATAACCAACAATCGATTGTCTATGTCTAACAATCGATTGTCTTAAGACAGCGTGATCTGAAGTTTTTCAAAAATAGCAAATAATCGATTGTCTATGTTTAACAATCGATTGTCAATGCTCAACAATCGATTGTGTGTGTTTAACAATCGATTGTTTTATGAAAGTGCTTAAACTGAAATTTTTAAACTGCATAGTAATCGATTATGGAAAACATATAATCGACTATCTGATTTATTTAGTCAACTGACATCAGCAGATTTTGAAAATATTATGTGACACAAACGAATTGAACTTGTTTATTCTTATGTTCGTGTATTTCTTTTGTATGTCAAACCATGGGAATTAAATTGATTGAAGGCTCCGGAAGAGCAACTGTAACTCTGCCCAAAGGCACGACGTTTATCTTAGAGAATGCAATATTCTCCTCCAAGTCTAAGAAGAACTTGTTGAGTTTTAATGATATCAATCGCAATGTTCTCCTCCAAGTCTAAAAGGAACTTGTTGAGTTTTAAAGATATCATTCAAAATGGATATCATATTGAGACAATAGATGAGAATAATCTTGAATTCTTCATGAAAACGAGGCTGCCCATTTCGGTTTGGGTTCACGCCATTTTGCATGCAGCAATGCTAGTTAGTCGGCTGCCACTTTGGTTTGGGTTCATGCCATTTTGCATGCAGCATTTTAGTTTGTCGGCTGCCCACTTCGGTTTGGGGACACGCCATTTTACATATAGCAATGCTAGTTCGTCTCTGACTGACGAATTGACACAAATATTCCCCGTTGCAATTGGTTTTGGGTCATGGACCCAATATATCCCATTTAAGAATGTTTGGATGCGCAGTATATGTGCCTTTAGCACCGCCATCCCGCACCAAAATGGGTCTGCAAAGAAGGTTAGGAATATATGTTGAGGTTGAATCGCCCTCCATTATTCGCTACCTCAAAACAATGACAGGAGATTTGTTCACTGCACGATTTGCAGACTGTCAATTTGATGAGACACTTTTCCCAAAATTAGGGGGAGAAGTTGGTGAAACCAAACGGGAAATTTTGTGGAAAAATGCATCATTATCTCATCTTGATCCACATACCTCTATTTGTGAGAAAGAGGCACAAAAGATTATCCATTTGCAAAGAATAACAAATCAAATGCCTGACGCATTTATAGATTTAAAAAGGATAACAAAATCACATATCCTCGAAGTGAATGTGACAACATTTGATTCACGAATACATATTCATTTTTGGAAGAATATGAACATGAAATTGGTATTAAATATACCACACTCACCTCTAGAAGGAGGTTTGAGATGATACCACACTCACCCCTAGAAGGAGGTTTGAGATGATATATGGCATGAATGATCGTTGGTCACGTACCTATTGTACGCCAGAGTATTTTGGAAATATGACTATTAAAGGACAATGATAATGCAAGAAACATATCTTGCATATAAGTTTGACATGACCATAATGGTATAACTTTCTCTTTAAGAAAGATATTCACCACATGGATGTTGATGAATCTGTGGTAGTACAAAATTAATTGAGAGCTCTAGAAGAGCCAATTATTACTATGTTGGAGAAACACAATTGAGTATTGTGCTGTAGTAAGTCTCAAAGAAACTTATTCAGTTTACAAAGCACACGCGAAAGCGATTGATTATATTGAGACTATAAATAAAGGAAGGCTTTGATATCTCCTACTACTACAACTTGTAGCGGGGTAATTTGTATATGAAAAGCTACCCGCTTTGTTCTCCAGTTTGTTCTACACAAACGAAAGAATGCCACAATAAAGTGGATATCTATTGGTATAAAACCCATGTCATAATAAACCTGAAGTTTATTGATAAGTGCACATGTCATGGTGTAAATTTGAAGTTTACCAATATTGATAATTTATTCAGTTGACATTCGTGTTAGCCATCTCATTTTATGTATGATGTGCAAATTCACATAGGTGAATAACAAAGAACTAGAAAGTTCTTTACGAATTCTCTTGTATCACTTGTTCTCATTAATGAACTGACCAACTAAAGAGTTCGGGTTGAAGCCCATAAATTCTGGAAATATCAAAGGTGAATATGGGCCCATTCACCTGCCATGTATACCACATATGATGCATCTATGAAATGGTTACATGCGCAATTGTTATTGACCCGCAGCCTGGCCGGTGCTTGCGAGGTAAATTGCTCAGTAATCTAACTTCGAGCATAATTTCCAGATTTTCTACTCAAGATAGTTCATCTTGATAAGTTGGTTTATATCAAAGTTGGTTTAGCAAGATAATTATTGAGTGCTTCCACTTAATAGCTAAACTGTTTCTTATGAGAACAAAGTTATATATATCAATTTGATATACGTTGTATACGAGAGTATATTCTCCCCTCACAAGTGGTTCAAGGTCAGGAACCAAATAATTTCATCTTATTATTATTAATGTGCTGTGTATATTGACATGATAATGCACAAAGATGATTTCCCAAAGTTGAGGAAACAAGTTAGCTTTACTAACATGAGGGGGAGACATAATAAACACTTGAGAAAAGGTTACATGGGATGAATTATCATTTGTATATGTATATCCTCGAATATCATGATATGAACCTGAAGTTCATAAAAGGGATAATTCAATTGCAACATATTGCAAAGCATGCTATACGCATTTGCTGACTCAAAGAAAGTAACTAAATGGAAGAGATACAATTCAAGAAGAATTGATTCCATATGAAAGACATGTAGTTTTGAACCTATAGTTCAAATGCTTGAAAGTATAAAGTCAAAGGTATGTATAGTCAGTTTTCGATATCTTATTTGTCTAGCATGACATGGAAAACTTGATATGCATCTAAAGTCTATTATATGGCTTATATGACTTAACTTGAAAGATTTAAGTTGCTTGAAGCATATGCAATTCTTGGTCCTGAAGTACCACATCCCAAGTACAATTTGTGTACATATGAATCTTGCTATAACTATAAGCATGATGGCATTGAGAATACATCTATGGAGATATTGAAGAGTCATTCCACAACATTATATGAAGATGTTCATATCTATCAAGAATGATGATTTCAAGGTGCGGAATATTTATTCAAGTCAATATGGTTGATTTGTCAAACGTCTACCAAAGATCGTTTTGAAGATGATGCACAAGATTGGAATGCAAATGCTCAAGGATATAAATTGATGTACTCATTAGGGGGAGTTAATGCGCGTTGCACTCTTTTTCCCTTACAAGGTTTTGTCCCACCGGGTTTTCCTTGCGAGGTTTTTAACGAGGCAACCAATAAGGCGCATATTCAAACATGTGTACTCTTTTTCCTTTCTTTAATTTTTCCCATTGGGTTTTGGTTTTAAGGTTTTAACGAGGCACATTGTTGAATAGACATTCAAGGGGGAGTGTTATGAAATCTCCTATTTAAGGTGAATGTCTATAATTAGAGAGATTCTAGAGTTCTATTCTTGGTAGATAAATCATCCCCCTCCCTATAAATAAAGGGGTCTTCTACCATTGTAAATCACTCCTAACATTCTCTAAGTATCAATAAGAAGAACTCTCTCTACTCTTCTCTCTATTTGCTCTTGTTCTTGAGTTATTGTTCTTGTCTTTTATATTATTTCATAACAGTATTGACTCTTCTTTATCGTTTTTTTTAAATCAACGGTGTTTCTCTTTTGGGTTCCAGTGATTAAGAGATATATATATATATATATATATATATATATATATATATATATATATATATATATATATATATTATTGAAGTTGATTAGCTTAAACAATGGAACGTCCTATACTCTAAAAAAGAAACATTGTCTGTTTCAGTAAATGGAAAATTAGTTTAGTCATAATCCGTCGATAGATATCCTTGTGATATATGTTGTCACATTAAGTGGTTATAGTCATTCTTATTGTTTTCTTGGTCCTATTTCAAATATGACTGAACATGGACACTTTCGAATTACTCAAAGTGGAAATTCTCGAAGACAAGGAAGGGGACAACGTAGAAGGTACGTCGTCGCAAGATTTATATCTATAATGATTCAGACTCGGGGTTTGAAGTCATCAGGAATGTCCAAAGGGAGAGACAAAATCGGTTAAGGGATCGAAGAGCTGAACGAAGGGAAAGAGAAAAGAATTTTAGGGAGTTTAAGGAATTTAAAATGGGCCCTGATGCTTTCGTTCCTGAACATGTACACCTGTTTAAGATAAAAATAACTGAATTGGCTGATTACATAAAAATTACTGATTGGGAAGCATTAGCTATTTTAGCGGACTCTCTTCGAGAGCCTTGGGGTGAAATTTTAACTGAGATTTATCATGATGTTTAGCCTAATGCACCTTTTAGCATATATGAGCAAGAATTAGTGTCCGATTGGTACATGGATGTCCTAGCAAACATGTGAAAATATGTAAATTGTTATTATGTATTTTATTTTAATAAAATTTATATTATATTTTTTTGTCTCACATGTTACATACATTGTTTGTTATATCTTTTTGTAATGGATTGAGACTTAAAATATGTACACACTAAGAAGTGATCATAATATTAATTAAAAATCTTTAGACATAGATGATGAATGGAAACATAGTGACCGTTCAATTCTATACTAAATGTAGAATTAATATTATAATTAATTTTTTTTCTTGAGTGAGTAATCACATGCATAAATTAACTGTAAGTATATATTAATGAGTTAAACTTGTAATATTGTCTTTAATAACTGACATGACATCAAAAAGTATCATTGCTGACTTGAACAAGGGTGACAAACTAAATGCTAAAATTTACTATATCTGGAGTCGTAAGATGTAGTACTCAAAGAGCAAGATGCTCTTGAAAGCATCAACCATGTTACGAGTCACCCAGAGGAGGGTAACGCTGGCTAACACATGAGGGATCTGGAAACTTATTATATTTGTAAAAAAAGAGATTCCACTGCATGTGAAATTATTGTAAGTTCAATTGCTGATGATCTCATCCACGAATTAAGCAATATCCTACTGCTCAAGCCATGTGGGCACATTTAAGAGAGGTATATGGGGGTACGACTGTGACTCGCCTTCGACAGCTGACAATCATGTTTGACACGTACAAAAAGTGTTATCATCAGGGTGTCAAGCAACATCTAAGGTTGATGTCAAATATGATTTCTCAACTCAAAAGTGCTGGCCATGTTCTCTTTGATGAGCAGCAAGTTTAGGCTGAGACTCGGTCTCTTTCCAATAATTGGAAATTTGAAGGTTAATTTGACCCACAATGATAGCATCAAAACTTTTGCTGATGTTGTCCGTCATGTGGAGCTTGAAGACGAGGGGCTTGGTGCTGCTAAAGATGTACCTAATGTCTTTGTGGCAGAATCAAGTGGTACAAAGAGATCAAGCTTCAAGCGCAAGAGAAACTGGAAAATGACGAAAAGAGTAAAGAGACCGGAGAAAGACCCTCCAAGAAAAGAAACAAGCCAAATTCCAAGAAAGGAAAACGGTTCTTCAAGAAGAAAGACAAGAGCAATATGAAGTCTTACAATTTCCAAGTTCCAGAGCATTTTTCTCGTGAGTGCACTGATCCGAAAAAGGTAGCATTTCAAAATGCATCTCTTAATGCTATATATGTTTCTAGCACTGTTTTGCTAACTGAATCTTATCATGTGTGGATTGTAGACTCAGGGGCCACCGACTATGTAAGCCGCAATAGAGAAGCATTTATAGAGTTTTGTCGAGTTCTACCTGGATCAAAGTATGTATATATTGAAAATAATGCAAAGCTTGAAGTCAAAGGGATATGCACTTGCAGAATGGATATACATGGTGGCCGATCTTTGAAGTTGCATGACGTCCTATATGTTTCAGAGATTCGACGAAACTTAGTATCTGTGTTTGTTCTTCTAGATTTAGATTTCAATTTGAACTTTAGTCACAATGGTCTTAGAATTACTCAAGACAATGTTTTTTATGATTTCGGACATTGTTATGATGGTTTTATTGTGTTAGATTGTAATCCTACATATAACTATTATGTTGACCGTTGTGTTATGGTATGGTATTCTTGTAACAATGATGTAGATGTTATTACATGGCATGCAAGATTAGGTCACATAGGGCAAGATTGAATGCATAGATTGTCTAAGGAAGGACATCTAAGTCCTTTCTCTAAAATTGTAATGTCAATTTGTGAAAATTATCTTGCTGGAAAGATTACACGTAACCCATTTGGAAAGACTAAGAGAGCTGATTTTCCATTGTAATTAATCCATTCTGATATATGTGGTCCAATAAATGTGAGGGCTAGGTCTGGTGCTTTTATATTTCATTACGTTCATTGATAATTTCACACGCTTTGGTTATATCTATCTGATCTCTCATAAATATGAAGCCCTTGAATGCTTTAAGAAATATATTAATGAAATTGAGAATCAATTAGATAAAGGGATTAAGACCTTAAGAACCGATAGGGGGCGTGAATATCTTTCAAAAGAATTTGAAGGATTGTGCAATGAAAAGGGAATCATCAGACACTTAACTATTCCATACAAACCTCAACAAAATGGTGTAGTATAAAGGAGGAATATAACACTGCTGGACATGATAAGGTCCATGATGGTGCAGGAAAATTTACCTACCTCCTTTTGGGGAGATGCATTATTGACTGCAACTTATATATTGAACAAAGTGCCTTCTAAATCAGTTTCTTCAACTCCTTATGAGCTATGGACTGGTCATAAACCAACTTAAAAGATTTACGACCTTGGGGTTGTGCTTCATATGTAAAAGATTCTTTTAGCAAGTTTGGTAAATTAGGTCCAAAAGGCAAGAAATGTATCTTTATGAGATATTCAGAACACTCCAAAGGGTATGTGTTCACTGGTGAATTAGAGGATGGAAGTTTTACTGAGATTGAATCGCGAGATGTCACATTTTTGGAAAATAATTTTCCAAAGAAGGGTAAGGTAAAGAATGGATAGACTCTTTATGAAATATCGAACTCAGATAGTCAGCAAATGTCTTCTGACACAGTTGATAATCAAATTGATCAAGATCTTATTCTTGATCCGAGTGGGAGTGAGAGTGGGAACTTCCAATCCCAAAATCCTTCTGACGAACCTGAATTTCAACTACGAAAGAGTGCCAGGAAAAATATACTCAAACATACTTATAAAATTGAAGATTATATTTTTTGGTATCTCCCACAGAAATGGATGAGCCGAAGTCTGTGACTGAGGCTTTATTGAGCCCTGAAAAAGATGAGTGGATGAAAGCAATGAAAGAAGAATTAGAGTCCATGAAAACCAACAAAGTCTGGGATCTAGTTGATCTTCCGTCTGGGCGTAGAGCTATTAGGAACAAATGGGTTCTCAAAGTTAAACATAAAGCGGACGGGTCAATTGAAAGATACAAGGCACGATTGTGGCAAAAAGGCTTTACTCAAGAAGCTGGAATAGATTATGAGGAAACTTTTTCACTAGTTGTGAAGTTTACCTCAATTCACTTACTTTTGGATACTGTTGCACGTTTGGATTTGGAATTACATCGAATGTACGTGAAGAAAGCTTCTCTCAATGGAGAACTGAACGAAGAAATCTACATGGAATGGCCTGTAGGCTTCATCGATAAAGGCCAAGAAAAGAAGGTATGTAAATTGAAGAGATCTATTTATGGTCTGAAGCAATCTTCAAGGCAATGGTATTTAAGATTTCACAAGGAAATGATCTTATATGATTTCACAGCGATCGATGAAGACCATTGCATTTATGTGAAGAAGTCTAATGGGATGTTTGTAATTCTTTCTCTTTATGTGGACGATATTTTATTGGTCGGAAATAATTTGGAGTATTTGAAAACTATCAAGTCATGGCTTTCAAAGTCATTTGACATGAAAGATAGAGGCAAGGCAGACTATATCCTAGGAGTTAAGATCCAAAGAGACTGTCCCAAAAAGTTATTGAGTCTTTCTCAAGAAACTTATATAAAGAAAATTTTGGAACGTTTTCGTATGAATGGTTGCAAATCCATGGATACTCCTATAGCGAGAGGTGAAACTTTAAGCACTTTAAGCCTTGAAATGTGTCCCAGGACTGAAAATGAAAAGGAAGACATGTCTCGAGTTCCATATTCAAGTGTTGTCGGGAGCTTGATATACGCTATGATGTGTATTCGCCCAGACATTCGTTATGTTGTAGGTCTGGTTAGCAGGTATCAGTCCTATCCTGGAAGAGATCATTGGAAATCTGCGAAGAGAATTTTTAGATACCTAAAGGGAACTGCAGATTATTCATTATGTTGTAGTAGAAAGCTTTATACTTGAGAGGATATACAAATGCTGATTGGGCTGGTGATCAGAATGATAGAAAATCAACATCCGATTTTGCCTTCTTACTTAATGGTAATATTTCTATATCATGGAAAAGTAAGAAACAAACCTATACAGCCCTTTCAACAATGGAAGTTGAGTTCATAGCTTATGCGTCTGCAGTACAAGAAGTTGTTTGGTTGAAGAGATTCTTTGAACATTTGGATATTGCAAAAGAACTCTCATGGTGCCATGACTCTATATTGTGATAGTCAAACGGCTATTGCATATACAAAGGATCCAAAGTATCACAGCAAGACCAAACACATTAACATCAGACATGGTAGCAAGTGGAGAGATAAATCTATAGTACATTCCTACGCCAAGCATGATAGCTGATCCTTTTACAAAGGCGATATCTAGAGACCTGTTTGAGAAACATGTTATGGCTCTAGGTTTGCGAAGGACATGAACATATTTACGTATTGTAACATGACTTTAATATTATAATATGCTTATCAATATTTAACTCTTGAATTTGTGCTTATATCTCGTATGCATATGATTAATATTTTGTTGATAAAGTATGTCGAACCAGTCGCGAGATTGGCTCTCTCACACGAGCAATCACCTATTACGTTAAGAATCATGAAGAGATGAGACCTTATAGAACCTTGGATAATGTGAGGTTATATTTACTTGTAAAGGTCGATCTTGATAACTAATCAGACTTATGAATTTCAATATTCGATTATGACTTGTTTTGTAAGCCAGATGCAAGTTTCTCTAGGAAGATGGTTTGAGGATTATTGAAGTGAGAAACTCGGGTTAGACATTTAGAGGTGTCTAGACCAAGATCTGTACGGTGTTGAATGACTAAAAGAATAAGATACACGCGACAATATAAGGTGAGAACACCGTGACATGCATTTCATACCACGTGTGCTATCGACCAATGGGATAATGGAAGAATGAATCCATGTTTCTTCATTGTGTGAGATCCCACGGAAGTTGCATTAACTTTTACTGGAATATCATATGACCTTTTACTGTTTCTTGAAGTGCCAATCAGTGTTGCTAATTTAGCATGTTACTAATAGCCATGAGTGATTCGGCAATGCAGTGCATATCTAGGAAAGCAGTTGATTTGGAATGGAAAGATCCGAATAGAAAGAGAAGACAAATATTTTTTTTTAATTTAACTTGTATTCATAGGTCGAACATTACACTTACCATGAGGGTATCAAATATAATTATGAATATAAAGTTAAACATGAACTCGAGTTCACCTCTTTCGAGGATGAGGGATTAAATAACTAGCTACTGGAATAGCAGGTGATGTCTGGGGTATTGCAAGCAACAAGATACTCATGTTAGTAGTAAATCTCTTCCGCATCTATTAAACAACCTTAAAGGGATTAAGAATATTATGGCTCTTAATGCTCGTAGGTCGCACGAACTATTTGCCGGTATGAATTATGTGTGTTGCTTTCACGATAGTTACTAGTTTGGATCTAGTCCACCTGTGCGAAGTGGGAGATGTTGGATATAAGGTTTAGGTCGTGGGTCGCTCATGTGGACTGACCCGACCCGTTTTAAAAAAAGATAAAAGAAAAAAGATAAAACCTAAGGAGGTTACACGTAGGTTTTAACTCACAAAAACTACCGCACGTTTTCTTATGAGAAACGTGAGAACGTGGGGTAGTAGTTATCATCGGAAGTTCTCCCCATCTCCTCTTCTCTATATACTTCTCTTATGTACAGAGATTCAAATGAGCAAAAAATTGAAAAAGGAAGAACACAGAGAACTTAGGCATTTAGTTTGTGAACAAAAACTCTATTTCCTGGAGATTCAGAGTACGATTTGGGGCAATTCTTTTGGTGGTGAGTTCAACGACTTCCGCTGCTTCAATAAGGTACACAATTCGTTGTTCTCTCCCCTCGAATTAATCTAACAAATGTAATATTTGAAAACATAAAGAAGGAAGCTTTATTCGTTATTAAATTAATTAATTCAGGGTTCAGTTTACTGGATTCCCAAGTAGAGATGATTTTCTCAATACCAAAAGCTGCCATCGTTTTAGTAACTTCTCTCAACCAGAGCAACGTTAGAAATTATAGGCATTCTTCTTACTTTATTTTTTTTATTGGGTTCTTAAGTAGTAATTAAGAAGGGTGTAAAAGCTGCTACTGTTTCATCAAATACTGTAAGGCAACGTTAGAAATTTTAGGTGTCTTTTATGGTTTTATTAAATGAAATAGGGTATTTAATAAGATAATTAAGAAGGGTACTTTAGTAATTTAACTTTTTAAGTTTGAGGTTCCCATATTTAATATAGTACTAATTTCTCGTGCACGTGTATGCTCGATCATGAAGTAAACAGTTTGTAAAAATAAAATCGATACAACTAAGGCAGAAGTTCTGAGTAAATAATTATACATGAAGAACAAAATAAAATAAAAACTCTCATCAATGTGAAGCTCAATGCAACAGAGTAGTAATCGAACAATAACAATTCTTCTGATTAATCAAATATTTAGCTTGATCACTATTTCCTTGGTTTGGAATATTTCAACAAAAAATTTAAATGTGAATATGAGTAACATCAACTATGATTGCAAATATTTCAAGTCTTAAATTTCTGCCATGTTTTAAGTAATTGTAGCCTCCCAAATCCGAATCTAAAATTCACGGTGGACAAGCACATTAGCTAATAATGAGAAAGAACCTGCCTGCAAAAATGCATTGAATTGTTTAATTAGATGAGAAAAATAATCCATAACTTAATAAATGAAATAGCTAGTGTAGAGTGAAATCTTTTCCATAGTCATGCTTACAAAACGGAAACATCAGTCAAACGGAAAAAAATTTGTTACTTTCCTTCTGCTTTCGTGTAAACAACAACAACAACTAGCCAGTAAAATCCCACAAAGTGGGATCTGATGAAGAAAAAAACAATTTATTTCTTCCTCTACTAAGCAGTCAAATCTTTCAGGAAACTCGAGCAAATCGCATTGGTCTCACTACAACAAAGAATTACAGAACAAAGAAATCAAAAGAATGAAAGCAAAGCTTAATTACTGAAAATTCCGAGACCTTACCCTCATCTCAGTATCTGTTTCTTCCGCAGTTTCTGCATCCTCACCATGTATTCCATCATAGAGTCCTCAACATCAGAAGCCAAAAACAGATAGAAGTTTACTTTCTGTCAGTCGGCCAAGCAAGTCCCTTGACAAAAGGTTGTCTCTATCTAGCTATCATCATCAAATTACATATATTACGAAATTACAGTTTTCAATACAGGATAAACCACATATCGTATTAAACAGCATGATGTATAACATAATTTTGAAGAAAAAAAAAAACTTACCTCTCGTTGGCTGGTACATATCTTCTCATGAATGTTAGGATGAATTTATGCCACGATATGGAACTCATCTCTTTCACTTTCTTTCATGTTACTGAATCTCTTGGTAGAATCTTACCAACAGATATTACTCTGAAGGCATGCCATGGTGGGCTGGTGAACACACTGATGAAATTGAAATTAAATCTCACATGATGGTGCACTCTTCAAGCCTTCCATCTTCAGCCCATAACATGGTGTCTCAACGTTCAACTATATTCCTATCCCTGCAAACATATTTAGAGGCTTCCTAATCAAAATTAAAACAAACATTGACGGTATAAAAGTAGTAATAAGCGATAATAGAAGAACAAAATTAGTGAATGTGTTTTGAATGAGAAAATTTCCCTTGGAGGTATAACTACAGAATGTGTACTTTGTGAAGGAGCATATCCCTTTCTAACAATAAGTAAGCGTCTTTTCATTTAAGCTCGCTTGCTAAGAGTTTCTTTAGGGTACTTAATTTAAATAGGTTAATAATTAAAAGGAATATTTTGGTAAATTTAACTTTTAACTTAAGACCTTCCTACTTTTAATATAGTATAGATATAGATAGATACGGATAAAAAAGTTTAATCCATTATAAACTAGAGACCAGTAAATGCTTTTCGGTAAGAGAGAATCTCTTCTATCCAAATAAAAGCAGATAGGAGGTAATCTCGAGACTTATTTCAACAACGAAATAAGAGAACAGACATCCATGTAACTCACATTATTCAATTTATTTCTATTTCACTAGGAAGTTTATTTATCTCTTTTATACAACTTTTACTACCCAATACCCCCTTATTGTTGCCAAAAAGAAAAGGATGGAAGGAAGCCCTCGAGGCTTTGGTCTAGTGGTCAGACATATGAGGTGTGGGTTAGGTGCACGTCACTGATTCGGACGCTGCCTGATAATAGGCTAGATTTATGTAATTTGGCGATTGTTTATACCCCAACTTAATGTAGTCACTCATTATTTTCTATTTTCAGAATATATTTGTCTAAAAAATTTTCCCCATCTTCCTTATTTCTCTCTTCTAAGGGTTTCTCTCTGTGTTGACTTCTCTTTTTGCTCCAACTTCTCCATTTTTTCAGCTTTTCTCGCTTCCATAGTTTGTTTTTTTATATCTGATTTGTTTTCAATCCACAGTTTAGTTTCCAAGTTTTTTTTCTCGCTTGTGATTTAGTATCCTAGCTACCATCCTAAGAAAAAAGGCTCTGGAGACCCTCATTAGCTCACTCTTCTTTCTCATTTTACTCTGTATTTTCTCAGAGATCTGTTCTCATTATCTGAAGAACAAAACTTCGGAAATCAAAACTAAGGAAAAGTTACAAAAGAAGAGTCAAAGTTTTTTTCGAATTTAAAGTGTTTGCTGCATATTCTCTGATTTTTGAAAGCTAGTTGAGTCAAAGAAGTTTTTTGGTTCATGTTACTACTTCACTTTGCTGCAGCTGTATTTTGATCATATTGTCTTTCAGACCTTATTTCGTCATTTTTATGTCGATTTCCTGTTTGAGGTACGCCATACTCATCTAGGATCCCTATCGAATTCATAATTAAAATATAATTTTATTCATGTTACATGTTTGTTTGAATTCATAAAGCCAGCACATTTAGTTTTTAAATTCATAAAGCCAGCATATTCAACTCTGAGATCTGAAATTTCAGCTTTAAAAACAAGGAAAAGTAAATTAAAAAAAAAGAACGGCGAAGGATTTTTAAGTCTGGTCCGCTTACTGTTGCATTGCTTCTACAACTCCTGGGTGTTCGAGTTTGTTTTCGATTTACAGAAATTGAAGCTGCGTTTTGTTGATTTGGTTCTCGCTGAGTTCCAGCTCTTCATTCGCCTTTATTTGGTTATTCAAGTTTGTCTCTACTGCTGTTTAGAGGTTTTGAATGCTTGCTTGTCGCCGGCGATTTGTCCGGCAACCCCTGCTCTTTTCTTTCTATTCTCTCTTCTGCTTTTTTGTGGGTGTGTGTGGGTGTGTTCTGTTTTCTTGGACAGGTGCCTTATTTTTCCGGCGAGGATTTCCGGCAAGCTACAGTACTTCCGGTGACTCCCGTTCAGACTTTCGGTAGGACGCAATAGAACTACACGTTCCGATAAGCTTCAGGAAAACTTGGGCGCATCAAAGCCTACTTTCAGGTTTTTCCATCGGGAGTTGGTACCTCCCGCTCTCTTGTTTACTTTGTACACTTTTTTACGTATTTTAGCTAGCATTCTGTATGAGGTTTATTCTGTTGCTATCTAGTTTGTATCTTTTTGCGTATTCCGCTATAGTGCGTGTGTGCGCCACTATTCCCCATAGTCGGTTGGAGGGATAGTGGCGGCGGCGGGTGATGATAGCGTAAGGTCATGTCCTCGAGGGGTGGGGGCGGTGGCGGGGGTGAGTAGGGGGCTGCGGGTAGGGCGGGAGGTAAGGGTGGGAAGAGGGTAGTTGACGCTCATAGATTAAGGATTGGGTCATGGAACATAGGCACTCTGACGGGTAAGTCCATTGAGTTGGCGAAGGTTCTTCAGAAAAAGAGGGTTAACATAGCATGTGTCCAGGAGACTAGGTGGAAAGGGTCGAAGGCGAGGAATGTAGATGGGTTTAAGCTGTGGTATTCTGGGGTCGTGAGAGGTAAGAATGGAGTGGGCATCTTGGTAGATAGGGACCTAAAGGAGTCTGTGGTCAAGGTTAGGCGAGTGAATGATAGGTTAATGTCTATTAAGTTGGTTATTGGGGGTTGCGTTCTCAACGTCATCAGCACTTACGCGCCGCAAACGGGCTTAGACGAGGAGGCTAAGAGGCGCTTTTGGGAGGACTTGGATGATCTGGTGAGTAGTATTCCCCAATCTGAGAAGTTAGTTATTGGAGGGGAGTTTAATGGTCATATTGGGGCTGATGCTGGTGGTTATGGTGAGGTGCACGGTGGCTTCGGTTTTGGGGTTAGGAACGGAGGAGGCACTTCGCTGCTTGATTTCGCCAGGGCTTCCGAGCTTCTGATTGCGAACTCGACATTTCAGAAGAGGGAGGAGCATTTGGTCACCTTCAAGAGTTCGGCGGCGAGGACTCAGATGATTACATCCTCATCAGAAGGAGCGATAGGGGTATGTGCAAGGACTGCAAGGTTATTCCGGGAGAGTCCCTTTCGACTCTTCATAGACTCCTAGCGATGGATGTCGGTCTCTGGGTGAAGAGGAAGAGGAGGGGCGCTCGGGGACAACCGCTGATTAGATGGGGTGTTTTGACTAAGGAGAAAGCACAGGAGTTGGAAAGGAGGTTAGCTGAGGTCGGAGCTTGGAGAAGTTCTAGGGAAGCGGACGCTATGTGGTCAGAGACGGCGAACTTGGTTAGGGAGGTAGCACGGGACGTGCTCGGGGTAGCCAAGGGCTATTCAGGCAGACATCAGGGTGACTGGTGGTGGAACGATGTAGTCGAAGGAAAAGTGGAGGTGAAGAAGGCGGCGTTCGCTAAGTTGGCAGGGAGCACAAACGAGGAAGAACGTAGAGCGAACAGGGAGATCTACAAGGTGGCGAGGAAAGAAGCAAAGATGGCGGTTACGGAAGCTAAAAATGCGGCGTTTGGTCGCATGTATGAGGAACTAGGGGAGAGAGGCGGGGACAAGAAGTTATTCCGGTTAGCTAAAGCAGGGGAAAGGAAGGCACGTGATCTTGACCAAGTTAGGTGTATCAAGGGCGAGGATGGTAGAGTTCTGATGGGGGAGTCTCAAGTCAAGCAGAGGTGGCAGGCGTACTTTCGGGACTTACTTAATGAGGAGGGGGATCGTAGCATAGAGCTAGGGGAGCTGGGACATTCTGAACAGCATAGAATTCTTGGGTATTGCAGGCGCATTAGGGCGGAGGAGGTCATGGGGGCTTTGCGTAGGATGAGTAGGGGTCGAGCGACCGGGCCTGACGAGATTCCGGTGGAGTTCTGGAAGTGCATGGGTAGGTCAGGAGTGGAGTGGCTCTCCAGGTTGTTCAATGCGATCTTCAGGACCAAAAGGATGCTGGATGAGTGGAGGTGGAGTACATTGGTGCCCTTGTACAAGAACAAAGGGGACATCCAGTGCTGCAACAACTATAGGTATCAAATTAATAAGTTACACCATGAAGGTTTGGGAGCGGGTGATTGAGGCGAGGGTGAGGGAGATGACATCTATATCTGGGAACCAGTTCGGTTTCATGCCGGGTCGCTCCACTACAGAGGCTATCCACCTTGTCAGGCGGCTGGCGGAGCAGTTCAGGGATAAGAAGAAGGACCTACACATGGTGCTTATCGACTTGGAGAAGGCGTATGACAAGGTTCCAAGGGAGGTGCTATGGAGGTTCTTGGAGGCGAAGAGCGTGCCGAAAGCCTACATCAGAGTAATCAAGGACATGTACGATGGAGCTAAGTCTAGGGTTAGGACGGTGGGTGGCGACTCAAACCATTTTCCAGTGGTTATGGGGCTCCATCAAGGATCGGCGCTGAGTCCCCTCTTGTTTGCCTTAGTGATGGATGCTCTAACCCGACATATTCAAGGGGATGTGCCTTGGTGTATGCTATTTGCTGATGATATAGTATTGATAGATGAGACGAGGGTCGATGTTATTGAGAGGTTAGAGGTATGGAGACAGACTCTCGAGTCTAAAGGTTTCAAAATAAGCAGATCTAAGACAGAATACCTGGAGTGCAAGTTTAGCACCGAGCCAAGCGAAGTAGGCAGGGACGTGATGATTGGATCTCAGGTCATCGCCAAGAGGGACAGTGTCCGATATCTTGGGTCTGTGATTCAGGGGAACGGAGAGATTGACGGGGACGTCACTCATCGTATAGAAGCGGGGTGGTCTAAGTGGAGGCTTGCATCAGGAGTCCTGTGTGACAAGAAAGTTCCACATAAACTCAAGGGGAAATTCTATAGAGCCGTGGTTAGACCTGCGATGTTGTATGGGGCGGAGTGCTGGCCCGTGAAGAACTCTCATGTTCAGAGAATGAAGGTTGCGGAGATGAGGATGCTCAGGTGGATGTGCGAGCACACCAGGTTAGATAAGATTAAGAATGAAGTTATTCGAGAGAAGGTGGGGGTGGCCCCGGTGGATGAGAAGATGCGAGAAGCGAGGCTGAGGTGGTTCGTACATGTGCGGAGGAGAAGTCCCGATGCCCCGGTGAGGAGTTGTGAGCGGCTGGAGATTGTTGGTGTTCGGCGAGGCAGAGGGAGGCCTAAGAAGTATTGGGGAGAGGTGATTAGGTATGACATGGCTAGAATGCGGGTTTCCGAGGACATGACCCTTGATAGGGTAGTCTGGAGGTCTAGTATCAGGGTTGTAGGATAGGGGCTCCTAGAGTTTTTCGTACTCCTCACCCGGGGTTGGGTGAGGCTTGGCAGGGCTATCCATAGATGATTTGTGTTTTGGCTTATGTCTCCCTTATGGCTGTTAGTTATGGTAGTTACTGTATGATATTATTGCATGTTATTTTATTTATGTTTCTTATGTTTAGATAATTATTTACGTTATTTCTGCTGGAGTTACTAATGCTCTATTGTTTTTTCTTTTGTTTTTATTTTTGTTTTTCCTTTTCTCCAATGAGCCGAGGGTCGATTGGAAACAGCCTCTCTGCCCTTTCGGGTAGGGGTAAGGCTCGTCTACATATTACCCTCCCAGACCCCACCTGGTGGGACTATACTGGGTAGTTGTTGTTGTTGTTGTAGTTATAATGTAGTTAAATGATGAAAAATGGGCTCTAATTGTGAATTTCACAGGTTGCAGGAGTGAGGAGCTTGTATGAAGCCTTAAAATTGTGATTGGAGCTACATTGAAGCAAGAAAAATCTCTAGGAGCTGAGTACGCGAGAAGACGAGAAAAAGAATAGATGAAATGAAGGTCTGGACTAGCGCGGCCACTAGCGCGACCGCGCTAGCCCAGATGGTCGAGGCAGAATGGTAGGGCATATGCACGGCCATTAGCGCGCCCACTGGCGCGGCCGCGCTAGCCCAGTACCGAAACATTAATTTTCAGGGGTAAACTTGGAAGTCTGGGGTAAATTCACTTAACCTATAGAAGGTCAAGCTCGCCCAAGAATTGATTATCAAGGTTTTCATAGCGTAGTGCAAGAAAAGGAAAGGCAAGAGGCAAGGAGGATAATTCAACATCGAGTTCTTCCTTTTTTCCTTCTGTTTTTACGATTTGTGATGAATTTGAATATTGTTGTGATGAACACCAGTATGAGTAGCTAAATATTTAGTCTAAGGTTTTGATGGAACTTATTGAAGGATGAACTTCTTGATTATGTTAATATAGTTTGCCAGTTTAATCACTATTTGTTCAACTACGTGCTTGTTGTAGTTAATTGACAGGATCCTCAATTAGCTGTGCCTATTTAGTGTGCCTTACTCGGGAGAGATTTACGGCAAGAGGAGTGCTTATGATTGATAGAGATGAGTTGGTGATTCTATATAAAGCATAACCGGAGGGGATCCCGTCAATAGGGGAAATCATAACATTAGAACCTTCTCTTAATTATTTACAACTTAATCATAGTTAGTTTTCAGTTGTTTATTTACAATTCTTAGTTAGTAGAAATACCATCAATTGTTATTTACAAGTTTGGGAAGTTGATTGCGTAGAACCTAGTAAGGCTAACAAAAGTAATTGATAGGTTAATTCCTTGTGGGTTCGACTCTGGGCTGAATACTCAAATTATATTTGCAACGTCCGCGTGCCCTTTTTATAAGGCATAGTTGGGCGTGATCACTGCCGCATATAAAAGCCTGGTATTTAAGTGGAGAAAAATAAATAGACAGACCCATTATACACCAAATTTCAAATTGTGGGCCATAGGTTTTCGGGGATTCCTCAATTATCAAAAGGAAGAAAGAAAAAAAAAAGGATGGAAGGAACAGATAGAGTTCCCTTACATATTTCAGGAATAAGGTGAAACAACTGATGGAGTTTTTTCTTCTGATGGATGACAGACATAAGGTGGAAGACAGGTTTACTTTGGAAGATGACAAACACAAGGTGACATCACAAATTCTCCATGGAGTAATCCTGCATGCCTATTCTCAAATACAAATAAAAGCGGAGAAGCAAGAATCTTAAGCGAAGGGGAAACATCATGTTCTTAATGATTAAACCATAATCTTATCCATGATGTTAATACCATGTCTTTGAAGTAACACGAACTAACAGTTTTAGGATGTGATTCAAAATGTCAATGAAGGTGTTATGACCTTGACAGTTCTATCCATCAACAACATAATTTCTTCAAGAATCTTCATGGAGGAGAAATGGGCTAGATTTGGCTGTTCTATGATGTCGGTTATAAAGATGTCTTCCTTATACGCTTATTATGCTCAACAGTCAAATGCAAGAAATGCATGAATATCCAAAAAGAATCCAGCTCCTAATAAAGCATGTCATGACTTTTTTCAATACTCACAAGATATAAGAACTTATACTATCTACCACTTATAGAATGAATAAATAGACAGTCTCATGAGTAAAGGAAATGAAACATTTCTGTCGGTCTCCGTGTCTATTGACCTGCTATAGTCACTGCCATTTTAGGGACAACAAGTTAACTATTGTCTTTTTCTTTTCTTTTTTTGATAAGGCAAAAAAACTTTTATTTTATTGACAGGTACCGAGAAGTTCTGTATTGTATTTTTTCACACAACAAAACAAAAAGAGCTCAATAAAAAACCTAAATTAGCTGCCAAAGATAAACAGGAAAAGTGCAATTTTAAGAGGAATGTGTACAAGGCAATGAATTTTTTTTGACAAGGCAATAAATTACGACCATACAGTTTGATTCACAAATTTCAAAGGATACTTAAGATGCTGCATAGCAGAATAAACCTTAATGAAGAGCTATTTCATTTTGTTGATGAAGAAAACAAGAACAGTAAGTGGTCGCTAAATTCATTCAAAATTTTCCCTGACATACAAGCACTAAACTCTTTGGCTCCTTTATAGCACCTCCTTCAACCTACGAAAGATTGATTCACCCCAATTAACTGAACATAACTTCTTCCAAAACCCTCAACTGATTCACTTTTATCAACACGATATTACTTTAAAGTTGCAACCTGTACATGCAGACTAAGCGCCATAATTTCCCCCATCTGTCGTACGTATGGCTACTTTTCAGAGTGTGTTCCTTTGCTAGAGGAGGCATTGAAAATGAATTGGAATTTCAGTTTTTAGTAAAGAGGGATATCTGCTTAGGGCCTGCAGTACGTATACAGGTATATTTTATTTGTTGGGTTATTCGAAGGCATTCAACTTTACCTAGTAAAAATAGGTATATGTCTCTTCCAATTATTTTTGAATGTTTAATAAACAATTTATGAATATAATAGAATAATTCTATGAGAAATACTATACTCACATGACATGTTATTAAACTTGTAACCATTTCCTCTGGGTGAGTCCCTCGTAGAAAAGAAAACTGTGAATCTTCGGTTCTTGTAGCTAGTGTTATCGAGAAGTGTGAAAGGAAACAATTTTATCACTGAATTTTCTCGTTATGGTTCCTTGTCCACTCATAAAATGTCATCATTAGAAAAGCTCGGAGAACACACGTCCTGGTCTATGGAGGCTGGAGGTGGGTTTGTGACTTAATACATTCCCCGGATAAACTATGGTATTATGTATGAAGAACAGATGCAAGGTCCAAAAAAAGTATTCTAGAACTACTCCACTCAATGATGTTTCATATGATTGCTTTTTTGACAAGCTCTTGCCATAAGGATGACATATGTTGCGTACAACTATGAAAAACTTGACGTGCTTTTTGAGCCATTTTTCATCTGTTAGAGAGGCCCACCCCAATGCATTAAGAAACTATGTCCACAGTGGCCAGAATAGAAAGACTCGTTCATAAGAGAACTTTTGATGCCTTGTTTCCTCTTATAACCAAGGATCAATGGTGATAAAGGTGATAGTTCCATATCCCTTGTTTAACTAAATGATTGGTCTATAGCAACAAAGAGTGTGGCTTTGTGGTCAATGAAGTGGGATGAGAGTCATGAGATCTCGGGTTCAAATTCCAGTGAAGGAAACAAACACTAGGTGACTTCTTCTATCTGCCCAAGCATTGGTGGGCGGAGTTACCAGGTACCTATGCTGCTGGGAGGTACCTGCTGGAATTAATCAAGGAGTGCACAAGCTGGCCCAGACATTGCCGGCATAAAAAAATGATTGGTCTGCCTATTAGTTTCGGACATTATTTCCATGTGTTAAATCATGCTTCTTATGCTATCTTGTGCTTCAAATATGACGCTAAGTATGTCAAAAGAACTAGACCCAGAGAATATGATTTAGATGGTTAGGAAAAGATAAAAAGAAAGCCACTCTGTGGCACCAACTACAGTTTTAACTCCTGTAATGATGAGTGCTTTCTAGATGTGGAAAGACCACCGGTGACCAGCCTGACAAGAAGTCAGACACTTACAAATGATCTTTAGTCAAACTACTATATCACTTCAAAAAAGAGCAAATTAATTCCAAAAGTGGTGGGGGTATCAAAGTTTTTAAAGGTGACATAGCTTCAATATCAAAGAACACCTGGCATATATCTATGTCACCTTTTCTCGAAGGAAAAGACCATCAAGCAAGCATCCAGTCACAACCAATTTAACAATAAATATTCAGTTAAATCATGAAATCTGAATAAAGTCGACATCACAATGAAATGAATATGTATAAAATACCTATACTATTGAATATGAGTGACCAGATGTATCCTAAAACGGTGCTGAAATATAGTTACTGAAAAATTGAGACAGGACTTACATATGTTCTTCTGTTAAAAAAAACATTCATGCAGAAAGATATTCTGTACAGATAAAGAGAGACCTTCCAATGTATGAATTTTAAGAAGTCACGTACCTCCATCTTTGACAGCTAAGTAATCTTTGAGTACTATCATCATTTACTTTTCCCAATTGCAGCCAAGCTTTCCAATAGTTCAATAACGAGAGGAAAAAAGAAGTTCATTTCTCATTTCTTGGATGAAACTCCGGTATCATATTAACCAAAAAAGGACCTTCCCCAATTAACAAAAGTAATTCTATTAGCAATGAAATTGTGGCTTTACCAGCTGGGAAACCCCTTCCAACAATTTCCTTCAAAAGAGCAATCGCTTCATTAGCTGTATTATTCTTGAGAAGTCCATGCACAATAAGATTGGAAGTGGCATTCTCGGGGAAAGAACCATTGTCCTCCATTTTTCTTAGCAACTCTTTGGCTTCATCCACTAAACCTTCAATACAAAGTCCATTTACTGTTACATTGTATGTTATAGCATCAGGATGCAACCCTATGGAATAAAGCTTATCAAAAATTGAACGAGCTTTATCAAGCTTCTGAATTTTAAAAAATCCACGGTTGCCTGTATTGTAGATCAAAATATTAGTATCTTCTTTTTGTTTATCCCACCTATGAAATAGGGACATCGCTTCTTCAACACGTCCATTCTTTAAATAACCATGAAGCATTACCCCATAAGTGTAAATGTCGGGACTATGGCCTGCGTTTTGCATCTCAGAAAAGAAACTTTCTGCACACTCAACACTACCAACTTCAAATAGGCCTTGCAAGATAGTACAATATGTAACAATATCAGATTTTAACCCCTTTTGCGATATTTCACAATATAAATGCATAGCCTCGTCTAATTTCTTTTGCTTGCAATATCCATTGATTAATATGTTGTAACTAAAGATGTCAGGCTTGATGTCAGAATCAATCATAGAGTCAAAAACTCTCCTTGCTACATCTATTTCGGCGCGCAAACAATACCCTTCCATTATCGCATTGTAGGTAATTGCATCTGGCTTTTGACCTCTTTGGATCATTAGCTGTAACACTTGTACAGCATCTTCAACCATCCCTTTCTTGCAGAATGCATCTACCAACATACTGAATGTGTGCACATTTGGGAAAATATGAAGAAACATCATCTCATCCAAAAGAAGCCTGACCGTATCCCACTGATCCAACTTACACAAACCATCAATCAATGAACTATATGTAAGTACGTTGGGAGTAATGCCTTCCCGTTTCATTTCATTGAAAAGGTTGAAAGCAGCACCTACCATCTTGTCTTTGCAAAGCGCATCTACGACAATGCTATATACAACAGTGTTAGGTTTGGGATCCCCTTGTTCCATTATCCTCAGCAAACTAAGAGCTGTTTGAGTATGTCCTTTTTTACAAAGACCATTCATGACGGTACCATACATAACTTCATCAAGCTCGCAAATTTTCTCAGTGACAAGCTTTTGAAACAACCACATGGCATCTTTAATCTTATTTTGTTCAAAAAGCCCCCTCGTAAGAGTGCTGAAAGTAACCACGTTAAACTGAACACCACTCTTGAAGAAAATACCCAGAACCGAAAACCCATGTTCAGCACGATCCAACAAGCAAAAACAATTAATCACAATAGTCAATATATAATCATCAAAGGATATCCCCAGTTTCCTCATCTCTCTAAAATATGAAACAACGGCAGAGTAATGTTTCATGTTGATCATCACCCTAAACAATTTTGCAAACTCTATAACCGAAGGAAGAGGCTGTGTTCGGACCATTTGATGAAAAACGCAAATAGCATCGTTTAAATTATTTACATGTCTCAACTCCCTAAAAACAACAACTTTACGCTTTCTAGAAATCGACGGCTTTTCTTGAAATGAAGAATGTAAAGCAGAACAAGAATGAAACATAGTTGCACGGCGGCCAAGTGATAAAGCAAACAATAAATTACCTCTGTTACATATAGGTTTTATCCATGAATGAGAGAGCATGGTAGCTGCTCTGTTTGTTCCTCATTGTCCACGTTTCTTGCATCCTTCCGAGTTTTATGCTCAATTGCTCCATGGATATGGATGTTGAATCGGGTAATTAAGATTTGGGCTAAGTGGTTGATACCCGATTGGCACGGCCCAATTGGGTCATTGGGGGGTGGAAACGACACCAAGTAGCCATTTTTAAGCATATTATTTAAAATATATTCATAACTTACAATATATTTAAAGATTAGTCAATTTTGCTCAAATTTCAGGAAACGACATCCTAGAGTTTAAATCTCAAAGTTCAAACTTTAACACTTTATGTCTTAAAGTTCGAAAATTGTGTCTTGAAATTCAAATGTTATGTTCTGAATTTTAAATTAGTAGTTTAGAAATTCAGGACACTTAGTCCTGAACTTTAAATTAGCAGCTTAAAAATTCATGACGCTAAGTCCTGAATTTTCAAATTCAAGATACTCAATCTTGAAGTTTAGGTGAATTGACTAATTTTTAAATATATAATATATTGTGGATATATTTTAAGTAGCGGACTTAAAAGTGGCTATTGCTGCACTTTGCCCTATTTGGGGGGAAGGGTTTTAGGCCGCCATCGAAGTTATATTCGTATTAGAGATAATACATAATTACCCCCTAGAATTATCTCCCCTTTACCATATGCACCATTACACTTCGCGGGGTCATATGACCCCCTTATATTTGTTAAAAATGTAATAAATAACACCTTTTATTACTTAGTACGGTCTCAACTAAAATAGTGTATGACACACACGAACTATAAATTGACGTGTGTATTGCCTTTTTTAAACTAGATAATTTCATTTTTGTTGCTATTAATTTATTTTATTTTAGCTTTTCTTATTTTTTTCCTTTTCTTTCTTTTACTTTATAATTTTCATCTTTCTCATTCTTTTCTTCATTTTTATCTTTCTTCTCGATGTCCCATCTCACTTTCTCACGCAATTTTCTCTATTCTTCTTTTCTTTCATGTACATAGATGGATTTGTGATTTGTTAGCTTTTAGCTAATTGTTTTTATATTTTGATAGTTTACTGTCCCATTTGTTGTAATAAATTTGATAATTGTGCTTTGAATGATGTATTTTTAGGTTTTGAAGTTGTGTGATAATTTTGAAATTGGAAAATATCAAAAATATGCAAGAAGTCATCGCATTACAGCTAAAAATGGAGAAAAAGTTCAATAAAATTTTTTTAGGCATACCATTGGACGCAGTTCAAGAGAAGCTTGAAGAAATGAAGCTTCTGAAATTCGTTACGGTTTAGCTGCATCTCACATTTTACCTCCCAGATGACCTCATGGTTCGCCCGACAGAGCAATTTTGTCCATTTTTGGGACTTAGTATATATAATTATTTTAAGTCATTCTAGGGTATCTCTTTGGCAAAGAGACTTGTATATCAGGTGTGTAGATTTCTTCTTGAGGAATTTGGGTGACTTCACCATTATTTTTACACAATCTTTCTTTCTCTTTAACTAATATATTTAGATTTTCATCTCTTTTTGTATTCTCTTTCCTTAATATGCCTACCTAAGTTTATTAAGCTAGGATTGTGAACCTTAAGTGTGGTTATATTTTTGGGTTGTTAATGTTAGTTCTGTATTTGATTAAGCTTTGTGTAACGACCCGATTGATTGTTTTGAGCTCTAGCGTCGTTCAAGAGTTTGAGGCCTTGATAGCTTCACCTCTAGTATTATGACCTGTGCGTGTGGTCAGAATTGAATTTCTAGAAGTTCAGAAATTAACATGGAAAGAAAATTCTAATTTCGGAAGCTTTGAGTTGAAAGAATTGATTAAGGTTTGACTTTTAAGTAAACGACCTCAGAATTGCATGATGATTTCGAACTTGGGTGTATATTCGCGTTGAGTATGGGATCACCCGTGGGCATTTCATTGCTTAATATGGAAAGTTGGCATTTTGAAGGTTTAAGAATTTCTTAAGTTTGGTTGAGCTGGACCTTGGTATTATCGATGTTCGTTTGGGGTTCAGAGTCTTGGAATATGTTCGTATTGTAATTTATGACTTACCTGCAAATTTGACATTATTCCAAAATGTTTGGCATGATTTGGACGTGTTCGTCGAAGTTTGAAAGTTTAATAATTTAAAGAAGGATTTCAATTATCAATTCTTAGTTTCGATGTTGTTTGGCATGATTTAAGGCCTTGACTAAGTTTGTAATGTATTTTAGGACGAGTTCATATAATTGTTAAGGTCCCGAGAGCCTCGAGTGGATTCCGAATGGTTAATGATTGATTTTGCTGGTGCAATTTCACCTGCGGAAAAAGGGTCGTAGGTGCGACGCGGCAAAAGCGGTCACGCAAGTGCAGGAGCCAGCTTTATTGGGAAATGTTGGGACTGCAGATGCGGTCATCTCTCCGCATAAGCGTGAGCGTACCTGCGGAGTGGGCAACATAAAATAGGGGGCACATATGCGCATAAAGGCCGTAGAAGTAGCCGGTGACCTCGATTTGGATTCTCGCAGGTCCGAGACTTGGAGTCGCAGAAGAGACCTTCAGGATCGTGGAAGCAGAATTTGTGCTAGGTAGTGGGGTTTTTATATAAATGGGATTTGGCCAATTTTCTCTCATTTTTACTTGGTTGGGCGATTTTGGAGAGCTTCAAGGGGATATTTTCATCAACCAACGTAAGGTAAATGGTTCCCACCTATCACATGTTAAATACACTGTTTGCATATGGATTTAAATATGGAAATTAGTAAAAATTTGGGATTTTAATAGAAAATCTAGAAATTTGGTATTTTTAGATTTTGACCACGAAATTAGATATATTTGAGTTCGTGGTGTTATGGGTAATGATTATCTTCGAAAATTTTTAGAAGTCGGCCACATGAGCCCGAAGGTGAGTATATCGACTTCGATCAGAGTTGGAAATTGTTTTAAATTGAGTTATTATGAGTATTAGTATATATTTATGGATTTACACATTTATTGAGTAGTTGTGGAGCGACCAACACTGGTTTGAGGTGTTAGAGCGGCATTGGAGCCGGTTATGGAACTTCGGAGTGCGCTAAATCTCTTGTCCGACCTTATAAGGGGTAAACTACTTTCACGATCCCAGTTCGCCCTCCATGAACATGTCGTGATGGAACCTAGTTCCTATAACTAGGTAAGCCTAACAATGCGAAAAACAACATAGCTTGTGAAATAATTAATTAAAAACTGAACCACTAAAAGAAATTGTATAAAAAGGCCGCTTGGCATATACAACTCAAAATGCGGAAGTCTACAATATCATCCCAAAACTCGAAAACTCACGGTAACACAAGCTAAAAGAAGTACTGTAAAACGCTCTAATCTCCAGAAATGTCTACAACAAGAGTACGATAGAAGGCTAAATACTGCAGATAGAGTAAAGAATGAGACTCTTCGGTCTGCAGACGCGACAGATGTACCTCAAGTATCCGTAGCTCTCCCTACCTCAAGGATAGCGCGCCTAAGTGGAAGTACGTGGATCTGCACATGAAAAACATGCGCAAGAGGGGCATGAGTACACCACAGTGGTACTCAGTAAGTGCCACCTAACCTCGATTGAGTAGTGACGAGGAAAGGTCCGGGCCCTACTGAGATATAACATAATAAATAATAAGATAAGGGAAGAACAGTATAGATAAAGTGTACATCGATAATCTAAACAAGATAAATACGAAAACCATAATAGAAAGCAGAAAGACAGGACAATACTAGTAAATACTACTCACAACATAAAACACAACCGGGGATCTCTTGGTAACCCCAGGATCTCTAGGTATCCTCACCATATACACGAGGGATCTCTTGGTATCCCAAGGATCTCTTGGTATCCTCACCACATACACGAGGGATCTCTTGGTATCCCGAGGATCTCTTGGTATCCTCAAAACTTACAATTTCATATGCCAGGGATCTCTTAGTATCCCGAGGATCTCCTGGTATCCTCAAATCTTACAATTTCATGTGTCCGGGATCTCTTGGTATCCCGAGGATCTCTTGGTATCCTCAAATCTTACAATTTCATGTGCTAGGGATCTCTTGGTATCCCGCACCCTCAGTCCAAAACATATCAAGTGCAGGGGGATCTCTCGGGAGGCCAACCCGTAGTCCCAATTTAAAAACACACAATAGCAACCCAAACATTAGGAAAGATACATACTCAGGACAAGAAACAGGAAAAATCCTAGACAAACGTACTACACATAGCACAAACAAGACAGTTTAAGAACCTAGGCAAGTAAGTCAAAAAAACATGCTTCTCTAAACTAGCATAGAATCAGCTTGCAAATTAAAATAAACAGGTAAGCAAGAAGACTCAATTTTAAATACTTCAAGTAAAAATGGATTTCCAACAAGTTGCTCAAGTACGCGCTCGTCACCTCATGTACGAGGCATTCAAATACCAAATATCATTTCCTAAGGGGAAGAAGTCCCCCACACAAGGTTAGACAAGCCACATACCTCGAACCGGCTCCAAATTCAACTTGAAACCACACTTTTGCCATGCGTATCCGACTTCAAATGGCCCAGATCTATTCATTTCAATTACATCTCGTAAATAACATCTCAAACAACTGATTCCACTATTTAATTTAAAGCTAAGACACAAATTTAGACCAAAAAATACCTTAGGTCAACATGGTCAAAACCCGAGGTTCGAACCAAAATCCGGTTACCCATTCCCCCAGGAACACAATTATATAATTTGTTTTGAAATCGGACCTCAAATTGAGCTCCAAATCCCCAATTTTTGAAAAACATAGGTTCTACCCCAAACCTCCAATTTCACCCATGAAAATCATTAATTTTAAGTTGAAAACATGTTAAATGATGTAAATAATTGAAAGAATTGAGTAAAAATAAACAACTGATTTGGAATGAAACTTGTTTTTGAAAAATCGCCTAAGGAATTGTATTTTGAAAGTGGGGTGAAAAATGGCCTAAAATTCGCCTAAGTATAGAAATTGTTGGGCTGCAGATATGGGAATTGCAAACAGGGGTTCGCAATTGCGAATCCTGCATGTATGGGAAATGTGAGATTTTTGTTCGCATTTGCGAACACTGGCCAAAAACAAGAACTTCGCATTTGCGAAAGCTCAACCTTCGCATGTGCGAAGGAAGCTTCGCATTTGCGAACCAAACAGGCTTGGGCTGGTTTCGCATTTGCAATCCAGCCTTAGCATTTGCGAAGCCTGCAAGCCTGTTCATACCAGATTTTCCAAAATTTAAAAATGCAATCCGACACCTATTCAAAACTCACCCGAGCCCTCGGGGCTCCAAACTATATATGCACACAACCTCAAAAATATCATACAGACTTACTCACGTGATCAAATCGCCAAAATAACATCTTATACATCGAATTAAGCCTCAAAACTCATGATTTTCTCCAAATTTTCATAAAATATTAAAATTTTATTTTAAGTCTGAAACACGTCAAACGACTTCCGTTTTCAACCAAACTTTGCAGAAAGCACTTAAACCATAAATACGACTTGTACCGGGCACCGAAGCCAAAATAAGGGCTTGATACCATAATCTTTTAATCAAATTTCACTTCTAATTTCCTTAATTATTTCTAGAAAATAATTTCACGCAAAAAATTATTCTCGGGCTTGTGACCTCGGAATTCGATTCCAGGCATACGCTCAAGTGCCATATTTTCCTGCGGACCCTCCGGGACCGTCAAATCACGGGTCCGGATCCGCTTATCTAAAATGTTGACCGGAGTCAAATTTATTTAATTTAATGTAAATATTTAGCATTTTTCTCACGGAATCATATCTAAGCTTATCGGTTACGCGCCCGGACTGCGCATGTAAATCGAGGCAACCCAGATGTGATTTTCAAGGCCTCGAAAGTACAGAATAGGTAAGAAAACAAGTGATGACCCCTTTGGGTCGTCACATCCTCCACCACTAAAACAATTGTTCGTCCTTGAACAGACAAAAAGAAGAAGTACCTGAGTCGGGGAAAGAGATGAGGATATGGCTCCCCATATCAGACTCGGACTCTCAGGTCGATGGCTTAGGAGGATGACCTCTCCATTGGACGCGAACATAAAGAAATATCTTGGACCTCAACTGACGAACCTGCCAGTCCAGGATAGCTACTGGCTCCTCCTCATAGGACAAGTCCTTGTCCAACTGGACAGTGCTAAAATCTAACACGTGGGCTGGATCGTTGTGATACCTCTGAGCATGGATACATGGAAAACTGGATGTACCTAGGGCTAAGCTTTCCCTTCTTCCCAATTCTCATCACGCCCTTCATAGGTGATATTCGAAGCAATACCCGCTCACCAACCATAAATGCTACATCTCGAACCTTGCGATCCGCATAACTCTTCTGCCTAGAGTGAGCTGAACGAAGCATATCCCGAATGATCTTGACCTTGTCCAAGGCTTCCTAAACCAAATCCGTACCTAACAACCGAGCCTCCCCCGGCTTAAACCATCCAACCGGAGATCGACACCATCTACTATATAAAGCATCATAAGGAGCCATCTGGATGCTCAACTGGTAGCCGTTGTTGTAGGAAAACTCCGCTAAAGGCAAGAACTGATCCCAAGACCCTCCAAACTCAATCACACATGCGCGGCGCATATCCTCAAGAATCTGAATAGTTTGCCCAGATTTTCCATCCGTCTGGGGTGAAATGATGTGCTCAACTCCACCCGAGTACCTAACTCCCACTGCACGACTCTCCAGAACTGCGATGGAAACGGAGTACCTCTGTCTGAAATAATAGAAACTGGAATATCATGCAGACGGACGATCTCCCGAATATAAATCTTTGCCAACCGCTCTGATGAATAAGTGGTACACAGGAATGAAATGAGCGGACTTGGTCAGCCGATCCACAATAACCCAAATGGTATCAAACTTCTTCAGGGTCCGGGAGGATACAAAGTAAATGGTGATGTGCTCCCATTTCCACTCCGTAATCTCTATTTGCTGGAGCAATCCACCCGGTCTCTGGTGCTCATACTTCACCTGTTGACAGTTGAGGCATCTAGCTACATATCCAACTATATCCTTCTTCATCTGTCCCATCAACATTGGGCACACAAACACGGCACTGCATCCTCAATATCATGTCATCTCCAATGGTCACATACTTGGCATCACCATGCTGAACATTGTCCTTAAGGACAAGCAAATGAGGGTCATCATATTGTTGCTCCCTAATACGACCAAATAAGGAAGACTGGGAAACCACACAAGCTAAAACCCGATTGGGATCCGAAAGATCCAATCTCACAAACAGACTGGCTAAGGCCTGAACATCCATCGTCATAGGCCTCTCTAAAGCTGGTAAATATGCCAAACTCCCCAAACTCTTTGCCCGGTGACTCAAGGCATCCGCTACCACATTGGCCTTGCCCGTGTGATACATAATAGTAATATCATAATCCTTTAGCAACTCTAACCACCTCATCTGGCGCAAATTTAGATCCCTCTACTTGGACAAATGCTGCAAACTCCTATGATCAGTATAAATCTCACAAGGCACACCATACAAATAATGACGCCAGACCTTCAAGGCATGAACAATGGCAACTAACTCAAGGTCGTGGACCGGGTAGTTCTTCTCGTGTATCTTCAATTGTCTGGACGCATAGGCATTACCCTACTATCCTGTATCAACATCGCTCAAAGGCGAACTCTCGAGGCATCAAAATAGACAGTATAAGACCCTGAACTTGTAGGCAATATCAAAATTTAGGCTGTAGTCAAAGCTTTCTTGAGCTTCTAAAAGCTCGCCTCACACTCCTCTGTCCACTGAAATAGGGCATCCTTCTGGTCAATCTAGTCATACGGGTCGCAATCAATGAAAACCCCTCCACGAAACGATGGTATGAGCTCGCCAAACCAAGGAAACTGCGAATCTCTGTAGCTGAGGATGGCCTGCACCAACTTTGCACGGCCTCTATCTTTCTCGGATCTACCTGAATGCGCTCGCTCGAAATCAAGTGGCCTAAGAATGCCACTGAATCCAACCAAAACTCACATTTTGAGAATTTCGCATATAGCTTCTTCTCTCTCAGGACCTGAAGCACGGCCTCAGGTGCTGCTCATGATTTTTCCGACTCTGGGAATACACCAGAATATCATCAATAAAAATAATAATGAACGAGTCGAGATATGGCGTGAACACACTGTGCATCAAATGCATAAAAGTTGCTAGGGCATTAGTCAGCCCAAAGGACATAACAACGAACTCGTAATGACCACACCGAGTCCTAAAGGCAGTCTTCAGGATATCTGACTCCCGAATCTTCAATTGATGGTAACCTGAACGTAAGTCAATCGTAGAAAGCACATGTGCGCCCTGAAGCTGGTCAAACAGATCATCAATACGAGGTAAAGGATACCGGTTCTTCACTGCAACCTTGTTGTACTGGCAATAATCAATGCACATATGCATAGAACCATCCTTCTTCTTCACAAACAAAATAGTAGCACCCCACGGTGAAACATTGGGTCGAATAAAACCGTTATCAAGAAATTCCTGCAACCGATCCTTCAATTCCTTCAACTCAGGAGGATCCAAATGATACAGAAGAATGGAAATGGTTGAGGGCTCAACAACAGGTCAATGCCAAGTCTCAATCAGGCGGCATGCCCAGAAGATCAACTGGAAACACATCGGGATAACCCCGTACCATTGGAACTGAATCAACAGAAGGGGTATCATCACTAACATCCCTCACATAAGCTAAATACGCGGCACACCCCTTCTCAGTCGTACGCTGAGCTTTAAGAAAAGAGATAATTCTACTGGGAGTGTGATCTAAAGTACCACTCCACTCAACACGCGGAATACCTGGCATAGCCAGCGTCAAGGTCTTGGCATGACAATCAAGACTAGCAAAATGGGATGACAACCAGTCCATGCCAAAAATAATGTCAAAATTAACCATACCGAGTAACAATAAATCCGCTCTAGTCTTAAAACCACGAATAATAACCAAACATGATCGATAAATGCGGTCTACAATGAGAGAATCTCCCACAGGAGTAGAAACATAAATGGGGGCACTCAAAGAATCCCGAGGCACACCTAAATGCGGAGCAAAGTAAGAAGACACATAAGAATAAGTAGAGCCCGGATAGAATATAATTAATGCCTCTCTATGGCAAAGTAATATAATATATGTGATAACAGAATCGGAACAATAGCCTCGGAACGAGCGGGAAGGGCATAATATCTGGCATGGCCTTCTCCTCGAGGGCGACCTCTACCTACCCGGCCTCCACCTCTAGCTGGCTGAGCGGGTGGGGTGGCAACTGGAGTGGTGATCATGGCCTGAGAACTCTGCTGAGCACGTTGTGACTGTGAAATCTGTGGGGGTGCACTCCTCCCAAGTCTAGGGCAATCCCTCACCACATGGCGGGTGTCGCCACACTCAAAACAAGCTCTAGGAGGGCTTGGTGGCTGTGACTGACTAGGGCTAGGTCTGCTGGATTGACCTCTGGAAACACCTCACGCAGGAGGCGCGCTAGAATTTGGAGGTGCATAGTAAGGCTCCTGAGGTATAGGCGGAGCTGGAGCACTGCTGGTTGCTGGAAGAGTTGAATGAACGGGGCGACTACAAAACCCTTACCATGTTGACCTGCTGCTGGGGTATGGGTGATAGAGTAATGGCCCGATTCTTGAGAACTCTTGGCCTCTCTCTCCACTCGCTCCCTAGCGAGCATACTCTCGATCCTCCTAGCAATGATCACTACTTGCTGATAGAGAATGTCCATCTCCAACTCTCGAGCCATGCTAGATCTGATGGGTGGGATAAGACCCTCAATGAACTTGCGAACTCTCTCATGGACTATAATAACCAAGGTCGGTGCATGCCTGGCCGATTTGGTATAACGGATAGCATACTCCGAAACGATCATAGCACCCTGGCGTAAATGCTCAAACTCTGTGCACCATGCATCCCTGAGACTCTGGGGGACAAACTGTCTCATAAACATATACGAGAACTGGGTCCAAGTCAGTGGAGCAGCCTCGACTAGACTGTCTATCTCATAAGTGCGCCACCAATCATAGGCGGCTCCCCGAAGCTGAAAAGCAGTAAAAGAAACCCCGCTGGACTCTACTATGACCATAGTACGAAGAATACGGTGGCACTCCTCTAGAAATCCCAAGGAATCATCTGATGCTAATCTATTGAACACTGGGGATCGTACTTCTTAAACCTCTCAAGTCTCCGCTGCTCGTCCTCTAAAGGAGCCGACTCGCCTTCGGGCTGAACCACCGCTGCAGGCAGTGCGAGAATAATCTCGGTAGCTTGTTCAACTTGTACTCGCTGATCAGGAGTGCGGACGGCGGGAGTCTGTACTCCTCCACCGTCTTGGGATGTGGATGCAACATTGGCAAGCAACCCTGTGTGAGCCAAGGTGGTGTATATACTCATGAACTGAGCCAATGTCTCCTGGAGAGCTGTATTAGTAATAGCAGTAGTAGGCATGCCAGGTGCTTGGGCTCCGACTGGATCTGTTGGTGGTGCCTCAGTGGCAGCTCGTGCAGTTGCTATGGCTGCACCACGTGCGCGGCCTCGACCTAACGGTTGCAGTAAGGGACACGAGTGCATGATCATCCCGAGTAGTGTGTGTCCTCACCATCTGTGAGAGAATGGAAGGCAACAGTTTAGAATGTTGTGATGTCAAAATATCGCATGACAAGGAAATCAAATAAACTGGAAATTTTCCTAACAGTTACATAGCCTCTCGTAGATAAGTACAAACGTCTCCGTACCGATCATCGAGACTCTAATAAACCGGCTTGTGTCCCGTGAATTCAATGAACCTAGAGCTCTAATACCAACTTGTCATGACCCCAGTTCGCCCTCCATGAACATGTCGTGATGGCACCTAGTTCCTATAACTAGGTAAGCCTAACAATGCGGAAAACAACATATCTTGCGGAATAATTAATTAAAAACTAAACAACTAAAAGAAACTGTATATAAAGGCCGCTCGGCAGATACAACTCAAAATAAGAAAGTCTACAATATCATCCCAAAACCCAAAAACTCAAGGGAACACAAGCTAAAGGAAGTAGTGTAAAACGCTCTAATCTCCAAAAATGTCTACAACAAGAGAACGATAGAAGGCTAACTACTACAGATAAAGTAAAGAAGGAGACTCTTCGGTCTACGGACGCGACAGATGTACCTCAAGTCTCCGTAGCTCTCCCTGCCTCAAGGATAGTGCGCCTGAGTTGAAATACATGAATCTGCACATAAAAAATATGCACAGGAGGGGCATCAATACACCACAACGGTACTCAATAAGTGCCAAGCCTAACCTCGATTGGGCAGTGACGAGGAAAGGTCCGGGCCCTACTGAGATATAACATAATATTAATAAGATGAGGGAAGAACAGTATAGATAAAGTGTACATCGAGAATCTAAATAAGATAAATACGGAAATCGTAATAGAAAGCAGAAAGACATGACAATGCTAGTAAATACTACTCACAACAGAAACCACAACCACAGATCTCAAGGTAACTCGAGGATCTCTTGTTATCCTCACCATATACACGAGGGATCTCTTGGTATCCCAAAGATTTCTTGGTATCCTCACCACGTACATGAGGGATCTCTTTGTATCCCGAGGATCTCTTGGTATCCTCACCAGATACACGAGGGATCTCTTGGTATCCCGAGAATCTCTTGGTATTATCAAAACTTACAATTTGATAAGCTAGGGATCTCTTAGTATCCCGAGGATCTCTTGGTATCCTCAAATCTTACAATTTCATGTGCCCCAGATCTCTTGGTATCCTCAAATCTTACAATTTGATCTGCCAGGGATCTCTTTGTATCCCGCACCCTCAGTCCAAAACATATCAAGTGCAAAGGGATCTCCTGGGAGGCAAACCCATACTCCCAATTAAAAAACACACAATAGCAACCCAAACATTAGGAAAGATACTAACTCAGGACAAGAAACAGAAAATCCTAGCCAAACGTACTACACAGAGCCCAAACAAGACAGTTTAAGCACCTAGGCAAGTAAGTCAAATAAACATGCCTCTCTAAACTAGTATAGAATAAGCTTGCAAATTAAAATAAATAGGTAAGCAAGAACACTCAATTTTAAATACTTCAAGTAAAAACAGCTTTCCAACAAGTTGCTCAAGTACGCGCTCGTCGCCTCACGTGCGAGGCATTCAAATACCAATCATCATGTCCAAAAGGGAAGAAGTCCTCACACAAGGTTAGACAAGCCACTTACCTCGAACCGACTCCAAATTCAACTTGAAACCACACTTTTGCCACGAGTATCCGACTCCAAATGGCCCAAATCTATTCATTTCAATTACATCTCATAAATAACATCTCAAACAACTGATTCAACTATTTAATTTAAAGCTAAGACGCAAATTTAGGTAAATAACCAAAAAGCCCCTCAGGTCAACGTGGTCAAAACCTGAGGTTCGAACAAAAACCCGGTAACCCATTCCCCCACGAACCCATTTATATAATTTATTTTAAAATTGGACCTAAAATTGAGCTCCAGATCCCCAATTTTTGAAAAACCTAGGTTCTACCCCAAACCTCCAATGTCACCCATGAAAATCATTGATTTTAAGTTGAAAACATATTAAATTATTGAAAGAATTGAGTAAAAATCAACTTACAACTGACTTGGAATGAAGCTTGTTCTTCAAAAATTGCCTAAGGAGTTGTATCTTAAAAGTGGGGTGAAAATAGCCTAAAATTCTAAGTATAGAAATTGCTGGGCTGCAGATATGGGAATTGCGAACTGGGGTTCGCAATTCGAACCCTGCTGGTATGAGTCAATATCATGCTTTTCCAATTATGTCAAAATTGACCGAATTACGCGGGTCTGATTCTCACCAGATGTGAGATACGTAGGCAAACCATCTCGGTTCAGACTTCAATTTTCAAAAAATCCAAAAGATATTTTCCTTTAGTTCCTTCTTTAGAAATCTTTCCTTAGAAAATTCAAAAAAAGAAAAATTTTAAAACTCAAAAAAATTAATTTCCTTCTTTCTAAAGTCTTTCATGCGAAAAATAAATAAAAATTAAAAAATAAAAACTCAATCAAAAATAAAAATCCAAAACACGAGTTTTCTTTATTTTGAAGTATTTTTCTCAAAAATTCAAAAAAAATAAGTAAAAAAATCTATTCCTTGTTTAAAAAACTTTCTTTCAAAAATTTTTTTTTTGAAAAAATAAAGTCCAAAATATTTTCTTAAAGGTCCCTCTTTCGAAAATTAAGAACCAACATCCAAAATTCAAAAATATTTTCTTTCTTCTTTAGAAAAAGAGAAAACAAATAAAAGTTCAAACAAAAATACTTTCTTTTTACTTTTAAAATTCTCAAAGTTCAATCAAAAGCAAATGAATATTTAGAAGTCTTTCTTTCAAAAACAAAAGAAAAATCAAAATAAAAATATTCCAAAAAAAATATTTTCTGTCTTCATTGAAAGCATTTCTTTCAAAAATTCCAACAAAAAATGTTAGTTTTCTTACTCCATTCTCAATCTTCCCGAACTAGCAAAATCTGATCCATGCGGGGTCATGATATGCAGGCAAACCCCATCGAATTCGATCATAGCCATAAATTAGTTGAATGAAAAGATAAATTAAAAAATAGTGAAAAAAGAGAATAAAAAAAGAAGAAGAGTGACATAAAATAAAAGAGTGACAAAAACAAAAAGCAAAAAAAAAAAAAAAGAAAAGAGAGTGCCAAAATAATAGAGTGACAGAAACGAAATCAAGTGTGACTAAGAGAGGTAGAAATAAAAGAAAAGGGGTACATACTGAAAGAGTTAGTTAAGGTGGGGATGAAATATGCAACCGTTCAAACACATGGTAGAAGCGTTTAGTTTTTAGGTTCATTGCATCCCAACGTGCGATTTCCTACATGTTAAATGTCTCAAAAACTAATAAGGTTGTTGGATGTGCAATTTAGCCAGGTTTTGATGGTTGGTTTTGTTGGTAGTCTAGCCTTACCTCCTTCACAATATCCAAGGACACAGATGACCTTCGCAAGAAATCTACCAATCATCGGTCCTGAGGATAGCCCGATATCGGCTACTTTTGTAGCTAGAATCAACAGCTGTTGAAGCGAATAAGATGTTGCATCTCTGTATATTAGAAATATGGGACGCCTAGTCTAATGGTAGGGAACCGCCAAGCGCAATCGTTAGGTTCCGTGAGTTGATCCCCAGGTCAAGTGAGGTTACCAACGCCCTTGTGCCTAACCCGGTCATTCCATACATGCAGCCTCCAATGCCGTTCAGTGATCCCGGCATGCCTTCTGTGATTCGCCCCCAGATGCACATTTCCTTGGCACCTCCAATATTGTTCTCTACAGAACCAGGCTACACCAGAACATAACCAACTTTACCACGGCCGTATGTTGAGCCTCCAATGTTCACCTTTCAGCATCGACATATTCAATCAGAAATAACATATGTGACCCCATACTCTTTCACTCAACCTCCGCAATATAATCTCTCAGGGGATCACGAAAAGGTTGTTAAAAATTTTGAGAATAGGAAATGGCTCGGAAGATGAAGAGCCTAGAACAAAGCCAAAAAAACATGCAAAGTGTGAGTGGCCAAAAGAGTATCTCATACTCTGACCTCTGTATGTTTTCCCATGTGCACTTGCCAGTTGGCTTCAAGATGCCAATAATTTGAAAAGTATAATGGGCATGGAGACCCGGTCGCTCATCTAAAAAGGTACTGTAACCAGTTGAGAGTCGCTGGCGGAAAAGAAGAGTTGCTAATGGCCTATTTTGGGAAAACCTCACCAATAGGGATGTTCGTTGTTCAGTTTGGATCGGTTTTTCCAAAAAAGAAACCAAATCAAGTAAGTTAATTTTTCAAATATTAAAACCAAACCAAACTAATTAAGTCAATTTTTCCTCGATTCAATTTATGTCAGATTTTGTCAATTTTTCAATTTTTTTTGGTTATCTGTCAGTTTTTTCTTAAATATAAGGAATACAATACCAAACACATATTCCGGTGACCATATTTTCAATGTAACACTATCAAATAAATTATCCTTTGAGAAATCTATTATTTACCAAGATATATTGATGATAATTTAATCAAATATGATGAATAATTTAATTAAAAATATATTATTTTTAACACGAAATGGACTCTTACAATTAACAAAAGAAAATTACCAATCAAACTAAAATATAAAGGTAAAGAACCATACTAAAGTTGCAAACCATTAACATTCACATAAATTTTTCTAAACTTTGTATATATACATATATATATATATATATATATATATATATATATATATACATATACATATACATATATACATAAATATATATACATATATACATAAATATATATACATATATACATATATATATATATATATATATATATATATATATATACATATATACATAAATATATATATATATATATACATATATATATATATATATAGAGAGAGAGAGCTAATCCTATAGTCGGTTTAGTTCGGTTTTTTCTAATTAAAATCAAAACCAAACCAATTTTGATCGGTTTCTAAAATTCAAAACCAAACCAAACCAAAAAGTATGGTTGTGTGTTCGGTGGTTCGGTGGGTTTGATGAGCATAAATAGGAGTGAAGAGGGAGCCATGATGGGTTCAAGCTCGTGGGGGGCTTGCAGGGCATTCAACCAATCATATACGCTTCATATCGTCCCACCACACAATTATCCCTTTTAGGATGCTGCGTATGTCGTGGCATCGGCTTCCTATGTGGTGATGAACACACAACCTTACCCGCAGCCACAACATTTATCCACAAAATTGAGCTCCACCTCCGAGAAATGCCCATCCTTACCAAGCTCCACAAAATCCCCAACCAAATGATCCCCAATATAATCCTATCCCAAGAGAGCCTTTCAGAAAGAATCAGCTCACCCATATTGGTGAATTATATTCAAGCTTGTTCCAAAAGCTAATCAGGCTAGATCTATTGCAGCCAGTGGCACCGAACTGGCCGAATCCCGAGTCCCCATTACACCGAGCTAATGCTGTATGTGAATACCACTTTGGAGTGGTAGGACACAATAAAGATGACTACTGGACCCTTAAAAGAGCAGTTGAAGACTTGATTGAACCTGAAAGAATCGTTTTTCGGGATGAAGAAGCTCCTGATGTGATGAAAAATCTGTTGCCTGCTCACAACACTGGGCCAATAGTCGAAATGATTTATGAAGATGAAGAATTTGATCTGGCACATACGGCTATTGTAGCCATTGTCGAGACAGAAGAAAAGCCAGAAAATAGTCTTCAAGCATAAAAGTTTCCTATAAGACAGGAGTCTTCGTAGCCAATATTATTATCTCAGGGTGTGATTTGGATGTTCTACTTTATTGTCTTACTTTCTGATGTAAACCCTTCTATCTTTGAAATTAAAAAAATCAAAATAAAATGAAATTAATATTTCATTGTTCATGAACATCTCTTTTCTTAATCTTGTAACTTTTCTTATTCTCTTTTTAGTTATGTTAAATGTAGATTTCAACAACACGACACGCTTGTGGACTTCATGCCCAGATCCTAAAATGATGTCAGACCTCGAAATAATGAATCAAAAATTAGATCGCAATGAAGATAAGTTTAAGGAAATAAAACAAAGAGTTGGAACGTCCGAAGGAAATTTGGTTTCCAGATTGGAAAGGTCCATACATTGCAACAAAAGTACTCCAAAAGAGTGTGTTGTACTTGAGACACATTGAAGGAAATGTCCCTGAAGTAGCTGTCAATGCAAACGCCAGTCAAAAGATACTATATTAGATCCTCTATATAGAATTAATGATATCTGATTGGGATGGAGAAGACTTTATTCTCGCTACCCAAACACTGCCAACCATTTGCAAACCCTTTGAGTCGGTTACTCTTCTTTGATTACCCTCTTTGGAACTTAAAAGTGTTAATAAAAAAATAATTGATTAAAAGAAAAGAAAAGAAAGATACAAATATGTAAAAAGAGAAGAAAAAAAAAGATGCAAAAGAAAAAAAAAGGAAGAAAAGACAAAGCAAAATGAAAAAACAAGAAAAAGAGGAAAAAAGAAAAAAAAGAAAGAGGAAACAAAACAGAAGAAAAAACAAAAGAAAATCAAAAATAAAGTTCCCTGAACTACGTTAGACTTGATTCGGAAAGGATACGTAGGCAGCCTCTCTCTGGGGTTCAGTCACACCAAAACAAAAATCCAAATTCCCCCAAAGTAAAACTGGGGCAGATATTATAATGGTTCGACGTTGATCCCGCCTAAATGGTTCCAAAGTTGTAATTTGATCAAAATTCCTTTTACCCCAAACCTTGTTCAAGTCCTTTCGGTCAGTCAGTGAGAATGTTCAAAAATTGGAGGATACAACTACTTGGATCCGAGGCAATCAAATGAGAGAAATAAAATGAGAAAGTCTTATTGGTGAAAACTCACATGGGCACCGTGAGGCGACAGTAAGCAGAGAAATTAAAATGAGAGAGTCTTGTATGTGAAAACTCGCAAAGAGCACTATAAGGTGACGGTGAGAAGAGAAATGAGAGAGGTCATCTTGTGAAAATCCGTAAAGGGCGTCCCTGATCAAAAAGAGTATCCTCACAGCCATAGGCATCGACAGAGCCCTGGCAAGGTTCTCTGTTTCAAGGCAAAGTTGTGATGAATTTCTAAGAATCGAACGGTTTACACAGATCAGTCATCCAGCCCAAAAGGCATGTCATATTCATTGAAGTCCGCATGTACTCTAGATAATTCCTTCTTTCCTTTCCCCGAAAGGGATACTTCTTGTTTTAAACACATTCTCTATTCCATTGTTTGTTTTCTTTGAATCTCTTTCGGTTCTAGCTCTATTCCAAAACTAAGACAAAAAAAGATGATAAGCCTGATTTATATGGTTCTTATTTGATACAAGCTAATAAGCAAAAAGGCATCCAACCTCGTTAGGGGCATCAAGTCGACCTCGACCGACAATGGTGGCTGATGTTTTAAAATTGAAAAATTCCTAAAAAGAAAGGAAATCAAAGTCAAAGGCCTATAAAGACAAATGAAGTTGAAAAGGTTAAATCCCACGTGGCTAACCGTCTAAGTTTTGAAAAACCAAGGTACCCAAATGATTTGAAATTAAAGTTGGAATAAAGAAGCTAGAAATGAAAGACCTACGAAGGCGAAACAAAAATTGGAAAGGTTAAGTCCCACGTTACTAGCTGTTGCATCAAGTTTGAGGAACCAAAAATTCCCCCAATGCTCCAAAGTTAAAAACTGAAAAAAAAGAGTCAAAAGTGAAAGTCCCGGAGGTAAAATAAAGTCGATAAGCTTGAGTCCCATCAACCAATTGTCATGGACAAGTCTGAAAAGACTAGATATTCTTAGGGCCTGAAACGAAATCGGTCTCCAGAAAACTGAGCAGTTGCAATTGAGATCTTCATCAAAGAAGTCGGGACAAAGATCAAGTGATTGAAACAATCAAGGCCAAAAAACCAACCACCATTTCAAACTAACAATTGTTACTTGTCTGAAAACATGAAACATGGGCAATCCAAAGCAACATTGCAAGAAGCATGTGCAACCAAAGAGAAACTGCGCAAGGGCTAGAAATAGCTTTGCAACAATAATCAATCCAAAAGAGAAGTCTCCTCCAAATTCTTTCCTGCATTTTTTCTTATATTATTAAAAACAAAGAAGAAGAAGAAGAAGAAGAAGAAGAAGAAGAAGAAGAAGAAGAAGAAGAAGAAGAAGAAGAAGAAGAAGAAGAAGAAGAAGAAGAAGAAGAAGAAGAAGAAGAAGAAGAAGAAGAAGAAGAAGAAGAAGAAGAAGAAGAAGAAGAAGAAGAATAATTCAAAGTCATGGTAGCCTAGGGTCCCCAATCTCTAGTTACGCTTTTTCCAACATAGGGTCTCCATTCCCTAGTTAATTTTATTGTAGACATAGGGTCTCCACTCCCTATTCAATTTTCTAACATAGGGTCTCCACTCCCTAGTCAATTTATTTTAGACATATGGTCTACATTCCCTAGTCAATTTTCTAACATAGCGTCACCACTCCCTAGTCGATTTATTTTAGACATAGGGTCTCCATTCCCTAGTCGCTTTTCCAACACAGGGTCTCAATTCCCTAGTTGATTTATTTTAGACACAGGGTCTCCATTCCCTAGTTGATTTATTTTACACATAGGGTATCCACTCCCTAGTAGCTTTTCCAATATAGGGTATCCACTCCCTAGTTTAATTTATTTTAAACATAGGGTATCCACTCCCTAGTTGAATTATCTCCACTCCCTAGTCGCTTTTCCAACATAGGGTCACCATTCCCTAGTTGATTTATTTTAGACATAGGGTCTCCACTCCCTAGTCGCTTTTTCAACATAGGGTCTGCACTCCCTAGTTGAATTTATTTTAGACATAGGGTCTCCACTCCTAGTTGAATTATTTTAGACATAGGATCTCCACTCCCTAGCCGCTTTTCCAACATAAGGTCTCCACTCCCTAGTTGATTTATTTTAGACATAGGGTCTCTATTACCTAGTCGCTTTTCCAACATAGGGTCTCCATTCCCTAGTTGATTTATTTTAGACATAAGGTCTCCACTCCCTAGTCGCTTTTCCAACATAGGGTCTCCACTCCCTAGTTGATTTTATTTTAGGTATAGGGTTGCTTTCCAACATAGGGTATCCACTCCCTAGTTGATTTTATTTTAGGCATAGGGTCTCCGCTCCCTAGTCATTTTTCAAACATAGGATCTCCACTCCCTAGTTGACTTTATTTTAGACACATGGTCTATACTTCCTAGTCGCTTTTCTAACTTAGGGTCTCCACTCCCTAGTTGACTTTATTTTAGGCATATGGTCTCCATTCCCTAGTTGATTTTCCAACATAGGGTCTCCACTTCCTAGTTGACTTTATTTTAGACATAGGGTCCCCACTCCTTAGTCGCTTTTCCAACATAGGGTCTCCACTCAGACATTGAGTTTTCACTCCCTAGTCGCTTTTTCAACATAGGGTCTCCACTCCCTAGTGATTTTATTTTAGACATAGGGTTTTCACTCCTTAGTCGCTTTTCCAACATAGGGTCACCACTCCCTAGTTGACTTTATTTTAGACATAGGGTCTCCACTCCCTAGTTGTTTTTCAAAATAGGGTCTTCACTCCCTAGTTGACTTTATTTTAGACACATGGTCTACACTCCCTAGTCGTTTTCGCGGCATAGGGTCTTTACTCCCTAGTTGACATTATTTTAGACATTGGGTCTGCACTCCCTAGTCGCTTTTCCAACATAGGGTCTCCACTCCCTAGTTAACTTTAATTTAGGCATAGGGCCTCCACTCCCTAGTTGACTTTATTTTAGGCATATGGTCTCCACTCCCTAGTCGTTTTTCCAACATAGGGTCTCCACTCCCTAGTTGACTTTATTTTAGACACATGGTCTCTACTCCCTAGTCGCTTTTCCAATATAGGATCTCTACTCTCTAGTTGATTTTATTTTAGGCATATGGTCTTCACTCCCTAGTTGCTTTTTCAACATAGGGTCTACACTCCCTAGTTGATTTTATTTTCGACATCGGGTTTCCACTTCCTAGCCACTTTTCCAACATAAGGTCTACACTCCCTAGTTGGTTTTATTTTAGACATAGGGTTTTCATTCCCGAGTAATTTTTCTAGCATAGGGTCTCCACTCCCTAGTTGATTTTATTTTAGACCACTCCCTAGTCGTTTTTTCAACATAGGGTCTCTACTCCCTAGTTGACTTTATTTTAGACATAGGGTCTCACTCCCTAGTCGCTTTCCCAGCATAGAGTCTCCACTCCCTAGTTGACTTTATTTTAGACATAGGTTCTCCACTCCCTAGTCGTTTTTCCAACATAGGGTCTTCACTCCCTAGTTGACTATATTTTTGGACTCAGGGTCTCCACTCCTTGATTTCTTTTCCTAATTTTATTGCTTCTAATGAAGAAATAGTTTATATTTTTGTTACAAATAACTCACAAAATTTTCCTAGTGAAAACTAATGCAGAAAATTTCGTTCGTTTATTTGTTTTGGTGCCTGAACAAGTTTCCCCCCTGAGGCACAAGGTTTGAGATGACCAAAAGAAGAAAACTCAACCCAAAAAAAATAAAGGAAGAACAAGAAAAGAAGTTGAACTCTAAGTAAAGAAGCAGAGAAAAGATACGGACTGCCCAAGATATGGTTGAAGTCATGCGATTTGCATGTCCCGCCTTGAACCGAAGAAACGAAGGAAAATGAACCAGCGTTCGCAGCTAACGAGCATCAAGATTCAGATTAGAGTCTACAGGAAGAACCAGCCAAGACTCAAGATCAAGCTTCAGAATATTTATAGATAGAAATCTTGTAACTCGTAGCTAACAGGTTTAGCTAGTCTTTTTATTTTGAATTTGATGTAATAACAGGACCACAGATGAGCCTCGATCGGCTCTCCACCTCGATACACTCCATCACCTCATTCACTTCAACTACACGTAGCCTGATCCTTTATAGCCAAGGATATGTAGGGCTCTGTCACATTCTCCTTCCTATTAGTTTTTGGTCTCTCTAAATAAGGGCCGGGTCAAAAAACCTATCTAGTCGTTCTATTTTTTAAATACTTCGTATTTCCAGTCAAAGAATGACAGTTGTAGACATGTGACTTTTCACCATCCCCAGGTTTTTTTATATTTTAGCATGTAAATATTTAATTTAGGCTTAATTTTGCTATTTCAACTAATTTTGACTTTTTTACTTTATTTTTTACAAGAAAATAAAACAATAGTTTTATTAATGTTTTGCAGTCATTTTCAATCTTGAAAAATACCAAAAATATGTTTATTTTAACGGTTAGTCTTATTTTAATAGTTATTTTATTTAAGTATGGTTAATTAGTAAATAAAGTAGTATTTTAGTCTTGTTCACGGAGAAAGAATAATATTTTTGGCTGAAACAACTCATTTAAGCCTAATTTTCAGACCTAGCCCATAATTCTCAAGCTCATAATTCATAGGTGCATGGCCCTTAACCTAAAAAAAACCCTACAAAATACCTAGATCTAAGACCTATAGAGACAACCATCAACGCCTTTTTTCATCAATAAAGGCATACAATCAGAAAATCTCTCACACCGCAGCAGCCAGAATACGAACGACCCCCACCCTATCGACTCGTCTGCCTCAACGACAATCAGCCGTAGAAGACATAGGGAATCAACGGTTTTCATCAAAGAAACCCACCCCCATCGACTCATCGTCTTCTTCCAAAAAATTTGGAGCTGTTGCTGCTGCTTCATTAAGTCAGCCGCAAAATAAAAGCAAAAAAACTAACAACCCCTGATATCGTCTCATTTAAACTTCTGCATCGCCATTGCTTCTTCTTCTTCGTCGTCTATTCGTTACCGAGAGAATAAGCAGGGAACTGACCTAAGAGCTCCAGCCATCTCCCTTCAGGCTTTTCTTCTTTTTTGAGCCCAGCACACACACACAAGAACACAAACCCTAGCAGCAGGAAACGGCTTCAAAATGATAGGTTTTAATTGAATATTTGAGGGTTTTGCGAGTCCGTTTCAAGTTTGTCGTTAGCCATTTGTTCCCTTTTGTGGTTCGTGGTAGTGTTTCTATGGTCATCTCAGTCTTTTGGTCGGAGTTCGGTAATCGAAAGAGTCAGCACTGTGAGGTTCATCTCTCACTTTGATTTAATAATTGCTATCTATGTTTTAATCAATATTTGATGATTATGATTGCCGTAGGACCATTCTGTTGTTTTGTTGTTTGCTTGAAATTATTTTTTTGATTAATTTAATTTGTTTTGTCTAATTTGAATTTGATACATTATTAGGAACATAAATAAATTAGTTAGCTAGTTTTTTTCTACAGTGATGAACACACAGATATGTTGGGTTTATAATTTTGGGCTAGACTTTATTGAGAGTATCAAGTGAGCCATAATAGTGATTGGAATGAATGGTAATTGGGTTTGGATTGATTTAAGTAACTAATGGGTTAAATGAAAAATCTATTGAAGTTACATTCTCTTGTATGAGTGTTGATTCACGAAATTTGATTTGGATTGTGGAATGAATTTTACTCTATTAGGCTTAGAAATTTTTTCTTTATTTCATATAAATTTCATAATATTTAATCATTATGAGCATGCTAGGCCGACCTCATCCGTGTAAGCGAATCTTTAGGCACATTTTGAATTTATTATCGTAATTATGTACACGTTTGCATGACATAATTATGGTTTCTAATGAATATTCGTTGCTTGCTTTAGGCGCATTTAATATATCGTCATGATTGTGTACACGTTCGCGTGACATAATTACGACTCCTTAAGAATAGATTGAGGTGTGTCATCCATAATTAAACCGCTCATGGCCCTCACATTAATTTTAAAACTTAGATACTAAAAAAACAAAAAATTCGCAGCTGCTTTAGGCACGCTTAATATATCGCCGTGATTGTGGACATATTCGCGTGACATAATTATGATCTTAAGAATAAAACTGGGGTATGCGTTCGCGTAACTTCAACTAAAATTTCTTAATAATAATAAAGCATGATTAGTCATGGATACATGCACATGACATGATTATTGGCGCGCCAAACGAAATGAGTACACGTACGCGTGACTCGTTTCAAGATAATTCCTTAATTACGAATAATCAAGCAATTAAAAGCGGTAAAATATAAATGCACATAGGTCCTAAAATTGGGTAATTAGACAACTTAAGCCAAGTAATAATGACTAAGAAACCGTGATAGAACCACGGAACCAGAGAATGCCTAACGCCTTCTCATGGGTTAACATAATTCCTTATCTAGAGTTTCTGATTCGCAGACATTAAAAAATTTAAAAAATTCCTTGATTTGGAATTTAAAATGAACTCGTGACTTGGTACACCAACTAAACTATTCCAAGTGGCGACTCTCATAAATTAAATTAATCACATCTCGAATAATTTTACTTTAATTGAAAAATCTCTCATATGCCTTCGGGGTGTAAAAAGGAGGTGTGACGGGTTCGAGTGTGGTGGAGTGGTGAGGCGGTTGAGGCAACTACCTAGGAGTCTAAGTCCGATATGCGAAGCAAATATATTTACCTTTTCACCAGCTCACATACTTTTCTATGTCTGTTCGAGGACGAACAGTTATTTTAGAAGTGGAGAATGTGATGACCTAAAAGGTCATCTTATGTTTTAGAACTCGATTTCGTACTCTAAGGCCTTCAAAATCTCATTTTATCCCTTCTCGATTTATGTGCGCAGTCCGGACGTATTTTCGAAAAGCTTTTATGTTGAAAGTTTATAAAAATACTTTTAAAAGTTGATTTAGTTGACTTCGGTCAAAGTTTTGAGTAAATAGACGTGGAATCGTATTTTGACAATTCCGGTGGGTTCGTAACAAAATATGGGACTTGGGCGTATTCCTGGAATCGAGTTCCGAGGTCCCTAGTTCAAGAAATAAATTTTTGATGAAAATTGAAAGACCGGAAAGTAAATGGTTTTAAGAAATTAGTTAATATTTGATCTTATTGGTATCAAGACTGTATTTTAGTTCCGGAGTTTGGTACATGTCCAAATTAATATTTATATCTTATATGTGAAATTTGGGTAAAAAATGTGGTGTAGCCACTTTTTAAAGTGATATTTATTTTTATCCAATATTTTTAATACATAACAATAATAGCTACCAATCTATTAAAACTAATATGAAAAGACTGGGTTACCCTTTCTTCTATCTTTTTCATGTTAGAGAGCAATAATTCTGTGAGACGGTGACTGTGCAAAGAAGGAAACTGAGGATTTGTTTGGAAAGAAAATCAAGATTCAGGGGACCAAACAAGGAGGGCAAGCGTAGTAAACGACCAAGAGATGCAACTACCTCAAGAATGCACTTATTGAATATTGATGGGTAACATTTAATTGGGAAGCAACTAATAAGGACAGACATAAGTTGAATAAGACAAATGAATACTCTCTCATCAAACAATATATTTTTTTTGGTGAAAAGATGCAATAAACGTTTGGTTTTCTACAACGATATGGATCATGAACTTACAGTTACAAGTCAAAAATTAAGGACACTTGATCCTGAATTTTGAGTTTCAAATTCAAAAATTAGGACACTTGGTCCTAATTACAAGTTCAAATATTAAGGACACTTGATTCTGAACTTAAACTAACAAACTCAAAAGTTAAGGACAATATGTCATGAATTTATAGTTACAAGTTCAAAAGTTAAGAACAATAGGTCTTGGAGTTATGAACTTAGACTAAAAAGCTCAAAAGTTAAGGACAATAGGTCCGGAACTTGGTCCTAAACTTACAGTTATAAGTTCAAAAGTTAAGGACATGTAGTCTTGAAGTCATGAAGTTAAGTTCAAAAGTTAAGGACATGTAATCCTGAATATCTGAACTTAGAGTTCCAAGTTCAAAAGATAAGGACATGTAGTCTTGAAGTCTTGAACTTAAAGTTACAAGTTTAAAAGTCAAGGACAGGTAGTCCTCAAGTCTTGAAGTTATGTTCAAAAGTTAAGGACATGAGCAGAAGGGTATTTTCGTCCGGGCAGTTAAAGTTTATTAAAGTAGTGGCTAAAGTCTAAAGATGTTTTAAACAATAGCTTAAAATTAAATACATGTATTATTAGTGGATAATCGTGCACTTCTGCCAAAATTTGGTGAGATCAGAACTGATTTTACGTGATTCGTACATCCGGTTGTGGAAATAGGAATTTCAAAGCGTTCATAAGATTTTCATGTGATTTGGTGTTAAATTCGTGGTTATAGGTGTTATTTTGGTGATTTGATTGCACAAGCAAGTTATTATGATGTTTTAAGGCTTACATGCATGTTTGGTTTGGAGCCTCGGGGCTCAGATGAGTTTCGGATAGGCTATAGAATGTTTTAGACATAGAAATATAGTGTGTTTTGTTGCAACTGGTATTCTGGCATTTTGTGCTTCGCGATCGCAAAGTATAATCTGGGCTGGGGATGGGTTTGTTCATCGCGAAAGCGGAGCACTGGGGATCTGCTATAGCGAACTGACCAGTATCACGTGAATGCGTAAAGCAAATAGAGGTGGGCTGGGATCTGCGGGTTGTTCTTTACGAACGCAAGCCAAGGCTCGCGAACGCGATCGCCAGGGGGACAAGCCATCGCGAACATGATCCACCTTTCGGGAACGCGTAGGCCTTTGGGCCGCTGCCTTTCGTGATTGCGGCAGGCCCTTCGCAAACGTGAAGAAGGTCTACCGAGTGATTTTAAAACATACAAAAAACGGGAATTTCTTCAAAATTTCCTATCTCTTTCACTAGAACTCGGCTTAGGGCAATTTTTGAAGGAGGAATTCAACATCAAATCATATGTTTGTACTCTTTAACTCATTTCCTTCAATTTCCATCATCACCCATTAGATTCCTAGCCCTAAACCTTGTCCTTTCATGGTAGAATTAGGTATTTTTCGAAGAATTGGAGGGAAGGGGGTTTGCAAATTGAGGATTTAGAACTCGATTTGGAGTCGGATTTCGGAACTAATTACATATTCGGACTTGGAGGTGAGTGGGTGAATGAGTTTTGGTACGAACCTCGAGTTTTGACTAAGTAGGCAGGTGGTTTTTTGACTTTTTGGGGGAAAATTTGAGAAACCTAAATTTATTTATTGGAATTAATTTCTTTTGCAATATTTGATGTTATTAAGTTAATTATGAAAGAATACGAGTAGTTTGGAGGTGGAATCTAGAGGAAAAACGATAATTGGGCAGTGAGTGGCCTCTGGCTCGAGTTAAATGTCGTGTTTAACTTTGACTCGAGGGATTAGGAACCCCTGACTTATTTGCTATGTGAAAATATAGTGTATATATGAGGTGACAGGTACCTATGCGCCGCCAATTTATCTGTTTTGCCTGTTTTCCTCTTGTTTGTCTTCCTTGCCTTAACTGCTACATGCTTTACTGGCATTTCCATGCTTAATTGCTACTTGTCATACATTTTTTTTCATTGTTGAAAGTATTAGTTGCCCCGTAGTTTCATTGTCTAGTATTATTTGCTAACGCTCAGAGGCGGATCCAGGATTTTAAGTGTATGGGTTGCTATCGCAATTTCAAATTAATATACAATAATAATTGGGTTCACAAATAAATATTTATAGATATTTAATAAAATTTTAACAAAAAAATAGAGTTTAAGCAAAAGTTACTGAGTTTTCGGGAAGCCATATATCATACTCTAGATCTTCCCCTGCTTACGCTGGTTTATCTGTGTTTTATGGTAAAATTTGGATCGGTTTGCTGAGTAGCATTATTTGTGTGAGGTTTTATAATGTATAAGCTTTCCGTTTCCTCTGGTTTGAGGTTAAAATCATGTGAAAAATTTTGAGTTAAGTTGTAAGATTTCTGTATTTATTGAGTAATATTTGATGATATGGTGGGATTGGATTGCTCGCCACAACAGGAGAAATAAGAGTAATATATTGAGGAGGAATAAGGGTGAAATACTATTATATGTTGGGATTGGGTTGCACGCTGCAACAGGAGGAATACATGTGATATATTGAGGAGGAATAAGAGTGAATTTTTATTATACGGTGGGTTCGGGTTGCACGTCGCAGCAGGAGGAATAAGGGTGGATTCATATTGATATTGATATATGATAGGATCGGGATGCGCGCCGCATCATTTCATTTATTTATATATCTTTCTTCTATTGTGTAAGTTATTCAGTAGCTTTGCATATCATTTAAGGATTGGTTATATCTCGTTACTGTCAAGACACTTGGGTTCTGTATTCATTTGTTGCAAGTTACTGCTTTATGTTATGCTTTTATAGCACACTGTATCCAGATTGTATTGTGATTGTCCCGCTGTAACCTCGTCACTACCTCATCGATATTAGGCTCGGCACTTACCAATACATGGGGCCAGTTGTACTGATACTACACTCTGTACTTTCTGTGCAGAATTTGGAGCAGGCGGTGGCTGATCGAGAGGTCAATTGCAGATAGTTTCAACTAGGAGACCCAAAATAGTCATGCTGGCGTCCGCAGGCCCTGCCGTTCCCTTCTACATCTCTACGTTACTGTTTTCTTTTTTTCCAAAACAGTTGTAATTTCTTTCACACTAATGTTTGTAAAAAATCATAGTGTGAACGAAACCGATATCTATACATCTTGCATTTATTTCGCTTAATTTTGCCTGTTTAGTGATGATTATTAAAAATGGAAAGAAATGACTAAATAATCTCTAACGTTGGCTTGCCTGGCAAGTATGATAATAGACACCATCACGATTTCGACAGTAAAAAAAATTCGGATTGTGACACTTGTCCCGCCGCCTCAATTACCATCTCTACCTATGTTCCTACTCGGAGGCACTTATAAAGGACAATTAATATTGACATAAAATCCAACATTAGTTCGTCACATAAAAATCAACATTAAGTTGTATAATGTTTGGTTGTTATTTTTTGTTTTCCTCATAAACTATATGTGAGATAAGAATATTAGAATTAATTGATGCATAACTTATCCCTAAACCAATTGATCCACATCTTTGTCATTATATATATAGACTTTTAGTAATGAGTTAGAGACATTTAGTAATGAGTTAGAGACATTTAATAATGAATTAGAAAGAAAGTATATCTTGCTTCCTTTACCAAAATCACAAATCTTACTGTCCCCACACGCAAAATAGAGAACTTCCCTGCTTTTGAAGCTGGTTTTGCCCAAAATGCATGCAAAGGAGATTAGTCAAATTTCAGTCGTCAATAGTGTATATATGTAAAAGTAAAAGTTGTCATTTTTCCCTTAGAAAACCAGTTTCCTTAGTCTAAATCCACCATAAATATAATGGTGTTTGAACTTTAAACTTCTACCGACTGATACATAGGGGTTAGAGTCGATATATTATTGGACAGAGATAAAACCACAGCATTAACTATGGTTTAAACACAATACAATAGCATTTACAACAACAACCACCACCAACCACCCAGTATAATCCTACTTAGTGGGGTCTGGAGAATATAGTGTGTACGCAGACCTTACCCCTACCCTTGGGTAGAGATGCTGTTTCCAAATAGACCCCCAGCATCCTTCCCTCCAACAACTTCCCACCGTGCTCTTGGAGAGACTCGAACTCACAACCTCTTAGTTAGAAGTGGGGTTGCTTACATCTTGTCTATAGCCTTTATTCTTAAATAATTGACTAGTTGTAAGTCTTCCCCTATGTATTCGCATTGGCATGTGACCATTTTTCGTAACCTGAGCTTCCTCATTTGCTTCCAAATCTCAGATCTCTAATCTTTTACATAATTGTACACACTATATATTTTATTTAGCAACTCTTTCCCTGTCCTTTTTACTATATAATATGTATATTAAACCATCCTGGAACCTTCACTTCACAGTTCATAGGCAGTGGCATTTTTGTGTAGTCACTTAATAGGTGATACTGATACTGATACCAATAGATGTCAGCCCACACTAGCAGCCTGGCATAGACAGTAAGTTCCCAACATTTATTAGTATACATTGCAAATAGTCGTAGCTTGCTTCTTTCCCATTCTTATTAATACATTGATAGCCAAGTTGTTGCCATGTGACCCGGAGGTCACGGGTTTGAACCGTGAAAATAGCCTCTTGCAGAAATGCAGGATACGCCTGCATATAATACATTACCTGCGTACAACCGAAAGGAGCTTTGGCGTAATTGGTAAAATTGTTGCCATGTAATCGAGAGGTCACGCGTTCGAGCCGTGGAAATGGCCTCTTGCAGATATGCAGGGTTAGGCTGGATGCAATAGATAATTGCGGTCCGGCCCTTCTCCGTAACCTGCACATAGCATGGGCTAAGTGCACCGGGTTGCCCATTTTTTTTAATCAATATATTACTAGTCAACTAGTAGTCCATCTTTTTGTATTCACCTTTGCCATGCTTGCAACATGACTTGGCAGCCCATAATAAAAGTGTAGTTCTATTATATATGTTCAATGCTTTTCATAGTTTCATCTTGTGCACTTGTAGCTGATCATATGTGTTGCTATTGCCAGAATCTTGCAATATTCAATGCCTATGTAGGATGCTACTAGTTGAGATCAGTCCCATTCAAGAACAATGGGGTGTGCAGTTTCTGTCTACGCAGTTGGAAAAAAGAAGAAGAACAACATCATTCCTGAAGTCAGCATTTTTGTCCCTTCAATGCGTGTTCCTGTTCAATGTGATATCCAGAGAATACTCAAGGGTGTGATTCCTAAGGATCTTGTTGATAGACTAACTTCTATAAGGAATCAGATTGTGTTGATCGCGCAAGATACAGGTACGTACTAACCATGGAACTTTGCTTATACTTGAATATCGCTCGTTCACTATCTCTTGATTACTTTCATTGTATATGTTTTCCAGATGTTTGTGCCATCGATGAATTACAACAAGCTCTCGAGGAGTATTTGTCTCTTCTTGTTGGCCTCACTAGAAAAGGTATGCACTCTTTTCAGATTTGTGCACTTTATGGTTTGGCCGATGGTCTATCAGAAATAACCTTTCTACGTTCTAGGTAGGGATAAGGTCTGCGTACACACTATCCTACCCAAACTCTACTTGTAGGATTATACTTGGTTTGTTCTTGTTATTGATACATAGTTTGCTACTCATACAATTTTGGTGCTAATCGATGACATTGCCATTTCACAGAATTCGGGCTTCAAGACTTCATTGGATTTAAGTGGAGAAACTTAGAAGATGGGCAAGAGGTTCAATACTTTTTTTATCAATTCTTGAATTTCTGTATATGTTGAGTGATTGTCACTTGTTGACAAGTTCATGAAGTTTTATTAGCAGGAAATGTCTGTAGCAAACTCCTGGTTTGAATTACTGTCTGTCCTCCACATGATGGCAATGTTAACATTAGTAGAGGCAAATATGAAGTTAATACCAAGAGACAGTGCTATGACTGAACCTGTTGTATCCGGAGGTATTGTAGTTATTAATGTTAATCTTAACCTTAAAATGCGATCAGCTATGATCAACAGCGTTATCTTTTCAGATTGCATGAGGGATGCTGTTGATTTGCTGCTCAAAACAGCAGGTTATTTGGATTTCTGTGTTCAAGATGTTCTTGTCCACCTACCACCTGATGTTAAGTATGTAACTATAGGTTAGCTTTTCTGTCTTATAGTTACAGATATATATGTTCTTTGTCATATTTATTAGGTTATCCTAACTTGACCAGGAACAAATTGCCTAAAGATTTGCATCAGGGTATTCTTGAAGCCACCTCAAATCAAGCACTAGCCCAGGTATATGTTACTCGTTGATTAATTGGAATACACGTTTTGTTTCCTTATACACAATTAAATCCATTAACTGATTCCTGATATTGCTTGAGTGATATCTCAGGGAACTGAAATTCAATTAGGTTTGGCTCTGGAAAGTCAGAATGCGACTTTATCAGTGAAGAGGAGGCTGGCATGTGAAGCAGTAAGCTACTATGGACAGGTACTTGAAACTGTGTTTTCCCTTTATTAATGCTGATTTATTTGCTAGAAAATTTTCTCCCTATTACTCGTCAACTTGACAATTCCTGCTTGTTCATTATATCACCTCCTGATTCCGAAACACCAACAACAACTTAGTATAATCCCACTTGTTGAGTCTGGGAGGATAGCGTGTACGCATATCTTACCCCTACCATGGGTAGAGAGGCTGTTTCCGAAAAACTGATTCTTGAACACCAAGAGTGACAAATTTGAAACACCAGGATTGAGGCTTATATATGTAGTGGAAGTCAGGGGATTGAAGTTGTTCTCTCGATATTTTGTGTTATCTTTTTATATAGTAGATTGTTCGTTTCTGCCCTGCACGTAGGTCAAATTGATCGAACCACGTTAAATATCTGTGTCTCTCTTTGGTATCTTTCTTTTTTGTTGTCTAATGTATCGTCGTTTGAAGTTTGCTTTACTATCTTCCGTAATAGTTTCGACTGTTCACTCCACCAATTGCACATCACCAATGTTAATCTTGGAGTTTTTCTTTCCTTTTTTTTAATCTTTCAGGCTCTTTGCTGCTTGTCTGGAAATAATAATTTCAATGGAACAGCGAAAAAGCAGATGTTGTTCATCAAATGGAAGTATCTTGAAGCAAAGGTATCTTTTGTGTACCAAAATTGTTACTTTTTTCATATTCTTTCAATTTTCTTGCTCATGTGTTAAAAATGGCATAATCAGGCTGCAGCTTACTACTACCACGGTATAATCGTCGACAAAGGCACAGAACCTTCGTCCCACGTTAGTGCACTGTGTTGTTTCCTCGCAGCAGAAGAATTACTTACAGAAAGCAAAAAGGCTTCATTAAATTTTTGCCTTGCAGAACCTGTGACAAGGTTTGTATCTCTCTTCTTTTTACACTGCAAACAAAGAATATTGGGGTAACTAGTAAAGTTACTGCTATGAACCGTGGAATCAAGACTCTTGCAGAAGTACAAGTAAAATTGCTCCGAACCCCGCGCATACCGGGAGCTCTAGAACATTCCTTCTTTGTTATGAAGTTACAAATTATACTGAACTTTGCTTGTTGTCTTACTTATGTTCGTCTATTTGCGACAGAACTCCTCCACCATGGGGTGTTATGAAACATTTAAACAAAAAAGTTCCCGAAACAGCTACCAGAAAGTCTCAGATGTATGGCTATCTTTTGGATCAAGAAAAGTGAGACTTACATCTTACTCATTGATGAAATTTTGTTGTTATGCCTAAAAATTTAAAACACTTACATTCATATATAATGATTTTGTAAGCAGGAGTCAAGTATTGCCAGATCTTCCTGAATTTCAGTTGTCGCTCAAACCTGACGAATATATATTGCCAGAAACAGATTCAACATGGAATAGTGAAATACCTGGACAAAGCCTGAAAGAACATCTCAAAGATTGTGAAGATGGAGAGGAAACTGAATAACACAGTGAACATTTTGAAATATTTGTACATTTTAACTATAGAAGTGTATTCGTCCAACATAGGAGTATTTGTCTAAACTAAGTACTATTTATCTCGCTTTTAACATTTTATTTTATTAATGTAAAGAGATTCTTTAGGTTGCATCTGATTGCTGCTGCTTCCCAGAAGGTAACAGTGGGGAAAAGATTGACACTTTTTCAAAAGGTCATTTTTAAAGAATCCAATGAAGAAATCACAGTCACAACTACTAAATTCAACACTACTTATAATTAATGATGCTTCATTTTAGGTCAAGTCAATCCAAGCATTAAATAATGGTATCTGACAAATTAAAGTTTCCACTTTTTGTTACTCATGTCAAATTGCTAATGTCCCCTTATCTTTTTTCGGAATCACCATTGTTCATTAAATTTTTAATTTTCATTTGAATATATATTTAAAATCTTTTAAAAATTTGAAAAACTCCAAAAAATTCTTTTTTCCGAATTTTCATTCAAATTTACAAAACTTGAAAAAAAAAACCTAAATTATATCATGTCCAAACGCCGCTTAGTTGATACACATTGATAGTTTACTGAATTGTTACGTTATCTACCGTTTAATTTAATATGTTTAATATGTTATAGCAGGTAATAAGTCTATTAAGTTTATATAAGTTAAATTCATATACTAATTACCTTTAATTAGGACGTCATGCACTAACAAAAAGTAATATTTTACATTAGGACTAAACAGAACTTCCTCGTCACTTTCTTATAAACTACTATTACTACAATAACAATAACATACCCAGTAAAATCCCACTATTAAGGTTTGGAAAGAGTAGGATGAAAGTAGATCTTATCCCTATCTCGAAAGGGTAGAAATGCTGTTTCCAGGAGACTCTCGGCTCAACAGAATAAATAATAATATCATAAAAGAAGCGCAAGAAGAGATCTGTAACAACAAAAGAAGTAAGAGAAGTAATAATAATAATAACTTAAAATACACAGAATAAGTGAAAGGGAATGCAGTAATACAATCATATACGAAACAACAAAATAGAGTGAACACAACATAGGCCGCTACCAAATATAGGAAAAGCTCTATCAGGCTAGCTTGTACAAAGAGGGAAAAATTATGAACTACCCCCTAGCCTACAACCTTAATCCTCGATCTTCTCACGTTCCTATCAAGAGTCATGTCCTCGGAAATCTGCAGTCGCGTCATGTCTTGTCTGATCACCTTATCTCAATTCTTCTTAGGCCGCCCTCTACCTCTTCTCGTACCTACCAAAGCCAACTGTCGCCCCTCCTAACGGGGGAATCTATAGTTCTCCTCCGCACGTAATCAAACCACTTAATCCTCGCTTCCCGCATCTTGTCGTCCACGGGAGCAACGTCTACCGTCTCCGGAATATCTTCATTTCTTATTTTATCTAGTTTAGTATGCCTGCACATCCATCTCAACATCCTCATCTCGGCTACTTTCATCTTCTGGAAATGTGAATTCGTAACTGGTCAGCACTCAACCCCATATAACATAGTCGGCCTAACAACCGCTCTATAGAACTTACCTTTGAGTTTCGGTGATACCCTCCTGTCACACAGGACTCCAGATGCTAACCGCGATTTCATCCACCCCACCCCAATGCGGTGCATAACATCCCTGTCAACCTCCCTATCTCCGTGGACAATAGACCCTAGGTACTTGAAACTTTGTCTCTTGGGGATGCCTTGTGAGTTGAGCTGCACCACCCTGTTCGCTTCCTCTGACATGTTGCTAAACTTACACTTCAGATACTCCGTCTTGGTCCTACTCAACTTGAAATCTTTGGACTCCAAAGCATGCCTCCACACCTCCAGTCTCTCATTAACACCGCTACGCGACTCATTGATCAGAATTATATAGCGAACAACATACACCAGCGCAGATCCTTGGTGTAACCCCATAATCACCGGAAAAAGCTCTGAGTCACCTCCCGCAGTTCTGACCTGAGTCTTAGCTCTATCATATATATCATTTATCGATTCAATATATGTTACCAGCACCCCTTTCACTTCCAGGCATCTCCAAAGAACGTCCCTAGGGACCTTGTCATACGCCTTTTCTACGTCAATAAATACCATGTGTAAATTCTTCTTTCTATCCCTGTATTGTTCCACCAACCTCCTTATTGTTAGTATTTATGCCCGTCACTAGAGGGGGGGTGAATAGTGCGGCACAAGAATATTGATAAATATTGCGGAATTAAAATTGCAGGAATAAAATAAATTCGGTAATTAAAATAACAAGGAAAGAACGCACCGAATTTATCATGGTTCACCACAACCTGTGGCTAGTCCAGTCCCTGAGAGACTCTCTCGAGATTCCACTAACTTCGTTAAGCTTACGGGTGCCTAACAAACCGTTACAGTTGCTCGTAGATGTACACTCTACAAGACTTCACTTTGCTCGTGGATACCGCACCACAAGACTTCAACCACTAAGACTTAGGGTACTTAGTAAACCTGACAATCAATGAGAAGATATGTTCTTCTCAAACACCTTTCTCTTTTTACAATAAGAACTCTCTCTAAAGAGTAGATAAAGAGATACAAATAAGCTCTATGAACAACTCAAAGTTGTCTCTCAAATGGCTCAACAAAAGCTCTAAAATGATGCTCAAATAATGTCAATATGTATATCAATATTGGGAGGTGTTGTTGTGTTTAAAATTAGCTCAAAAGACCTCATTTTATAGGTGAAAAATGGTGCATGTCCGTTGCTTAATTGACAATCAATTATGCTGATTTTATGCCCAGATAATCGATTATGCAAATCAGATAATCGATTATTCTCCAACGTTCAGAAAATCAGAAGCTGATTTTCTGCTGAATAATCGATTATCTCAGACTGCATAATCGATTATTCTGTGGCAGTGTTCAAATACTGGCAACGGTCTACAGCATAATCGATTATGCAGTATGGATAATCGATTATTCTGTGGCAGATTTGAAAACTTACTTCAAAAACCATTTTGGTTAAAATGAAAACTTTAACATCATTTTGTTTGAAGTATTTAAAATATGTTTATGATAAATATGATTTGATAAAATGATTTTATGCATATTTATGATGACCTATGTTGAGCCAAAAGACGAGATAACTTAAACGTTGCTCTTACATTGGTTCTACCTAACGACCTACGCCTTGGGTCTTCGGTCTTGAATGTTTGAGCTCGTCTTTGGCTTTTCCATTGCAATCCGTTCATCAATATGCTTCTCGGCATTCAGGCTTGATTGTTTGTCATATAATATCGTTGTTTGACACTTGACTTCATTGTTTGTCATTCATCAAAACCTATACCTGAAAATCATGCTCATACAACCAAAGCGCACATATCATATGATAGAGTGATTTTCTACAATTTCCCCCTTTTTGATAATGACAAACAACAGGAGATATGCATATCGAATTCCCCCTAAATTCATGCTATATTTCAACATGCAATTCATGCAAGCAATTCAATATAATTCCCCCTTAATTAAATATTCCCCCTCAATTAAAGCATGCATATCGCCCAAATTCTTCCCCCTTTTGGCATTAGCAAAAAGAGTATACCAGTTTTTATTTAAGTATTTACGATACCAATTTGTTAGAAACAAGATCATATCAAATCAAATGATACCAAATGTTAGTAAAAGCATACTAACCATAATAACAGTCAATTTTCGCAAATATGCCAACTGTTAGTTAAACCAAAAAAAATATTCATCAAAACATGAATCAATCATTTAATATAAGACTAATTGCTACCAATTGTCATTCAAAATAAGGCTTATCGAATCATGAATCAATAATTAATATCAATTGTTAGCATATATCAACTATTACGTTTTTTTCAAAAATGTGATAACTAACCGACGTTCCCCCTCGATGCATTTAGGTTTCATGCTTGGTGCATCTACTACAATATTGTAGTCTTCAAGCACACCTGCAAAAGAACCTAAAAATAGGTTTTTGGTACCCAACTTCTTTTGGGTCCTTGGGGGTTAGGCAAATAATAATCATAATCAAAATATGAATCTCTATGTTTAGCAAAACATACGGGTGCAATGTGTCCTACCCGGTTACAATAATGACATATAACATTAGGGTTATGCATATGTCTTGGTTGAGCCAAATGCGTTCTAGGTGGTCTAAAGTCGTTATTCCTAGAAGCGTTGAAATTCCTAGAGTCATTTCTAGGTGGTCTAAAATTATTAGTTTTAGACTTATTAACAAAATTCCTAGAATTGTTTCTAGGTGGTCTAAGATGATTAGCTCTAGGCTCATTTACAAAATTCCTAGAATTATTTCTAGGTGGTGCAACCTTATTTCTATCATCCTTTCTATATTTTCCTTAATGTCTTCACTTGTTTTTAGATCATCGGCACTACGTTTTTCAAGTGTGTTCCTAAGTTCTAAGTTCTCTATTTTCATAGAATCACAAGATGAACAAATAGAAACTTGATCAATTGAAACTTCATGCATCTCCTTAATTCTATTTCTAAGATCAACATTGTCATTTTTCAAAAAATTATTTTCTTCTTCTAAAATTTTGATTTTATCTTTAAGAACAATATTATCATTTTCGAAAAATTTATTATCACAAGTCAATTTTTCAAAATCTTTATCTTTCAAAGAAGGTTGTTTTTCAAAATCTTTTTCTTGCAAAGAAAGTGTTTTCTCAAAATCTTTTTCTTGCAAAGAAAGTGTTTTCTCAAAATCTTTTATAATTTTGGAAGCTTTAACAAATTCACCATATAATTCATCATAGGCATTTTGTATTTCTTCAAATGAGTAAGAGTTAGAAATACTTACCTCTTCTTCCTTGTTGGCCATGAGGCATAATGCGGCAGTTTCATCACCTGAGCTGTCTGAATCCCGTGATACGCGCCTATGGTGTTTCTTCTTTTTCTTGTCCTTTGATTTTGGACAATTTGTTTTGGTGTGGCCAAGTTATTCACAATTTTTGCATGAAGGACTTGGTTCTTCCTTCTTTATTTCCTTCTTCATAGACTTATAAAACTTTTTAATTATATCATTGGAAATATCATCATTAACGCTATCCGAATCACTTACCTCTTCTCTTTTAGAGGGTGAAGCTTTGAAGGCAAAATTCGAATTACTTCTAAGATAAGGATTAAGAATTGTGCTTTCATAAGTTTCGAGGTTACCTCTTAGTCCATCAATTGTGATATCCGTGAATCCTATCGACTCTTGGATGGCATTTGCTTTGGAACGCCATTCAGGAGTGAGACTCCGTAGGACTTTTCGAACAAGATCTTTGTTCGTGTAAACTTTTCCGAGAGCACGGAGATCGTTGACGATTCTTAAAAATCGTTCGAACATAATACCAATGGGTTCCTTCTCCATTTTAAAGATTTCATATTATGTGTTAGAAAATCAACTTTAGATTCTCGGACTTGAGGCGTACCTTCATAAGTGATCTCGAGTTTATCCCACATCTCCTTGGCGGTTGTGCAGCAAGAGATTTTCCGATAGTCATCCGAATTCACCGCACAATATAATATGTAGATGGCCCTTGCATTATTTTCAACTTTCTTGATGTCCTCGGCATCATATTCATCTTCCTCCTTTAGAACCGTGGTTTTTCCAACTTTCTTTGTCGGCATTGGTTCACTGTTTTTGATGATTTGCCACAAACGAAAACTGTTTGCTTTGATGAAGATTCTCATCCGCTCTTTCCAATATGTATAGTTTGCTCCGTCAAATAGTGGAGGGCAAGTGGGGGAGTGTCCTTCGCTCATCATTCCTGCGTTCAATATTCTCAACAAAAAAATATATATCGCTCTCAACCGGTTAAGGCTTTCAGAGAGTTAGGCTCTGATACCAATTGTTAGTATTTATACCCGTCACTAGAGGGGGGATGAATAGTGCGGCACAAGAATATTGATAAATATTGCGGAATTAAAATTGCAGGAATAAAATAAATTCGGTAATTAAAATAACAAGGAAAGAACGCACCGAATTTATCCTGGTTCACCACAACCTGTGGCTAGTCCAGTCCCCGAGAGACTCTCTCGAGATTCCACTAACTTCGTTAAGCTTACGGGTGCCTAACAAACCGTTACAGTTGCTCGTAGATGTACACTCTACAAGACTTCACTTTGTTCGTGGATACCGCACCATAAGACTTCAACCACTAAGACTTAGGGTACTTAGTAAACCTGACAATCAATGAGAAGATATGTTCTTCTCAAGCACCTTTCCCTTTTTACAATAAGAACTCTCTCTAAAGAGTAGATAAAGAGATACAAATAAGCTCTATGAACAACTCAAAGTTGTCTCTCAAATGGCTCAACAAAAGCTCTAAAATGATGCTCAAATAATGTCAATATGTATATCAATATTGGGAGGTGTTGTTGTGTTTAAAATCAGCTCAAAAGACCTCATTTTATAGGTGAAAAATGGTGCATGTCCGTTGCTTAATTGACAATCAATTATGCTGATTTTATGCCCAGATAATCTATTATGCAAATCAGATAATCGATTATTCTCCAACGTTCAGAAAATCAGAAGCTGATTTTCTGCTGAATAATCGAAACTTACTTCGTCTTTGGCTTTTCCATTGCAATCCGTTCATCAATATGCTTCCCGGCATTCAAGCTTGATTGTTTGTCATATAATATCGTTGTTTGACACTTGACTTCATTGTTTGTCATTCATCAAAACCTATACCTGAAAATCATGCTCATACAACCAAAGCGCACATATCATATGATAGAGTGATTTTCTACACTTATAAGGTGGATAGTTTCCGTAGTAGAACGTCTTGGCATGAAACCGAACTGATTTTCAAAAATAGATACCGCCCTTCTCGCCCTCCCTTCCACCACTCTCTCCCAAACTTTCATGGTATGACTTAATAACTTGATGCCCCTATAATTGTTACAATTCTGACTATCACCTTTGTTCTTAAACAGCGGAATCATCAAACTACATCTCCACTCAGCTGGTATCCCCTTTGTCATGAAAATAATATTAAACAACCTAGTCAGCCATTCTAAGTCCGCTCTACCCTCATACCTCCAAAGTTCTACTAGAAATGCTAACAAAAAAGTAGAAGTACTAATATTCTACTAGTATATCAACTTGGGGATGTTTGGAATTAATTAACATACAGCATACTTTATCCTAAAGCACTTCAATAATCAAACCGAAGGTAAGCTTTCTTACAGTCATCAATTACCGTTTATTATCAAAAGCAATGAATTCGAATATGTACCAAACAATTTAAACCTCACAATGGATTCTCACAGTACATTACTATTTTATCTTTTAATTACCAGTGAAGCATTATGATGAAGAATTGGATTTCCAAAATACAGGTTTCGGCCGCAGTTGGAACACGTGAAGCAAGACATTTAAAATTGTTTTTAAAGGGTATTTCCTTGTTTATACATGTTTATTCATGTATTAAAAATCAATTGCTAATGTTATGATTTGTTATAATTCAGTGCTAGGATTCAAGTGTTGTAATTCCTTCGAATTAAGTGTTAAAAAGGGAAGATAGGTGAGTGTAACGAACTCATATTATTAATAAAGTTGGAGTTCAGTTACAATCTCTGAAAGTAAATGCAACTACTCAATCGGCTAAAGTGCAACCAAGTGAGAAATGCAAAATACCATCAACTTGGAGAAACAATGAAAACAGAGTAAAAGCCCTGGCATAATACTTAAGATTTTCTTGCTTCATTGAGTAAAAGAACTGCTGATCAGAGGCGGATTTACCGTGTAAAATATGGTTCACATGAGCCCGTGATCCTCACGTTAAAGCATAACTATGATGTTCATGCGAAAATAGATATATATTTGATAGAACCCATAGTCAAAAGAGATGAAGTGGTGCATTAGTTTTTGTCTCTTATTTCCAATAGCCATAAGGTCGGGGGCTCAAATCCCCAACCAACTTTTTTGCTTAATTTTTTTTAAAATAATGATGTACCCATTCTCCGAAAACTCTAAATCCGCCTCTGACTGCAGTATAGTAGTATTCTGTATATTACATCATTATTATCATTATCTCAAATACCTAAACTACATTACTGTATTAGGGAAGAAAAAAAACAAACACAGTAAATAAAAAAAGAACAAGAGCAAAACAAAAGTCAAAAGGCAAAGGGTAATAATACTGCGAACATAGTTTTATAGATTTCTAAACTACACTAGCTAATCTACTGAGACTATATGTAATAGAGTATTCTGTATATTACATTAGCATTATCTTAAACTCAACAGCCTAAGCTACTAAAAAAAACTTAAGAAAAGCAGAACAAGAGCAAAAGGGCATCTTTTCTAGTTATAAAATGTTGCTCCATTTTTTAGCCCTATAGTAATTCTAGTTTAATTATTCGCTCTCTGAACATGCTGAATAATAAATACAGACTCGAGATCTGGTGGATTAAAGAACTCCCTAGCACCATTATAGTTACATACTGATGTGGGCCGGCGTTTAACCGGAGCCGGTGGGCATGGAAGTGTTTCCAGTATCCTTGAATTTCTTTCCGTGGGAGTTGTTGAACACTCTTCTTTATCTTCACACTCTTCTCTATTGAGCTTTTTTGTGGCTATTGATTTCAGTTTTGGCCGAAAGGCTATTCCTGCAATTACCCACATTTTGCTTTCTGCTTTCCTTCTATACACTTGATGTTTCTTTGAAGATCCCATTTCTAGCCCAAAAACCTCAAAAACAAATCTGATTTTTTTGAAAAAAATACAAACTTTGTTATGAACTTAAGAAAAAAGATTTCTCTTTTGGAACTTGACTCCTCTTTTATCAAAGGAATAATAAGAATAAAACAAAAGAGTTGTCTTTCTTGTTTTAAGAATCCAAAAGAAGAATAAAAGGGGCTAAATGTAAAGATTTTGAATGGAAGATAAAGAAGAAATGGCGGCAAAATGGAGGGCAGAGTTTATAGAGAAAACAGAGAAACCTAATTTGTTTAGTCTAATACTATTAATTCTATAAATCATAAGGCTATAAAGAGGAGTTGATAAGAATAACAAAATTGTGAAAGATTTTTTGGGATGCCCGTACTATTTCGGGCAATGGTCAGCTAAAACTCAGCGAAAATGTTAGATTTTGGCGCCAGAATTTGCTGCCTGCAAGGCAACGGCTCTCTTTCCCGCCTAAAACTTTTCGTTTTTCCAATTTACCCCTCTTTCCTATCCATTATTTCTTGAATTTAATTTGCCTTCCCATTTTTTGGATTTCAGTAAGGCCAAAATATATAGGTTTTTGAACGAGCCTATAAGCATACTGGATAATTAGAGTATAATTTATTTTATTTCCATATGAATATTCAAAAAAATTAACCCAACCTATTTAAAAATATATGTATAAAAATATTAGGCGTGTGAAGCATTAGAATTTTGAGCCTGGAGAAGTATCAATCAACTCTATATGTATCCAACCAATTTAAGTCACAGTTAGTCGTTTGTTCTAACATTATTTTTGTTATATGCGAAGAAATATAAGTGAGTACATTTTTGTATAAGTGCCAAATGTATATATTTAAGCACGTTAATTCATTATATAGACATAAAATACGTATTTTATACATAATCAGCATATATTTTTTATATATTTAGCCGGCCACTATTAAAAGCCTGATTGAGTAATTGATACATATATGAAGAATTAACCCCAAATAACCGCTCACCCAACCGTTTAAACTAAAAATAGCCGAAGGATATATAATATATGTATGATCCATATATAATATGTGTATAATTATATCCAGTATATAATCTATGTGTAAGAATTCCTTGATACAATCACTAATGGGACTGGCTCCCAAGCTCTAGCCTCTATTTTTAAAGAAATTTTCATAAAGCACTATCTTTTAGTGGTAATTAGCTATCTATAGATATTATTTGCTATATTATGGATTATAAATACATTTTTGGCTGCTATAAGATATATTAGATGTATTTAAGCTATTATATTCATGAATACAGTAGCAAAATAGGCGTAAATTAGGGAAGTCCAGCTAATCAGTTGTTGTATTCGAGTGTATTCGACTATATTCATGGCGTGAAACATGTGATTACAGTTGGATAAATTATTGCATTCGACTGTATTCGATTGTATTCACGGCGCGAAACATTGGATTACACCATTTTTAAATAGAAATTGAATCAATTGACATAATAGAATCCTGATATAACTCAACAAACTCAATTATAACACACAAAATTTGTATTTTAAGTTACAAAAAAGATTCTCAACCGAAAAATACCACAAAAATATATCAATCTTCAGAGAAAACATCTAAATACATAAATTATATTAATTAAAAAAATATATGAATACATTCATGGGATATAGCGAGACAGTGAATACAATGAAATACATAGAATACAGCGGGATGCATTGAAACACAATTAAAAAAAAGACAGTGAATACAATGAAATACATGGAATGCAACGAGATACATTGAATTACAATTAAAAAAAGACAATGAATACAATGAAATACGTCAAAATACAGCGTGATACATTAAAAATACATTGAAATACATTAACAGAAATTTTGAGATGGGTGAGAGGAATTTGTCTCAATTTTAGATAAAGGAGCAGCAAGGGGCACCGAAACTGTCGTTGAAGATGCAATTTTCAAATCGAGATTGACGAAACCCTAGATGGAATACTACTAGATCGATATGATTTAGAGTGAGTAGAAAAATGGGAAATGTGTATCGAAACCCTAGCGAAGTAGAGAGAAGAGAGCGTGGGTTGACAAATTGAAATTTGGGAAGGGTGACTAATGGTATGTGATGTAGATGAGATGAATTTTGACATTGAGCACCGTGTTTTCAGAGAATGGAGGGAAGAGAATGACATGTATCAAAGTAGAGAGAGAAAGAAAATAATATAATTAAGAATAGCGTATTTAGTGGCTTAGGAATAGAAGGTAATCAAAATTAGGAATAGAAGGTAATCAAAATTAGATATTTTACCATAAATATTAAAAGATATTTATAAAATATAATTTTTTTTAAATAATATTTATTTAAAATAATATTTATTTAAAATAAATAAAGTGTTAACAAAGATAAAAATTTCGTGTTTTAATCCATCAATAAGACCTTGTTTTCGAACCCATTTAAGCAGCAGTCAGTACTCAGTAGTGTCAGATTTGACAAGGCCCAAATTGTTCCAAAAAGGAAAGGTCCATTTATCCGCCACACTAAGAAAAAGTCCATTTATCCAAAAGGTCCATTCTAGTCACACTAAAAAGCCAATATCTCATTCATTAGACAAATTCATTATCCAAAAAATTAAGAAGGAAGACTTTACCACGAGCTTATGAATTGTTTAATGATTGATCAAACAATGTGGTTGGGAGATATGATTTTTCAGACCCGCATAACAATCATTAACAAGTTTTTTAAGATAATTTGTGTAATATACTGAAGTAGAGTTTATAAGAATAAGGTATAGTAATAATGCATGAATTAGTAATGCAAGCATTAATTGTGCAGATATCATTTCTTATTTACTGTTTGGTATGGTATATTAAAATTATAATGCATTGCATAATTTTTAAGAAAAATAATTATTTATAAAAATACCCTTTATATTCTCTAGCTTTAAGGGACTTTAAGGACAATTTTATCTTTAATCATACTAATACATGTATTAATAATCTTGGTATTGCTAAAGTCGTAATTTTCTATGTATTACTTCTACATAGGATAATATTATGTATGATGTATAACTAATACAACAACAACTACCCAGTATACTCCCACCAGGTGGGGTCTGGGAAGGGTAATGATGTATAACTAATAAATACAAGTATTAGTTATACACTAGCTGAAAAAATATATAAAAATAAAGTATTAATAATGCATATAATTAATGCTTGCATTATTTTTTTCTAATACCTCCAACCATACGACCCCTAACTCAAATCTACCGCGCCTACATTTTGGATCCCCTAGGACAAACGTCAAGGTAAAGATGCATATTTATAATCCATACAACAACAACAAACTCAATATAATCTTATGAGTGGATCTAGAAAAGATAGTGTATACATAACCTTATTTTTACCTTTACCTTGCTAAGGTAGAGATGCAATTTCGGATAGGCCCTTGCCACATAGTCATAGCAGTGTTTAAAAGAAGTGCAGCTATAAAAGATCCATCTTGGCAATACAAATATGCAGTATTTATAACAAATTTCCTTTCATAATCCAAGGAATGTTATGTACAACAATTTTATTTGCTGGTAGAGGAAACATGATTCCTCTCTGTTAACACTGAAATCTACAAAGGACACATATACAGAGTCCATGAGAAGTAATCAAATGCTACTTCTTTCAGCAGTTGCTATGAATAATAAATAGCTCTCTTTAGCATTTCATCAGCTAAATTTATTCTCAGTAACCAATTTCAATGAATTTATTTGATGCCCATGTTCTGGTCATATCAGAAACCTTATTTTCCTCAACCTGCAACCTTCTCAAATTTGGTGAATTCAACACAAATAACTCAACAGCCTGTGCCTCAATCCCACAACAATACATTACATCAACACTTTCTAATTTCTTGCAACACTTGGCCAATGAAACCATAGCTAAATTTGTCAACTTATTGCAACCCCTTAACTTCAATTCATTCAAATTGTTAAAAGACACAATCATTGATATCAGTTCTTTATCAATTAACATGTCATTAAAAGACAAATCCAATTTCCTTAATTTCTTCAACTCCTGTCCTAATGTAGTCAACAAACCAGATTCTCTTTCCACTACATCACAATTTATCAAAGCTAATTGCTCAAGTCCATTAGCCATAGCATTTCCAAGAATCTTTAGCCCTTCACCAGTAACAAGACAACAACTTTGTAACCTTAAACTCCTCAAACTTCTTAAATTTACAGCAGCAGAAATCAAATGACGATTATCAAGATCAAGAGGCAGTCTTAAATCAAGCTTCTGTAAATTAGTACAACATTTACTTTGACTCAAGAAATGAAGCAACCCCTCTTTACTACCACCATCATATATCAACAAAGAATTCAACATACCACAATTCTCAGCCAATTTCAACAAAACCCCATCAACAATTGCCCTACAAGTTCTTAATTCCACTGTTTCAAGACCCTCCAAATATTCAACAAATGCTAAAAAAGAAGTTTGATCACCAACACTTTCACAGCTTTTCAGCTTTAAAGTTCTCACCTTTTTGCAATTTCTCCATAAAAAACGAACACCCTTATCCCTTGCTTTAATTCCAGTCAATAAAAGAGACTCTAAATTCAACTCAGAATCACAAGAATCAGAAAAGTCAACAAAATCCAATTCCCTTGAATCCCCAGCTGAGTAAACAGATAATTCTTTAAGAGATTTATTAAAAGAAGCCAACCACATGAAATTCAGAGGTCTAAAAAGAGTAACAATAAGAGAAACAAGATTAGGACAAGAAGCAGAAAGAGAAACAAGAGAAAAATGAGAAAGAGGACCAGATAAGAATTTAAGGTACTTGAGATTAGGACAAGATGAAGAGATTGAAAACAGTAAATGATCGGAAGAATCTAAGGTGGTTGTAATAGTAACAGAGACAGTAGATAAATATGGGTAAAAACGAAGAAAAGAGGTAAAAAAAGGAATAAAAGGGGTTTCAATGAAACTAAGAGAGAGAGAAGTAGTTGAAGAGCGAAGAAGATAAAGCCACCGCTTACAGACTAAAGAAACGGCGGCGGAGGACGGCGGTGGAAGGCGGCGGAATATTTCTTGAAGAAGTTCATCACACAGAATTGTATCCATTCTGTACTTTGCAGTTTGCAGACACAAAAATCAACTGATTGCTATAGTTCTAGCTGTGAGGTATCTTTATTTACCTACCACTCGTTATTTTATTTATTATTATTTTAAAAAGTTGGCTGTGAAAAAAATAATAAATAAATTTAGCTTTCTTTTGCTTTTGGTTGTGATGTATTTTTCTGGTTCTAATTTTCTTCCCTCTCTCTGTCTTTTTTTTTTTTTTTTGGTTTCTTTTTTAAGGACTTAAAAGAGGGAGCAGTTCTCTGACGTGGACACGCACAATGCCAAGTATTACAGTGAAGCAAATCCATTTCATTTTCTTTAGCTTCCTGTCACTCTCTTTTATCTCTTACTAATATTCACTTTTAGATTTAATTTAAATAATATATATGTCGGTTTTAATTTATATAAATTTATTTAACTAAACACGAGATTTAAAAGAAATAAAAGCTTTTTAAATTTATAATCCTAAATAAATTAAAAAAGAGTTCAAAATATTTGTGTGGTTATAAAAACTTCCATTACGGATATAATTAGAAATTTAAGCTAAACTATTTTAAAATTAAAAGAATTATTTCTTTTGAAACGAACCAAAAAAATAGGTTTATATAAACTAGAATGAATAGAGTATAATTTAGAATGAAAGAGTTAGCGAAAAAGTAAAAATGATCGGCGTGCGATTAGGAGGTTATATATTCAAGTCATAAAATTATCCTCTCGTAGAAAAACAAAATTAAATTGCATAAATAAGACTCAACATGGCTTGACTTGCACATAGCCAAAGTTTTATGCACTAGACCCTTTTTTTATACGATTTTTATCTTATCATTTTGTTTTAACTTGATATAGTACCTTACTTTTCTCATTGCGAATAAGTATTGTAATTTTTTAAATATGACCTGATTGTTTAAAAGTCTTTTAAGTAATATATGTAAGATATATGGACTTATATCTACTTACATATGAACAATATATGAATAAATTATATGTTATGTGCTATCTTTTGGTTTGGCCTAATTTTGTGGTCTTATGGACATTATGTTAAGGGGGCCAATGTATTATCATATAAAGTGTAGGACTAAAGTGTAGATACCCAAAAGGGTAACCTTAGTTAATGATGGGCTAACTAAGGTTACATATATGTAACCATGGTTACATGCTTGTGACTCTTGAGTTTTGTAACCCATTTGTTATAAAGTGGGGGTTATGGTTCCCACATTATAGCAAGACATTATCTTCTTCCTCCCATTGAATTAAGATAATCATTTTCTTGTCTTGCATATTTTTGTGGAAAACTATACTCCAATTTGGTTATTGTTGTTTGGAAGAAATTCTTGTGAAACTCTTGGATAACTTCAAGACAATCTTGAAGTTAGGAATAAGGAACAAGGAGCCAAATACTTTCAAACCATCATCAACGGAGGCTTAAGGATTTTCACAAATGGATTCAGGTACGCTTCCGCTCATGTTGTTGTTATTCCAAATTATTCGATATGAAAGCTATTGTGTTTTAGTCAGAATCATTATTCTATCAATATAGTGTATATAAAATAAGTGAAATCCTTCTCTTAATTTCAATAGCGAAAAAGGAAACTAATTGAAAAGCGATAAATGCATCTCTTGATACTTAAATGGAACACAAAAGTGAGAACAAAGTAAATTGCAACCTACTTAAATTCTACTGCACTATTACTCCATCTTAGCTGAAGTAATTAACTAAGTATTAACTATTCTACAGAACTTAAGTTTTAATTGACTGAAAATAAAAATTTAAAAGATTATTTAGAGAAGGATTTGGCCAAAATTAAAAACACAAAGTCCATGAATTAGGTTGTGCTTAGCTTAAAAGGCCATAACAAAAATAGAAAGGCGCGTACAATGCTAAGCAATGACGCAAACTACACAGCCTATTACACCAACTATTTATTTGTTGCGTCGAATTCGTATATCGCCCGCCACGTTTGATATGTTGGCACTTTTCTTAGACCGCACATTTTAGTACCCGAATATTATTCCGTCCGTTGTAATTTATGTGAATATATTTGACTGTATACAAAATTTAAGAAAAAAAACAAAAAAATAAATAAATTTATGGTGTAAAATGAGGCACGTAGCATAAATGTAAATCATTTTCAAATAAGAAAAGAGATCATTCTTTTTGGTACTAATGAAAAAGTAAATAGATTCACATAAATTGAATCAGATGGAGTATTTTTCTTCCCTTTTGCATCATTACATTTCCTCCTTTTTGTCCCTTATGATAGGCTATAGTTACATATTTTAGTCGCTTATTACACTCTAATTTACTGCACTTTAATTAAGTATGAGCTTTAACCGCTAGTGTATTGCACTAACTATGTGTTTTATACCTTGTAGGAGTGATTTCGAGCTATATAGATGTTAAAGAATGAATTCAAGTGATTTGGAGCTTTGAAATTTGAGTAAAATTCCAAGGAATTAAGCCTGGATCGTGTTCGGGGATCAAAGGATGATAATTAAGAGCGAACGAAGAATCGATGAGGCATATTGTGCACTGTCTAGTAAAATCCACATAACTCTTTTATAAAAATCCATTTGAGCTCCACTATATATGGTTGGAAATGTAACTCAAAGAGCTATAACTTTCATGTTTTACGTTTTTCCAAATTCCAAATAGAATAGGGTGAAAGGTGCACGTCAATAGTGCAGCCGCGCTAAGGCTACGCTCGTCAGGCAGAATCAAAGTGGATATGCGTGGTCCAAGCACGTCCGTGCACATTTTATCCGAAAAATGTGTCATTTTTTGCATAGGAGAATGTGTAATTGTTTGGGCCCAACCGTATTTGATATATATATATATATATATATATATATATATCTATATATAGATATATATATATATATATATATATATATATATATATATATATATATATATATATATATCAAAATATTCCCGAGAGCGAGTTGTGTACACCAACTCAATCTTATGTGTGATATGTGTGGTGGTCAAGATGGTCCCTTTTATAGTTATGCTTATATTTCTTATCTTCCCCCAACTCCTTATTTTGATGGTTCTTCTTTTTTCTATGAAGTTAATAGGAACAAAGAACAGAAGTACGAGGACCTGAAAGAGATCGAAGATATGCTAAAGTACCTTATGGAACAATATGATGAGATACAATTGTGGGTACAAAGGCAAAGGGCAACTATTCACAACTTGAAGGCTCAAGCGAATAAATTAATTAAACCTTGTAAAGAGCAACAAGTTGACATTGCGAATAGTAGCCAATATGAGTATGATTGGCTGCAGAAATTGCCATTATACTGGAGGATTTAAAAAAATATGAGGATGAGCTAGAGGAGAAGGATAGAGTAGAACACCAACAATTAATCGAACTAGATTTTGAGGATGTCGATGTTGTGGAAGAGATATTATAGTCAACCAAGGATATTGATGATACATATTTGGTTGACTCTATTGTCGTTAGTGTTGAGAATGTAGGCAGTCCCAATGTTCGTGTAGTTGAGCGTATTGGTCCACGCTTCAAATATTTTTCCATATTGTATTTGGATGATATGTAAATAAAGTCGTCCAAGCCACTTGAGGAGTCAAGAAATGTGGAACAAGGTGCTTACATTCTGGAATTCTTCTTGCCAAAAAGTTGAGAATACGCATCTCATCTAAAGGATAAGAAGTGCAGAATACTACATTATTTTATTGGGTTAGTTAGATTCATTCCACCATCTCAAGAGCATGATCATAGAGCAGAATCAAAACTTGGGGTCCAATTCATAATTTCAAAGTGGAGGAAAAAAATAGTTCATGTCGTGCCGCGACGTTAAATCAAGCGTTTGTTGGGAGGCAACCTAGCCTTGCTGCTTTTTATTAATTTTTAATTAATTTTTAATTATTTTATTTTTATAGTGTTGATTTTTTGATTTTATAGGAGCATGAAAAGCAAAGTCATTGGAAAGATGCAACACCAAAGCAGATGGTTTGAACCAATTGTAAGGTACCCACTCGAAGTACCAAGCAGGAGGGAAGTCTATATCCCATGAGCTACTAGTGCTTCGGTCATTGGCCCACCAAGGAGTTTCTTTTACCCTCTTATTAGTCATGGTGTGCATTAGGGACACTGCACAATTTAGGGTGAGAAGATTGTCTGGATGACTTTCTATGCTACTTTAGTTGTGTTCGTTTAATTGAATAATATTTTTAAAACAAAAATTGAACTTTTTTCCGATGATGGATATCCTAAACAATTTTCTTGAGAAATTTAAGTCTAAAGAAAAAAAAATTCTTTTTAGGTAGTGTAGTAATTCCCCATTAGTTTTTCTTTGTGTCGCGTTTCTTTTCTAAGGGTTTTATTTGAATAGGGCGTAGTTAGTCTTTTTTTTAGGAATACTAGCCGTTGTATTGTATTTTGAAATGAAGCAATATATCTTGACTTTGTTATGTCTTGAGAATAGTGAGTACTTTGGTTGTGACGCTTAGGCTTAATTTTTAACTCTTGTATAAAGTACCTTAAATTGTGTGAGTTTAACTTTACTTAATTGCATTGACTAGAGTGTTTTGATGAATCCAATCTTGAGTGGGTTATGTGCCGTGTGTGTGAGGTTTGGTTGTTATTCTGTGCATTGCATTTGATGCCTAGAACTTGCGCCGTGTATTTGCAAAGCAAAATAGTAGTTTTGTTCAGTCTTGGAAGTGATATAAGCATTTCTTTGTTGAGCCTAAGGCTGTATCCGGTTCCGGTTCTGGGTCTATTTGGGTCTGCGGTTCCGGTTCTGGCGGTTCTGGCGGTTCCGGTTCTGGCGGTTTCGGAGCAGAAACCGCTACCATACGGTTCCGGAACCCGGAACCGTCCGGTTCCGGTTCTGGCGGTTCCGGTTCCGCGGTTCTGGCGGTTCCCGGCGGTTCTGATTTTTTTTTAAAAAAAAAAAAATCAATATCTTGTATAGTAGTCATTAGTATATTGTAGAATATATTTTATATGGTGTATTATGTTATTAGTATAATATATATTGTGTTTGGTAATTAGTATATATTGTGTATAAGTAGTGTATATTTTGTATATAAGTAGTATATATTGTATTTAAGTAGTATATATTGTATATAAATAGTGTATATTGTGTTGTAGTTAGTAATTAGTATAAATTGTATATAAGTAGTATATATTGATAAAAGAATATTGTCATTAGTATATTGTGTTGTATGTTATATATTGTATGTTATATAAATCTTCAAGGATTGATATAGAATTAAAGACAAAGAAATATTGAGACAAAAGATATTCAAGGATATCATAAAGAGCATATTTATTGATCAAAATGGCATATCTTTTTTTATTCTTCCTTCCCCCAATGAAATGAGCACAACATGGTACTAATACCACCATTAAAAGGAAAAAAAACTAAAAGAAGACATGCCAATGTACAAGTTACATCATAGTTTATGTATTATTTCTAACAAATCTCATAAAACCTTCAAGGTTTGGAGGTGGTTGTGTTGGCGGTGGTGGAAACGAAGCTTGTTCATTACCACTTCCGGGTGAAGATGTTTCCTGAGCAAGTTCCGCTAGCATTTCTTCATAGCACTCATCTATTTCTGGTTGTGAATCAGTTAGCCAAAGTTCCTTCTTTCTGCGCGGATCCAATCTCGAAAAAGCATAGATTTTTCCAAGCTGTCCCGCATCGACGCCCTGTAATCACCTATTTGTAGTCTTGCTTGACTAAAGGCGCTCTCCGATGCAACAGTTGACGCTTGAATCGACAGTACATCCCGAGCCATCCTTGCAAGAATGGGAAAATGCTTTTCCCTTGCCTTCCACCAATCCAAAAGGTCGAAAGAACCGTCTGGATTCTCATTCTCTAGTCCCTGCGACAAATAAACTTGAAGCTCATTTAGATGGGAAAAATCATCTACATTTTCACCTTGAGTACCCCTGAACTCCGTCCACGATTTAAGAGCTGTTAAGCCAGCAGCTCTTTTAGACGCCTCTGATGTGGACGAAGTAGGGGTTGGAATATTAGGCCTAGCATGCTCTATGCTTTTTTATAAGCATTATAAACAGTTTGAGCATTCACTGTAATTTATGCTTTCGCATCAGATAGTGTAGCCATTTCTTCTTCTTCAAGATCTAAAGCTTGATAAATAGTAGAATACCAAAAGTTAGGACCTCCTACTTTCATAGTAGGATTTGACATAGCAGCCACACCAAATATAGGAGGGATTGAAAAAAAAATATTTTTTAATCTTCTTTTTCATTTCAGTAATTGCAATTTCATATATTTCCCCTCCCTCGTTAAAATCAACAAACAAATTAGCAAGTGCGGCAATATAAACTAAACAGTTATAAATAGTTGGATAATATTGGCCAGATAAAGCAGTTGTAGCCACATGAAAATGTTCTAAAAAATCTAATAGAATTTTAACGTTAGTCCAATCTTGATTAGTTAGCATGTCATTATCTTCCTCCCCACAATCCCGAGAATTATAAGTAGCGTTAATTGTGTTTCTATATTCGTACGCCGCTACTAAACTTTCGTACATGTAGTTCCACCTAGTCGGGCAAGGTTTAGGAACCTTTCTTTCTCTAAGGCCATATTCGTCACATTTTTTAACCGGTTTTAGATTTTCCTTTCCCGATCATATTTTTCAATGAAAATGCCATAATAATTATAATTAAGCAAAATAACAACATATAAAAATATTCTTAGCACGTAAGAGTTGAAACGAGTTTACCGGATGACGAACAACTTCTTGAAAATTGAAAATCGTTGAAATTGAACACTTGAAATCTTCAATTCAACAACTTCACAATGTTTCACGAATTTGCAACAATAAATTAAGCACTTGCACTAGAAAGATTGAAAGAGAGCTTGAGAGAGATTGAGAGATATTGATGAATTGGTGAATAAAAATGAAAGAATGAGGGGGTATTTATAGTTGAGAAATGGGAAATTCTGTAATTATATAAAGTTTGGGGTTAAATTAAAGTTTGGGGGCCAAATGGCTATTTTTGAAAATTCCAAACGGCTAATTTTGAAAAGAGCCGTTTGGAAATTTTTAAATTTTTTTTTTAAAAAAAAAATCGGACCGTTGCGGACCGTTTGGAACCGAATGGAACCGTTTGGAACCGCTTGAACCGGTCCGGGTCCGGTTCCGGTTCCGCGGTTCCAACGGGTGGAACCGCTCCATCACGGTTCTGGGGAACCGCCGGAACCGGAACCGCCAGAACCGCGGTTCCGGTCCGGTTCCGGTTCGGAACCGCCACATTTAACAGCCTTAGTTGAGCCATATGAATATTTTATCCGCCTAATTATTATATATCGTAGTTAACTCCTTAAGTGCTTACTCTATCCCAACGTATAGTTTATTCTATTCTGAAAAATTAGTAATTTGAGATGAGGGATAAGGTGGAAAAAAGGGAAGGAAATTCGATATGAATCTAACTTAAACGGTACATTAAATTCCAAACACCTGATAATTAAACTAAAAAGGGAAGGAAATTGAGTTGTTAACTTGAACTTTGTTCTTATAAATCTCTATACAATCATCAATCGATTAAATTCACTGTTTATCTTAGGTAAGTGGTTGAGTGAACAATTATTTAAATTACCATAATAATAACGACTCAGTAAAATTTTACTAATGAAATCTAAGAAAATAGTGTATATGTGAACCTTACCCCTATCCCGAAGGAATAAAAAATTGTTTTCGAATGATCATCGGATATAAAAGGTAACAGAACAATGAAAAGGAAATGACTTAATGATGCTAGTAACTCTTTGTAAGATATCACAACAACCGATTATGCACTTTGTGGCTAGTATTGCTAAATGCTAAGTATCTTATCCCGCATAAATGACAGATAGATTCTTCCATAAGTTGTATAGGTACTAATTATGTAAAGTGTTACATGAGAACTAAATGTATTATTTGTACTCAAGGACATTATTCGCTAAACCAAATATTGTGGTAAAAATATTGATATTAGATCTTATTGTTTTACTCGATTTGAAACAACAGCAATTACGTTTCATTCCTTAACATATAGTTATATGAATCTTTACGCATCATAGTCCCTTCGGGGACATCCAATAAAATTGGAACGATACAGAGAAGATTAGCATGGCCCCTGCGCAAGGATGACACGCACAAATCGAAAAATGGTCCAAATTTAAAAATAAAAAAAACTTTACGCATCATATTATTCCATTTAAATTCCTCTCCATATACCCTCGAAGGATTTTCAGCCAGACAATTTGTCTAATGCTTGTTTTTTGCTCTTTCCTTGTTCCTGGAGATAACGCTTGTCCACAGTCTGAATCTCGATTTTTTTTAGCATTTAACACCAGCTAAATAATATTACAGGTGTTGTTCATAAAAATTGAGATTAATAACTTGAAAAATAAGATTACTAACATGAAAAAGGGTCTAATAAGTCTTTCATTATCATTATACATAAGTTGCATATGCTTCCTAAACAAACACCAATACGTGGGCTCGAGAGTACAGAAGCAAAAGTAATGCTGTTCGATTGACATGAGACATCGCACTCACCTATGTTCAATGACACATAATAATAATTTACTCATCCAATTTAGTTGTGGTACCTCGTCTGATTTAAACCCATCAACTCCATACAAATGATATTAAAATCATCTTGATATGATTAGTTGTACAAGATTCTGAAAGTCACTGCAGAAAACTCATGATAGACCGGAATGGGAAATAGTAGAGGTAGAGATTGTTTCTGATAGACTCTCGGCTCAACAATATCAAAACAAGATTACCTGCCAATAAATGACTTCAAAGTCTTAGATTCACCATTAATATGCAATGGTCTAATCATTAAACACATCGAGACGAGTAACAGTGCTTCGATTTCTGCAGTTGCAAAGAACTTTAACTAGATTCTGTATATCTCTAGTAATGAAACAAATCTGTAGACAACTTCGATTCTCAGAGATATAGAAAATGATGAAGTTGGCTAGTATACAACGTAATAAAGTAAAGTCCAAAGATATCAATTGAGATGCATCTCCAGAAGAACTACTTCTTTCTGAATTCTGCACATCCCCATAGCAACAGTAATTAAGTTACATGCAACTGTTATTGATTCACAAAAAGATAAAACTATCCATGTTTGATATATCACCAGGGGCCATCTTTTAAAACATGTGCTATATTCAGAATGAGCTATAAGTTGTAGCTTCTAGACAAGGAAATATTGTAGCTCAAAATATTGTTGCAAAAATACGAGGCGTGTGCAAGCTGGCCCCGACACCACCAGTCCACCATCATTAAAAAAAAGGTGCTTATAATCCAAATCAAAAAGTTTCACACAAAATATATACATCATCATTTTTGATAATTGAGAGATCCGGAGGGCTAGCGGAACACGGTTCATAGTTCGGTGGATAAACAGGCACGCCCTCTACCCTTCTCCACTTAAATACTAAGCTTTTGTTTGCCGTAGGTTTTGAACCCTTAACATGCGCCTAACTCACACATCAAAAATTATACTCTTACCATTAAACCAAAGTCATGCGGCTAGTTGCATCATACAACTTTACACTTCTGGGAAGAACAGTGCTTTCAGAAGTTTCGGAAAGAAGAGAGCTGCAAGCAATGAGTAAGTTACTGCAATTGGAACAAGGGCTCAGTGCGATGATTCAAAAGGTCATCACTTGTTTTTAAAATAAATTTTGCATTTCGAAGCCTTAAAACCTCTTTCAGCATCATCTCAATTTGCCTGCGCAGTCCGGGCGCGTAGCTGGAAAGCTATTATGTGAAAATCTGTGAAAAATATTAAAATTTTTACTCAAAATACATTTAAGTTGACTTCAATCAACATTTTAGGTAAACAAATCCGAACCCGTGAAAAATATGGGACTTGGGCGTATGCCCGGAATCGAATTCCGAGATCCCAAGCCCGGGAAACGAATTTTTAAAGAAAATTATTTTCTAGAAATTTTTATGAGTTTTGGAAATGAAATGCATTTAGAATTTGATGGTATCGGGCCCGTATTCTGGTTCCGGAGCCTAGTACATGCCTTATATGTGAAATAAGATAAGACTGTGAAATTTGGTAAGAAACGGAAGTCGTTTGAGGTGATTCGAACCCGTAGTTGTAAAAACTTCATACTTTAAAAGTTTCGAGATTTTTCTTAGATTTCTATGCTAAATTCGTTGTTTAAGAGGTTATTTCAGCAATTTGATCGCACCGATAAGTTCATATGATATTTTTGAGTTAGTACGTATGTTCTGTTTGGAGCCGAGGGCTCGGGTGAGTTTCGAATAGGTCTCAGGAGGTTTTTTGAACTTATGAAAATTGCAGTTTTTTGCTGTTCAGTGCACAGGGGTTTGTTCTTGGCGTTCGCGTGGTCCCACTCGCGAACGTGCAAGGCAAATTTCCTAGGTGCCAGTTTTCTTCTTCACGAATGCGAAGCCTGAGATGCGAACGCGTCCAAGTACTCGCGAACGCCTAAAGCAATTGGCCTGCGGAGGGGGTTCTCACTTGTTCTACGCGAACGTGGCCACTCACCCGTGAACGAGAAGGCTCGAGGGGTCAAAGCTCCGCGAACGCGAGCCTAAGGTCGCGAGCGCGAGCCTAAGTCGAAGGTCACCAAGGCCTAACTCATCGCGAATGCGACAGGCCTATCGCGAACGCGATGAAGGCCTATCCAGTGATTCTAAAACAAAAGCAAAACGGGACTTAACCAAAAATTTCATAACTTCTTCTTCAAAACTCCAAATTGGGCGATTTTTGAAAGGGAACTTCACCACCAATTCATAGGCATGTAATCTTAGACTCATTTTCTTCAATTTCCATTAACACCCATTAGATTTCTAGACCTAAATCATGTTATTAAGGGTAGAAAATTAGGGATTTGGGTAGAGTGAGGGCTTTTTGTATATTTGGGATTTAGACCTCGTTTTGGGGTCGAATTTTGGAACTAATTATATACTCGGGCTCATGGGTGAATGGGTGATCGAAGTTTTCGTCCGAACCTCGTGTTTTGACCAAGCGGGTCTGGAGTCAATTTTTGACTTTTTAGGAAGAATGATACGAAAGCTATAATTAAGCATTGGAATTGGATTATTTAGCATTTATTGATGTTATTAAGTCGGTTATGTCTAGATACAATTGATTTGGAGCCGAATTCAAAAGGAAAAACGGTATTTGAGGCTTGAGTTGGCCGTGGAAGTTTGAGGTAAGTGATTGGTCTAACCTTAGCTTGAGGGATTAAGAGTTGTGTCCTATTTGCTACATGTTATTTGTTGAGTACGACTTATAGACATGGTGATGTGTATCTATACGTTGGTGTGGAGAATGACCGTGAGTCTTAAATTGAAATTGTTGTGTTCTTAATAATTACTACGAATGCCTAAGTTGTTGATTCTTTGTGTTGACCAAAGATCATGGTTATTTTAGTGGAAAATACTTAATATTGAGTATTAGTGTTAGTTGAGGTAGTTAGATGTTGGAATGAGTTTGGTTAGAGCTATTTTGCCTTTGTCGAGACGTATTTATTTATATTGTCGATTCCCTTGCCGGGATAGTGTAGTTCTTTATTAATCCCTTGCCGGGACTTTTGTTATGATTGTTGTTGATTGTATATGTGGATCGGGTTGCGCGCCGCAACAATGATATATTTGGATCGGGTTGCACGCCGCAACAATATTATATGTCGATCAAGCTGCACGCCGCAACAATGATATAATCGGATCGGGTTGCACGCTGCAACAATAATATAATCAGATCGAGTTGCACGACGCAACAATGATAAATGGTATAGATCTGGTTGCACGCCGCAACAGTGTTGTTATGTGTTGGAATCGGGTTGCGTACCGCAACAATTGATGATACAAAGTGTTTATAGAGTGGTTACGAGTTCCTTATTGTTTTGCTGTGAATTCTAAGCTGTCCTTATGCCTTTTTTTCTTGATTTACTGTTGATATTGATATTTCCCCCCAGTATGTACCCCTCCCATCTTTACTTGTTGTTCTCGTTGTATTTTCCGTTGCATATTATATAACTGCACATATTTATTTGGTAGTCTGATCCTAGCTTTGTCACTACTTCGTCGAGGTTAGGCTAAGCACTTACCAGCACATGGGGTCGGTTGTGCTGATGCAACATTCTACACTATGTTTAGATCCAGGAGCAACTTTTGGACCGTAGCTTTGGGTGGCTGCCTTCAGCCCAGCTAAAGATACCAAGGTAGTCCTGCAGGCTTCCACAGGCCCGTCGTTTTCTTCTATTTTTTATGTATTCTGTTTTCATTTACTTTCGAGACAGATTGTACTTTTCCTTTCAAACACTTGTATGTAGTATTCATAGACAGTCCGTGATATTGTAACACCGAATTCCGGGTAGAGACGTATGTTGGCTTTGGTTATTTCATCAGGTTAAGTCTTCCGTTTGTTTTTATTTATTGATGATGCTTCACTGTTGATCACATATTGGTTTAAATTGTTAAAAAGGGCTAATAAATGAGTTAGTAATTCTACAATATGCGACTTACCTAGCTTCCACGAGTAGGCGCCATCACGACTTTCGAGGGTGGAAAATCCGGATCGTGACACTCGGATGATGGAACGTGTCATAGGGCTCTGTGTGTGCTGGATAAATAAATAAAGAAATACGCACATGCATGAATACTTTTCTGTAGACATAACAAGGTAACCAGAGAGCAAAAAGTCATTGCAAGAAGTACAATAGTTTAAATGCGATTTGATAACAAGTAATATAGCTTCTTTAGATAACACAGTGTTAACCTGTAACATAAGATACAGATCCCCTTTCCCAAATTCTTAAAATAAACAAGCAGAGTTTACCCTTAAAAGTTAAATTTTATAATCTGAAAGAAAGTAAAGTAGTTTTACTAAAAGCACCAAGGAGGTATAAAATATGTACAAGACAACAAGAGGAGGGCATTTTCCCATCAGAACATCTGTGATTTCTTTCTAGCCATATAGTCCAGATTATAGAGAGAGGGATTCCATAATCTAAGACAAAGAAACAAACAATTACATGAGAGAATTTCAAACAAATACGTATCTCTTCAATAAGCTAGCCTGGAAAGCTCAATCTATGTTCTTACTAACATTTTCTCAGCATTAGCAATTCCAGATGCTACTAATTTTGCGGAGGTGAAAGGAAATTGCATAACATGATAGCATACCCGAATAAACCAAGTGAAAAAAAATTCACTTCTTATTTTTCAAGCGAAACTCATGTGTCATGTCAAGCAAAGAAGGATCATATGCTATAACGTCTATTAATAAATCTACTGTACTTGCATCAAATGAGAAGCTCTTCCCCGTCATTTCCCTTAAAAATGACTTTATTTCACTGATTTTGTTACTTCGGAATAATCCGTGCATAATAACATTATAAGTTGCGTTGTTTGGCAAACAACCATTGTCCTCCATTTTTCTTAGCATATCTTTAGCTTCATCTAACAACCCTTTTCGACAAAATACATCAATCATTGTAGTGTATGTTATCACGTTAGGGTGTAAACCTTCGGAATAAATCAGTGCATAATTTTCTATCAGACAACGGGAACAAGCACATTATATATGATGTACAAGGTACATTTTCTGGACAATAAGAAGATCGTAAAAAAGATAACAGGAGCAAACTTACCAGTATACCATTGACGAATCGGACTGTAAGAGTTTGTACGAGCGCATACGCAGCAAGATCTAATTCACTAATGTGTCCAATGAATGATTGTGTGACAACTATACTTCAAGCTACTCTTGATAGTACTCCTGGTAATGCAACTCTCCATATCTTCTTAGACTCATCGTAGATTCTCCCTTTTAAGTTGTCAACCTTTTCTATTTGTGAATCAAGTAGACCCTCGCTTCCACACCATTATCCATGGCTCAAGTATAAGCAACTGAAAGCACATTCAGTAGAAACATCTTACCCACATCACTGATTTGCGGAGACTGCCAATTTGAGCTAACACTCAGGAAAGTCTACAGGGGAGAGCTGAGGCATGTTATACTTTAAGAATCAACAAAATCTAGGTAAGAACATCACAATGGGGTCCAAAACCCATAAACAATTGCTTCTATATAGTTCTCTAAAAATCACATCTCTACCAGTTGATTCAACAAAGCAGTAATACAAACTCGGATGCCACTTTACAACAGAAAAGACACTATCCCCTAGTTAAATCACTATAATTGGTGTCATAACTTCAGTGAACTCAAACACAAACATACTGTCTTAACAAGGAAAACACCAATCATTATCAATAACAAGTCAGGCATTTCAATACTTTTGCATTTGGCTAGAAATAAATATGGATATGAAATACATTATATCACAAGGTAACTTTATATCATTAGTCTCCATCCACTCCGCCAACAGAATATCATTCTTATTGACTATACTTCAAAACAACAATCAAGCATACACAGCTAGTCATGATACATGTATAATCTGCTTTTAGTCAATGAAAAAGGAAAAGGAATTCAATAAGAAACAGAGTCAAATAATAGTTGGAGAAGCCTCTGTTCACAAAAGGGGAATCCTTTGCACAAATGTCTTTTGGAGGATTCTGCCAACCTTCTAACACATTTAACGCTTCCATAGTACTCCATCAGTTCGCGAGACACATCCTCCGGATGACAAGTTATAAAGGCCTTGATGAAGCGCTTTTCGGTCATCCTCATTGCTCTTAACAATGAAGGACCCTTCACACGAGGAAGCAGACCCATATCATCTATCTTACCCCCTACAAAATACCTTGGCTTCATGGCGGTCTCCAAATTCAAGAAAAGCAAACATGGGTTATCAAGAACCAAACTGGCAGAAAGCTTCATTGTAGCCAATATAAATGTCATGTTCCTCTGAACCTTATCAACAGATAATGTTAACAAAAAAGGAGACCGTCCAAAAAGCCTAAAAACCTCATCTTCAGTAAACCCATATTTCTCCAAATTAGCCACCTTCTGACGGATAGTCTCCGACCGTGAAATAGCAAACAACGTAATCACATGTTTAAACATCCTAGTACCCTTTTCCACGCCGGTTCTTCGAATGTAAACCATCTTCTCATCATCCAGGGAACTTCTTGGTATGAGAGTTGGTCGAGCTAAAAGCATGGAAATTAAATCACTTCTGCTAAGACCCAATTGTTCATAAAATGCTACAGTTGGTTTAATCTGTTTGTGGAAGTCATAAGTAAGCAACGATGGATTTCTCACAATAGCCTTGAGAAGAACTTGTTTGGTACCAAACAAAGTCTGGAAAAATTCAAGGCGCTCCTCTAAGCAACGATTGATACGACAATTAAGGAAACGAGGACGACAGTTAAGAATCTTGGTAAGGTCAGAGGATTCAATACCTAAATCGCTGAGTATTTTGAGCTTCGATTGAAGGTTTTTGTGTTCCATTCTGCGCAAAGATGGGCGGCGCTGAAAAATCTTGGAAATATCATCTGCAGTGCAGCCCCATCGCCTGAACAAATCTGAAGGATCTGTTGAAGGAGTACCGAGGCTTTCTGTTTGGTCCTCTTGGGCTTCAAGATAAGGCAAGCACCTATGGAGAGGAATCTGGCAGGGTTTAAGGAAAGAAGGGGGTTAGTACTGGAGAATAGGAAACGGAATTGGACGAAAGCATTCAAATTAGCTTTCATTATTATTAACGCAGAATTGAATTTGTCAGAAGTATTTGCTATAGCTTGTGTCCTCCTCTCAAAGTGTCCTCTCTCGAAGTTTTTGAATACGCCTGTTGAACAAAAGAAATCGTCATCATTATTAAGGAATTTAACACTGGATCGGTTATGAAATAGAAGATTCTTACACTTTTAAGGTAAATGTCTTTAATGTATTTAATTAGAAATATTTTAGAGTTCTATTAGTGGTAGCTAAATCTTCCTCTCCCCTATAAATAGAGGTGCCCCCTACCATTGTAAATCATCCCTTGACATCCCTCTCAACACAATAAGAAGAACTCTCTCTACTCTTCTCTCTATTGCTATTGTTCTTGCATAATTGTTCTTGTCTTTTGCTTTAGTTTATAACACGTTATCAGCACGAGACTCTACCGTCTCAAGTATCATTCTCGAAAATCCAAGGTATTTTCCCTCTTCCTAATTTAATTTTCGAGTATGTCTGACATTATGAAAAGAAAGTTCGTTGCCCTTGAAATTTCGGGCAAGAACTATATGACATGGGTGTTGGATGCTGAAATCCACCTAGATGCTATGGGTCTCGGAGACACCCTCAAAGATAAAGAAAAAGCATCCACCCAAGATTGTGCGAAGGCCTTGATTTTCTTGCGCCACCACCTTGACGAAGGTTTGAAGATTGAATATCTCACCGTCAAGGATCCACTCGTTTTGTGGAACAGCTTAAAGGAGAGATATGACAACCTGAAGTTGGTCACTCTGCCACAAGCACGATATGATTGGGCCCATCTGAGGCTACAGGACTTTAAGTCCGTTTCTGAATATAATTCTGCTATGTTCAGAATTACTTCTAAACTGAAGCTATGTGGAGATAACATCTCCGATTACGATATGCTTGAGAAAACGTTTACAACGTTTCATGCCTCCAATATGGTACTGCAGCAACAGTACCGAGAGAAAAGCTTTACGAAGTACTCTGAACTGATTTCTCTCTTACTAGTGGCTGAGCAAAATAATGAACTGCTCATGAGAAATCACGAAAATAGACCAACTGGGTCTACACCACTGCCTGAAGCAGATATGGTGCACTCTCATTATGCCAAACATAAAAGGGACCATGGTCATGGTCATAAACGGGGTCAAAGCCAAGGACGTGGACAAGGAAGAAATTCCAAAGAAGTCTGTCACCCCACAAAGAGAGATAACCACCGAAAGCAGAAACGGGATCCCGAAGATCCTAAGGCAAATAGTTCAGAAACTATATGTTATCGTTGCGGTGGAAACGGGCACTGGTCTAAGACTTGCCGAATACCAAGACACTTGGTTGACCTTTATCAAGCATCTCGAAAGAGAAAACGCCCTGAAACAAATTTTGTCTCTGATGACAACTTTGACTTCACCCACCTGGATGTGGCAGACTTCTTTGAGCAACCCGATGGAAAGATAGACCACCTAATCGGTGATGGAACCATGATGAAAGAAGATGGAGCTGTTTGATTCTACTTGTATTAGTCAATGAATAAATTAATAGTCATTAGCATTAGCTCGTATTAGTTAATTCATGATATGATGTTAGTATTAGCCCTTTAGAATGTTTCAATATGCTCAAATATTTTTATTGTACAGTAGAGGTAATCGACTAACCTAAAAACTAGTCGATCGTCTAATATTTAGCAATAAAACGAACTTTTTTCCGCCAGGCCAGATATTCGAATATCAGAGTCTGATATTCGAATATCTGGGCCAGATATTCGAATATCAGAATTCCTATATTCGAATATCTGGCAAGATATTAGAATATGTGCTTAAATATTCGAATATCTAATATTTTTCGCATTAAAGTATTATTTTTTCCGCAAGGCATTATATTCGAATATTAGAATACAATATTCGAATATCCTAAATAACTGCTTCCCAAAACGCTGTTTAAACGCGAAACAAAAGAATTGAAGTTGTTTATACTTATATTTATGTATTTTTTTTGTATGTCAAACTATGGGATAGCAAATATGGATATCTCACAAAGCGAACTTGGACCAACGTCCAATTGTAAAAGTATTTGCCTAGTTGATTCATGTACTACACATACAATACTCAAAGAAAAGAAGAGTAATTGTGTAAGGCAAACATTACTACAATCTATGGAAGTAGTAAATTGATTGAAGGCTCCGGAAGAGCTATAGTAACTCTGCCCAAGGGCACGATGTTAATCTTAGAGAATGCAATATTATCCTCCAAGTCTAAGAAGAAACTTGTTGAGTTTTAAAGATGTACGCCGGAATGGCTACAATATTGAGACAATGGATGAAGATAATCTTGTATCTCGTCCTCACTTTAAAGAATGTCTCCGGCCAAAAGAGGGTTATTGAGAAATTCCCGTCTTTATCTTGTGGCCTGTATTGGACAAGAATTAATGCAATTGAGGCACATTCAACAGTAAATCTAAAGAATACTGAGTCCAATACATTTGTACTTTGGCATGATCGACTGGGTCACCCAGGATCAACCATGATGAGACGGATTATAGAAAGCTCATATGGGCATCCGTTAAAGAATTTCAAAATTCTTTCAAGTAATGAATATCCTTGAACGTATACAAGGGGACATTTGTGGACCTATTCACCCACCTAGTGGGTAGTTTAGGTATTTCATGGTCTTGATAGACGCATCCTGTAGATGGTCTAATGTGTGCTTGTTGCCATCACGCAACCTTGCGTTTGCAAAGTTAATGGATAATAGATGAGAATAATCTTGAATTCTTCATGAAAACGAGGCTGCCCATTTCGGTTTGGGTTCACGCCATTTCGCATGCAGCAATGCTACTTTGTCGGCTGCCCGCTTCGGCTTAGGGTCACGCCATTTCGCATGCAGCAATGCTAGTTCGTCTCTGACTGACGAATTATCACAAATATTCCCTATTGCAATTGGTTTTGGGTCATGAACCCAATATATCCCATTTAAGAAGCTTTGGATGCGCAGTATATGTGCCTGTAGCACCGCCATCCCGCACCAAAATGGGTTTGCAAAGGAGGTTAGGAATATATGTTGAGTTTGACGCATCCTCCATTATTCGCTACCTCGAAACATTGACAGGAGATTTGTTCACTGCACTATTTGCAGACTGTCAATTTGATGAGACACTTTTCCCAAAATTAGGGGGAGAAGTCGGTGAAACCAAATGGGAAATTTTGTGGAAAAATGTATCATTATCTCATCTTGATCCACATACCTCTATTTGAAAGAAAGAGGTACAAAAGACTATCCATTTGCAAAGAATAGCAAATCAAATGCCTGACGCATTTACGGACTTGAAGAGGATAACGAAATCCCACATTCACGCGGAAAATGTTCCGATCCGTATTGAAGTCCCTATTGGACAAATATCTAGTGTCATATCCAATGAGTCAAATGCACGCCGGAAGCGTGGCAGACCATTAGGTTCCAAAGATCGAAATCCTAGAAAGAGGAAAAAGAACGATCTAAATGACACTATGAAAGAATCACATGAGGACGCTCATGATTTGATTAATTCCGAGATTCACAAAGAATCTATTGAGCCTGAGACTCTTGAAAATACGGAATGCAAGAATGTGAGGATCTCGAACCTCAGTCTGTGGTAGTACAAAATTAATTGAGAGCTCTCGAAGAGCCAATTATTACTATGTTGGAGAAACACAATTGAGTATTGTGCTGTAGTAAGTCTCAAAGAAACTTATCCAGTTTCCAAAAGTACACGCGAAGGCGATTGATGATATTGAGACTATAAATAAAGGAAGGCTTTGATTCTCCTATTACTACAACTTGTAGCGGGGTAATTTGTATATGAAAAGCTACCCGCTTTGTTCTCCAGTTTGTACTACACAAACGAAAGAATGCCACAATAAAGTGGATATCTATTGGTATAAAACCCATGTCATAATAAACCCGAAGTTTATTGATAAGTGCACATGTCATGGTGTAAATTTGAAGTTTACCAATATTGATAATTTATTCAGTTGACATTCGTGTTAGCCATCTCATTTGAAGTATGATGTGCAAATTCACATAGGTGAATATCAAAGAACTAGAAGTTCTTGTTCTCAGTAATGAACTGACCAACTAAAGAGTTCGGGTTGAAGCCCCTAAATTCTGGAAATATCAAAGGTGAATATGGGCCCATTCACCCGCCATGTATACCACATATGATGCATCTATGGAATGGTTACATGCGCAATTGTTATTAACCCGCAGCCTGGCCGTGCTTGCGAGGTAAAACGCTCAGTAATCTAACTTCGAGCATAGTTTCCAGATTCTCTACTCAAGACAGTTAATCTTGATAAGTTGGTTTATATCAAAGTTGGTTTAGCAAGATAATTATTGAGTGCTTCCACTTAATAGCTAAACTGTTCCTTATGAGAACGAAGTTGTATATATCAGTTTGATATAAGTTGTATACAAGAGTATATTCTCCCCTCAAAGTGGTTCAGGGTCAGGAACCAAATAATTTCATCTTATATTAAGGTGCTGTGTATATTGACATAATGCACAAAGATGATTTCCCAAAGTTGAGGAAACAAGTTAGCTTTACTAACATGAGGGGGAGACATGATAAACACTTGAGAAAAGGTTACATGGGATGAATTATCATTTGTATATGTATATCCCCGAATATCATGATATGAACCTGAAGTTCATAAAAGGGATAATTCAATTGCAACATATTGCAAAGCATGCTATACGCATTTGCTGACTCAAAGAAAGTAACTAAATGGAAGAGATACAATTCAAGAAGAATTGATTCCATATGAAAGACATGTAGTTTTGAACCTATAGTTCAAATGCTTGAAAGTATAAAGGCAAAGGTATGTATAGTCAATTTTCGATATCTTATTTGTTTAGCATGACATGAAAACTTGATATGCAGCTAAAGTCTATTATGCGACTTATATGACTTAACTTGAAAGATTTAAGTTGCTTGAAGCAAATGCAATTCTTGGTCCTGAAGTACCGCATCCTAAGTACAATTTGTGTACATATGAATCTTGCCATAACTATAAGCATGATGGATTTGAGAATGCATCTATGGAGATATTGAAGAGCTATTCCACGACATTATATGAAGATGTTCATATCTATCAAGAATGATGATTTCAAGGTGCGGAATATTTATTCAAGTCAATATGGTTGATTTATTCATCAAGCATCTTCCAAAGATCGTTTTGAAGATGATGCACAAGATTGGAATGCAAATTCTCAAGGATATAAATCGATGTACTCATTAGGGGGAGTCAATGCGCGTTGCACTCTTTTTCCCTTACAAGGTTTTGTCCCACTGGGTTTTCCTTGCAAGGTTTTTAACGAGGCAACCAATAGGCGCATATTCAAACATGTGTACTCTTTTTCCTTACTTTAATTTTTCCCATTGGGTTTTGGTTTTAAGGTTTTATGAGGCACATCATTGAATAGACATTCAAGGGGGAGTGTTATGAAATAGAAGATTCTTACACTTCTATTTAAGGTGAATGTCTTTAATGTATTTAATTAGAGAGATTTTAGAGTTCTATTAGTGGTAGCTAAATCTTCCTCTCCCCTATAAATAGAGGTGCCCCCTACCATTGTAAATCATCCCTTGACACCCCTCTCAACACAATAAGAAGAACTCTCTCTACTCTTCTCTCTATTGCTATTGTTCTTGCATAATTGTTCTTGTCTTTTGCTTTAGTTTATAACAGGATCAGAATTTTATGGGTTCTGATTTCTAAAGACAACAAACTCAAAGCTGATATAATTGAGTTCGAAATTCCATATTTGTAACTTTCTCACGCATATATAGGGCCTAGGCTAAAGATATACTATTTTATTGAGTTCGAAATTAAAATGTGGTTCTTTTAGACTCAAAGTACACAATTATATAAAAAAAGTTACATTTTTATATATAGTGCTACAATATCTTGCGCTATACAATAAGAGTAACTGTACCGTTAATGTATAGCGCCAGGTATTGTAGCGCTACACTGCAAAAGCTGACAGGGACTGGTATAGCGCCAAAATACATGGCGCTATACATTAACTTTTATATATAGCGCTATGTATTATGGCATTATACTCCTTTTTCCTGCCCCACCAATAATTTCTGAGTTTAATAATTCAAAAGCGTATAGTGCCAACTTATTTGGCGCTATATACATAAAAAAAAATTTCCCGGCTAGCCATTTCCCATATATGTAGGTTAGAATCGCATAGAAATTCATTCAAAAAAAAATTAACTCTTGTTGAAACGTCTATTGTTGTTAAATTCTCCAGCATTTTTTTATTATGTCTGAAGAGCATATGATAAGAGTTTCATTATATTAGAGGATGAGGTTGTGATGGAGAATAACTCCGTGGGCTATGTTTACTTGCTAAGTCTCATGTTAAATTATCACTTACAATGAAGTACGAAACATTGATATCGTTGTTATGCAAAAAAATGAGTGTGAGTAAACGTTCAGTAATACTTAAATTAACCGGAAGATATTCGTATTCCGTTACTCCACAAGGGGTTGCTTTTTACTCGGAGTTTAACATCGGCGATGATGAAAATTTGAGTGATTTCCTAAGAACTCCGGACGAATGCCGGGAATTTCTTGTAATCACAATGTTGGAGATGTACGTAAAGGTCGAAGACGTTCCAAAAAAATGGGGTTGTGCGTAGTAGAGATACCTCCCAGTCATCGGGTGGTTATTCTGGATCAGTTTTTTCCGGACATGTTCCGGATGAAAGAGTTTTCCTTGATTTAAACTTATCACCGTCGGCGAATGAACAACGAGAAAATAATTTATACCCTGCTTTTCATAATTCACAAGAAGAGTGATAAACTTCCATTTTCATTTGTGTTAATTATGTATATTTTGGCATATTGAATTTGTATTAACGCCCATTTATTTAATAGGGGGTACTGGCCGGATATGAATTTTACAAGTGGCCCATCTAGTAGCCATCACCTAATTGAAAATGTCCATCATGGAATGTCATCACAGTATGACTTGTAAGTGAAGTGATATAACCATATGGAAATCATTTATTAATTTAGTAGCTTATATTTTTGTTGATTGTGCAGTGAAAGCGAGCGAATTGAACCACCCGTACTCACTCAATTTTCTCGAAAATGACGTATTACATCGGGATCTGGCAGATTCACAGAGTGAGGAAGAGAACAGTAATTATAATAACAATACCGATGAATCGGAAGACGAGACACCCTTTGCTCGTGAGGATGGTGATGAACAAGATGAGGAGGAAGGGCCCGATTTGAAGAGAGACCCCCTAGACGAAGAGTGTACGAGTCTGAAGTGTCGTTTCATTCAAGAGAGATTCCTTACATTGATAACTTTCCAACCGTGCCGGATGTGGAAGCTCTCACAAAGGGATTTTGATGAAATCCGGACAGCAATGTGGGATGAGTCTAGACCAACGGTGCTTGCAAAGGGGATGCTTTTTCCTAACAAAAGCGGGCGTAAGCAGAGCTTGTAAAATGCACAACATAAAATAGTGTCGTAAGATGCAGGTATGTGAGTCAAGTCCGATGGTATGCAAGGCTGTTTGTCGCAGGTGGTTTTGGCCATGTAATTGGATGTTGCGTGCGACCAAGAAGAAGACAGGTATGTGGAAAGTGGGCAAATATATTCCCACCCACACATGCGAAATTGACACATTCAATGGGAATCACTTCAACTTGGATACTGACTTGATAACTTTTGTACTTATTCTGCACATCGAAACGTCCATAAGATATAAAATCAAATAGTGCATTACAGCAGTCCACAAGGACACATGGCCATACAACTACTAAAAGAAAGGCATATTGCGGGCGTAGAAAAACATTTGAACTAGTCTATGATAACTGGGATAAGTCATTTGCAGATCTGCCTAAGTACATAGCTGCATTGCAGCAATTTAACCCCGGGATGGTTGTTAAATGGAAGCTTGAGCGGAGTCCGTGTAAACCAGAATATATATTTAATTACGTTTTCTGGGCGTTTAAGCCAACAATTGATGGTTTTTCGCATTGTCGCTCGTAATATCCATAGACGGAACTCATGTCAATGGAATGTACGATATCAAGCTATCGATAGCCGTGGCACTGGATGCTAATGGATTGATATTTCCTCTAGCTTTTGCTATTTGTGCCAATTAAAGCACAAAGACATGGACGATATTTTTAAGCCACCCGAAAGAGCACGTTGTCAAACAACATTCAGGTATTTGTCTAATATCTGATCGGCACGGTGGTATATTAAGTTCTACGGAGAACTTGCCTACATGGCAAGAACCTTATGCATATCACAGTTACTGTCTGAGGCACTTGAAGGCCAATTTCCAGAAGGCACATCCCAAAAAGGATCTACATGATTTGATGTGGATGGCAGCAACAGACCACCAACATCATAAATTCCGGATGCATATGGATTCTATCAGGCAAGAAGACGAGGCAGCCTATCGTTGGTTAATGCGACATGACCCTGAAAACTGGATGTTGCATGCAAATGGTGGCAGACGATGGGGAATTCTTACTACAAACGTGTTAGAGTCCTTCAACGGGTTATTGAAGTCGGCAAGAGGATTGCCCGTCATAGCCATGCTGCGGATGTCGTTCAAGCAGATGACGGAGAAGTTTGTTGAACGTTCGGCAGCTGCAACGGAATTGATGAAAAGGGGTGTTGAATTTATACCAGTGCCTATGCAGAGATTTGAGAAATACAGACGGCGAGCACATTGGCATTTTTTTTTGCAATATGATAACGAAAAAGGTATTTTTGAAGTTCGCACCGCTATCCATAATAATCGGGGTAATAATGCACATACTGTAAATGAATCTACAAGGTTATGCTTCTGTAGGAAATGGTCAATCTACCACATGCCTTGCTCACATACCATCAAGTGTTTTCAACGTGTTGGTTATGCGGAGACCAACTATATTTATAAAACAATATAGTGTTTTCAAGCACCTAAACACATATAGTGGTCAGTTACAGCCAGTGGGTGCTAAGCCTTATTGGCCCCCGAAACCATTTAAAATGGTGTGTAACAAGTCTTTTTTGCGTAAAAGACAGGTGCAAAAGAGAACGTGTATACGGAATCAAATGGATGTTAGTGATTATGCAAATATGGTATATGTTCGCAAATAGGACACGATCGCAGAAATTGTCCTTTGGGTGGCAATAGTAATCAAGCTCGGGGTGGGTGTTCTTCTAGTGTACCTAAATACCCATGAGTTGATGTTGTAATAATTAGTTGTTATGTCTATGTTTCAAGATTTATGAAATAAAATTTCCTTGTTTGTTAATTATGATTTGTTCTTTTCCATTTTCCCTATTTAAATAATAATTTAATATAATTATCTGTATATTTATTATGTGTGTGTTGTCTTGCAGACTGAAAAAGTTGACCAGCTCACATAAAGTTATCTTGTCAACATCATGATATTTAATACACAAAATATAGCGCCATTAGATATGACGTTATGTGTGTGTTATCTTGTCGAGCTGAAAAAGTTGACCAGCTGACATAAGGTTGTCTTGTTAACATCATAATATTTAATACGGAAAATATAGCACCATTAGATATGACGCTATGTGTGTGTTGTCTTGTCGAACTGAAAAAGCTGACCAACTGACATAAGGTTATCTTGTCAACATCATAACATTTAATACGCAAATATAACGCTATTAGATATGACGCTATGTGTGTGTTGTCTCGCCTATAAATAACGAGCTCATTGTTGTTATTTTATGTGCTCAAAATTTACTAAAAACAAATACTTCATTTAAAGTAAGAGTTTTTTACTAAAAGCAAATATTTCACAAATGGCTCAACCTCTTCGTCCACCAATGTGCTACTGCGGAAAAGCATGCTTGATGCAAAATTGTTGGGATGGTGGTGAAGTTGGATGCCGCTACTGGTGCTGTATGAACCAGTTCTACAAGGTTCCCAGTGAACCTATTTGTCATTTCGATGAATGGGTTGATGAACCATATTATCAGGAATGCTACAGATAACAACTGCAGTTTCTTCATAATATGTGTTTATGCCATCAGAAAAGACAAAGACAAATCGATACAATTATTACAGAAATGAGGATGAAACTGAAGGAGGTGGGAGAAGAAAAATGGAAAGCACGATGGAATTGTGAAGCACAAAAGGAACGAAAAAAATATAAATACTTGCGGAGGTGAAGGCGAAACTGGAAGAGGTAGAAGAAGAAAAAGAACAAATCGAAGAACGATTTAAGTGGTTGGAGGGGAGAATAAATAGCAACTGGGGCTAGACATTGGCATGTATGTGTTTAGTATATTTTGCATATTTCATGTATATTTATTATGGTTGCATGTTATATTTTTGTTTGTGCTGTAGTAATGTTTTCCTTGTTTGTTGTACTAAATTTTATTTTAATTGAAGTGAAAGTTAAGTTTAAGTGCTTGTGTTGCTATATGAAACTATCAGACGAATTGAAAGTTAAAAAAAGTAATGTGCATATTCGATTAAATATTGTTGTTAATGTACACAAAGATATTATTTACACTAAATAAAAAAAGAAGGTTGAATCAATGTGTCCCGCATCCGGTGTGTCTCAATGTAGTCGCTGGTCTGAGGCGCATCCCCTCTCGCCCGGGTACGTTATCGGGATCTTCATCATCAAGTCGTCTCCTTATAGCCGGATACGGCGCAAGATGACACGTCTCCAGAATCTTGTCTGGATCTTGAATATAGTCATCTATCGCAGCATCGCATGAAGCCTGAAAAAAGAAATTAATAAAGTTAAAGAAAATAAATAAGTTACAGTTTAAACAAATTCAAATTCAATACTAATAAACTCATACTTGCGCATGTGATGAGGTGCCATAACTTAGTCGGCGCCCAGTATAAAAATCTCGAGTCGATGGATCCTCATTAGTGGCAGACGGACCAGGGAAATATCCACCCCAATCCGCTCCTTGAAAATCCGAGCCCGTGATAAATAATTGACCCGATGGGGTCACTTGCGATGGCACTAGAGTGTGATAAATTCCAAGGCTGTAAGACGGCATGTCGATCTCATGAATGCCACCTGCTATATCAGTAGCAACATCATCAGCAGGAGCCTTATCTCCCCCTTGCTGAGGATCACCTCCTCTACGTCCACGACCACGTCGTCGGGCACCACCAGCTCGTAGGATAGCACGACCTTGTTGATACGTGGTTGGGTCAATGTAATCATCCTCGTGTGCCAAACGCTGATCCGATCGTGCTCGCTGCAGTATCTGGGCAACTATATCCATGAATCGACTATTATACTCCTCCATGACCACAGGATCGTGGACATAACTCTGCATCTGCTGCCCCATACAATAGACGGTATGCAATCCAATCGCCTGCACAAAGTAATAAATATAAGCTAAGTATTTGGCACTAAGTTACAGGTATATAATTAATAATAACATAAAACGTACCAGGGCCTCGTGTCTCCCGGCATATGGGACGTACCGACCATATGGCCGATGAACTGGGTTCCCGATAAAAAGTCGGGAAACAGTGCGGTACCAAGTCATATAACATGCAATAGGAAAGTGCTGCGGAGGTGGGGTCAATTCACCTCGCCTGTCCCAAAATACCCAACTATGCGTGAAGCCATGCCATAAATGTGTCGTCCGCCCTGGACCGATCATCCCTCTCATAATGTAAAGCATGCCATGCAGACGGAATCGGTATAGGTTGCGACAGGCCAGATTGGCGAAATACTCGCTCTGAGGCATGATACTCGACAGTATCGAGGCATGTGAGCGGGACAGAAGCCCTCCAAATATGTCGGCCAAACGTGCAATACGTTGGCAGGTACCTATCACCTCATCGTTGTACGACGTCCAGATGAACTATCAAATAAGAACACAATATGTGTGATGCTAAGTTAAATAATAACTTGTAAGTTTAGTTAGATATTCACCTGTGCGTCCACCAACAAATCCAACACATCCCTGCAGATGGGGAGATTATGATGGGCATCAGACTCTCGTACAAGTCTACGACGCATAACCTACCTATGTGCTAGAGGGAGAAGCGGAATTTCCACATTAACCGATATTTGTGGTAGAGGTGGCCGAAACTGCAAAAACCGCAGACCCAAATCTAATAAACAAAGTTGACGTAAAGTATAAGATTAACTATAACTAGGTAGAATTGTAATTAATGGACATATTACTTGAATATGTTGTCACCAATAGAAGCGGCAGAAAGCCACAAACATCTATCTGTGTCCCGATGCAAGCTCGGCACATCTGCCTATACAAAAATGAGATGACTGCACCACCCCAGCGGTAGCTAGCTGTATCCTCAAACCGGGTAATATGATGCAGAAAACGAAGGCTCACTAGGTTCCCCTAAGTGCTCGGGGACAAGACCCCCCCCCCCCCCAAATAGAAGGAGCAACACCAGCAATGTATATCGATGTACATCCACCTCAGCTGACTTGTTGGTGAAAGTATCGTGGATCTGCACCAGGTGGTCTCTA